>CM066566.1:23768500-24412250 GCA_033816785.1 Picus viridis
GTCACCTCGGAGCCTTCTCTTCTCCAGACTGAACAGCCCCAACTCCTTCAGTCTGTCCTCATAGGAGAGGTGCTCCAGCCCTCTGATCATCCTCGTGGCCCTTCTCTGGACACGCTCCAGCACGTTCACATCCCTATTAATTAAATTAAAAATTAAATTAATTAAATTAAAAATTAAAATTAACTTAATTTTATCCCACAGGAAACTAGGACATCCTGAAACTTGATGCTGTTATGATCTCAGAGCTGGGAGTGGGTGAAGGAAGGAGGAAATTAATCAGGATTTAGACAAGTATCAGAAACAGGCAAGCTGACCTGGAATATCAAGCAGCCCTAATAGGGTGACCAGTGATAATCTGGTCTATACTGCATTTTTTGTCTAATTACACTTATCAGGAATCTAAAAACCTAAAGAAAAGGAAGAAAACGGAGGTCTAATTTATAAAGGGGTTTTTAAATTAGTTTCAGTTTGACATTTTAGGGTCTCCACTCTGGAATATCAAAGAGAAAATTGTATTTCTCAGCTCTCACTTAACAACTTTTGAAGTGGTGACAGGGTGGCAGGAATGTGATAAGGTAAAATTTGTGAGACAACACGTGCTACAAGGACCTTGTGAAGACAGAAAAAAAACTTTCAAATGTGAATGTTCCAGTGAGCACCAGAAAGAGAGATGAAGATATTACCTCCTAGTCTTTCCAGGCGAAGGTTTGAAGAGAGAGAAAAATATTTTCTTAATACTTCTTGGTTGTGTATGTGAGTTTATAGGAACTTGTCACATATCCGAATATACAATGCCAAGATTCACAGATATTTCTTTGTGCTTGTATAAAGTAGTTGTCTTCTGTAGGGAATAATCCAATTTTTCACTTTCAGAGCTACTTTGCTACGATTGCTGCCTGCAGCCACCAGGTATCTCCTGTGAAATTATTTTAAGGTAACAATGGGAATGGACAAAATATCAACAAATAGAATCAGTAAAAGTAAACTCTGCATGCTCCTCAAAACAAGTCTCCTTTCAGGTAATAAAGAACCCCAGTGTTGAATTCCTCTGGCTTCGTCTCCTTTCTATGTTCCCTTTTGCTTTTGTATGCTTCTTTTCCTTCTCCTGTGATTGTTGCCTACGTACAGCTGCTAAAGATATTTTTAGGTACAGACAGAGATTGCCTGTAGCACCAATTAAATGAGACTGTCACATAGGAAGCCTGTAAATGCACACAAATAATAAAGCTAAATCTAAGACTTTGGCTACTGCCACCTGTTCCTAATATTCCCTCATGGCCCCTGGCAAAGAAAGAAACTAAAGACAAAACAATACTTTCAATTGTATAAGGGGATCACGTTGCCTGGGTGGTACTATGCAGAAGGTATGTTTCAGGAATTATTGCAGGGGCGGGGGGCATAGAAAGATGTAATGGGAATGCTGTGAAAGCTCTGGGATAAAGCTTGTAGAGAGCTGCACAGCACCCTCCAAAGTGCAGTGTTAGCATATGGCCTATTTACAACTAGATGATACAGTTTCCTGATACACTGCTGGAAGGAAGAACAGGGCACCTGTAGAAATACAGATGAAAGCAGAATGACTTTACTTATTGTGTTCCAGCAGGTCAGTCCATCAGTTCATCTGTGGGCACAGCTCAAACATCTTGGTGTTTGCTCACATTAAAAAGAAATGTCAGTGAAGTACAAAAACACTTAAGAACAAACCCCCAGCTCTGCCCTATTTGTGTCATATCAGGTGCAGGTGCTTTTTCACTGGTCACAGCTGTCTGGTCCAGGGTACATCTAACTGTATATTCTTAAGGGAGCACATTAATTTATTGCGTGACCAGTTTGATATTGCTTTTGTCAGATTTCTTTATCGGGGGCATGTACAATGGTTAACAAACCTATACATAGCATTGTAATCAAATAGTACAGAACTGGAGCTTCCTGGTCAGCAGTCCAAGATGGAGAATCAAAACTACAATTTCACTTCACACATGAAAACTGCAAGGGTGGGCCTGACCACCCCAGCCAGCTTTGGGTTGATGAAGAACTGTCCAGCTCCAGAAGACTGGACAGGTGGGCAGAGTCCAACAGGATGGCATTCAACAAATCCAAGTGCCGGGTGCTGCACTTTGGCCACAATAACCCCATGAAGATATACAGGCTGGGGTCAGAGTGGCTGGAGAGCTGCCAAACAGAAAGGGACCTGGGGGTGCTGATTGACAGCTGCCTAAATATGAGCCAGCAGTGTGCCCAGGTGGCCAAGAAGGCCAATGGCATTCTGGCATGCATCAAGAATAGTGTATCACAGTATCACAGTATTACCAAGGTTGGAAGAGACCTCGAAGATCATTGAGTCCAACCTGTAACCACAAACCTCACGACTAGACCATGGCACCAAGTGCCACATCCAGTCCCCTCTTGAACGCCTCCAGGGATGGTGACTCAACCACCTCCCTGGGCAGCCCATTCCAATGACAAATCACTCTCTCAGTGAAGAACTTTCTCCTCACCTCAAGCCTAAACTTCCCCTGTTGCAGCATGAGACTGTGTCCCCTTGTTCTGGTGCTGGTTGCTTCTGGTGTGGCCAGAAGGAGCAGAGAAGTCATTGTGTCCCTGGACTCTGCATTGGTTAGGCCACACCTTGAGTCCTGTGTCCAGTTCTGGGCCCCTCAGTTTAAGAAGGACATCGAGACACTTGAACATGTCCAGAGAAGGGCAACAAGGCTGATGAGAGGCCTTGAGCACAAGCCCTGTGAAGAGAGGCTGAGGGAGCTGGGATTGTTTAGCCTGGAGAAGAGGAGGCTCAGAGGCGACCTCATTGCTCTCTACAACTACCTGAAGGGTGGTTGTAGGCAGGAGGGAGTTGGTCTCTTCTCTCAAGCAACCAGCACCAGAACAAGAAGACACAGTCTCAAGCTGTGCCAGGGGAAGTTTAGGCTCGAGGTGAGGAGAAAGTTCTTCACTGAGAGTTATTTGCCATTGGAATGGGCTGCCCAGGGAGGTGTTGGAGTCACCATCCCTGGAGGTGTTCAAGAGGGGATTGGACAATGCACTTGGTGCCATGGTCTAGTCATGGGTTCTGTGGTGACAGGTTGGACTTGACAATCTTTGAGGTCTCTTCCAACCTTGGTGATTCGGTGATTCGGTGATTCTCTGATTCGGTGATTCTGTGAAGTGTCTCTCCTGAGAAGCAGCAGATATATGTGTTTCCAACCAAGAGAGCAACAGCTTGAGCAAGGGTTTCTGAAACCTGCCCACATTATGACACAGGCATATCCTGCCAGATGCCTTGCAGAGCACTGGTAGTCTCCTGCACTGTGGAAAAAAATAAATAATAAAGCACACTTCCCAAACACATACATTCATGGCAGAAAAAGGAATTATCTTTCACAGTTGATTGAGCACCTCTTCAGAGAATGAATTCTTTCCTGACATGCTTTAATGAACAATAAAAGATGTAAGTCCTGAACATAAATTCTCAAGAACCAGCACACTCACTAGCACATACTGCCTCATGGTGGGCCAAACCAAGGCTTCATTGGTAGCCTCTACTTACAAGCCTATAATGTGTTGGGGGGGGAGGTTTTTCTGCAAGTAAACAGAAGAACAATTATAATTTTAAATGCATCTGGCACATGTCCCTGAGCAACTTGTTCCTGTGTCTCACCACCCTCATGGTGAAGAACTTGGCAAAGGCCACAATAAGGTCTCCTCCAGACTGAACAGCCACAACTCTCTCAGTCCGTCCTCGTATGAGAGGTGCTCCAGCCCTCTGATCATCCTCATGGCCCTTCTCTGGACACATTACAGCACATCCACATCCTTCTTATAATAGGGGCTCCAGAAATGAACACAGTACTCAAAATGGGGTCTCACCAGAGTGGAGTAGAGGGGGAGAATCACCTCCCTTGACCTGCTGTCTTTATGTTGAGCTTCTCATCCACCAGCAGCCCCAAGTCCTTTTCTTCAGGGCTGCTCTCAAAGCCAGTCACTGACCAGTCTATATCAGTGCTTGAGATTGTCCTGACCCAGACACAGGACCTTGCATTTGGTCTTGTTGAACCTCATGAGATTGTCACAGGTCCACCTCTCCAGCCTGTCAAGGTCCCTCTGGATGGCATCCCTTCCCTCCAGCATGTCTGCTGCACCACACAACTTGGTGTCATCAGCAAACCTGCTGAGGGTGCACTCAATGCCACTGTCCATGTCGCCAACAATGATGGTAAACAACACTGGTCCCAGGACTGATCCCTGAGGGACTCCACTTGTCCTTAGCCTCCACTTGGACATGGACCCATTGACAGCCACTCTTTGTATGTGGCAGTCAAGCCAGTTCTTTATCCACTGAATGGTCCATCCATCAAACCCATACTGCACCAGCTGGGAGACCAGAATGTCATATGGGACAGTGTTGAAGGCTTTGCTCAGGTCCAGTTGAATGACGTCAGTTGCTCGGCTTTCATCTATTAATGCTGTGACCTTGTCATAGAAGGCTACCAGGTTTGTCAGCCAGGATTTGCCCTTGGCAAAGCCATGCTGACTGTTCCAAATCACCTCTTCACTATTGTTTTGCCTCAGCAGTGCCTCCAGAAAGATCTGCTCCATGATCTTCATGGGCACAGAGGTGAGACTGACTGGCCTATAGTTGCCTGGTTCTTCCTTCTTTCCCTTTTTGAAAAATTGGTATCAAAGCTTGAAAAGTATGTGTGTGTAAGTGAACAAAACAGAGCCAGAAATCTTTGAAGAACCCACATTTGTTCGTTCTTCACCCAGCAGCTAATTCTGCCCCTAAATCTTAGAACCAGTATTTTTCTTTGTAGTGTGTGCCGTGCTTAAGAGATGGGACTCAGCCTGATCCAGGCCAGGTGTCCACTTTATTATGCAAAATCCTTCTTTATAAAAGGTAATACCACACAAAAGCAGTTTACGACTGGAACCAGGAACTCTGTTATAACAATCTGGTATGTGTGAAGTCTTACACTCTCAGGTCATAATAACCATTTGTAATCAGGTATCTGCCCTCCTCCAACTACACTGCTGCACCTGTTCCCATAGTTCACAAGCCATCAAGGCCAACACTGCCTCCTCTTATCAGTCCATCAGTGATTGGAGCTCAGCTCTCCAAGATTTAACCCTTGAAGTGTGAACCCAGTAACCCTGTTCCTCTTTTACCATTGCACAAAACCTATTCTAACTGATCATTTTTATACACTCCCAATGAAATCTCTGGAAGTTTCGACCACACTTAAAAAGCTTCTTTTCCTTGCTCATTAAATATTTCCAGTTTTGGATGTATCAAAATTAAATGGCAAAATCTTTCTATTAACTGTTATGTTACTACGGACTAATGTGGATAGACTTCAGTCATAAACAAAAATGTCTAATAGCTGTTCAAATTTCTTTTAGAAGTCATGGGGATTGTCAATTGAGCACTGGAAATGAAATATGAATTGCATATTGAAGCTCATGTTTTGGAAGTGCATTGTGAGTATTTAATTTCTAATACAACAGTTTTATACTCAGTATTTATATAAAGCAGTAAGATGTTACAGTGCAATAAAGAACTATGACATGTTTGTAATATAGGCTATTTTTACACATGAAAATGCTGGCACACTTAATGTATCAAAATGCACATAGATCGTCATACTTTCAAAAGATGGACATTGTTTTGTTTAAAATGAGCTTATAAATATATGTGGGTCATGGCCTGAATGTCTAAAAATACATTCATACATTTATGTGCTTCCATTTCACCTCAGCTGTTTGCACAGAAAAGGACAGGAATCAATACAGTTTTTATTATCAGTGCAAAAAGACAATAAACAAACTGAAGGATAGGTGAATGGACAAATAAAACTGTTTTTGAGTTTAATTCAATTATCGTTGCATCAATCCCTCAAGTGCTTTTGAGTTTTTCCCTAGTCTTCAGCATTCCTTATATTTATTAATATGATATACAGGGTATGTCAATTAAAGGAGCTAAATCGTGTATCAAATGCCACTTATTATACAAATATTTCTTTTATTCGACTGAGTTAACTCCATGGTAACAAAGCATTTAAAAGATCAAAAGTGAATCTGAGTTGTTTGGAAATTTTTTTTTTTTTTTTTTTTTTTTTGTGAATACACTTTAAGACTTCTATAGGCTTTTTCATTTCAAATAAGTTTTTGAAATAAAAAGTTCATTCATTTTCTGCAGCTAAAATCCTACGACTTCCATACTTTTGGCAAGTATGTTTTGCAACCATTTGAAAAACTACTACAACTTCTTTAAAGTGAAAAAATCATCTAAACTTCAATTCTGAATCTGGAAATATTTATAGTTATTGAGATGACACTATTCAGCAATAACAATTTAACCAAATCTTTTAGGGAGAGTACAAAAGGACATATCTGTATACACTGTATTTTCTGAGGCAGCTGAGATGAGAGATGGGATTCATACTATCTGTGATACCTACATTTAAGTGCCTGCATGTGAATATTGCTATTGAACAAAATCAACCAACCAACCAAAAACACAGTGACAAACAAACAAAAATCATGAACAAACAAAAAGCCCCAAGAATTCTGTCTATATATTGAAATCAACATTTTTGATGGAAAGGGTAGGTTTATATAATTTATTTATTTTTTTAAGTCACTATTTAAGTCCTCAGATATTTTCCAGGTAGCAGAAGTAACTGTTGGTCTTCTGAGCTCATTTCTAGCTCTCTATTTATAAATATCTAGGAAACTAACCTTTTTTTGATAGCAGTAGCCTAAAAAATTGTCATAATAAACTAAGGTGACTGAAATGTGACTAAAATATGGGAAGATTTCAGTTCTACCTAAAATCTGTCCTGTCCCTTCTGTCCATAGTAAAAGTAAGAGGGTGGCTGACAAAATTTTATTCTTTCGCTTGCAGCTGCGCTGGAGATATGGAGATGAGATATTGGCAGATCTGTATGAATTAATGTCCTCAGACACAGATTATGTGTTAAGAGCATGTGACCGGTTTAGGCTGCGCCTTTAAGAAAGAGACACTTTCTGAACACTCTGGGCGAATATTTTGGTATATAAATGAAAACAAGAGATATGCTAATCCAATTTCATTGGTGGAACCCGGCTGTAGGTTCTTGTTTAGTCTTTCAGTCGGGGGGGGCAGTCAGTCGTGTTCTTCTTCCCCCTGTACTGTGAGCTGGCTCGTTTCTCTCTACGATTCTTGCTAACCAGATAAGAGAAAAACTAACTTTTGCATCCGCTTTGAGCTTTAACAAGTTTTCACCCTTTTAATTACCTTCCTTTCTCTTTCTCTCTAACCCTTTTGGGAAAAAGGGGAGGTAGGGAGGGAGAAGGGAGGGACAGGCCGAACCCCCTGGCCGCAGGGGGAGTTGGGGAAAGGTTTCCTGTATATTTCTGTATATATTGTAAATATTATATATTTTTGTACATATTCATTGCAATCCATATCTGCTTGTAAAATACAGCTTTCATCTGCTTTGTCCAGCTGAGTTAGCTGTGGAATTCTTTTGTGTGTGTGGGGGAACCTTCCTACTCCACCACATATTTTTAATTGGCGGTCCAACGTGCAGCTTGTGGATAATTGCTGTCCAGAAGCTGGGCTAAAAAGGTTGCTTGATTTATTGCTTGCTCGAGTCGGAGTTGCAAACATGAAAGTGTTTTGGATTTTAGAGCGTTTGGTCTTTTCAGTTTGTTCGGTACTGGTCTACAAGTACTTCATGGGAATGATTTTCAATTGCTTAGGCAGATACTTGATGTATAGATTGTATTTATGGTTTAAGATTCAGCTTCTTTACGACCGGTGCCTGGGATTCTTTTGGCTTAACAGATATGGGAATGTGACCTCTAGCACTCTGCCCATAGAGATAAAGGAGTTTAAGATCCCGGCAGGCGAAAGGGTTGTTTTAAGTGATGGCTGGGATCCAAAGGTGATTTATTTGATGTGTTTAAATCTGCTGCTGGTGATGGTGATTGCGTTCTTGTTATATGATCTGTATCGGGAGAAAAAAAGTGTCGAAAACATGCTTTGTAATTAAGCGTAGATCGAAACGCAGAAAGCACAGCTCTAACTCTACCCCAGAGGTATCTAGTGATGAGGAAAATGCATAATCTGTATCAGTTAACGACAAGGCTAAAAAGTCCATTGGAAAGGCTGCTCTGAACGGTGCTGTTGGTGGCTCTGGCAATCAGCCAACGGCAGCGGCAGCTCCTAACATGGCTTCCACACCCTCGGCAGCCATTAACGAGGCAAAGCCATTTCCTCCTTCTTCTTCGGCAGGACCGGAAGTGTCCTCCACAGCAGCTGATTCGTCTCAAAACCTGTCAGCTTCTATTAAGCCAGCTGTAAATCCAAACACAGCTCCAGTTAAGCAGGTAGCTGCTCTAAATACGAGAAGTGGAAAGGGCAAAGCTGATCCAGATGCTGACGCTGATGCTGGTGAGGGAACTTCTGCTCAAAGAGACCCTGCTGAGATGGAGGAAAAGGTTTGTCTTAAAGATATAGCTGAGTTATTGAGATCGTCACTGGATGGAGATGCAGGGCAAATTGCTGATAGCAGAACAACCAAAGGTGGTACTCCTGACCTTAAGCAGATTCTTAGGAGAGTGACAGTAAGATTATTGGGACAAGAACTTCAGGAAGAGGAGGCAAAGGAGGAGTCAGATGACATAGAGAGCTGTTCGTCACCGAGGGAGGAATTGCAGAATGTACATAAAGATTATATCAGAGCAGATAAGGAGCCAATTCTAGCTTGGCTTGGTAGATGCTACAATACAGGTGCTCCAGCTCTGGTAGTTGGAGACAAGTCAGCAGCTCAACTAGGAACTCTCTCAAAGGATGATGGAATAGATAGACATCTAGGCAGGACTCTCGGCAAGGTTACTCTGTGGATACGCCTTTTAATGGCAACTCTCATGAGGTATCCTTCCCGAGATGATCTTCCATGGAATGCCAAACCCTGGACTACCATAGATGAGGGAATTAAGCGTTTGAGAGAATTTGCTGTTAGAGAGGTACTCTATGGTGGCCATGAGACTCTGAACCCTGATGAAATCCCTGTAGGAACTGGTCTTGCTAAGAAGCTCATCAAACTTGCTCCTCCTAATTATGCAAATATTCTGGCAAGCAGAATTGTGGCAAGAAATTATGGTGGAGCTTCTCCTATGGTTGGCCAATTCACTGATCAAATGAGACAATTGGAGGATAGCATGACACGTGTTTCTTTGGTTTCAGCCATTGAAACTCTGTCTGGTGAAATAAAGAACTGCATGAAAGAGCTGAAGGATGAATTTAAAAATACATTCTCCCAATTGGCACAAAGAGATAATTCCAATTCTTCCTCCAGATGGATACAGGTTTCCTCTGTGAGGAATAGACGTCCTCCAAGGATGTCATTCCAAAGAATGTCATTCCAAAGAATGTCATTCCAAAACAGATCCAACCAAAACAGACCACCAAGGCAATCACGTGCGAGTATTTGGATAACTGCGTGATCAGTTTGGTGAGAACATGAACAGATGGGATGGTCAACCAACTGCTAATCTTTTCAGGAGACTGAGGGAACTGCAAAGTGGCAGAACCCGAGGTAGCAATACCAGAAGGGTAGCTGTTACTTCTACAGTTCCCCAGGACAACTCTAATAGCTCCAACAGTGGCTCCAGTTCTAACACTGCGCCATGTGCTCATTGCACATGTGGGCATGTTCCCCATAACTAGGGTGCCCTGCCTCCTGCCAGGGGAGGAGAAGGGTAACAGAGATAACAGAATCTATTGGGATGTGTATATCCAGTGGCCTGGCACTTCACAATTTCAGAAGTACAGGGCCTTGGTTGACACAGGGGCTCAGTGCACCATAATGCCATCAAATTATCAGGGATCGGAAGCTATAACTATTCTGGGAGTCACTGGTGGATCTCAAGAGTTAACTAAGGTGGAGGTTGATATAAGTTTAACTGGTAAACAGTGGAGGAAGCATACAGTTGTGACCGGACCTGATGCACCTTGTCTTTTGGGAATTGATTTTCTGAGAGAAGGGCGTTTCAAAGACCCTAGATGTTACAAATGGGCTTTTGGAGTAGCATCTGTAGAAGTTGATGGACAAAAACTGAAGCTGTCTGTTAGACCTGAGCTTTCTGATGAATCTGCAGTTGTGGGACAACACAAGATTCAGGACATTAAATTGCCGGTTGCTTCTCAGACTGTGCATCACAGACAATACAGAACCAACAGTGACTCTTTGTTGCCCATTCAGAATCTGATTCGTCAGTTGGAGAGTCAGAAAGTCATCAGCAAAACTCATTCACCTTTCAACAGTCCAGTGTGGCCTGTGCGAAAGCAGAATGGAGACTGGCGTCTGACAGTCGACTACCAAGCCCTGAACAAGTAACTCCACCTATGAGTGCAGCAGTACCAGACATGATGGAACTCCAATATGAGCTGGAATCCAAAGAGGCCAAATGGTATGCTACCATAGACATTGCTAATGCCTTCTTCTCTATTCCCATAGCAGAGGAATGCAGGCCTCAGTTTGCTTTCACCTGGAGAGGAATCCAGTACACTTTCAACAGATTGCCAATGGGCTGGATCCACAGCTCAAGCATCTGTCATGCAGTGATCCATGATGCTCTGGAGGAAGGTAGTGCTCCAGAACACATCCAGTTCATCGATGACATCATCATCTGGGGTAAAACTGCTGAGGAAGTCTTCGAGAAAGGTAACAAAATCATTGACATTCTTCTGAATGCAGGTTTTGCCATCAAGCGAGACAAGGTGAAAGGACCTACCAGAGAGATCCAGTTTCTGGGAGTGCGGTGGCAGGATGGACGCCGACACATTCCAGTGGATGTGGTAAATAGAGTCTCTACCATGGCAAATCCCATGAACAAGCAAGAAACTCTAAGTTTCTTGGGGATAGTGGGATTTTGGAGACTGCACATTCCTGGATACAGTCAGATTGTGAAACCTCTGTATGATGTGACTCGAAAGAGAAACCATTTCCACTGGGGACCTGAACAACAAGCAGCCTTTGACCAGATAAAGCAAGAGGTAGTTCAAGCAATGGGTCTGGGACCTGTCCGAGATGGTCCAGACATTAAGAACATTTTGTACACGGCTGCAATTGACAATGGTCCAACCTGGTGCTTGTGGCAAAGAGCTCCAGGTGAGACACGTGGACGACCTCTTGGTTTCTGGAGTCGAGGTTACAGAGGTTCAGAGGCTAATTATACTCCAACGGAGAAAGAGATTCTAGCTGCCTATGAAGGAGTAAAAGCAGCTTCTGAAGTAATTGGAACTGAATCACAACTCCTAGCTCCCAGATTACCAGTTTTGAATTGGATGTTCAAAGGCAAAGGTTTCACACCACATCATGCAACAGATTCCACCTGGTCTAAGTGGATGGCTCTGATAACACAGAGAGCTCAAATGGGAAATCTTGAAAGACCTGGTCTGGTGGAGGTGATCTCAAGTTGGCCTGAAGGTACCAACTGTACTAAACCTCCAGAGGAGAGAGTAACTCGTGCCGAGGAAGCTCCTCCTTACAATGACCTTTCTGATGATGAAAAGAAATATGCTTTGTTCACAGACGGTTCCTGTCGTCTTGTTGGGAACAAGCGAAGGTGGAAGTCTGCAGTGTGGAGTCCAACACGCCGAGTCGCAGAAGCAAAGGATGGAGAAGGAGAATCCAGTCAGTTTGAAGAGGTAAAAGCTGTCCAGCTAGCTCTCGACATAGCTGAACGTGAGAGGTGGCCAAAGCTTTATCTCTACACCGACTCCTGGATGGTAGCCAATGCTCTGTGGGGTTGGCTAAAGAACTGGAAAAAGAGTGGTTGGCAGAGGAAAGGAAAGCCCATTTGGGCAGCTGACCTATGGCAGGACATTGCTGATCGAATTGAGAGAATTCCAGTGAAGGTGAGACACATCGATGCTCACATTCCTAAGAGCAAAGCTACTGAGGAACAGCAACACAACCATCAAGCAGATTTAGCTGCAAGAGTTTCTCAAGTAGACATGGACTCTGATCTTGATCTCAACTGGAAACACCGAGGTGAGATATTCTTAGCTCGGTGGGCTCACGATTCGTCAGGACATCAAGGCAGAGATGCAACATACCAGTGGGCTCGTGACAGATCCATAGACATTTCCATGGATGCTATCACACAAGTCATCCATGACTGTGACATTTGTGCTGCTATTAAGCAGGTAAAACGACTTAAGCCCTTATGGTATGGTGACAGATGGTCCAAGTACAAGTATGGTGAAGCTTGGCAAGTTGACTACATCACTCTACCACGTTCTCGTTCTGGTAAGCAGTATGTGCTTACTATGGTAGAGGCGAACACTGGATGGTTGGAAACTTATCCAGTACCACATGCAACTGCACGCAACACCATTCTCGGTCTGGAGAGACAGATCCTGTGGAGACACGGAACTCCAGAGAGGATTGAGTCAGACAATGGAACTCACTTCAAAAACAATCTTGTAAAGAGTTGGGCCAAAGAGCACGGCATTGAGTGGATATTCCACATTCCCTACTATGCACCAGCTGCAGGGAAGATTGAACGCTACAATGGTTTGTTGAAGACCACTCTTAAAGCCATGGGGGGTGGATCTTTGAAAAACTGGGAAAAGCATTTACCACAAGCAACTGGCTGGTAAATAGTAGAGGTTCAGTGAACCGAGCTGGACCTGCACATTCAGATCTGCTACAGAAAGAAGAAGGTGATAGAGTTCCTGTTGTTAGAGAAAAGAATCTGTTAGGTAAAACTGTTTGGGTATTTTCTCCCTCAGGAGAGGCTAAACCTGTCCAAGGAGTGGTTTCAGCTGAAGGTCCGGGTCACACTTATTGGGTAATGCAAGAGAATGGTGAAATTCAGTGTATTCCACAAAGAAATTTAACTTTAGCTGAAAGAGTTTAATTTCAGAGTGTTGTACAGCTACATCGCGCCCAAAGGAAGAATCCCTGAGGAATCTACGGTGCACGAACCCTGAGAACCCTGAGAACCCTGAGTCAGCTGAGAGTCCCTGTTTCCCTGTTTTCCCTTTTCTTCGCTTTGTCTGTGAAGAGACAAACTGTTTTCCATTTTTCTTGTTTCTTGGACTTCTGAATCATCTACACCTGAGGATAGCTGGAATGGACTATGATATTTACTTACAAACTGTAGATATTGTTTTAGATTGGATGGACAGTACGAACAGCCAATGAAATTGTTTAGCAGGGGTGGATTGTGACCGGTTTAGGCTGTGCCTTTAAGAAAGAGACACTTTCTGAACACTCTGGGCGAATATTTTGGTATATAAATGAAAACAAGAGATATGCTAATCCAATTTCATTGGTGGAACCCGGCTGTAGGTTCTTGTTTAGTCTTTCAGTCGGGGGGCAGTCAGTCGTCTTCTTCTTCCCCCTGTACTGTGAGCTGGCTCGTTTCTCTCTACGATTCTTGCTAACCAGATAAGAGAAAAACTAACTTTTGCATCCGCTTTGAGCTTTAACAAGTTTTCACCCTTTTAATTACCTTCCTTTCTCTTTCTCTCTAACCCTTTTGGGAAAAAGGGGAGGTAGGGAGGGAGAAGGGAGGGACAGGCCAAACCCCCCTGGCCGCAGGGGGGTTGGGGAAAGGTTTCCTGTATATTTCTGTATATATTGTAAATATTATATATTTTTGTACATATTCATTGCAATCCATATCTGCTTGTAAAATACAGCTTTCATCTGCTTTCTCCGGCTGAGTTAGCTGTGGAATTCTTTCGTGTGTGGGGGGGAACCTTCCTACTCCACCACAGAGCATTTGGATAATATGCATAATTTTGGAGTATTTTCCTCCAAATTTCAGTGGGGGAAAGGACAATGCAGAAGGGTGATTAATTCATAGTAAAATAATTAGGGATATAGGATGTAGCAGATACTTAAGCTTTTAGCATCAAAAAATGCCCAACTTTCGTAGCTTCTTTTCTTATGTTAGTGATGTGATCGGGAAATCTGCCCAAGTGAGGAAAAATCTTTGCACTAGTCATCTATCTGGAGTACATACTGACACAGCACTGCAGTGAATCCCTGCTCTGGGCAACCACAAAGAACAGAACGCTGGCTGACCTTCCTTCTTGTTAGCCAGAGTCTGGGCACTGTGATCTTGCTCAGCTGCAGAAAGGAGGACCTTGCCCTCCTGAACCATAATCATGAATCTCAACAATTATGTAGGCTCAGATTGCAGAACCTGCCCAGAGTCAGCCTTGTGCCCTGAAAACCAGAAAAATAGACTGCCTACTGGTACCACATAGTTCACACTGCATTTCCGTGACACATAAGGGTATTTTCACAAGCTGTAGTATTCTAAGTTATCTCATTTTACATATACAAAGGATTCCTTGAAAATCAATTCTTTTATGAAAGTGCTTGAAATTGCAATGTATCATTTTACAGTGATAAGGATAGGGTTTGCTGTGGTTTTGTTGCCTTTTCTAGCAGGGATTTTAGAAATGAATCAGAGATTATGAAGCAACATTGAGATAAAGATCAGCTTTGAATGGTAGGATATACTGCCCAGTATGATTTGTATGAAGTAATCTCTAATGTCTCTTTGGGAAAAAGCATCAACATTATAGTCCATTGCATACATTAGCAATGACTACTTGTTAATCTTAGAACCTTTTCTAATTAACAGAGTAAATTCTAAAATGAATACAAATCAAATGTATACAAGTGTAAAATAAATTAAGATATTAAATGTGCCCTTACATTTGCTGAAATATCTCTGAAGTTATGCATCTGTGTCAATCGGCATGTCACAGAAATAGCCTGTTTCATATCTTTTTCATTTGCTTATAGTCAACATCAGGAGAAGTGCCAGCATCTGGCACTTTGCAAGTAATGCATCTGTGTCAATCGTTTTCATATTATTATAGACATGGGTAGGGTAAAACTGCATTGTTGTTGTTGCCACTGCTGCCATTGCAGCTGTTGCTATTTACTACAAGCTACAGCCCTTTCTTCTAAAAGTGTGAGCAGTGAGAATCAGAAGGGAAATCTGACAAATTTAGAACAAATGTCTTAAAGTCATAAAGTGCAATGTACAAATTAATCCCTGGGATGAGTGATGGTTATGAAAAAGATGTAAGTATAAAGTGGCACTGCATGGGAATTCTGCTGTGCATTTTTCAACCAACAGTTTGTTCCATAAAATCCAGAGCAGATGAAAGTGAACGCAGCAAGTATTACAATAAACAGAGGTGCAAATGCCTGTAGAGATTAAGGCATGACAAGATACAGAAAAAAACATCCATGGCTATTTCCCAGCAGGAATCAAATTGTTATAGCTACCAAAAAAAAAAAAAAAAAAAAAAAAGGTAAGTTTAAAAAATTACATAAATTTGATTTAGTGACAAAATATTACAATTTCAGTATCTCAAGGAAAGGAAAGAATTTATGTGTAGTTCTGTAGACGCCTCTGACTCTCATTTCACAGGGAATTCACAGGGAACATAGAAGATGCATTAAACAAGCCAGCTTGAATTGTTCTTTAGAATAGAATAGAATAGAATAGAATAGAATAGAATAGAATAGAATAGAATAGAATAGAATAGAATAGAATAGAATTACCAAGGTTGGAAGAGATCTTGAAGATCATCGAGTCCAACCTGTAACCATAACCTCACAACTAGACCATGGCACCAAGTGCCACATCCAGTCCCCTCCTGAATGCCTCCAGGGACGGAGACTCAACCACCTCCCGGGCAGCCCATTCCAATGACGAATCACTCTCTCGGTGAAGAACTTTCTCCTCACCTCCAGCCTAAACTTCCCCTGGTGCAGCTTGAGACTGTGTCCCCTTGTTCTGGTGCTGGTTGCTAGGGAGAAGAGGCCAACCCCTTCCTGGATACAACCACCCTTCAGGTAGTTGTAGAGAGCAATGAGGTCTCCCCTGAGCCTCCTCTTCTCCAGGCTAAACAGCCCCAGCTCCCTCAGCCTCTCCTCATAGGGCTTGTGCTCAAAGCCTCTCACCAGCCTTGTTGCCCTTCTCTGGACACGTTCAAGTGTCTCGATGTCCTTCTTAAACTGAGGGGCCCAGAACTGGACACAGTACTCAAGGTGCGGCCTAACCAAAGCAGAGTACAGGGGCACAATGACCTCCCTGCTCCTGCTGGCCATACTATTCCTAATGCAGGCCAGGATGCGGTTGGCCCTCTTGGCTGCCTGGGCACACTGCTGGCTCATGTTCAGCTTCCCATCAACCAGCACCCCCAGGTCCCTCTCTGTTTGGCCGCTCTCCAGCCACTCTGACCCCAGCCTGTAGCGCTGCCTGGGGTTGTTATGGCCAATGTGCAGAACCCGGCACTTGGATGTGTTAAATCTCATGCCATTGGATTCTGCCCATCTGTCCAGCCTGTCGAGGTCTCTCTGCAAAGCCTCTCTGCCCTCCAGCAGATCAACTCCTGCCCCCAGCTTGGTGTCATCTGCAAATTTACTGATGATGGACTCAATGCCCTCATCCAGATCATCAAGAAAGATGTTGAAAAGCATGGGGCCCAGCACTGATCCTTGGGGCACACCACTAGTGACAGGCCGCCAGCTGGATGTGGCACCATTCACCACCACTCTCTGGGCTCGGCCCTCCAGCCAGTTCCTAACCCAACGCAGTGTGCTCCTGTCCAAGCCATGGGCTGCCAGCTTGGCCAGCAGTTTGCTGTGGGGGACTGTGTCAAAGGCCTTGCTGAGGTCCAGGTAGACCAAATCCACAGGCCTCCCCACGTCCACCAGGCGGGTCACCTGATCATAGAAGGAGATCAGGTTGGTCAGGCAGGACCTGTCCTTCCTAAATCCATGCTGGCTAGGCCTGAGCCCCTGGCCATCCTGTAAGTGCTGTGTGATCGCACTCGAGATGACCTCTTCCATAATCTTGCCTGGCACTGAGGTCAGGCTGACAGGCCTATAATTCCCCGGCTCTTCCAACTGGCCCTTCTTATGGATGGGCACCACGTTGGCCAGCTTCCAGTCTTCTGGGACCTCTCCAGTGAGCCAGGACTGCTGAAAAATGATGGAGAGCGGCCTGGACAGCTCATCCGCCAGCTCCCTCAGCACCCTAGGATGGATCCCATCCGGTCCCATGGACTTGTGGGGGTCCAAGCGGCTGAGAAGATCTCTAACTATCCCATTCTGGAACAGGGGAAAACTATGCTGCTCCCTGGCTCCTTCTGCCAGCTCTGCAGGCCAGCTGTCTGGAAGCCGTTCTGTCCTGCTAGTAAAAATTGAGGTAAAGAAGGTGTTAAGCACCTCTGCCTTTTCCTCATCCTTTGTTACAATATTCCCCTCCATGCCCACCAAGGAGTGGAGCTTCTCCTTGCCCTTCCTCTTGCTATTAATATATTTATAGAAGGACTTTTTGTTGTCCTTCACAGCAGAGGCCAGTCTGAGCTCCAAATGTGCTTTTGCCTCCCTAATTTTCTTCCTACAAGACCTAGCAACATCCCTAAACATTCCATGGGTTGCCTCCCCTTTTTTCCAAAGATAATACACCCTCTTTTTTTCCCTTAGTTCCTTTAGAAGTTCATTACCCAACCAGGCTGGCCGTCTGCCCTGGCGGCTCATCTTCCGGCACACCGGCACAGCCTGTTCCTGCGCCTTCAAGAGTTCTTTCTTGAAGTAGGTCCAGCTCTCCTGAACCCCTTTGTTTTTAAGGGCTGTTTCCCAAGGAACCTTCTGAGTTAGTTCCTTGAGTAGCCTGAAGTCCGCCCTCCGGAAGTCCAGAGTGGAGGTCTTCTTGTTCCCCCTCTTGGCTTGGCTGAATACTGAAAACTCAATTATCCTGTGGTCACTGGTGCCTAAACACCCTCCGACCACCACATCACCCACCAGCCCTTCCCTGTTGGTGAAGAGGAGGTCAAGCATAGCCTTACCCCTGGTAGGCTCGCGCAGCACCTGGGATAAGAAGCTGTCCTCCATGCACTCTAAGAACCTCCTAGACTGCCTCCTCTCTGCTATGTTGTGATCCCAGCAGATATCAGGCAGGTTGAAGTCTCCCACGAGAACAAGGTTAGGCGATCTTGAGACAGCCTTAAGCTGCCTATAGAATGCTTCATCAAGATCATCCTCCTGGTTGGGTGGTCTATAACAGACTCCAACCAGCATGTCTGCCCTGCTGGTCTTCCCTCTAATTCTTACCCACACGCACTCAACCCGATCATCCCTGATCTCTAGCTCAATGGCATCAAGAGCCTCCCTGATGTACAGGGCCACCCCTCCACCCCTTCTTCCCTGCCTGTCTCTCCTGAATAGCCTGTAGCCGTCAATTGCAGCGCTCCAGTCATGCGAGTCATCCCACCATGTCTCCGTGATGGCAACTACATCATATCTTTCGTGCTGCAACAAGGCTTCCAGCTCCTCATGTTTGTTGCCCATACTTCGTGCATTGGTGTACATGCACTTCAGCTGGGCTGCTGGTTTTGCCCCTGACTCCAGCTTACCACCCTCAGACTCCTGTCTGGGGGGACTGGTTTCAGCCCCTTCCCCCTTCGAAGCTAGTTTAAAGCCCTGTCAATGAGACTTGCTAATTCCCTTCCCAGAATCTTTTTACCTTTGGGGGACAGGCCATTCTCATGTACTGTGACCTTTCCCCTCCTCTGGGACAGATGTACTCCATCTGTTACCAGCTGACCTGGTGCAGTAGAAAGTTTTTCAAGATCAAAAAACCCAAAATTCTTCTGACTGCACCAACCTCTAAGCCACTTGTTGACTACCGCTGCTGACCTGTTCCTTCTCATATTCCCTCCTGCAACTAAGGGTATAGACAAAAAAATTATTTGTGCACCTGAGTCCTCCACTAGATCCCCCAGGACCTTGAGGTCATTCTTGATAGCCCTGGGAGTTCTAGTTGCAACATCGTCATTCCCTAACTGCATAATTATTAATGGATAGTAGTCAGAGGGCTGCACCAGACTAGGCAGCCTTCTGGTAACATCAGCAACTTGAGCTCCTGGGAGACAACAAAGTTCCCTGTGAGCAGGGTCTGGCCGACATATGGGCCCCTCTGTTCCCCTTTCTTATCCACAAACCAAACAGAGGTCCTAGAGTAGAGGTGATGGATTATACTTGCTATAATAATAAAAAAAAACACACTACAAAACCCCACTAAAATATCCAGTTAAGATGATTACATAAATTGCAGTGATAAACCAAATAAGATAGGTAGCAAAAGGCATAAATCTGAGAATAACAACTGTGGGTGTATGTCTGTCTTTAACTGAGCATTGAAATGGTTAGAAGTACATGTGTTAGGCAGATAGGAGCCAGGCTCATTTCAGTGGTTCCCAGAGACAGGACCAGAGACAATCGGCACTCACTGAAAATCAGGAGGCTCCCTCTGAATATCAGGAAATACTTTTTCTGTGAGGGTGACCGAGCACTGGCACAGACTGCCCAGGGAGGCCGTGGAGTCTCCCTCCTTTGAGATATTTAGATGTTATCTGGAAATGGACCTAAGCAACTGATTGCAGATGGCCCTGCTAGGGCAGGGAGTTGGACCAGGTGACCTGCAGATCACCCAGCTTGGAAGGGACGACTAAAGGTCCTCTAGTACAAAAAATTCAGGTCTCTGGAGTGACCTCTGGTTAACTTCAGCTCCAGAAGCAACAGGATCTGGTAGGCAGCAATCCCTGACTGTTTGTTTGCTTGCTGACTGGCAGTATCTTGATGAAGCATTCCATAGGCAGCTTAAGGATGTCTCAAGATCGCCTGATCTTGTTCTCATGGGTGACTTCAACCTGCCTGATATCCGCTGGGATCTCAACACAGCAGAGAGGAGGCAGTCTAGGAGGTTCTTAGAGTGCATGGAGGACAGCTTCTTATCCCAGGTGCTGCGCGAACCTACCAGGGGTAAGGCTCTGCTTGACCTCCTTTTTACAAATCGAGAAGGGCTGGTGGGTGATGTGGCGGTCGGAGGGTGTTTAGGGCCAGTGACCACGAGATAATTGAATTTTCAGTATTCAGTCAAGCTAAGAGGGGCAGCAATAAGACCTCCACTCCAGACTTCCTGAGGGCAGACTTCAGGTTACTCAAGGAACTAACTCAGAAGGTTCCTTGGGAAACAGCTCTTAAAAACAAAGGGGTCCAGGAGAGCTGGACCTGCTTCAAGGAAGAACTCCTGAGGGCGCAGGAACAGGCTGTTGTCTCAGTCTGGAGAGGGAAAGAGACAGTTCTTTTGAATATTCCCATGTTGTGAAATTAGAGGCACAAACAAGGCCAAAATATCAACAGCTAGATTATTTATTACATAAATAAAGTGGATGGATCAGAAGGGGAGAGAGAGAAAATAGAGAGAGAAGAGAGAAGAGGAAAAGAATTATATTACCACACCCCTCACCCCCCAAGACAGTTTGAGTCTGTGGAGGAAAGGTGCTGCAGGAGATAGAATAGATAGAATTACCAAGGTTGGAAGAGATCTTGAAGATCATCGAGTCCAACCTGTAACCATAACCTCACAACTAGACCATGGCACCAAGTGCCACATCCAGTCCCCTCCTGAATGCCTCCAGGGACGGAGACTCAACCACCTCCCCGGGCAGCCCATTCCAATGACGAATTACTCTCTCGGTGAAGAACTTTCTCCTCACCTCGAGCCTAAACTTCCCCTGGTGCAGCTTGAGACTGTGTCCCCTTGTTCTGGTGCTGGTTGCTAGGGAGAAGAGGCCAACCCCTTCCTGGATACAACCACCCTTCAGGTAGTTGTAGAGAGCAATGAGGTCTCCCCTGAGCCTCCTCTTCTCCAGGCTAAACAGCCCCAGCGCCCTCAGCCTCTCCTCATAGGGCTTGTGCTCAAGGCCTCTCACCAGCCTTGTTGCCCTTCTCTGGACGTTGGGTCTGTAGATGTTGGGTCTGTAGAGAAAACAGTGCTGCAGGAGATGTTGGATTTGTAGAGAAACAGTGCTGAGGCTTTGGCTGTAGAAGAAATTAGGACCTCTGGGCAGCTTCTTCAGCTCCATGAGTTGCAGCAGGTGGAAATTAGGGCACGGAGAGAGGGTTTTCAGAGTCCAAGATCCGTTGTGTTGCCCCGTGGTGTTCCAAGCGTGTGGTGCTGTCTTCTTTCTTCTGCATTTTTCTTCTTCAATTTTCTTCAACTAAGCCAGTAGTTGCTCAAGTCTTTTATACAGTTTTTAGTCCTTAGCTATGTGTCAAAGTATTGTCCCTCAGGAAAATAGGAGCCAAGAAATCATCCTTAAGTATCCAGGTATTGTACCCCAGGAAATCTTTCTGTGTATTCATGTGAGTTTGAGCAGTGTCTGGATAGAGGGGGAAGGCCTCTGCCTCCTCCTTCTCCATCTACCTACCCACACACTCTTTACACATCAGGAAACAGGTGGTGAATCCATTGTCTCATCATCCTCCTTTCCTGGGGTATCTGATGTCTGGAAATGATCTTGTCCTGAAGGTGTGAATGCTGGGCCCTTGGGCCATTGTTGTAGGCCAGCTGCAGTCCAGTGAGCAATGTTATCTTTGCACCTTCCAAGAGTCCTTCCAGGGGCTCTGCCCAATGCACATCAGCTATTGTCTGAGCAAGCAGCAAGTGATTTTATCTTTGTTGAGTCAAACAAAGAGAGAGACAGGAGAGAGACAAGCTTTAGTCTCTCACAGGAGAGACAAGCTTTAGTCTCTCACAGCTGTGCCAGTGTGCCGGAAGATGAGCCACCGGGCAGGACAGAATGTCTTCCAGGCAGCTGGCCTGCAGAGCTGGCAGATGGAGCCAGGGAGCAGCATAGTTTTTCCCCTGTGTTCCAGGAGGAGATAATTAGAGAGCTCCTCAGCTGCTTGGACCCCCAAAAGTCCATGGGACTGGATGGGATCCATCCTAGGGTCCTGAGAGAGCTGGCAGATGAGCTGGCCGTGCCGCTTTCCATCATTTTTCAGCAGTCCTGGCTCACAGGAGAGGTCCCATAAGACTGGAAGCTGGACAACGTGGTGCCCATCCACAAGAAGGGCCAGTTGGAAGAGCCAGGGAATTATAGGCCTGTCAGCCTGACCTCAGTGCCAGGCAAGATTATGGAAGAGGTCATCTTGAGTGCGATCACACAGCACTTACAGGATGGCCAAGGGATCAGGCCCAGAAAGCATGGATTTAGGAAGGGCAGGTCCTGCCTGACCAACCTGATCTCCTTCTATGATCAGGTGACCCACCTGGTGGATGTGGGGAGGCCTGTGGATGTGGTCTACCTGGACGTCTGCACGGCCTTTGACACCGTCCCCCACAGCAGACTCCTGGCTGAGCTGGCAGCCCATGGCTTGGAAGGGAGCACACTGTGTTGGGTTAGGAACTGCTGGAGGGCCGAGCCCAGAGAGTGGTGGTGAATGGTGCCACATCCAGCTGGCAGCCAGTTACTAGTGGTGTGCCCCAAGGATCAGTGCTGGGCCCAATGCTCTTTAACATCTTTCTTGATGATCTGGATGAGGGCATTGAGTCCATCATCAGTAAATTTGCAGATGACACCAAGCTGGGGGCAGGAGTTGATCTGCTGGAGGGCAGAGAGGCTTTGCAGAGGGACCTCGACAGGCTGGACAGATGGGCAGAATCCAAGGGCATGAGATTTAACACATCCAAGTGCCAGGTTCTGCACATTGGCCACAGCAACCCCAGGCAGTGCTACAGGCTGGGGTCAGAGTGGCTGGAGAGTGGCCAGGCAGAGAAGGACCTGGGGGTACTGGTTGATGGTAGGCTGAACATGAGCCTGCAGTGTGCCCAGGCAGCCAAGAAGGCCAATGGCATCCTGGCCTGCATCAGGAACAGTGTGGCCAGCAGGAGCAAGGAGGTCATTCTGCCCCTGTACACTGCACTGGTTAGGCCACACCTTGAGTCCTGTGTCCAATTCTGGGCCCCTCAGTTTAGGAAGGATGTTGACTTGCTGGAACGTGTCCAGAGAAGGGCAACAAAGTTGGTGAGGGGTTTGGAACACAAGCCCTATGAGGAGAGGCTGAGGGAGCTGGGGTTGCTTAGCCTGGAGAAGAGGAGACTCAGGGGAGACCTTATTGCTCTCTGCAACTACCTGAAGGGAGGTTGTGGACAGGCAGAGGTTGGTCTCTTCTCCCAGGCAACCAGCACTAGAACAAGAGGACACAGTCTCAAGCTGCACCAGGGAAGGTTTAGGCTGGATGTTAGGAAGAAGTTCTATACAGAGAGAGTGATTGCCCATTGGAATGGACTGCCCAGGGTGTGGTGGAGTCACCATCATTGGAGGTGTTCAGGAGGAGACTTGATGGGGTGCTTGGTGCCATGATCTATTTGTTTAGGTGGGTTGGATTGATTGGTGGGTTGGACGCAATGATCTTGAATGTCTCTTCCAACCTGGTGTATTGTATTTTATTGTATTATTGTATTTTCCGAAGTATGCATGTGGGTAAATATAGTTAATAATTCTCTGAATATTATCAAGCTCTAGCTTAGCTCATTTAGACTCATGAGTTTTTGTGCCTGCTAAATATCTGAGCTGCAACACCACAGGTATATTATTTTATTCAGTAAACATATGACACAGGTGTTTAAACAGGACAAAATTATTGGGAAAAAATAGCAACATCTGAGCACTGTGTTTCAGCACACTCCCCCATCTGCAATCTGCCATCCATTTCTAGTCTACCATTCAAGAGACTGTGTATTTTAAAGTCTTCTGATTTTATATGCAAACTAGCACCTTGTGCATACAAATTCCTCATAGCTGCTGTGCACTGTTCTTTACTTCGAGCACTTCCAGTGACAAACCATGCAACAGAAAGGTAAAGTTCGATGCCTCAATTTATTTGAAATGAGTTGTCTTAATATTCTGTCAAATCTTCTTTCCTTACCCCTTCCTCAGTTTGTCAACAAGTACACTGTGCCCACTGAGATTACACTTTGCTGGGTGATAGTCTTTCCCTCAGGCAGCTGGAAAACTATTCTTTGTCTGGCATCTTTCATCAGAATATTTGTTGTCCCCCCATGTTAAGCTTACCAGTGCAATCACAACTGTCACAACAGTCAACCCAGTGTAATAGGCTAAGTGCATCCCACTGAAATAAGAAACAGTTAGTAATTAAAATTCTCTATCTCACAGATTCCATTCCATACTGTCATTTTGAGGAAAGGGGAGTCAAACACAACTCCTCATTGCTGTATAGAGCTCCTGACCCACTGCAGGCCTGGGATTGTCTTCCTTATTTTCTGAATTAATTTTTTTCATTTGGGAAAATATAATAAGAATAAGAATACAGCTGTAGGCTTATTAAACTCTAATGTTTCAGGAAGCACTTTGTAATCTTCTTCAGCAAATACTCTTTCTTTAGTCCTTCTTGGTTGTATTTAAGCCAATTCCTTCTTCCCTTGTCCTTAATTTTAGGTTTCTTTCATGTTTTGGTTAACTTGGTTATCTCCCTTCAACACAGAAGGAATATTTTATAAAGCAAAACAAATAGCCTCTAGAATATATATCAGGTCTGCTTGATGTAACATGACACCTCAGAGTCACTAATTCTTTACATATGATTACAAGGAAAAAAGAAATAGGTAACTACCTTCTGCTGGTGTGTTCCTGGTGATGGGAAAACTCCAACCTCCATTACTTTAAGATCCCGTCAGTGAGAAATAGTCTGTAGGTGATACATAACCAGTGAAATACCTAAGTGTTCTTCCTCAACTGAGGAGATGGCAGACAGGTGTGGTCAAGGGAGTGGGTCAGAGGCATCAGACAACACTTACCTTTTACAAGCGGTTGGCAGGGCAAACCAAAAAAATTCTTTTACCTTCAATGATGCCTTCTCCTTTCCTTTCCTTCCTTCCATTCCACTGCTTTGTCATGTGGGATCTCACTTGAAATACCTAAGGGGTGACATGGATAAGGCAAAAACTTGGGAAGGTGAACACATCAGAGACCGCTGTAGCTGCCTGGAAGGCAACAAGGCTGGTGAGGGGTTTGGAACACAAGCCCTATGAGGAAAGGCTGAGGGAGCTGGGTTTGCTTAGCCTGGAGAAGAGGAGACTGAGGGGTGACCTTATTGCTCTCTACAACTACCTGAAGGGAGGTTGTAGCCAGGCAGAGGTTGGCCTCTTCTCCCAGGCATCCAGCACCAGAACAAGAGGACACAGTCTCAGGCTGCGCCAGGACAGTTTTAGGCTGGATGTTAGGAAGAAGTTATACACGGAGAGAGTGATTGCCCATTGGAATCGGCTGCCTGTGGAGGTGGTGGAGTCATCTTCATTGGAGGTGTTCAGGAGGAGACTTGATGGGGTGCTTGGCTGCATGGTTTAGTTGTTGGGTGGGTTGGACTGGTTGATGGGTTGGACACGATGATCTTGAAGGTCTCTTCCAACCTGGTGTATTGTATTTTATTGTACTAGGATAGCAGTACTGAGCAGTTCTGGGATAGCAGGGAGACAGCAAACCCCCCTGTCCCCAACTCCCCTCCCTAAAATACAGCACTGTTGGGGATCCAAAACAGACTTAATCCTGGGGGGGAAAAAACCAACAAACATCAACAAAAAAAGCAGGATGACGGGCAGGGTAAGTGGAGGATAGTTGAGAAGATTGGATATGGCCCAACCTCACGTTACTGATTGTCTACATGACAGAGCTGGCAATTTCAATTGTCACAGATCAAAGAGGGCTGGCAGCTAATAGTAAAATAAATAAATTTGTAAAATCCCCAAAATAAACAAAAATAAATAAAGGTGAGGGGGAAAGAAATCCCTCAAAATTATAACTTGTTTGTTGGGTTTTTTAGTCTTTATGGTTAGGTTGAGAAAGGATCTCTCCTTTTGAAGAAACCCTGGAGCTGGAGTTGGCTTTTGCAAAGTCCTTGATGCATTTTTAAGAAGTGTATCCTGTGCATCTGGTCTGAATTGATGGAAAATTATAAGTAGTATTGCATGATGGTTTGACCAATGGCAAACAAGCTTGTGGTGAGGAGGCAGGAAAGTCAGAAAGTCAGAAATTCAGAGCTCTTACAACACAGAGGATAATTGCTAAATATATCAGTGGTGATATGTGCAGTAGATACACATAATACAATGGTTTAAACAGTATCAACAGCCAAAAAAATACAATTAGAATGACATGGATGAAAGAATGATAAACAATTGAATTTAAATTCTTTACAAGATCAGAAATATCATAGTCATGTAAGACTAGTCAATAGTTCAATTAGGAACTTCATCTTTATTGTTTCAGTATTATAGCCAAAAGACTTACCTTCCAACATCAGAAAACCAAGAAAAAACTTCCACCACAGTCTCATCTTTCTCACCATTAAGAATCAGTACTGTATCTGAAGAGGTTCTCCAGGATGAAGAAAGTGGTCGTTTGTTACCTTGTACCTTTTAGGTAAGAGGCCGTTGCATAGTGTCAGAAGGGCCAGGAGAGGAAGAAGGGGTGGAGGTGTTGTCCTCTATGTAAAGAAGTGGATAGTGTACAAAGAGTTGTTGCTAAAAAATAGACATGAGCAGGTCCAAAGCTTATGGGTAGGTCTTAGGGCTCAGAACAACAAAGGGAGCCTTGTGGTAAGAGTCTACTACAGGCTGCCTATTGAGGAAGCCTTTTCAC
Source organism: Picus viridis (assembly GCA_033816785.1). Classification (NCBI taxonomy): domain Eukaryota; kingdom Metazoa; phylum Chordata; class Aves; order Piciformes; family Picidae; genus Picus; species Picus viridis. Next base: position 23,795,040 of record CM066566.1, read on the forward strand.
TCCAGCTCGAGGAGACATCGTGATCACAGGCTTTCACCCTGACATCTGCTGGAAAAGTAGCACGGCTGGCTGTAGGCAATTCAGGAGGCTCCTGGAGTGCCTAGATGACATCTTCCTAAGATAATAAATTAACAGTCCTGCATGAGGGGATGCCTTATTAGATATGTTGGTCACAAATGCAAGTGAATTCGTCAGGGATGTCAAAGTCAAAGGCAGTGTGGACAGCAGTGATCATGCACTAGTGCAGTTCACTGTCCTAAGGGGTATGAAGCCAATGAGAAGCAGAGTTAGAGCTCTGCATTTTAAGAAAGCAAAAATCCAGCTCTTCAAGGAGTTAACAAATAGGACCCCATGGGAAATGGCTCTCATAGAGAAGGGAGTGGAATAGAGCTGACAGATCTTTAAGGATGCTTTCCATAGAGTGTGAGAGATCTCAATCCCCAGGTGTAAGAACTGAACAAGGAAGGCAAGAGACCATCATGGCTGAGCTGTGGCCTGCTGGTCAAACTAAAGGGCAAGTTGAGACTACACAGGAAATGGAAGGAGGGACAGGCATCCTGGGAAGAGTATAGGGACATTGCCTGGTTGTGCAGGTACAAGGTCAGAAAGGCCAAGGCACAGCTGAAACTGAACTTGGCAAGAAAAATAAGAAAGGCTTATACAGGTACATTAACCAGAAAAGGAAGATTAAAGAAAGTGTAACCCCCCTGATGAGCAGCAATGGGGAATTTGTATCAATAGACAAGGAGAAGGCTGAGATTCTCAACATTTTTTGCCTCAGTCTTCATTGGCAACCCTCTTCCTCACCACTTTCATGTTGATGGCCCACAAGATGGAGACCAGGGTGACATGGTTCTTCCCACTGTAAGTAAAGACAGGTTGAATGATCATCTGAGGAACCTGAAGATATACAAGTCCATGGGTGTAAGAGACTAAATGTTGTCTCTCTTGATGTAACTCAACAAAGATAAAATCACCTGTGCTGCTTGCCCAGACAATAGCTGATGTGTATTGGGCAGATGAGACTGGGACAACTCTCTGGAAGGTTCATAGATAAAGATTGCTCACCACACTGCAGCTGCCTTGGAAATAATGGGCAGAGGCCACTGCTATGCATACTCTCTGGAATATGCATATTCACCACCTGGACTCATATCTAAAAATTGTATAAAAGATCTGAGCAATTACTAGCACAGGAGAAGGGAAACGGGAGAGAAGGAAAAGATCAGGGCAATGCTGCTCTGAAGAAAAATGGAGAGAATACCAGGAGAGAAAAATGACAGAGACATCACCATGTAGCCTGGAAGAAGCAGACCAAGAGAAACCTTCTCTCTGTGTCATAAGTTCCACCTGCTACAACTCATGGAGCTGAAGAGGCTGCTCAGAGGATAGCACAGCCAACAAGGACATCTCCTCCACGCCGAAGCCTTCCTCCACAGACCCAACATCTCCACGCCAAAGCTGCAGCAGCCTTCCTCCACAGACTCAAACTGTCTTGGGAGGTGAGGGGTGTGGCAATATAATTCCTTTCCTCTTCTCTTTCCTTCCCTCTCTATTTTCTCTCTCTTTCTCCTCTTCTGATCCATCCACTTTATTCTGTTAATAAAGAGCCTTGCTGTTGATATTTTGGCCTTGTTTGTTCCTCTAATTTCATAACACAGGAATATTCAAAAGAACTGAGTCTCTTTCCCTCTCTGAACCGAGACAATGGGACCTGATGAAATGCACCTGAGAGTCCTGAGGGCATTAGCTGATGTAGTTGCCAAGCCACTGTCCATGATATTTGAAAAGTTCTGGCAGTCATGTGAAGTCCCTGGTGAATGGAAGAAAGGAAACATCACACCCATTTTTAATAAGGGTAGAAAGCAGGACCCTGGCAACTAACAACCTGTCAGTCTCACCTCTGCACCTGGGAATATCATGGAATAGATCCTCCTAGATGCCATGCTGCGGCACATGGAGGACAGGGAAATGATTGAAGACAGCTAGCATGGCTTTACTAGGGGACAAATCCTGCCTGACTAACCTAGCAGCTGTCTATGATAGAGTTACTATGTCCACAGATAAGTGACAACCTCTGGGTATGATCTATCTGGACTTCCGCAAAGCCTTTGACACGGTCCCCCACAACATCCTGCTCACCAAATTGGAGAGATATGGATTTGATGGGTAGACTGTTCAGTGAATAAGGAATTAGCTGGATGGTTGCACCCAGAGGGTGGTGCTCAATGGCTCAAAGTCCATATGGAGAGCAGTGAGAACTATGGTCCCACAGGGGACCATACTGGGACCTGTACTGTTTAATATTTTTATCTATGACATAGTGAGATTGCACGCATCATCAGCAAGTGTGCAGATGACAGCAAGCTGAGTGGTGCTGTCAATACTCCAGAAGGACAGGCTGTCATCCAGAGAGACCTGGACAAGCTGGAGATGTGGGCCCAGGTGAACTTCATGGGGTTCAACAAGAGCAGGTACAGGATTCTGCACCTGGGCCAGAACAATCCTGACTATCAAGACAGACTGGGGAATGAAGTGATAGGAAGCAGCTCTGTGGAAAAGGACTTGGGGCTGCTGATAGATGAGAAGCTGGACATGAACAGGAAATGTGTGCTTGCAGCCCAGAAGGGAAATCGCATCCTGAGCTGCATCCAAAGATGTGTTGCTAGTAGATCCAGAGAGGTGATTCTGCCACTTTGCTCTGGTGAGACCTTGCCTGGAGTACTTCATCCAGGTCTGGAGTCCTTGATATAGGAAGGACATGGACCTGGTGGAGAGGGTCCAGAGGAGGGCCATGGGAATGATCAAGGAGTTGAAGTACCTCTGCTACAAAGACAGGTTGAGGGAGCTGGGGCTGTTCAGACTGGAGAAGAGGAAGCTCTGCAGAGATCTAATAGCAGCCTCCCACTGCCTGAAGAGGGCCTACTGGAAGGATGGAGATAGGCTGTTTACAAAGGTCCATAGTGATAGGATGAGGGCCAGTGGCTTCAAACTAGAGAAGAGCAGATTAAGATTGGCTGCTAGGAACAGGTTTGTTACCGTGAGAGTGGTGGAACACTGGAACAGGTTGCCTGGGGAGACAGTTGAGGCCCCATGCCTGGAGACAGGATGAAGGACCATGGCTTTGAGCTGAGAGAGGGCAGATTGAGACTGGAGATGAGGAAGAAATTCTTGAGATTGAGGGTGAGGAGACACTGACACAGGTTGCCCGGGAGGCTGTGGCTGCCTTCTCCCTGGAGGTGTTCAAGGCCAGCCTGGATGAGGCCTAGAGCAACTTGGGCTGGTGGGAGGTGTCCTTGCCTATGGCAGGGGATTGGAGCTGGATGATCTTTGAAGTCCCTTCCAACTCACACCATTCTGTGACTCTGTAATCTCATTCCAGAATCTGTTCTCTAACAGGCTGAAAGGGATTTATATGTTATCTGGCAGTAACAGAGTGCTCATCTGAAATATTGACTGAAATGATAACGTGTCTTGAACAGTGAAATAATGCATGCTTCAAAGGCTTTTTTAAAAAGAGGGCAGAGGGCAAGGAATACTCACAGAGCAGTAATAAATATCACAAAAATGCCCTCACCCTTTAGTTGAGGCAAAATTTTATATTCCTTGGAGAAGAAATATCTAAAGTGACTGAGAAATGTCTTTCTAAGCAATGTTGTGCTACAATAAAATGTTGTATTGGTTAGCAAAACATGGCATCTAGCTCTCAGAGTTAAGTCACAGATAGCTTGGAGTACTTAGTATTTGAAAAATTATCCCCTTTACTTATGTGTTACTATATGGATTTATACCCCGATTGCAAGACAACAGATGTGCAATTTTCCTTTTAACTTACAATAGTGTTTTCAGAGCATACACAAGAGCAGTGCCTTACAAAAAACAGATAAATGACAACACTGACTTACAAGTAAAATTGGTTTATATTATCTACTAATGGAATACTTTTTTTTCTTTCATCAAAATATAGATTTCATTAAAATACATTCCAATTCGTCTCCAAAAAAAAACCCCACCAACGATAAGAGAAAAACAAAAAGCCCATTTGCATAATCTTATAATCAAATTTGTCAAAAAAAAAGATAAGTTAAAAGAAAAGAAAAACTATTTTGTAAAAATATTTAAGACTTAAAAAAAATCATCTCACCAAATTTATGTAATCATGTTTTCCTCTATGCTTACATAACCAAACATTTCACTATAAAAACAAAATTCACCCAAAGTGATCCCCTTGTACAGTATTCATTTCTTGCCCACCTTCAGATTAATATTTTGCTTTACTACAGAGGGTTCTTGAAAATTATTGTGGCTGCTGAGAAATGTTTGCCACCATGACTACATATATCACAGTTTTAATCAAAACTAGTGTGGTAAACATACAAAAAGTAGTTTAGGATTGTGACCGGTTTAGGCTGTGCCTTTAAGAAATTGACACTTTCTGAACACTCTGGCTGAATGTTTTGGGATTATAACAGAAAACAAAGATATGCTAAACCAATTTCATTGGTAGACTCCAGCTGCAAGTTCTAGCTTAGTCTATTCAGTCGGGGGCAGGCAGTCTGCTTCTTCTCCCTGTACTGTGAGCTGGACTGTTTTCTCTCTCTGAAGCAACAGCTTGCTATGCAGGGACGACTAACTAGATAAGAAAACTAACTCTTGCATTTGCTTTTCGAGCTTAAAAAAATTTTCCCCTTTTAATTACCTTCCTTTCTTTTTCTCTCTAACCCTTTTGGGGAAAAGGGGAGGTAGGGAGGGAGAAGGGAGGGACAGGCTGAACCCCCTGGCCGCAGGGGTGGGGTGGGGAAAGGTCTCCTGTATTACATACATTGCTGTGTATTTCTGTATATGTTGTAAATATTGTATGTTTTTGTACATATTCATTGCATTCCATTTTCTGCTTGGAAATATAGCTTTCATCTGCTTCTCCAGCTGAGTTAGCTGTGGATTCTTTTGTGTGTGTGGGGGGAACCTTCCTACTCCACCACAAGGATGTATATTCTATAACTAACAATCATGGACTTACTAGTGCCACATGACATTGTAAAGCTTTCAATCATCTCCTGCAGCTCTAGTTTTTCATGGAAAAATGTTTTCTGCTACACTTTAATTTTTTTTTCCTTCTGTGAAGAAAAGCAGCTTGCATGAAGAATCCATCTATGCTTCTAGATTCCTAACACATAACATATATTTTTGTTTAATGTTGTGTTTCATTTACAGTATTCCAAAGAGCACTTCATTCTGTGTAACAGTTTACCATTCTCATGTCTTAGAGAAAGATAGGTGCAATATTTTCTCAAAGGATGATAATCATTGATGAAGACTTATTAGAATTATTTTTGTCCTTCGATACCATGGGTACAATGACGAACATATTTTCAATGTCACGTGTTCTGACACTTTGCAGGAAGAAATGAAAGAGCAAGTCTGGAGAATGAGATCATAAAGGTTAACAGGGTAGAGATCATCACAATCATTTTAATGGAGTTTTAGGGATTCAAGTTATATCCTTTTAAATTATTCACACACAAACCCCCAAGGATACTCTGAAGATATATAAAAGAAACTTAATGATATGCATGCTTGTGCATGAAGAAAGTTTGTGCGTCAATATTTTACAACCAAGAGTACAGCCAAGGAGACATCTTTGCAATATGTTAGTTCTTGGTGTGTCTTTAGGGTAAAATAGTTATGTTATCTGGGAGCCATGGCAACACAGAGGGGCAATATCAAGTATAGACTGAGTTCAAAGGATCAGATTGTCAAGTAACAACTTAAATGAACTCAGCTCTAGCATGGATCTCCAGATATATCTATGCAAGCTATACCAAAGCTTTTTAACTGTCAGTATTATTTAATCTTGCTGATGCAAGGACAATGAGAAAAAGATCAGAACAGAAACGCAGCTGAACAGGCAGCATCACACAGTAACTTCAGTACCTGCTCTAAAAGGGGCCCTAATCATATATTAACTTAAATAAATCAGATAATCCTTATTGTATGGAAAACTCTAGAGCTTTGCCTCCAAAATTTTTACTGTTTAGTGGCTCTTATTGAGTGCATTAGTGTTATGTGATGGCCAAGGGATCAGGCCCAGCCAGCATGGATTTAGGAAGGGCAGGACCTGCCTCACCAACCTGATCTTCTATGATCAGGTGATCTGCCTGGTGGATGTGGGAAAGGCTGTGGATGTAGTCTACCTGGACGTCAGCAAGGCTGTTGACACTGTCCCCCCCAGCAAAATCCTAGCCAAGCTGTCAGCCCATGGCTTGGACAGGAGCATTCTGCATTGGGTTAGGGCCTGGCTGGAGGGCTCAGCCCAGAGAGTGGTGGTGAATGGTGCCACATCCAGCTGGCGGGCAGTCAGTAGTGGTGTGCCCCAAGGATCAGTGCTGGGTCTCATGCTCCTTAACATCTTTACTGATATTCTGGATGAGGGCATTGAGTCCATCGTCAGTAAATTTGTGGATGACACCAAGCTGGGGGCAGGTGTTGACCTCGACAGGCTGGACAGATGGGCAGAATTCAACGGCATGAGATTAAACACATCCAAGTGCCGGGTTCTGCACATTGGCCACAACAACCCCAGGCAGTGCTACAGGCTGGGGTCAGAGTGGCTGGAGAGTGGCCAGGTAGAGAGGGACCTGGGGGTACTGGTCAATGGTAGGCTGAACATGAGCCTGCAGTGTGCCCAGGTGGCCAAGAGAGCCAATGGCATCCTGGCCTGTATCAGGAACAGTGAGGCCAGCAGGAGCAGGGAGGTTATTCTGCCCCTGTACCCTGCACTGGTTAGGCCACACCTTGAGTCCTTTGTCAAGTTCTGGGCCCCTCAGTTTAGGAAGGATGTTGACTTGCTGGAACGTGTCCAGAGAAGGGCAGCAAAGTTGGTGAGGGGTTTGGAACACAAGCCCTATGAGAAGAGGTTGAGGGAGCTGGGGTTGCTCATCCTGGAGAAGAGGAGGCTCAGGGGAGACCTTATTGCTCTCTACAACTACCTGAAGGGAGGTTGTGGACAGGCAGAGGTTGGTCTCTTCTCCCAGGCAACCACCACCAGAAAAAGAGGACACATGTCACAGTCATGGATGACTTGTGTGATAGCATCCATGGAAATGTCTATGGATCTGTCACGAGCCCACTGGTAGGTTGCATCTCTGCCTTGATGTCCTGACGAATCAGATTCTGAATGGGCAACAAAGAGTCACGGTTGGTTCTGTATTGTCTGTGATGCACAGTCTGAGAAGCAACCGGCAATTTAATGTCCTGAATCTTGTGTTGTCCCACAACTGCAGATTCATCAGAAAGCTCAGGTCTAACAGACAGCTTCAGCTTTTGTCCATCAGTTTCTACAGATGCTACTCCAAAAGCCCATTTGTAACCTCTAGGGTCTTTGAAATGCCCTTCTCTCAGAAAATCAATTCCCAGAATACAAGGTGCGTCAGGTCCGGTCACAACTGTATGCTTTCTCCACTGTTTACCAGTTAAACTTATATCAACCTCCACCTTAGTTAACTCTTGAGATCCACCAGTGACTCCCAGAATAGTTATAGCTTCTGATCCCTGATAATTTGATGGCATTATGGTGCACTGAGCCCCTGTGTCAACCAAGGCCCTGTACTTCTGAAATTGTGAAGTGCCAGGCCACTGGATGTACACATCCCAATAAATTCTGTTATCTCTGTTACCCCTCTCCTCCCCCTGGCGGGAGGCAGGGCACCCCTAGTTATGGGGAACATGCCCACATGTGCAATGAGCACATGGCGCAGTGTTAGAACTGGAGCCACTGTTGGAGCTATTAGAGTTGTCCTGGGGAACCGTAGAAGTAACAGCTACCCTTCTGGTATTGCTACCTCGGGTTCTGCCACTTTGCAGTTCCCTCAGTCTCCTGAAAAGATTAGCAGTTGGTTGACCATCCCATCTGTTCATGTTCTCACCAAACTGATCACGCAGAGTTATCCAGATACTCACACGTGATTGCCTTGGTGGTCTGTTTTGGTTGGACCTGTTTTGGAATGACCTGTTTTGGAATGACATCCTTGGAGGACGTCTATTCCTCACAGAGGAAACCTGTATCCATCTGGAGGAAGAATTGGAATTATCTCTTTGTGCCAATTGGGAGAATGTATTTTTAATTTCATCCTTCAGCTCTTTCATGTAATTCTTCATTTCACCAGACAGAGTTTCAATGGCTGAAACCAGAGAAACACGTGTCATGCTGTCCTCTAATTGTCTCATCTGATCAGTGAATTGGCCAACCGTAGGAGAAGCTCCACCATAATTTCTTGCCACAATTCTGCTTGCCAGAATATTTGCATAATTAGGAGGAGCAAGTTTGATGAGCTTCTTAGCAAGACCAGTTCCTACAGGAATTTCATCAGGATTCAGAGTCTCATGGCCACCATAGAGTACCTCTCTAACAGCAAATTCTCTCAGACGCTTAATTCCCTCATCTATGGTAGTCCAGGGTTTGGCATTCCATGGAAGATCATCTCGGGAAGGATATCTCATGAGAGTTGCCATTAAAAGGCGTATCCACAGAGTAACCTTACCGAGAGTCCTGCCTAGATGTCTATCTATTCCATTATCCTTTGAGAGAGTTCCTAGTTGGGCTGCTGACTTGTCTCCAACTACCAGAGCTGGAGCACCTGTATCATAGCATCTACCAAGCCAAGCTAGGATTGGCTCCTTATCTGCTCTGATGTAATCTTTACGCACATTCCTCAATTCTTCCCTGGGTGACGAACAGCTCTCAATGTCATCTGACTCCTCCTCCTCTGCCTCATCTTCCTGAAGTTCTTGTCCCAATAATCTTACTGTCACTCTCCTAAGAATCTGCTTAAGGTCAGGGGTACCACCTTTAGTTGTTCTGCTATCAGCAATTTGCCCTGCATCTCCATCCAGTGATGATCTCAATAACTCAGCTATATCTTTAAGACAAACCTTTTCCCCCATCTCAGCAGGGTCTCTTTGAGCAGAAGTTCCCTCACCAGGATCCTGCTGCTCTTCCCCATCAGCATCTGGATCAGCTTTGCCCTTTTTTCCTCTCGTACTTAAAACAGCTACCTGCTTAACTGGAGCTGTGTTTGGATTTACAGCTGGCTTAATAGAAGCTGACAGGTTTTGAGACGAATCAGCTGCTGCGGAGGACACTTCCGGTCCTGCCGAAGAAGAAGGAGGAAATGGCTTTGCCCCATTAATGGCTGCCGAGGGCGTGGAAGCCATGTTAGGAGCTGCCGCTGCCGCTGGCTGATTGCCAGAGCCACCAACAGCACCATTCAGAGCAGCCTTTCCGATGGACTTTTTAGCCTTGTCGTTAACTGATACAGATTCTGCATTTTCCTCATCACTAGATACCTCTGGGGTGGAGTTAGAGCTGCGCTTTCTGCGTTTCGATCTACGCTTAATTACAAAGCACGCTTTCGACACTTTTTCCTTCCGATACAGAGCATATAACAAGTACGCAATCACCATCACCAGCAGCAGATTTAAACACATCAAATAAATCACCTTTGGATCCCAGCCATCACTTAAAACAACCTTTTTCGCCTACCGGGATCTTAAACTCCTTTATCTCTATGGGCAGAGTGCTGGAGGTCACATTCCCGTATCTGTTAAGCCAAAAGAATCCCAGGCACCGGTCGTAAAGAAGCTGAATCTTATACTTAAACCATAAATACAATCTATACATCAAGTATCTGCCTAAGCGATCGAAAATCATTCCCATGAAGTACTTGTAGACCAGTACCGAACAAACTGAAAAGACCAAACGTTCTAAAAAGCCAAAACACTTTCATGTTTGCAACTCCGACTCGAGCAGGCAATAAATCAAGCAACGTTTTAGCCCAGCTTCTGGACAGCAATTATCCACAAGCCCCACGTTGGGCGCCAATAAAAAATATGTGGTGGAGTAGGAAGGTTCCCCCCCCACACACAAAAGAATTCCACAGCTAACTCAGACGGAGAAGCAGATGAAAGCTGTATTTTACAAGCAGATATGGAATGCAGTGAATATGTACAAAAATATACAATATTTACAATATATACAGAAATATACATCAAAGTATGTAATACAGGAAACCTTTCCCCAACCCCCCTTCGGCCAGGGGGGTTCGGCCTGTCCCTCCCTTCTCCCTCCCTACCTCCCCTTTTTCCCAAAAGGGTTAGAGAGACAGAGAAAGGAAGGTAATTAAAAGGGTGAAAACTTGTTAAAGCTCAAAGCGAATGCAAAAAGTTAGTTTTCTCTTATCTGTTTAGCAAGAATCATTCCTGCGTAGCAAGCTGTTGCTTCAGGGAGAAAAGCAGGCCAGCTCACAATACAGGGGGAAGAAGAAGACGACTGCAGACTGACTCCCCCGACTGAAAGACTAAACAAAAAACTACAACTGGGTCCCACCAATGAAATTGAATTAGCATATCATTGTTTTCATTCTAATATCAAAATATTCGCCCAGAGTGTTCAGAAAGTGTCTCTTTCTTAAAGGCACAGCCTAAACCGGTCACAACACAGTATCAAGCTGCACCAGGGGAGGTTTAGGCTGGAGGTTAGGAAGAAATTCTACACAGAGATAGTGATTGCCCAGTGGAATGGGCTGCCCAGGAAGGTGGTAGATTCACCATCATTGGGGGTAGGGTGCTTGGTTGCATGTTTTAGTTGATTAGGTGGGTTGGATAATAGATTGGATGCGATGATCTTGAAGGTCTCTTCCAACCTGGTCCTATTCTATTCTATTCTATTCTATTCTATTCTATTCTATTCTATTCTATTCTAAACCACCACACATTTTCTTCATGTACTCTTCAGAGATAAGAGTCCTGTGTAGGGCAACCTCTACAAAACCAGAACAGGGGGTAACTCTTAGTGGAGCAGGGAGTTTGATACCTTCCCATCAGCAAGCCTCCCAGCCTCCCTGTAGTAACCCACATGAGCAGGGCCAGCGGGAACAGGTCTCTGCCCGACAGAAGAAATGAAGATGGAGCTAGCATGCTACTTTGATCAGCACCCTGCCTTCAGTGCAATTACAGAATAGGTATGAGGCTCTGCAGGAGGTCAGAAGCTGCAACAATGACAGGTTGCTTCACGCCAGCCATCAAAACTAACCCAGAAAAGAAACTTTGTTGGGTCATCGTCGTAGGAGACTCCCTACTGAAGGGATCAGAGGGCCCAATAGGCAGATCAGACCCATTTCATAATGAGTTGTGCTGCCTCCCTGGTGCCCAAGTAAAGGACATTGTAGGTAAAATTCCCAATCTTGTGAGTCCTTTGGACTACTACCCATTTCTGGTCTTTCAGGTGGGTAGTGATGATTGAATCTAGCCAGGGAGGTTAAAGGAAACATTGAGAATTTCTACAGGTATATTAATGGCAAGAAGAAGACTAGGGAAGGTGTGGGCCCCCTCAGAAAGGAAACTGGTGAAATGGTCACAAGTGATGTGGAAAAGGCTGAGGTACTCAATCACTTCTTTACCTCAGTCTTCACTGCAAGGGCCTCTAGCCACACTCCTGGTGTCATGGCAGACGATGCCAGGGACGGGGAGGAAGAACTGCCCATTGTAAGTGAAGATCAGGTTCGTGATCACCTGAAGAACCTGAAAGTGTTCAAGTCCATGGGACCCGATGGGATACACCCATGGGTGCTGAGACAACTGGCAGATGAGGGTGCTAAACCCCTCTCTATTATATTCCAAAAGTCATGGCAGTCTGGGGAAGTCCCCACAGACCGGAAAAGGAGAAACATTACTCCCATTTTCAAAAAGGGTAAGAAGGAGGAACCAGGGAACTACAGGCCAGTCAGTCTCACCTCTGTGCCCAGGAAGATCATGGAGCAGATCCTTCTGGAGGCACTAATGACTCAGAAGAATAGTGAAGAGGTGATTGGGAGTAGTCAGCATGGCTTCGCCAAAGGCAAATCCTGCCTGACAAACCTGGTGGCCTTCTATGAACAGGTGACAAGATTACTAGATGAGGGGTGAGCAACTGATGTCATTTACCTGGACCTGAGCAAAGCCTTCGACGCTGTCCCTCACCACATCCTGGTCTCCAAACTGGTGAAGCATGGGTTTGATGGGTGGACCACTGGATGGATAAAGAACTGGCTTGATGGCCGCACCCAAAGAGTGGCTGTCAATGGGTCCATGTCCAAGTGGAGGCCAGTGACAAGCAGAGTCCCTCAGGGATCAGTCCTGGGACCAGTCTTGTTCAACATCTTTGTGGGTGCCATGGACAGTGGCATTGAGTGCACCCTCAGCAAGTTTGCTGATGAAACCAAGCTGTGTGGTGCGGCAGACATGCTGGAAGGAAGGGATGCCATCCAGAGGGACCTGGACAGGCTGGAGAGGTGGGCACAAGCCAACCTCATGAGCTTCAACAAGACCAAGTGCAGGGTCCTGCATCTGGGTCGAGGCAACCCCAGTCACAAATACAGGCTGGGCAGTGACTGGCTGGAGAGCAGCCCTGAGGAGAGAGACTTGGGGGTGCTGGTGGATGAGAATCTCAACATGAGCTCTCAATGTGCATTTGCAGCCCAGAAAGCCAATCAGATCCTGGGCTGCATCAGGAGAAGTGTTGCCAGCAGGTCAAGAGAGGTGATTCTCCCCCTCTACTCAGCTCTGGTGAGACCCCACCTGGAGTACTGCGTCCAGTTCTGGAGCCCCTATTACAGGAGGGATATGGACGTGCTGGAAGGTGTCCAGAGAAGGGCCATGAGGATGATCAGAGGGCTGGAGCACCTCTCCTATGAGGACAGACTGAAGGGTTGGGGCTGTTCAGTCTGGAGAAGAGAAGGCTCTGAGGTGACCTCATTGTGGCCTTCCAGTATCTGAAGGGGGCCTGCAAGAAGGCTGAGGAGGGACTTCTCAGGCTATCAGGTAGTGATAGGACTAGGGGAAATGGAATGAAGCTGGAGGTGGGGAGATTCAGGCTACGTGTGAGGAAGAAGTTCTTCACCATGAGAGTGGTGAAGCCCTGGAATGGGTTGTCCAGGCTGGATGAGTCTCTGGCCAGCCTGATCTAGTCTAGGGTGTCCCTTCACATGGCAAGGGATTTGGAACTATATGATCCTTGTCGTCCATTCCAACCCTGACTGATACTATGATACTGTGTAGTCCAAGTCTATTTATAAAAGAAAGCCACATTCTGAGGAGTGATGAAAATGTTCACTTTGCTTTTTAGCGCTGAGATATTACTCTGCTTTCTAGTTTGAGGAAAAAAGGTATCTTTGCTGATACTATATCTTTGTTTGTCTGATATATTTGCTCTTCTGTTCTGGTGCTTTGGTCATACCTTCAAATCTTTCTTCACCTCACCTTCAACATTTTAAGTGGTTGATTTTGTCCTCAGTTTGCATGCTACAGGGAAGGGAAGGGAAGGGAAGGGAAGGAAGGAAGGGAAGGGAAGGGAAGGGAAGGGAAGGGAAGGGAAGGGAAGGGAAGGGAAGGGAAGGGAAGGGAAGGGAAGGGAAGGGAAGGGAAGGGAAGGGAAGGGAAGGGAAGGGAAGGGAAGGGAAGGGAAGGGAAGGGAAGGGAAGGGAAAAAGGTGAAGGGAAGTTATTAAACCTTACTCCTGAACCCCACTTTCCTGAATTTCCACTCTGAATGTCTCCCATTAATGGCATCTTAAAATTGGTAACAATGTTCATCTCTTTAGAAAATGCTGGTTCTCACTGAATGTGAAAATGAACAAATCACAATGGCATAAAGAGGACAAATATTTGATGGATATTTTTAAAATACAAAAACTTTTTCATCACATCATTCTCATTCCCTCCCACGCATTCCTTTGAAGACTGAGTCTCCTTTCATATACAGCACTTAGGAGTATTTTCTGGCCAATGAATGTGACAATGGCAAAAAGTTCTTCATTTCATGATACATCATCCACATTTTTCATGGCTGGTTAAGAGTCTGACCATGGAAGATATGGATTTGAAAACTGTCTCTGAACTAGTGTTAGCCCATAGTAAACTTTAGGATTTGGGGGGGGGGGGGGGAAGAATTAATAATTTAAAAAGAAAAAAAAAAGGGAGAGAAAGAAATCAAAATCCCAACATTGCATTCAAATGATTGCTGAATTTGAATTTGAACAATCAAGTTTGCAGAACTGACTGAATATGTTGAAAACACTGCTGGGATTGCCACTCTGGATCTCGATGTTTCTGCCAGCTGCTGCCTTAACTTTTAGAGTACTGGAGGAGGGAAATTGTTAAGTAGAACCATAATGTCTGTAGAGTGCTGCTTTTTGTCTTGTCCTCTGCATGTTTCACCACTTATTATTCGTGGCAGAAACAGATGGAATTATATTGCATTATGACCCCAAGTAAAAACAAATTGTTGGGTTGTTGACATGCTTAGTCAAAATGTTTCCTTTTGTGTGTTCAACTGACAAAGTGCTTTCTGTAAGCATCACAACCACTGTGGCAGTTTTAGGTTATGCCTTTAAAATTTAGCTGCAGATTACAAGCAGAAAAGTAGAAAAATATAAATAAATTACTATTGGATGCAAAAACGGAAAACAAAAGATTATTCTAAACAGATTCATTGGTCAGTTTTTCCATAACATCTTTCACATTTCACTTCCAATCCCATTCCTTTTCTTTTCTACTGTGGTCTTAGCTGTTTCGCTGGGGAGACAAAAATCACTTCTAGCTGGCCTTGAGAAGAGATAAGAACACAAACATTGGTTTTCTAAAATAATACTCCTTCCTCTGAACTCCTCCTTTCTTCTGTTATGGGGGTGGGCTAGGTAAGGGAGGAGGCTTTGGGGGCAGTGGAGCAGCTTCCCTGCTTTCTGGCAAACCAGAGGGAGTACAGGGCGGGGGGGTTCCATGCTATTTTCTAATTGTAAATATCTCTATTATATTGTAAACACTGTATATTTTGTACATATTCATTGCATTCCATTGTAGAGTGTAGTTTTTGCATGTAAATACAGCTTCCATTTGCTTCCAACTGAGTTAGTCATGCTTACTTAATGTGAATGGGAAATTTCAACCCACCACAACCACCTTTCAAATAAAGGCCTCTTAACGCCACAAAATGAACTCACTATGAGCAATGGTATGTGTCCATGACTTGGTCAGCTGTGAATCATTTACACCTTATCAAGTATCATATTAATCACTTTTCTTATTTTCACATATAATTTGAATATATCCTGTATTTGCTTTATTCCGGGCTTTCACAATCAAGGTGTACAAGCAGACGGCGGTTGTCATACTGCAAAATGATATAGGAGAAAAATACAGAAAAATATTTCTGTGAATCTTTCTGCTGAAATCAGACTATTGACAACTTAGCTATTTGACATACATTTAATCCAATTAATTTCAATTATGCAAATAGAAATGTAAATTAATATTGAAACATGGATAAAGGAACCATACTTGTTATCTGTGGTTGGTAGGTATGAGCCCAGAAAGTGATGGTGAATGGTGCCACATCCAGCTGGCAGCCAGTCACTAGTGGTGTGCCCCAAGGGTCAGTGCTGGGCCCCATGCTTTTTAACATCTTCATTGATGATCTGGATGAGGGCATTGAGTGCATCATCAGTAAATTTGCAGATGACACCAAGCTGGGGGCAGGAGTTGATCTGCTGCAGTGTAGAGGGGCTTTGCGGAGGGACCTCGACAGGCTGGACACATGGGCAGAATCCAATGGCATGAGATTTAACACATCCAAGTGCTCGGTTCTGCACATTGGCCACGGCAACCCCATGCAGTGCTACAGGCTGGGGTCAGAGTGGCTGGAGAGTGGCCAGGCAGAGAGGGACCTGGGGGTACTGGTTGATGGTAGGCTGAACATGAGCCTGCAGTGTGCCCAGGTGGCCAAGAGAGCCAATGTCATCCTGGCCTGTATCAGGAATGGTATAGGCAGCAGGAGCAGGGAGGTCATTCTGCCCCTGTACCCTGCACTGGTTAGGCCACATCATGAGTACTGTGGCCAGTTCTGGGCCCCTCAGTTTAGGAAGGATGTTGACTTGCTGGAGCATGTCCAGAGAAGGGCAACAAAGTTGGTGAGGGATGTGGAACACAAGCCCTATGAGGAGAGGCTGAGGGAGCTGGGGTTGCTTAGCCTGGAGAAGAGGAGGCTCAGGGGAGACCATATTGCTCTCTGCAACTACCTGAAAGGAGGTTGTAGACAGCCGGCGGCTGGTCTCTTCTCCCAGGCAACCACCACCAGCAGAAGAACACAGTCTCAAGCTGCACCAGGGGAGGTTTAGGCTGGATGTTAGGAAGAAATTCTTCATAGACAGAGTGATTGCTTATTGGAATTGGCTGCCCAGGAAGGTGGTGGAGTCACCATCATTGGAGGTGTTTAGGAGACTTGATGGGGTGGTTAGTTGCATGTTTTAGTTGATTAGATATTGTTGGATGATAGGTTGGACGCAATGATCTTGAAGGTCTCTTCCCACCTGGTCTATTCTATTCTATTCTATTCTATTCTATTCTATTCTATTCTATTCTGCCACAATTAAGGGATGGGGCTCAGCCTGATTCAGGCCAGGTGTCCACTTTATTATGCAAAATTTTTCTTTGTAAAAACTAACATAACAGAGAAGCAGTTTGTGATTGGTTATTAAACTCATTCGAGCAACAGTTGCAAACTTAGGATTGGTTACAGAAAATGCATCACATTCCTTTTTACACCCAGTAGTGATTTATCTATATTTTTCTACTTTTCTGCTCAAAACCTGCATTAAATACTTTGAACATAAGTGAAGAAAAAAATTCTTCATACCTACAACCAGTCATCATATTTCTTAAATTAACATGCTTTATCTGCCCAAACATTTATTTGTATTGTCTAATTATTTGACCTATTATAACATTGATCAAAATAGTCTAGTGAAATAACACTTAAATGTTTATTTTGTTTTATTCAGTGAACAAGAAAAGACTTAGCATAAACACTGTTGATGATAAGGGAAAATAGCTTCTGTCTCAGAGCCTCAACAACTCCAAAACCCCTACTTCTGAATTGCTTTGTCCTCTAAAATTAGCCTTAAGAACTTCTTCTTCAGTGCACTTGGAAGGAGAACCTAAGGGGAACCTAACCTACAATTAACACAAATAGGACCTTTCTCTGGAAACTTTTAAAGATGTTGTATTTCTGCACTAAATACATGGGTGAGAAGTAGGAATTTAGAGGGATTTCCTCCACTGTGCACTCAATAATAATGCTTCATAGGTGTCGAAAATTGAACAGATCTTTTCCCATCCAAGATTACAGGATAAGCCATGTATTTGCCTTTCTCTACTCATTTCAATGAGACAAGTTTCACTTTAATGTACCATTGTGTCAGTTTTAGGCTCATGACTAAGTATTTTTCCACAGATCTTGAGAAGAAAGTGTAATGTAAATGTATGTATGTAAATAAGTTACCACTGGATGTAAAGGGAAAATAATGATACAGTCTAAATAGTCCCATTGGTCTGATAACTAACAGAAAGTTAGTTGTATAAATATTTTTTCTCTTTTCTTGGCTCTTCACTCTAGCTGACACTACCTGGTGGCTTTTGCTTGGCTGTTGCTGACCTTGGCTGCGTTCTTGTTGCGGCTAAGTAACTAACAAGCTACTCTCTGCCCTTCTTTTTCTCTTTTCCCTTGTACAGGAGGGAAGGGGGCAGAGATGGGGAAGCTATTGGTAGCCGCCAGAGGGGTCCTTGTGCTGTTTATAAATTGTAAATATGTGTAAATATTGTATATTTTGTACATATTAGTTGCATTTCATATTTCTAGATTTTAGTTTGCTTGTAAATAGAGATTCACTTGCTTCTGTCCCAACTGATCTGGTCTGGCAATTTTTATTTTGGGGGGGAAGTTCTCCAAATTAGGTGGGGGTAATTTCAGCTCAACATAACAATACAGCAATAATTGTAAAAGTACTTTCTTATTCTGGTCTAAATTCTATTCATCCATGTTTCTCTCCTTGTTCTGCTTCTTAAGAGCTGTCATACTTTTTATATATATATATATATGTATGTATCTTTTATATCTTTCTCCAGTTACTTAACTAATGCACATATTTCATTCTTTCATCCAATTTCTCTACCTTTCAGTGTATATCCTGTCCTGTCAACAGATTTTTATTTCTACGGAGCTATAAGCCAATGTGATGGTAGTTAATGCTGGGCTTATTAATTTCTAACTCTGTGTGAAAAAATATTTCTTTCATCTTGCATTTAAATATTTTTTCCTCTGTTTTCAAGAGTAAAATCTAAAAACTCAGTGTTGTTTCTTGTGATTCGTACAAAAAGGCACATTTTATAGCCAGATTGGAGTTGACTCTCATTGCTTTGAGGTTTATCCTCTGTGAAAGCTTTTCATTTTTCTCTTTTATTTTTGTTATCTTTTTAAGCTACACCATGATCTTTATATTAAACAGTATCCTAGTAACAGAAGTAATTGGCTGTTGAAAAAAAATATTAGCTTGTGCTCTATTTCCAGCAACAAGCAAAAATGGAGGCAACTTTACAAATATCTGGTAAACAAAGCTTGACATTATGGAATGGTAAATGTTGGAAACACCTGGCATTTAAAACATATACAAAAACATATACGAGACTGTTGCTTTACAGCTGTCATGGTATAACCTCATTTGGCAACTGAGCCCCACACAAGCTACTACAATGAAAATTGATCCAGTCCAAAACTAGCACAGAATAAACTAAAGATATCAACAGTAAAATATTATGCATGGCTCATATTCTTAATAGATATGTACTTAGTAATGTAATAACATAGAATATCAGGAAACAAAATCAGGTAAGATGTTGTAGTTAGTTTTATACCTAATATAATGCAGAGTAAACATTTTTAACTGAAGAAACAAACTCTAACAAATGTTTAGCAGATGGAGCCCTAAAATACTTTTTCATGCACACTTCAAAGTAGCTTATTTGTTTGGTTGGCTGTGAGTAAGATACAAGAAGATGGAAAATGGATGATATGCATATAACAATACAAACTTTTTAATGTGGCAGGTAAACATTCATTATAGTAGAGACTGACAGTTATATATTAAATGTCACAACTTTCCTTTCCAGAAGTTAAGCAGTGTTTTTAAAGTCAAGTTCTTTCAACACAATCAAAATTGATGTTAGCAAGAAATGTAAATTGGAAAAGATCTTAATTTACTGTTGGAAAAACTCCATTCTAATTGAAATATCTCACTCTACTAAAACAATTAAAATGCTGGCATAAAAAATTGTTAATATGACCATAAAACCAAGTTGCTTGGCCTTTATATATTTTAAATATTTCTAATAGGATATTCCATCACTGATTTGCAGAGCATGGTAGAGACAAAAAGAAATAAAGGTCAGAGCCTAAAACCAAGTGAACAAACAAAGAAGCTTATCTTTAAAAGAGTTCTTTAAGTGCATCATGCATTTAGTTGCAAAATTCTGATTTGGAACATATCCATTTGGATACTGTTGAAAGAATTTAAATTTTATACATACCTCACTTTTTAAAGAAGATTTAAAGATTACAGGAGACAGAAGTGAGATTCAACTGCCTGAACACACACCTTGAGATTTCTAAATCCTTCTGGAAAAGTGATTTCTAAATCCTTCTGGAGCCTGGAAATACATCCTCCATATTACGTTTAAGGACTCTTATCCTACTTTTGGAGCACTCCTAGCAAGGCAAGAATGAAGTCCTTCCTGTAAAAGCATGGTTTTCTTTCAAATCCTGGAGTCAAAGAAGACAGATAAGTCTTTTGAGCCGTTCCCTCCTCCACATTTTTCTAGCTGCAGCACGAAATTAAAACAAAATATCCCTGAGCAAATGGCTGGAGGAGAAGCACTTTCTGCCCGTCCTGTATGACTTCTACTGCTCTGCAGGAAAGACTCCTAGACTCACTGGGTCAGGGAGTGAGTGATTTCAGCAACAAAAAGTGACTTTGTAGCCATAAGGTATGTCTCTCTCTGATCCAGAGGCAATCTGTGTACCTCATGTGATTAAAAATACTTAATCAGTATTGAAATTTCAATAGCAATGCTGTCATCACAACCTAGGTGAGTGCCCTTGCTGCTAGGGAATATTACCCTTTTTGATTCCCTGGATTTAAAAATGTTTGTGACTCAGTGGCACAGTTTCAACCAGAAGATGAAGAGCATTTTTTTTTATTATCCTCAGCCTGTATAGTTTCCTAAGTCTTCATTACATTTCTCAACCTCCTGATTACATTCTTGCCTCCTTTAAACTGGCTTGTAGATGGATGGATTTCAGTCTTTAAACAAAAAAGATAAACAAAACAAAACAAAACCAAAATCAAACAAAAACCAACACACGCACACCCCAAAAAAAGAAAAAGAAAAAAAAATTAGGCACCAGGAGGGGTTGCTCATGTCCATTTTGTCTACAAACTACATTTTTCTCCAGAAGTAAGGAATGAGATTGCAACTACTGTCAATAGCCAAAGTCAGAAGATGGATAGCATGCTCAAGGGCTCAGTCTGTAAATACACTATTAGATCACTAATACACTTCCTTATTCTACCTTTTTTCTGTCTAAATATTCCATTCTCATGTAACTACACAGGCTTGTTTCAGGAAAGTTGAATGTTAAAGTTTAAGCCACAGTTTACATTAGAGGATTGGTGCCTTATGAGCGATCAGCTGAGATTTAAGATTTAACAGCAGCAACATTTCAATGAATAGTAAAAATTATAGTCCAGTTTGCACTGCTTTCAAGATGTAAGAGGAACTTTGGCTTAATCAGAAACAATCCTCAAAAGACTCCTACAATACTGCTGGGTTTTGACTGGTTAAAGACAGTTTAAATGTTATAAACTGCCTTTTTTTTTTTTTTTTTTCCTGAAAAGAGGTTTTTAAACCATTAAATCACGATAATTAAGATTAAGATCCTTGTCTTTAATCTGTGAAGGTCAGAATCTGGATCTCCTTGGATGGTTACCTTGATTCACCTTGTGGTGTAAACAACCTTTGATGCAAAGAAAGAGTTTACAGTTTCATAAAACAGACCTAGATAAACTTGCCAGGCCAACTTCATAAAGTGAAATTACATTTCTCATCATAGATCTAGAGATCAAAAACTCAACAGATACTTAAAACTGAGCATAGGTTTAAAATGTGAAGAAGGCATCCCTCTACATTGTCTACTACTAAGTGCTTGAAAAATTATGAGCAAAATTGTCTGCAGCATTCATGTAGTGTATGTTAATGCAGCTGCCTGAGCTCTAGCAAAAGACTTTTATAATTGTCATTAATTTCCAGACAGGGCAGAATGTCATCTTGCTGCAAGGGATAGTTTCTCCTGAATGAATTTGTTGAAAGACAATCAAAGAGGGTTGTCATTCAGTAGCCTAAATCTTAGTGTCAGAGAGAATGTCTCTTTATTTTTAGTAAGTACAACAGGGGAGAAAGACAAAGAATAAAGCAGCTCCTCCTGTAGAATAACATGCTTTTTAAAAGCTGGGTGAGTGATGACATGACACTAGATGACACTGCTTTTCATGTGTATCAGACAGGGAGGTGTTAGGACCTAAAATTCCTATTCTAACAATTTACCTGGAACTTAAACAACTATTTGGCATTGAGAAGCAAGCTCAATTGGGTGCGGCACTGGGACCA
The DNA here is from genome assembly GCA_033816785.1 of Picus viridis. Classification (NCBI taxonomy): domain Eukaryota; kingdom Metazoa; phylum Chordata; class Aves; order Piciformes; family Picidae; genus Picus; species Picus viridis. The sequence goes on from CM066566.1 coordinate 23,816,624, forward strand.
GCAGCCTTGGAGGGCACTTTACCTTCCTTTTCAGGCTACGGGAGTGGCACGACCCCGGCGATCTCTGAGCAGCCAGAGCGGTCTGGCATAGCCGCCTTCTCACATGCCTGCCTGCTCATGACGTCAGCCGTGGCAAATGTAAAACCCAGCTGGGGCTGGTGCGGGCTTGCATTGAGAAGCAAGCTGCTGTGCTCTCACTCGGCCGCAACCAGCTGCATGCATCACCGCACTTGTATTTTATTTTTTTCCAGTAGGTCACGGGGCCAGGGGTAGGGATGGCTGCAACTCGCAGCAAAGCTGCCTTCAAAAGATCAGTGTCAACCCAGACTGGGGTAGAAAATAAGCAGGTAGGTGTCCAGGTATCTGGCTGCAGAGAGTGCTGCAGCTTGGCACTTGAAATGCAGGGTAATGGAGATAACACCTGCATTAGCTGTGAGCAGATTGACTATCTGCTTAACCTAATGGCTGAACTGAAGAAGGATGTTGCTAGACTTAGAACTGTAAGGGAGTGTAAAAGGGAGCTGACCTTGAGCAACCAGGCTCTGCAGGTTCCCCTAGCAGGAAGGGAATGTAAAGGGAGCTGAACTTGAGCAACTAGGCTCTGCAGGCTCCCCTAGGGGAGGCTGGTTACCCAAAATGCAGTGGGGAATGGACACAGGTTGCTCTTAAGAGATGCAAAGTAAAATCTCCTTGCCTCCCCTCACCTTCCCTGATGCCCTTGGAAAACTAGTATGGGGCACTGGAAGTTGAGGGTGAGGTGATTCTGATGCCAGAGGACACACCATCTGAGGTGTTGCCTGAGGCAAAATAGCCTAAGTTAAAACAGCTTTCTCGCAGCATCAGGAATTGCTCGCTCAAAAAAAGGAGGAGGGTAATTGTTATTGGTGATTCCCTCCTGAGGGGGAACAGAGGGCCCCATATGTCAGCCAGATCCTTCTCACAGGGAAGTTTGCTGCCTCCCTAGAGCCCAGGTGAGGGATGTTACCAGAAGGCTGCCTAGTCTGGTGCAGCCCTCTGATTACTATCCCTTAATAGTTATGCAGTTAGGGAACAATGATGTTGCAACAAGAACTCCCAGGGCTATCAAAAATGACTTCAAGGCCCTGGGAAAACTGGTTGAGGGGTCAGGGCGCAAATAATATTCTCATCAACACCCTTAGTTGCAGGAGAGAATACCAGAAGGAACAGGTCAGCAGCTGTAATTAACAAGTGGCTTAGAGGCTGGGGCAACCAAAATAATTTTGTGGTTTTTGATCTTGGGGAACTTTCTATGGCACCAGGCCAGCTAGCAACAGATGGATTACATCTGTCCCAGAGGAGGGGAAAGATCATAGCGTATGAGAATGGCCTATTCCCCAAAGGGCTTTAAACTAGATTTGAAGGGGGAAAGGGCTGAAACCAGTCCCCCCAGGCAGGAGTCTGGGGGTGGTAAGCTGGAGTCAGGGGTGGAACCAGCAGCCCAGCATTAAGTAATGCATTAAGTAATGCATTAATGCATACTAATGCATTAAGTATAAGCAACAAACACGAGGAGCTGGAAGTCTTGTTGCAGCAGGAAAGTTATACAATACAATATACAATACAATACACCAGGTTGGAAGAGACCTTCAAGATCATCGCGTCCAACCCATCAAACAATCCAACCCACCCAACAACTAAACCATGCAGCCAAGCACCCCATCAAGTCTTCTCCTGAACACCTCCAATGAAGGTGACTCCACCACCTCCACGGGTAGCCGATTCCAATGGGCAATCACTCTCTCCGTGTAGAACTTCTTCCTAACATCCAGCCTAAAAATGCCCTGGCGCAGCCTGAGACTGTCCTCTTGTTCTGGTGCTGGATGCCTGGGAGAAGAGGCCAACCTCTGCCTGGCTACAACCTCCCTTCAGGTAGTTGTAGAGAGCAACAAGGTCACCCCTGAGCCTCCTCTTCTCCAGGCTAAGCAACCCCAGCTCCCTCAGCCTTTCCTCATAGGGCTTTGTGGTGGTTTGGGCTGGGTGCCCACTGCTGCATGGCACACTTCCTGTGTCCAGAAGTCCAGCCCAGTGGGTGGACACAGGAAAACCGTGTATCTCCTACCACAATCCCCTGCACCGCTATAAGATCTTGCGTGGAGTCCGCCTCTTTCTCTTTCTTCCCTCGCCGGCACCCGGTAACTGGGGGAGACATCTCCCGGCCTTGGGCCTGGCTAGGCCCAAGGCCAGGGGGATGGGCGGTCTCAGGCCTGGCCAGCTGAGACTAGCCTTGCAGTGGGGGGGAAGAATGAGCCCTGGGGGTCTTGGGCCCACCCTCAGGTGGGGATGGGGTTCATCCGGGTGTGTTTTGGGGTTTCTTCTGTTACTGTTTTCTGGTTTCTTTGTGCACCTTCACTTTTTTCTATTTAAACTTTTCCATCACTTTTGCAATCCGTTTGCCAGAGTCGTTATTTTGCCTGTGGTGGGGAGGGTGGTTGTCTCAACCCACTCCTCTCCTCTCCTCTCCTCTCTCTCTCCTCTCCTCTCTCTCCCTCTCCCTCTCCTCTCCTCTCCTCTCCCTCTCCTCTCCTCTCCTCTCCTCTCCTCTCCTCTCCTCTCCTCTCCTCTCCTCTCCTCTCCTCTCTCCTCTCTCCTCTCCTCCTCTCTCCTCTCCTCTCCCTCTCCTCTCCCTCCCTCTCCCCCTCTCCCCTCCTCCCCTCCCCTCCCTCCTCCCTCCCCTCCCTCTCCTCCCTCCTCTCCTCTCCCCTCTCTCCTCTCCTCTCCTCTCCTCTCCTCTCCTCTCCTCTCCTCTCCTCCCTTACCTTCCCTTCCCTTCCCAAACCTTCCCAAACCTTCCCAAACTTTCCCAAACCTTCCCAAACCTTACCTTCCCTTCCCAAACCTTCCCAAACCTTCCCAAACCTTCCCAAACCTTACCTTCCCAAACCTTCCCTTCCCTTCCTTCCCTTCCCTTCCCTTCCCAAACCTTCCCTTCCTTCCCTTCCCAAACCTTCCCAAACCTTCCCTTCCCTTCCCTTCCCTTCCCTTCCCTTCCCAAACCTTCCCAAACCTTCCCAAACCTTCCCAAACCTTCCCAAACCTTCCCAAACCTTCCCTTCCCAAACCTTCCCCTTCCCAAAACCTTCCCTTCCCTTCCCAAACCTTCCCTTCCCTTCCCCTTCCCAAACCTTCCCAAACCTTCCCAAACCTTCCCTTCCCAAACCTTCCCTTCCCTTCACAAACCTTCCCTTCCCAAACCTTCCCTTCCCAAACCTTCCCAAACCTTCCCAAACCTTCCCAAACCTTCCCAAACCTTCCCTTCCCTTCTCTTCCCTTCCCTTCCCTTCCCTTCTCTTCCCTTCCCTTCCCTTCTCTTCCCTTCTCTTCCCTTCCCTTCTCTTCTCTTCCCTTCTCTTCCCTTCCCTTCTCTTCCCTTCCTTCTTTCCCTTCTCTTCTCTTCTCTTCTCTTCTCTTCTCTTCTCTTCTCTTCTCTTCTCTTCTCTTCTCTTCTCTTCTCTTCTCTTCTCTTCTCTTCTCTTCTCTTCTCTTCTCTTCTCTTCTCTTCTCTTCTCTTCTCTTCTCTTCTCTTCTCTTCTCTTCTCTTCTCTTCTCTTCTCTTCTCTTCTCTTCTCTTCTCTTCTCTTCTCTTCTCTTCTCTTCTCTTCTCTTCTCTTCTCTCTTCTCTTCTCTTCTCCCTAGACAGTGACACTGATCAGTTACCCCCTAATACCCTACATATGACAGTGTAACATTGAAAATTACAAACCAAACAAAATTACAAAATGAAAGAAGTTCTAAAACAGAGTACAAACTTTTATTTTTCTTTGTATCACTATCAGTACAAGCAAACCATTTTTAAGGTTTTGGACTTTTTTTCCTTCATAGCTTGATTTTTTGTTTGTGTGCAATGAAGATCATATGAAAACAAAGTTATTCTCTTGCATCCTAACTTCTCTCCATAAAGGGTTTGAAATTTGTTGTGTTAATAATTTGGAATAAATATTGCTACCCAAAGCAACTTTATATCAAATTCTTTTAAAGTAAGTGTCACAAAAAAGTGGTCTGCCTCCTAATTTCAACTGCTTCACGGTATCTTTTACATAAATCAGGTATAATAAAATATTATTGCCAAAAACAGACTTTATTATTTGATCACTCTGTACTGTTAGAGGAGATTTTGCAACTTAGATGACCATACAGGCTGAAACTCTTCTCTTCAAATTTAGGTTTATTTTTCAAGGAAAATACCTGTGTCACCATTCTTTAATAGATAAAACTAACCTTAATCTACATAGTGAACCTACCACGATTTATATTAAATAGAAAAGTTTTTTTAGTATTCAGGTGATGCTGTATAAGCATTGCAAAGCCTAAAACCCACTTCCTACAAGGTCTGCAATGTTTCACAACCTTGACAGTAAAATTAGACATGTGAGGATAATCAAGAGAGTTTTTATTTTACTAGCCAGCATAGTGTAATCTTCCATATTCCAAAGGAGCAGTTTTTTCTTTTCTTCCCCCCCCCCCCCCCGAAAATAATTTCAGATGAGCTAGGACAACTCTATTTTTAGAAGTCAGGAACCTGGTGACATCCAGTCCCCTGAGGGAGGAAATATTATTTAAATAATTCCATGCAGCCTCCTATGCTTGCCAAAAGAAAGAATAAATATAATTAAAAAAATGTGACTAATATCTTTCTCTGAATCCCCAGTGTGCATCATTTTTAGCCATCTGTTCTCTCTCCTCCAGGCCTCAATCCCACATGTGCTAAACTGTAAGCACAGAACCCCCTGTAAACCTGAAGTGTACCTTTTACCTCTCAGTATAGGGGGTCATCTACACCCTAGTTTTTCCAGTTTGAACCTTCTGTAGAAAAGGTACCTTATTGACTAGAATGTGCACTTTTACCATCTTACCAGTTCCAGCATTTTTTGTTCCTTCATTATTCCTGACAGGTGCAGAGAAAGAACTGAGAAGAGTTAAGTGACTTGCTCTGGGCCATACAGGGACTCCGTGACAAACAGGCTGCCCAAAGAGGTTGTGATGTTTCCTTCTCTGGAGACTTTCAAAACCCATCTGGATGTATTCCTGTGAGGCCTGTCCTAGGTGATCCTGCTTTTGGCAGGGTGGTTGGACTCAATGATCTCTGGAGGTCCCTGACAACCTCTAGTATTCTGTGATGCTGTGACTGTTAAATAATACTACAGAAGAATACATTTCCATCTGAAGCTGAACTCCTGGTTTAAAATGACATATTATACAAACACACACCATGTTACAATACCAGAGCTTGTTAAACGGTGGATTGAATGTCAGTCTCAAATTACCAGAGCAGCACATTCTCCTTAAGCCTTCCTTGTAAATGAATTGTGAATTACATATATCCCATCAATAACCTGTTGTGAAAAACAAAACTTATCCTTGTTAGATCACACTGTGACATGACAAAAATGGTACATTATGCTCCTCATTTTAGTTTGCTAATAATTAATTACTAGGATCTGACATGCCATCTCCACAACAGGAGATGCAGTACTGAAAGGTATAATACAATTGCAATACCAGGAAGGTTTGTTTTAGGCATTAAATCAAATAGCCATAACACAGAGTATGAAAAACACTGCTCCGTTCCTAAAAGAATCTTTCTTGAAGGAACAGTTGTGAAAATACATTTCAGATTTTAGGGCTTATGCCAAAATATTAAATGTCGTACTAAATTATATTTTGAAAAGTATGAGGCTTGTGTCACAAACAAGGAATAACTTTTATTATTTGGGCTGTCTTGGGTACGCTTTAATTTCTTAGGTTTCATAATGCAAAGTAAATCCTTGCTAACCTTAGAGATTAGCAGAATCAAGAGGCCATAGAAGTCAGATCTTTCCACAAAGATCATTTTTCCTTTTCTGATTGATGAAGGCAAAATAGCCATTGTGATCAATATGACAAGAAAATGAAAGTTTTGAGTGGGAAAAAAATAGGTGGAGAAGTATTTGAGAGGTGAGGATGTTTTACAAACATAGATTAGAGGGATGGAGGGTATGACAGAAAGGTCATATTCAGGAGAGAAGAAAATAGAACCGTAGAAAAATTAGCATTATAATACCTCAGCCAGGCAGCAAAGAACAGCTGTCATGCCTAACAGAACAAACAATTCTCCTATCTGTAGAAAGAAAAGAAATAATAGCAACATAGCATCTTTCTGATGGAAAGAAGTAGATGTGAATGTTCTCTCAAATGCTTCAGCAGAAATAGTTGTGCAAAAAGTATTGAGTAAGCTGCATAAGAGCTACGAGAGCTGGGGGATGCTCAGGGTCAGGCACCTGGCTACAGTTTGAACTGCCCACCCACTGCAGTAGCAGGCACACAGGCACCAGTGCCATGCCCCAAGGGGTTCTTGGGCCACATGGTGAGGGCCAAAAATTTGGGATATATGGATCCTGCCATGATGTCGAATGTCAGCCACTGTCACTGCAGAAAAGTACTTGAATTCAAACTGCAGGCATCTTTCTTCCTAAGATTATATAGTACATGAAGTGATGAAACAAAGCAAAGAGGGAATTATGCCACATGAATGGCCATCTGATAGCTTTTCAGTTACAACATAAACAGTCCTGAGTGGTTATCAGGGAAATAACTGAACAAATTTTAACAGCATACACAGGACTTTGCTCCCTATGGAGAGCTTGCAGAGCACGTATTTGAGTATACAATCTCAAATACAAGGTGCAACTTGTATAAAAATAGGACTTCTAGGAAAGAGTACAACATTTCCCAGGACAGGCATCTGGATATTGTAGCAAATGAAATTTTGAATGAAACTGCAGCAGAAAAAATTAAGATTAAGCCTAGGATTTACAGACAGAGAAATATACCATATATCACAATACATTTTTGCAGGACAAGTTCAATAGCTCCCAAGAACCAGGTCACAACCTTAATGCTGGCTGGATGAAGCTATTGCGTTACTATTGTCACAGATCTTTTTTGCAGCAGACAGACTTTAATACATTATAATAATGGAATTAACTAGTCATTTCTGATAAGGAGCAAGTAATCTTCTATTATCAGGCAGAAAATCATCGTATGATTTTTCTGATATGTTCTCCTCTGGTACAATTTGCCAAAGAATATCATTTAATTGCCTATAGAGTGGAAAGAAAATGTGCCTGCATAAGATGCAGATTAAAATGGACACAAAAATTAGACCCAAAGTATTGTAGATATTCCAAGGCCTTGCTAAGAACTCAAGAGACAGTTATATTTGGATTAAGGTGCCCAACCCCGAGTTTCTTCTCATAAAATGAAAGATCCTATTCAAAAAGTTTAAACAATGGCAAAAGAAGAGCAATTTTAAATACTTATGATGCATACTGGGCTATGACCATAAGGATGTCTGTATCAGGGTCTGAAGGATTTGTGGGGTTTTTGAGAGTTCAGATTTAGGTTTATATATTTTACATATGTATATGGAAACATAACATTCACTACACAGTTCTCTACATTTTTTACGGTACATGCAATGGAGGTGTTCAAGGCCGGGCTGGATGAGGCCTTGAGCGGCCTGGGTTGGTGAAAGGTGTCCCTGCCCCGTCTCACAATTAGATGATCCTTTCCAACCCAAACCATTCAGTGACTGCTCTGATTGTCCTACCTCCTGCAAGTTGCTTTGCTCTGGAAATGCAGCTGCAGAGCACACAACCTTGGCTCTTCCTAGATAAAACCAAGCTGAGACATCTCCTCTAGGAGAGCCCTGAACACACAGCAACACCTTCTGGGGATTCATTGGTCTAACCTAGTAAGGTTACAACTACCTGGAGAGAGGTTGTAGCCAGGTGGGGGTTGGTCTGTTCTCCCAGGCAACCAGTAACAGAACAAGAGGACACAGTCTCAAGCTGTGCCAGGGGGAAGTTTAGGCTCGGTCTTAGAGAGAAGTTGAGTTTGTCTTAGAAAGATGTTGAGTTGTGCAAATGTGTCCAGAGAAGGGCAACAAGGCTGGGGAGGGGTTTGGAGCACAGCCCTGTGAGGAGGGGGCTGAGGGAGCTGGGGGTGTTTAGCCTGGAGAAAGGGAGGCTCAGGGGAGACCTTATTGCTGTCTACAACTGCCTGAAGGGAGGTTGTAGCCAGGTGGGGGTTGGTCTCTTCTCCCAGGCAGCCAGCACCAGAACAAGAGGACACAGGCTCAAGCTGCACCAGGGGAGGTTTGGGCTGGATGTTAGGAAGAAGTTCTTCATAGAAAGAGTGATTGGCCATTGGAATGTGCTCCCCAGGGAGGTGGTGGAGTCACCACCACTGGAGGTGTTTGAAAAGAGCCTGGATGAGGCACTTAGTGCCATGGTTTAATTGATTAGATGGTGTTGGGTGATAGGTTGGACTGGAGGATCTCAAAGGTCTCTTCTAACCTGCTCTATTCTATTCTATTCTATTCTATTCTATTCTATTCTATTCTATTCTATTCTATTCTATTCTATTCTATTCTATGCTAGATTGTTGATAACTTGTTTAGTATTCCATATCCATGATGCTTGTTCCTAGACATACTGCTGCAGGTCTGTCCTTTACCTATAAGTTACCAAATTACAGTCACAGGTGAACCTCTGTATTATTATCTATTTTAATTACTCAGTGCTACGTCCTACAAATGGTAGATAGCACTTAGGAAAAAAGGACAGGGAAGTGTGTATTTAGTGCAATTGACAGAAACTAGAGGTAAGTCCCTTACTGTGTAAGAAAAAATTAATCTTATCTAAAAAATGTCAACAGCTGGTTACACATTTGTAGATGAAGATGGTAACATGTGCTTCATATTGATTCTTGTATTATAAAAACAGAAAAGGCGTCTCTTGCCCTCCTCTTGGCACATTTTCTTGATTGAAATTCTCTTCCACTGCAATGATGCATTTGACAACAAGTCTTCCTACACAACAAAACCTGAAGGCTAGTGACTGCATGGTTCAAGTCAGCTACTCACACTCTCTTGTTCCACTTTCTGAAAGGGAATTGCAGCCTGTTTATCCTGAATGCACCTCCAGCAGGTTCCATTCTGAGTCATAGTCACAGTAGCAAGACTGAAAGAGGGATGAGCAGCACAGCTGGAGCCATGGCTTCCAGATAAGGTTGTCCCATGACAGCTGGTCAGGGACAGCATGCAGAGATCTGATGTGGTTGTCTACTGCTAGATGTATGACCCTGAGGATTTCATAGAAACTGCTTTCTGTTTGAGGAGTCAGTGGGACTTTTTCCTCAGGGTCTCTGGAGAGATCAAAGAGTAGTGGAGGATCATGCCAAGTAATGAATCTGTCATGGCAGAAGCACACATGAGAATCATAGCAGCCATTGGAGTCTTCAGGACTGAAGTTTGGAGTGAAGAAGAAGACTTTCCATACAGACTCACCTGCAATATACAGACACAAAACAGGTGGTGATAAAATTACAACTCTAATATACACCATGGGAAATCAGTCTTTTGGTACTACCTCAGTCTGTACAGGAACTGCAATACACTGAAAGAGTAAACTAAAACTGAAAAAACAAAATTAAACAAAACCTGATGATTTTCATGATAAACATATTTACGAAATAATTATGAACATTTTATTCCCATGGAAGAATTCTGATTAACTAAATCATGTAAGACAATAAAGAACTCTGCATTTTTACATTAACAGTGCTAAGGAGATTTGCATGAATGTTTAGTAAGTCATACGTAATACATATTTTAATAAGTCCTCTTCAAGACTTATTAAAATATATATTTGCCCATTGATTGTGCCCAGACACTGTTGGGCCACATCTGCTTCCTATTTTGTTCATCAGAATAATTTCATTTGTACATTTTATTTTCTTCCTTCGTTTGTTATGTTAACCCACTTCCCCCTAACACATGCTTTCATGCAAACACTAAGACAAGAATTTCTCATTTTTTAAGGGTGATGACATGAAAAGGTATAATGGATGGTAAATCCCTGGCTTAGACTTCTAGATATTTTTTCCCAAAAGAAGTAATTATTACAATAGTGTAATTTTTAGATGACATTCTGCTCTGTAAAATGAGAAACAAACGTCTTAATTTACAGATTGGCCATTCTCTCATCTTAATTTGCTGTGTACAGAAACTGAACTGTCTGCACTTCTGTAATTTCAGTCAGTATTTTCACCATTTAAAAATGCATATTATTTCCAGGAGTAAGAAAAGCTTCCTTCAAGAAGGAACACTAGAGATTGTGAAAACACTTAACAAGAAAGAAGAAAACAAAAAAATGGCTACTATTTTCCTGAAGTACCGCATAAGAGACAGGCAAGGCAGGAAGAGACAGGCACTTCCAGTCCCTGCACCTCCACCCCCACAATCAGGGAAGCATGCAGGTTTTCAGAAACAGCAGAGAAAAAAAAAATCTGTAGTTTACTCTTAATAAAAATAGGATATTAAACAGCAGAGTTCTGTGATATCAGACTACCTACCCACTTGAGTATACAGACATCAGAAATATCTATTAACCAGTAATTTGCATTTGTCAACAACTTATTGCAGAAACTCACAATTTTTAAATCATCTCCTTTTTTTTTTTAGTTGAATTTTGTTAAGTCACAGAAAGCCTGTTAATCTAGTAACAAATTTTCACAGAGTTGTGTGTTCTACAGTGATTAATATTCATTAATCAATTCATCAGTTCAACAGAACAGAAGGCACTAGAAAATTTGGGAAGGGCAGAGGTGAGCTGGTACCTGACATGATGAGACTACATCATACACCATTTTGAAAGATAAAAACAGGTTTAAAGGAAGAAATATTTCATTGGACTAAAGTGTTACAGGCTGCAGTTCTAGTCTACAGCATGAATTTAGACAGTAGATGACCTTAAGATTCTTTACAGCCTCTTCCATCCCACAGCATTTTTCACATTATAAGAGATTATACCTTTAGGAATCAATTCAATGACAGAGCCTGGAGACTTCCAGTTCAATTAGTCTGCACTTAAATTAGGGTCAGAGGGGTGATGGTTATTATATATGGTATACTGGAAGAACCCTCTGCATGCAGTTTGGAAGTCAGAAAAGTCAGCTTTAAAGTCCAAGCAATACAAACAATAGGACATGGCGGGCTTTAAAAGGCTCAGACTCTGCCAGCAGCATTGTCACAGTCTTACTGGGTAAAAGGAAAAAGAAGGGGAAGAGGAAGTGGAACAGGAAAGAGGAAGGGGACAACATTTTGAACGATTGTCTTGATATTTTAATTCCTTGCTGTTTTCTCAGAATTAAAATAGAATTAAAAGAAACAAGCAATATTTTAACATTTTCCCTTAAATATCTTTGAACTTACATTTGGAACATTTCCCAGGGCAGAAATATGCCTCTCATTTACTGAGATTTAGAATTTACATTCTGGGAAGGTATGGTATTCTATACTAAGCATTCTTTCAGGCTCTTAAAAAAAGTGTTTAATGGACAAGATGGACAGTGAAGAACAGAAAAAGCCAAAAGGCCTTATTAATCAGTGCACTGTGTACTCTTGCAGCCCATGCAACACTTGCCCCACTTTGGAATTTAATTCAGGGCACTATAACACCTCATAGAATAAGAAAGGAAAAAATATATCACTATTATAATGTTGACTAAAAGAAATTCCAGTAAGGCCATGACACAAGAACTTTGTGGCTGAGCTGTCTTACACAGATTTGATGGTACAGTTGTGCTGAATTACACTGCTAAGAAGTCTTCTGTCACCTTTTATTTGGTGTTGGACACTGTAGCACCAAGCAAGTACAAGGGCTTACACATAGCAATATAAATTTGGGCATTCTGAATTAAAACAAATTGGTACAAACACCTCATAGAGGTAAGACATGGGGAAAAGAAACAAGGAAGTTGTACCATGATTTTTTTCCCCCCATAGAACATAGAATTGTTCAGGTTTCACTGTATACAGAGAATACAGCATGACACAAAATCATTCACAGTGTTTGGGACAGGTCATGCCACATCTGAATCACATTGCCAGTGTTTTGAAGAGTTCATGCTAATTTATACACTATGTAGCTATATAATGTCATAATCACAATGTGCAAAACACTAAGCTCTGGAAGGGAAAAGTTTGTTATTGTGCAATATTCATCACCTGTTGTACTGAAGTGATGTTTTGGTGAGGATCTGGAACTTCATGTTGTGCCAGAAATACAGAAGTGCAGAATTTAAGCACAGATTTCTTAAACAGTAGAAAAGCCAAAACATATCTCTCAGTGTCTGTGGCTGTGGAGTGACCACTGTAATATGCTAGTGTGGTAGGGTGAGAAAGTTCCACACACACACACAAAAGATTCCACAGCTAAGTCAGCTGGAGAAGCAGATGAAAGCTATATTTACAAGCATAAATGGAATGCAATGAATATGTACACAATATACAATATTTACAATATATACAGAAATATACAGCAATGTATGTAATACAGAAGACCCACAGCCGGACGAGGGGGGTGCCCCCCCGGCCGCTATCCCACTTCTCCCTCCCTACCTCCCCTTTTTCTCCAAAAAGGGTTAGAGAGAGAGAGAAAGGCAATCAAGGAGAAAAATTCTGTTAGCTCAAAGCAAATGCAAGAGTTAGTTTTCTTATCTGGTTATCTCTGTTAATCCAAGGTTGCTCTGTTGCTTCAGTGAGAGAGAAGCCGACAGACCCACAGGAACAGAGAAGAACAGACTGACTCCAAACAGACTGAACCCAAAACTCAAAGTTGCATTATACCTATCCACCAATGAAATTAGTTTAGCATATCTTTGTTTTCAATACATTCAGCCTGAGTGTTCAGAAAGTGTCCATTTCTTAAAGGCACAGCCTAAACCGGTCACAATCCACCCCTGCTAAACAATTTCATTGGCTGTTCGTACTGTCCATTCAATCTAAAACAATATCTACAATTTGTAAGTAAAGTTCACAGTCCATTCCTCAACCGGTCACAGCTAGGAGACATAGAGCTCTCAGACTTCTAATCTGTAAAGCTGAAAACTGTATAAATCTTTAAATAATAAATAAATAAATAAATAATAAAAAAACCCCAAGCTCTCTCCCAGTCTCTCAGCTGATATAAAAATCTCATTTTGTCACAGGGTTAACTACAAGGATCAAATCAAACTCTCAGGAATTAATGATACCTTTGTTCTGCAAAGCATCTGGATAGTAAACTCTCTTTTTATAAAAAAGTTAACTATATGTCTCTTCCTTAGTGAAGTTAGTATTAAAATTGTCAGGGCTCCCCCACAGCCAAGTACATCAGGTCCTTCCTAAAACAGCAGGCAAGCTTTAAGCCTGCAGCACCCTCCAAGATCCTGTCCCAGTGCTTCACAGCTACTTCATTTAGCATTCATTTTTCCTGCAATTCTCCATCTCTATATTATTATGAATGTGCATTCCTCAAACACCTAATTAAAATTACTGTTTGATTTCAAAATTTCTACAAGTCCATGATTCTAAAAGCGAAAGAAGCTTCATTCTCTTCTAAATTCCAGGAATGCATGAGTGCAGCATAGGGAAAAACAGGAGTTACAATTTTGATGTACTATAATCTGCTAAAATCTTCCTACTGAAAACAAGAACATGGAAGAGTCTTCCAGGGATGCAGATGAGATTAATATACTCAAACTGTGTCTAATATTGGATTTAAATGGAGAGGTCAGCATCAGTTTGATGAAATGTTACTTCAGGTCTGTCACGGAATATTAAATAATTTTGGCAAGCAAACTCTGTTTAGTCATGTATGAAATAACCCAAATAATCAAAGTTGGGGGGACTTTGTTTTTTTGCATTTTTTTTAAATAAGGAATGGTGCACAACCAGTCCTGGCTCACTAGACAGAGGTACTTAACACCTTCTTTGCATCAAATTTTAATAGCAGCACAGAATGTCTTCCAGACAGCTGGCCTCCAGAGCAGTATAGTTCACCTGTGTTCCAGGAGGAGGGAGTTAGAGATCTCCTCAGCCAGTTGGAACCCCACAAGTTCATGGGACTGGACAGGATCCATCCTAGGGTGCTGAGAGAGCTGGAAGATGAGCTGCCCGGGCCACTATCCATCATTTTGCAGCAGTCCTGGCTCACCGCAGAGGTTCCAGATGACTGGAAGCTGGACAATGTGATGCCCATCCACAAGAAGGGGTGGCTGGATGAGCCAGGGAATTCCAGGCCTGTCAGCCTGACCTCAGTGCCAGGCAAGATTATGGAGCAGATTTTCTTGGTGGTAATAACTGCACACCTGAAGGATGGCCAAGGGCTCAGGTCCAGCCAACATGGATTTAGGAAGGGCAGGTCCTGCCTCTCCAACCTGATCTCCTTCTATGATCAGGTGACCCGCCTGGTGGGTGTGGGGAAGGCTGTGGATGTAGTCTACCTGGACTTCAGCAAGACCTTTGACACCATCCCCCACAGCAGACTGCTGGCCAAGCTGCCGGCTCATGGCTTGGACAGCAACACTCTGTGCTGGGTTAGGAACTGGCTGGAGGGCAGAGCCCAGAGAGTGGTGGTGAATGGTGCCACATCCAGCTGGCAGCCAGTCACCAGTGGCATCCCCCAGGGATCAGTGCTGGGGCCCATCCTCTTTAATATCTTCACTGATGATCTGGATGAGGGGATTGAGTCAGATCATCAAATTTGCAGATGACACCAAGTTGGGAGCAGATGTTGATCAGTTAGAGGACAGAAGGGCTCTGCAGAGGGACCTCAACCAACTGGACAGATGGGCAGAGTCCAATGGGATGGCATTCAACAAGTCCAAGTGCCAGGTGCTGCACTTTGGCCACAACAATGCCATGCAGAGCTACAGGCTGGGGTCGGAGTGGCTGGAGAGCTGCTAAACAGAAAGGGACCTGAGGGTGCTGATTGACATGAGCCAGCAGTGTGCCCAGATGGCCAAGAAGGCCAATGGCATCCTAGCCTGCATTAAGAATTGTGTGGCCAGCAGGAGCAGGGAAGTCATTGTGCCCCTGTACTCTGCACTGATTAGGCCACACAGTATCACAGTATCACAGTATAACCAAGGTTGGAAGAGACCCCAAGGATCATCAAGTCCAACCTGTCCCAACAGACCTCACAACTAGACCATGGCACCAAGTGCCATGTCCAATCTCCCCTTGAACACCTCCAGGGACGGCGACTCCACCACCTCCCTGGGCAGCCCATTCCAATGACGAATGACTCGCTCAGTGAAGAACTTTTTCCTCACCTCGAGTCTAAACCTCCCCTGGCACAGCCTGAGACTGTGTCCCCTCGTTCTGGTGATGGTTGCTAGAGAGAAGAGGCCAACCCCCTCCTGTCTACAACCACCCTTCAGGTAGTTGTAGAGGGCAATGAGGTCACCCCTGATCCTTTTCTTCTCCAGGCTAAACAATCCCAGCTCCCTCAGCCTCTCCTCATAGGGCTTGTGTTCAAGGCCTCTCACCAGCCTTGTTGCCCTTCTCTGGACACATTCAAGTGTCTCGATGTCCTTCTTAAACTGAGGGGCCCAGAACTGGACACAGTACTCAAGATGTGGCCTAACCAATGCAGAGTACAGGGGCACAATGACTTCCCTGCTCCTGCTGGCCACAGTATTCCTAATACAGGCCAGGATGCCATTGGCCCTCTTGGCCACCTGGGCACACTGCTGGCTCATGTTCAGGTGGGTGTCAATCAGCACCCCCAGGTCCCTCTCTGTCTGGCAGCTCTCCAGCCACTCTGACCCCAGCCTGCAGCTCTGCATGGGGTTGCCGTGGCCAAAGTGCAGCACCCGGCATTTGGACCTGTTAAATGCCACGCCATTAGACTGTGCCCATCTGTCCAGTCGGTCGAGGTCCCTCTGCAGAGCCCTCCCACCCTCTAAGTGACTAACATCTGTTCCCAACTTGGTGTCATCTGCAAACTTGCTGATGACTGACTCAACCCCCTCATGCATATCATCAATGAAGATGTTAAAGAGGATGGGCCCCAGCACTGATCCCTGGGGGATGCCACTGGTGACTGGCTGCCAGCTGGATGTGGCACCATTCACCACCACTCTCTGGGCTCGGCCCTCCAGCCAGTTCCTAACCCAGCACAGAGTGTTGCTGTCCAAACCATGAGCTGACAGCTTGGCCAGCAGTTTACTGTGGGGGACGGTGTCAAAGGCCTTGCTGAAGTCCAGGTAGACTACATCCACAGGCCTCCCCACGTCCACCAGGCGGGTCACCTGATCATAGAAGGAGATCAGGTTGGAGAGGCAGGACCTGCCCTTCCTAAATCCATGTTGGCTGGACCTGAGCCCTTGGCCATCCTTCAGGTGTGCAGTTATTGCCTCCAGGATAATCTGTTCCATCATTTTCCCTGGCACTGAGGTCAGGCTGACTGGCCTGTAGTTTCCAGGTTCCTCCCTCCATCCCTTCTTGTGGATGGGGACCACATTGGCCAGTTTCTAGTCATCTGGGACCTCTGCGGTGAGCCAGGACTGGAGGGAAATGATGGAGAGCGGCTTGGCCAGCTCATCTGCCAGCTCTCTCAGCACCCTAGGATGGATCCCATCCGGTCCCATGGACTTGTGGGTGTCCAAGTGGCTCAGCAGGTCGCGAACTAATTCCTCATGGATTTCTGGGGCATTACACTGCTCCCCAACCCTACTACCCAGCTCAGGAGGCCACTCACCTGGACACCTCGAGTCCTGTGCCCAGTTCTGGGCCCCTCAGTTTAAGAAGGACATTGATACGCTTGAACATGTCCAGAGAAGGGCAGCAAGGCTGGTGAGTGAGCTTGAGCACAAGCCCTATGAGGAGAGGCTGAGGGAGCTGGGATTTTTTAGCCTGGAGAGGAGGAGGCTCAGGGGTGACCTCATTGCTCTCTACAACTACCTGAAGGGTGGTTGTAGCCAGGAAGGGGTTGGTCTCTTCTCTCTAGCAACCAGCACCAGAACAAGGGGACACAGTCTCAGGCTGTGGCAGGGGAAGTTTAGGCTCGATGTGAGGAGAAAGTTCTTCACTGAGAGAGTTGTTTGCCATTGGAATGGGCTGCCCAGGGAGGTGTTGGAGTCACCATCCCTGGAGGTGTTCAAGAGGGCATTGGACATGGCACTTGGTGCCATGGTCTAGTCATGGGTTCTGTGGTAACAGGTTGGACTTGACGATGTTTGAGGTCTATTCAAAACCTTGGTGATTCTGTGTGATTGGATCGATGCACAGGATATTTATTTCATTTCAACTTTACCAGCTGGACTTGGAAGTTGAGTATATATTCTTACCATTATTAGGAATCAAGTAAATATTTTTTTTTAACAGACAGGGTTTAATTTTTTTTCTCCTTCCCTTTATTTGTCTCTGTCTCCCAGAGTAAGTAGAAGAATTCTGGTAGGGAGTGGAGCCCTGTAAATCCCAGGGTATAAATAGCCTGAGCATAATAGTAACTCCTCTGTCAATGTCACAGAGCAGAGAAGAGGTAAGAAAATTCTGTAACAGTATCTGTCATGCTTGTCAGAAGGAACACTCTCTTACACAATATATTGTTAGTATAAATGTGTATGCCTTGATTAGGTTGATTTTCTTGAGCAACATATACACAGTTTTGAAATGTTTGTTAAAGCTAGCAATGCTCTTATCCCCTTGGCAATTATGTAATTACCAAACAATATGCCCATACTGTATCACCGAAATTCGGCTGCACTTGCTCAAGATAGCAAATTAAAATACTAAATGAGATAGTTTAGATAAATGGCACTTGATGCTTGTTCTGCTTCCTCCAGCTGTTGTGGTTGAAACACTGAACACAAACAAGGGATTTAGGAGATTATTTTGATTTTTGGACGCTTTTCTTGATTGTGGCACTTCTGTGAAACAGGCAAGATCAGATAGGGTGAGAGAAAAAAGAAAAATGAGAGGACAAATAAAGAGTGAAGAAGATGCTCACAAAGCAAGGTTAGGAAGTAGGGGAAGCAACATTTCTAAAATAATCAAGCAGATTAAAAGATTGTAATGGACTTCAACAAGAAACAGTAATGACTGACTCAGGCGTTTCATGCATTTCAGAAAGGTATGCATTCTTGACAGCTAACAGACAAGTGGCCCTGTCTTACCTAGATTTTAAAGATCTCTATGCCAGTGTAACTAAAATAAATATCTTTATCTCGTGCATGTTTTTCTTTTCTGACCGTTCTTGTCAGTTCTTTCATGAGACTGATACATGGCCAAAATGTCACTCTGCACTGCTGCACTTAAGAAAGATCCCAGAGTGTTCATAGATCATGGACTAAATATCTCCTCCTCTCCAGTTTATATAAAATCTACATATATATCTACATAACCTGAAGGGAGCTTGTAGCCAGGTGGGGGGTCAGTTTGTTCTTCCAGGCAACCAGCAACAGAACGAGGGGACACAATCTCAAGTTGTGCCAGGGGAAGTTCAAGATGGATATTAGGAAGAGGTTCTTCACAGAGAGCATGATTTGCCATTGGAATGGGCTGCCCAGGGAGGTGGTGGAGGCTCCGTCCTTGGAGATCTTCAAGAAAAGACTGGATAAGGCACTTAGTGCCATGGTTTTGTTGATTGGATAAGGCGGGGTGACAGGTTGGACTGGATGATCTTGGTGGTCTCTTCCAACCTGGTTGATTCTATAATTCTATGATTCTATGATTTAACTGATGTGACTAGAATTCAGGGAAGTTTTCCTTCCTCATTCATATACCTTATCTCTGTATACTTCTTTTAATGTGACTCACTTATCCTTAATTATCATTCAATGATCTTTTAAATCTAGTCACTATCTACAGCACCTCTGCATTGCCTCTGCTTATGCAGTTCCTGTATCATTCTCATAATAATGTAGGCATTTTCCTCTGTTCCAGTTCTAGCAAATAAGTACAAAAGCTCATTTCAGACATTTAAAATTAATTTTCCTTTTGTCATCTAATTAATTCTCCTGCCACTGTACAATTGTTCTCTACAATGTATTTTTTAAGAGCTCTCTTGATGGATGGTGTCTTCTATTGTAACTTTTGTGCTACTATCATTCATTTCCTTTATTGAGGAAGACAAAAACATTTTATTGGCATACTCCTGTAACAGAGTTTTACCTACCATCTTTTTCAAATACCAATCCTTCATGAACTTTTGCTGGAGTTTGAAAAAATATTTCAATGCAGATGGTTGCCTCTGAAGCCTGAACCCTCAATTACCTGTTGCATTGTCTATTTTCAATTCAATTTCTATGCCTTTCGTAGAGTTGTGGTGCACTGAAATGAATGTTAAAATGATTTCATCTTGTTTGCCGTCACTTCAACACAGTATTTCTGCCTTAGCTAAAGAACACGAATAATAACCTCTTGCATGTATTGAGAAAAGTACAATGTATTCTGTGACTGCAACTGTTGTGTGCTCAGCTAATTGTTTAAGTAAAGATCTACATATACTCTCCAACTCCCATCAAATCTCTTACTTCAATGTATTTGAATAAAAATGAGAAATTATTCTTTCGGTGATCTGTGCTGCTGCTTAATAAGACAGCTACTAAACCCCATTTTTCTTTCTTTGCTACACTGATACTAAAGGATAGCCTGTGAGTGATTTACTTAATGTTGTCTCAAGGTCTATAGGAAGAAGAAACCTGAATCAAGTTTTACCAAGTCTAAGACAAGTGTTGTCTTCAACTGACAGCACTAAATTAATCCCTGAATCAACACTCAATTAATCCCTGAAAATTAAATTCTTGTCCACATAGTAACATCCTCTTAATTCCAGACAGAAAATGCCTTGGTTGCTCAATATTTGTATAGAACAGAATAGAATTAACCAGGTTGGAAAAGACCTTCGAGATCATCAAGTCCAACATCATCTAATCAACTAAACCATGGCACCAAGTGCCCCATTTAGTCTCTTCCTAAACACCTCCAATGATGGTGACTCATTGATAAAGATATTGAACAGGATGGGGCTAAGCACTGATCCCTGGGGGATGCCACTACTCACTGGCTGCCAGCTGGAGGTGGCACCATTCACCACCACTCTCTGGGCTCAGCCCTCCAGCCAGTTCCTTACCCAGCACAGTGTGCTCCTATCCAAGCCATGGGCTGACAGCTTGGCCAGGACTTTGCTGTGGGGGACGGTATCAAAGGCCTTGCTGAAGTCCAGGTAGACTACATCCACAGCCTTCCCCACATCCACCAGGCGGGTCACCTGATCACAGAATTCATAGAATTTCACAGCATTGTTTGGGTTGGAAGGGACATTAGAGATCATCTAGTTCCAATCCTCCTACCAAAGGCAAGGACCTCTTCTGCTAGAGTAGATTGCCCAAGGCTTTATCCAACCTAGCTTTGGATACCTCTAGGGAGGGGGCATCCATGATCATAGTATCATAGTATCAGTCAGGGTTGGAAGGGATGACAAGGATCATCTAGTTCCAACCCCCTGCCATGGGCAGGGACACCCCACACTAGATCAGGCTGGCCAGAGCCTCATCCAGCCTGGTCTTAAACACTGCCAGGGATGGGGCCTCAACCACCTCCCTGGACAACCCATTCCAGGGCTTCACCATTCTCATGGTGAAGAATTTCCTCCTCATGTCCAGCCTGAATCTCCCCACCTCCAGCTTTATTCCATTTCCCCTAGTCCTATCACTACCTGAGAAGTCCCTCCACAGCCTTCCTGTAGGCCCCCTTCAGATACTGGAAGGCCACAATGAGGTCACCTCGGAGCCTTCTCTTCTCCAGACTGAACAGCCCCAACCCTTCAGTCTGTCCTCATAGGAGAGGTGCTCCAGCCCTCTGATCATCCTCATGGCCCTTCTCTGGACACCTTCCAGCACGTCCATATCCCTCCTGTAATAGGGGCTCCAGAACTGGACACAGTACTCCTAGTGGGGTCTCACCAGGGCTGAGTAGAGGGGGAGACTCACCTCCCTTGACCTGCTGGCCACACTTCTCCTGATATAGCCCAGGATCTGATTGGCTTTCCGGGCTGCAAGTGCACATTGAGAGCTCATGTTGAGCTTCTCATCCACCAGCACCCCCAAGTCTCTCTTCACAGGGCTGCCCTCCAGCCAGTCACTGCCCAGCCTGTATTTGTGACTGGGGTTGCCTCGACCCAGATGCAGGACCCTGCACTTGGTCTTGTTGAAGCTCATGAGGTTGGCTTGTGCCCACCTCTCCAGCCTGTCCAGGTCCCTCTGGATGGCATCCCTTCCCTCCAGTGTGTCTGCCGCACCACACAGCTTGGTGTCATCAGCAAACTTGCTGAGGGTGCACTCAATGCCACTGTCCATGTCACCCACAAAGATGCTGAACAAGACTGGTCCCAGGACTGATCCCTGAGGGACTCCACTTGTCACTGGCCTCCACTGGGACATGGACCCATTGACAGCCACTCTTTGGGTGCGGCCATCAAGCCAGTTCTTTATCCATCCAGTGGTCCACCCATCAAACCCATGCTTCACCAGTTTGGAGACCAGGATGTGGTGAGGGACAGTGTCAAAGGCTTTGCTCAGGTCCAGGTAAACGACATCAGTTGCTCACCCCTCATCTATTAATCTTGTCACCTGTTCATAGAAGGCCACCAGGTTTGTCAGGCAGGATTTGCCCTTGGCGAAGCCATGCTGACTGATCCAAATCTCCTCTTCACTATTCTTCTGTGTCAGTAGTGCCTCCAGGAGGATCTGCTCCATGATCTTTCCGGGCACAGAGGTGAGACTGACTGGCCTGTAGTTCCCTGGTTCCTTCTTCTTACCCTTTTTGAAAATGGGAGTAATGTTTCCCCTTTTCCAGTCTGTGGGGACTTCCCCAGTCTGCCATGACTTTTGGAATATAATAGAGAGGGGTTTGGCAACCTCATCTGCCAGTTCTCTCAGCACCCGTGGGTGTATCCCATCAGGTCCCATGGACTTGAACTCTTTCAGGTTCTTCAGGTGATCACGAACCTGAGCTTCACTTACAATGAGCAGTTCTTCCTCCTTGTCCCTGGCATTATCTTCCATGACACCAGGAGTGTGGCTAGAGGCCCTTGCAGTGAAGACTGAGGTAAAGAAGTGATTGAGTACCTCAGCCTTTTCCACATCACTTGTGGCCATTTCACCAGTTCCCTTTCTGAGGGGGCCCACATCTTCCCTAGTCTTTTTCTTGCCATTAATATACCTGTAGAAATTCTTAGTGTTCCCTTTAACCTCCCTGGCTAGATTCAATTCAAACTCCGCTTTGGCTTTCCTAACCAGGCCTCTTGCTGCTCGGGCAGCTTCCTTATATACCCA
This sequence comes from Picus viridis, assembly GCA_033816785.1. Taxonomy (NCBI): domain Eukaryota; kingdom Metazoa; phylum Chordata; class Aves; order Piciformes; family Picidae; genus Picus; species Picus viridis. The sequence goes on from CM066566.1 coordinate 23,838,788, forward strand.
CTGTTCTAGCTGTCCTTCCCTCCACTTCCTGTAGAATTTTCTTTTAAGTAATAGTGTGTCCAGCAGCTCCTTGTTCATCCAGGCAGGCCTCCTAGCATTCTTTCCTGCTTTTCTCCTTGTTGGTATACATAGCTCCTGGACACAGAGGAGGTGGTCCTTGAATACTGACCAGCTGTCCTGGGTCCCTCTTCCCTTCAGGGCTTCGTCCCATGACACTTTGGCTAGCAGATCCCTGAAGTGATCAAAGTCTGCACGCCTAAAGTCTAGGGTCGTAAGCTTAGAATAGGTCCTCCTGATTGCCCTGAGGATCTTAAATTCAACTGCTTCGTGGTCACTGCAGCCAAGGCTGTCTCTGAGCCTCACATTGGTTACCAGCCCTTCCCTGTTGGTGAGAACGAGGTGCAGCATAGCACCTTTTCTTGATGGTTCCTCTACCATTTGGAGGAGGAAGTTGTCTTCTATGCAGTCCAGAAACATCTTGGATTGCTGATGCCTTGCTGTGTTGTCCCTCCAGCAGATGTCAGTGTGGTTGAAATTCCCCATGAGGACCAGGGCTTGTGAGCTGGAAGCCGCTTCTATTTGCCTGTGGAGGGCCTCATCTGCTTGGTTCTGCTGGTTAAGTGGCCTGTAGGAGACCTCCACAGTAATATCTCCTTCCCCTGTCTTGCCTTTAATTTTAACCCATAGACCCTCAACCAGCTCATCATCCCTCCCATATGGAGCTCCACTGCTTCCAGCTGGTGATTGACATAGAGGGCAACACCTCCTCCTCTCCTCCCCTGCCTATCCTTCCTAAAGCACTTATACCCATTCCAGTCATGGGAATCATGCCACCAAGTTTCAGTAATAGCCACTCTGTCATGGCATCCCAGCAGCACAGTGGCCCTTAATTCATCCAGTTTGTTGCCCAAGCTGCGTGCATTTGCATAGAAGCACTTCAGCTGGGCTGGCCCTGTCGTCCTCTTGTGCCAATTCCCCTTGGTTTCCACAGAGTGTCCTGGTGTGTCATTCGTGGCTTGCCTCAGGGCAGCAAGTTGAGAGCCCTTACCAGCTCTCCATTCCTCTGCCTCTGGTGAGCTGCCCCTCTGTTTGTCACAGGCCAGCAGGAGACTATTAACCCCTTCCCCCTTCAAATCTAGTTTAAAGCCCTGTCAATGAGCCCTGCCAATTCCTGCCCCAGGATCCTTTTCCCCCTCTGATCTCCAAGGAGATCAGGTTGGTAAGGCAGGTCCTGCCTTTCCTAAATCCATGGTGGCTGGGCCTGATCCCTTGGCAATCCTGTAACTGCTGTGTGATTGCACGCAAGATGACCTGTTCCATAATCTTGCCTGGCACTGAGGTCAGGCTGACAGGCCTGGAATTCCCTGGTTCCTCCTTCCAGCCCTTCTTGTGGATGGGCATCACGTTGGTCAGCTTCCAGTCATCTGGGACCTCTCCAGTGAGCCAGGACTGTTGAAAAATGATGGAAAGTGGCTTGGCCAGCTCATCTGCCAGCTCTCTCAGTACCCTAGGATGGATCCCGTGCAGTCCCATGGCTTGTGGGGGTCCAAGTGGCTAAACAGGTCTCAGACTACTTCCTCCTGTATCAGAGGTGAACTATACAATACAATACAATAATACAATACAATACACCAGGTTGGAAGAGACCTTCAAGATCATCGCGTCCAACCCATCAAACAATCCAACCCACCCAACAACTAGACCATACAGCCAAGCACCCCATCAAGTCTTCTCCTGAACACCTCCAGTGAAGGTGACTCCACCACCTCCATGGGCAGCCGATTCCAATGGCCAATCACTCTCTCCGTGTAGAACTTCTTCCTAACATCCAGCCTAAACCTGCCCTGGCGCAGCCTGAGACTGTGTCCTCTTGTTCTGGTGCTGGCTGCCTGGGAGAAGAGGCCAACCTCTGCCTGGCTACAACCTCCCTTCAGGTAGTTGTAGAGAGCAAAAAGGTCACCCCTCAGTCTCCTCTTCTCCAGGCTAAGCAACCCCAGCTCCCTCAGCCTTTCCTCATAGGGCATGTGTTCCAAACCCCTCACCAGCTTTGTTGCCCTTCTCTGGACACGTTCCAGCAAGTCAACATCCTTCCTAAACTGAGGGGCCCAGAACTGGACACAGGACTCAAGGTGCGGCCTAACCAGTGCAGTGTACAGGGGGAGAATGACCTCCCTGCTCCTGCTGCCTATACCATTCCTGATACAGGCCAGGATGCCATTGGCCTTCTTGGCTGCCTGGGCACACTGCAGGCTCATGTTCAGCCTACCATCAACCAGTACCCCCAGGTCCCTCTCAGCCTGGCCACTCTCCAGCCACTCTGACCCCAGCCTGTAGCACTGCCTGGGGTTGCCGTGGCCAATGTGCAGAATCCGGCACTTGGATGTGTTAAATCTCATGCCATTGGACTCCGCCCATCTGTCCAGCCTGTCGAGGTCCCTCTGCAAAGCCTCTCTGCCCTCCAGCAAATCAACTGCTGCCCCCAGCTTGGTGTCATCTGCAAATTTACTGATGATGGACTCAATGCCCTCATCCAGATCATCAATAAAGATGTTGAAGAGCATGGGGCCCAGTACTGATCCCTGGGGCACACCACTAGTGACAGGCCGCCAGCTGGATGTGGCGCCATTCACCATTACTCTCTGGGCTCGGCCCTCCAGCCAGTTCCTAACCCAACGCAGTGTGCTCCTGTCCAAGCCATGGGCTGCCAGCTTGGCCAGGAGTTTGCTGTGGGGGACGGTGTCAAAGGCCTTGCTGAGGTCCAGGTAGACCACATCCACAGGCCTCCCCACATCCACCAGGCGGGTCACCTGATCATAGAAGGAGATCAGGTTGGTCAGGCAGGACCTGCCCCTCCTAAATCCATGCTGGCTAGGCCTGAGCCCCTGGCCATCCTGTAAGTGCTGTGTGATCGCACTTGAGATGACCCGTTCCATAATCTTGCCTGGCACTGAGGTCAGGCTGACAGGCCTATAATTCCCTGGCTCATCCAACCGGCCCTTCTTGTGGATGGGCACCACGTTAGCCAGCTTCCAGTCTTCTGGGACCTCTCCAGTGAGCCAGGACTGCTGAAAAATGATGGAAAGTGGCTTGGACAGCTCATCTGTCAGCAATCTCAGCACCCTAGGATGGATCCCATCCGGTCCCATGGCCTTGTGGGGGTCCAAGCGGCTCAGTAGATCTCTAACTTCCTCTTGGAGCAGTGGGAAACTATGCAGCTCTCTGGCTCCTTCTGCCAGCTCTGCAGGCCAGCTGTCTGGAAGACGTTCTGCCCTGCTAGTGAAGACTGAGGCAAAGAATGTGTTAAGTACCTCTGCCTTTTCCTCATTCTTTGTTATAACGTTCCCCTCCGTGTCAACCAAGGAGTGGAGGTTGTCCTTGCCCTTCTTCTTGCTATTGATGTATTTATAGAAGGACTTTTTGTTGTCCTTCACAGCAGAGGCCAGTCTAAGTTCTAAATGGGCTTTTGCCTCCCTAATTTTCTTCCTATACAACCTAGCAACATCCCTAAACATTCTGTAGGTTGCCTCCCCTTTCTTCCAAAGATGATACACCCTCTTTTTTTCCCTAAGTTCTATTAAAAGAATTCTATACTGCTCCCTGCCTCCATCTGCCACCTCAGGAGGCCAGTTGTCTGGAAGACAAGCAATCCTGCTATTAAAAATTGAGGCAAAGAATTTGTTAAGTACCTCTGCCTTTCCCTCTGTCAGTAAAATCTTATTGTCTTGTCTTTTTCAGGCAAATACAGGCAAATACACACCTAGCAGATCCAAGGAAGTCTGGGTGATTTGAGCTATGTAGTGCATGGACCTGGATGGAATATATTAACAAAGCGCTTCCCAACTCTTATGCCTCCTGGAAAGATTCACCACCATAAAATATTCCTACATAATGTCCAGAGTGCTCAGCTGAGACATTATCAGACATGGAGTGACTTCATCTTAAACTAGAAGACAGCAGCAATGGAGCTGGGAAACAATTGTCCTTCATCCCCTGTGTTGTATCTCCTTACACTTTCATACATAATGCTAGGACTTCAGGCAGTGTTTAACTTCTCTCCTAAAGTTTATTATAATCCATATTCTAGCTTAAAACGTCCAGCCAATAATTCTCATGGTCCAGAAAGGATAGGGGTTTTTCCTATGACACATGAGTGGCAAAATGAATTCTGACTACTTTTTTCCTTCCAGTCTCTGAATCACAGTTGAAAGAAGGTAGATAGCCTACTACTGGGAATGAGTTGGTAGACACAATGTTTGTTCTCTTTGGCTCAGCTGATCCCCTATTTTTAACTAACTATATAATTCAGCATAATAATTCTAGCACGCCTCAAAGCACCTTTGAAAAGGGCATTTATCACAGTATCACAGTATCACAGTATAACCAAGGTTGGAAGAGACCCCAAGGATCATCAAGTCCAACCCGTCCCAACAGACCTCACAACTAGACCATGGCACCAAGTGCCACGTCCAGTCTCCTGTTGAACACCTCCAGGGACGGCGACTCCACCACCTCCCCGGGCAGCCCATTCCAATGACGAATGACTCGCTCAGTGAAGAACTTCCTCCTCACCTCGAGTCTAAACCTCCCCTGGCACAGCTTGAGACTGTGTCCCCTTGTTCTGGTACTGGTTGCCTGGGAGAAGAGACCAACCCCCTCCTGTCCACAACCACCCTTCAGGTAGTTGTAGAGGGCAATGAGGTCACCCCTGGTCCTTCTCTTCTCCAGGCTAAACAACCCCAGCTCCCTCAGTCTCTCCTCATAGGGCTTGTGCTCAAGGCCTCTCACCAGCCTTGTTGCCCTCCTCTGGACACGTTCAAGTGTCTCGATGTCCTTCTTAAACTGAGGGGCCCAGAACTGGACACAGTACTCAAGGTGTGGCCTAACCAATGCAGAGTACAGGGGCACAATGACCTCCCTGCTCCTGCTGGCCACACTATTCTTAATACAGGCCAGGATGCCATTGGCCCTCTTGGCCACCTGGGCACACTGCTGGCTCATGTTTAGGCGGGTGTCGATCAGCACCCCCAGGTCCCTCTCTGTTTGGCAGCTCTCCAGCCACTCTGACCCCAGCCTGTAGCTCTGCATGGGGTTGCCGTGGCCAAAGTGCAGCACCCGGCACTTGGACTTGTTGAATGTCATCCCATTGGACTCCGCCCATCTGTCCAGTCGGTCGAGGTCCCTCTGCAGAGCCTTTCTACCCTCTAACTGACTAACATCTATTCCCAACTTGGTGTCATCTGCAAACTTGCTGATGACTGACTCAATTCCCTCATCCATATCATCAATGAAGATGTTAAAGAGGATGGGGCCCAGCACTGATCCCTGGGGGACACCACTGGTGACTGGCCGCCAGCTGGATGTGGCACCATTCACCACCACTCTCTGGGCTCGGCCCTCCAGCCAGTTCCTAACCCAGCGCAGAGTGTTACTGTCCAAACCATGAGCTGACAACTTAGCCAGCAGTTTGCTGTGGGGGACGGTGTCAAAGGCCTTGGTGAAGTCCAGGTAGACCACATCCACAGGCCTCCCCACGTCCACCAGACGGGTCACCTGATCATAGAAGGAGATCAGGTTGGAGAGGCAGGACCTGCCCTTCCTAAATCCATGTTGGCTGGACCTGAGCCCTTGGCCATCCTGCAGGTGTGCAATTATTGCCGCCAGGATAATCTGTTCCATCACTTTCCCTGGCACTGAGGTCAGGCTGACTGGCCTGTAGTTTCCGGGTTCCTCCATCCGTCCCTTCTTGTGGATGGGGACCACATTGGCCAGTTTCCAGTCATCTGGGACCTCTCCAGTGAGCCAGGACTGGAGGAAAATGATGGAGAGCGGCTTGGCCAGCTCATCTGCCAGCTCTCTCAGCACCCTAGGATGGATCCCATCCGGTCCCATGGACTTGTGGATGTCCAAGTGGCTCAGCAGGTCCCGAACTAGTTCCTCATGGATTTCTGGGGTACTACACTGCTCCCCAACCCTACTACCCAGCTCAGGAGGCCACTCATCCTGGACTCCTACCTTGCTGTTAAACATCGAGGCAAAGAAGGCGTTCAGGACCTCAGCCTTTTCCTGATCTTCGGTCACCGTGTTCCCCTCCAGGTCCAGTAAGGAGTGGAGATTCTTCTTGCCCTTCTTTTTAGCATTGATATATTTGTAAAATTGCTTTTTATTTTCTTTCACAGAGGTGGCCAGTTTCAGTTCCAACTGGGCCTTTGCTTCTCTAATTTTATTCCTACATAATCTAACCACTTCCTTGAACATCCCTCGAGAAGCCTTCCCCTCCTTCCAAAGGTGATACAGCCTCTTTTTTTCCCTTAATTCCTCCAGGAGCTGCTTGCTCATCCAGGCCGGTTGCCTTCCCCGCCGGCTCATCTTTCGGCAGATGGGAACCGCCAGTTCCTGTGCCTTCAAGAGCTCCTTTTTGAAGTAGGTCCAACCCTCCTGGACCCCTCGGTTCATGAGGGTTGGTACCCAGGGAATTTTACAAATAAGTTTCTTAAAGAGGCTGAAGTTTGCCCTCCGGAAGTCCAAGGTGAAGGTTCTGTTGGTACTCCTCCCTATCTCCCTGCATATTGAAAACTTCACTATCTCGTGGTCACTGCACCCTAGGCAGCCTCCCACGGTCACATCTCCCACCAGCCCTTCCCTATTGGAGAGCAGCAGGTCAAGCAGAGCCTGTCCCCTGGTAGGCTCGCTTAACAGCTGCATCAGGAAGCAGTCCTCTATTCGCTCCAGGAATCTTCTGGACTGCCTTCTCTCTGCTGAATTAAGTTCCCAGCAGATATCTGGCAGGTTGAAGTCACCCACGAGGACAAGATCTGATGATCTTGAAACAGCCTCCAGTTGTTTGTAGAATAATTCATCAACCTCCTCATCCTGGTTGGGTGGTCTATAACAGACTCCAACCAGGATGTCAGATTTGTTGGGCTGCCCTCTGATTTTAACCCACAGGCTCTCAATTCCCTCATCTTCCACCTCAAGTTCAGAGGCAGAAAGTGTCTCCCTAATATACAAAGCCACCCCTCCTCCTCTTCTCCCTCTCCTATCCCTCCTAAAGAGCCTGTAACCCCCCAGTGTAGCACTCCAATCGTGCCTGTTGTCCCACCATGTTTCTGAGATGGCAACTATATCATAGTTGCCCTGGTGGATTAGGACCTCCAGCTCATCTTGCTTATTGCCCAGGCTGCGTGCATTGGTGTACATGCACTGCAGCTGGGCTCCCGACCTCTCAGTTGACCCTACCTTGTGCCCTACTCTTACCTCTGCAGAGGGACCAATGTCTTCACCCACCCCCTTCAGACCTAGTTTAAAGCCCTCCTAATGAGCCCTGCCAACTCTAGTGCTAGGACTCTCTTGCCCCTTCTAGATAAATGTACCCCATCAGGACCCAGCAGGTCAGGTGCCATAAAAGTTGCCCCATGATCAAAGAAACCAAAGTTCCTCCGCTGGCACCATTCCCTGAGCCACTTGTTGATGGTGTGGGTTCTCCCGTTCCTCTCAGTGTACTCCCCTGCCACTGAGGGAACTGAGCAGAACACCACTTGCGTGCCTGCCCCATCGATCAACTGTCCAAGGGCCCTAAACTCCTTCTTAATTGCCCTGGTGCCCTTCCTGTCGATCTCATCACTCCCAGCCTGTATCACCAGTAGAGGGTAATAGTCAGAGGGACTGATGAGCTTGGGGATTCCCCTTGCAATGTCCCTTACTCGCCCCCGGGTAGAGAGCAGTTTGTATTTATGATACAAACTTTATTTATTATTTATTATTATTTATTCTGACGCTATGAAGCCCAGGCTCTGTTACATGAGAAAGTTATACAAGACAGTTACAAAGACAAGTTAAACAAAGACAGCCTTATACTTGAGCATGAAATTCTACATCCCATATATTCCCATAGATTGTGGTTTACTTTAAGGGCTTTAACCTATTATTTTAAGAAGTAGTATAAAAAAATAACATATAAAGCAGGTTGCAGTCTAAAATCATTCAGTTACACATTGCATTTCCTCAAAACTACTGAAAGTGCTTTTGGCATTACATGGCAAGATATAAATGTTATATATGCCCTCCCTCCTCACTGCAGTTAAGAGTGATGACAGCACTCAAAGGTTGTTGTGAAATACAAACATCTGCATACTGGTAGTTGTTTTTTTGGCTTTTGAAGCTTACATTAAATTTTTAATACATAGTTCTGCCAACTTAGTCTTCATCTCTCAACTTTAACTGGTTTAGTTGTCAAAATACTCTTTAAAGGTCTACGACAATAGTAATGGTATAAGGAAAGAACAGGAAATACTACTTTACTGTATTCATTACTGTAGATCTTTCTTCTATGCATTAATTCTGCCACCCAAAATGGGAGGTATTTTCATGCAAAAAGCACTGGTTTAGTTTCTAAATTAGGTTCTATTTTTATACAAATGCCTTAATACTCACAGTCTATGTGCTCTAAGCAGGAATTGCATTTTCTCTTTATACAACTTAAACATGTCCAGGATAAAAAAGTAATAGCCGAGGAAAACCAAGCATTGATATAGCTGCAAAAAATCTCTATTTGCAAGGCTGAATGTTGAGATAATTTAAAAAAGAAGGAAGAGAAGTAAAGAATGTGCATGAAAGTGCCTCCAAGATCAGCTGTAGGAAAAATGGTGGACTAGACCTTTTTGTGGCTAAAGAGTTTGCAGTTCTAACAGAGTCTAGCCATGAGGAATTAATAAATTCTAGTTTTAATGTTTTCCACAGTGTTCTAGAACTGGAGAAAAACATATTCAAAAGAAATTCCTCAGAGTGTTGAGATACCATTCTTAGGGAGTAAGTAATTCTTCATTCATCTAGAGTCTTGTCTAGCATTTCTACTTCATAATTCTGTAGTGCTAGACTCAAAATCTTCATGACACCATTTATACTTTGCTATTCCCTCTAATTAACCTTATGTATATGTATCATGGTACCATTTCAGCAGCTCCACCAAATGACTAATTAACAGTGCTGGCTTTTGGAAGACATAGAGCATTTATAATGTGGAATTGTGAGGGGCACTTTATATGTTTAAACAAAACCAAAACAACAACAACAACAAAAAAAGAAATAGGAAAAAAAAGGTGTGAGTAAAGTAATACCTTCCAAAACAATCCTGTATGGAAGGACTGGAGAATTACATCTGGTTTGGAATCAGCAGTAGTAATGTCAAGATGTTGACACTGTTGAGCCCAAACTATAAAGCTTTGCTGGCTAAGCAGTTTTGTTATCACAGATATGAACTGGCACTAACTATAATGCCTTTAGAACCAAGATTCAATCTCCACTTGTCACTGAACAGGAACATATGGATGGATCAGATCTATAGACTGAGTACCTTCCTGTGCAACATTCTATGGCAATGAAAAGAGCCCAGATAACACAATTAAAGCAATCTTGATGATTTTACTGAGCCTTGAAGTCTCTACTCACTGAGGAAGTGAGATGATTGAGAAGCTTGCTTCTGTGATGTAATATCCTTTAAAAATTAATGTGCAACAGACAAGTAATAGGTTGCAAATGGAAAGTTAGTGCATGCCTGCTAATGACAAAATTATCACATGGATGACTAACATTTCCTAATACTAAAAGGGTCAGCTTTTCTTTATTGCACTACTGCTAGTTCTGAGCACTAAACTATCACGAACTTTGTGACAGTTTTATGTTCTTGTTGACTTTTAATATTGTGACTGCAACATGATTCCTAACTTCTCCCTTCTACTATGAATGGTAGAAAACTATTTTGCAGTGTTGAAGAGGAATAAGCAAGTCCCAGAAATGCTTAGAGTCCCACATCTAGGAGGCCATGGAGTCAACACAAGTAAGTGTATTTGATTATTCTGCTGAATACACTGAATTGCAGCTGAAGAATTATTTTTAACAACTTTTTGGGTAAAACTCTGAATACATTTGAAAAATGTAGGAACTTTTTCTATACTACTTCATGAACTTTGCATTTCTACTAGGAGGCAATTGAAAAAAAAAATGAAAAAATCAACTAGTGAAATGCTGTCTCTAACTTTCAAAAAGCTTTTAAAGAAATCCACAAGATTTCTCTAAAAACAACAAAACAAGACACAAATTTTAAAATATTATTTTATTTCTTCCTTTTAAGAAATTCTAGATGTCTTAGCATAAGGTACTTGAAATATGGAATATATTCTGTGTCGTCTAATAGTTTGAGACCACATAAAAAGCTCTGAAATCAACAGAAGGGTCACTGTTAGTACTGGGATGTGAGCTTTTCTCAGACTGAGGACATTTACACTTAATATTGAATATTTTCCAATTGTGTTGTCTTTCTGAAGTACTGACCAGGACTTAGATTCAGCAGAAAATACATGGTACAGAGTGCACATCATCCACAGATGTACACTGGCCTCCATCATGACATTGTCCATGTGCACCAACATTCCAAGAGCCCACTGTTTTCTTCAAGGATTGTTTCTTCTAGCTTTCATGGCATAGTCTTTCATGGCATACTGAGCAGTCATCTTGCTCTAGACAGTCATATTTCCAGGGAATTTCTCTAATAAACAAACACTTGGCTTTATTTTCTAGAATTAATAGGATGTTAGAGGCTGTGGCATATAGAATACTCTGTGTGGGTTTAGCATACATTAACTACTTCCCTTGAAGCACATTGCCTAAGACAACATATGCCATTTGAATCCCACTTTGAAACTAGGATGAATCAGTGCTGTGTTCTGAACGTAACATGCAGAATGCTGCAGGCTCAAATTCAACACTGAACTAAAGATATTTTTGGAAGTATAATGCTCCAGAAATTTTTTAAGACCCACTTTTTGTGTTACTTGGTAAGTTGAAAGTTATTTTTGAAAATTGCAGTGCATCTTTGCTTATTCTTTTACACAGCTGTTAATTACATTTAATTACTCCTAACTTTATAATTAGACAACAAATTATCAGGCAGTTGTTCTAACTCAGACATATTTCTTTTTTTCTATTTAAATGTTAGCCGTATAGTATACAGGCATAAAACTCCATAAGATTTTTCTTTTGTACTGTCACAAGTGTACAACACAACATCTGACAGCAAGCCATTCAAGATGAAATTTAAATAATACTGAATTAGCTACTTAAATGCCTTTTCCTTTATATGATAATTGAAAACTTGTCAACCTTTCTCTGATCACTAAGAACATTACTAATTTAGGTCAGGATACCTTGGATTCAATAGATCAGTATGTTAGCTTGCCAACATTATATGAAGAAAAAACACTATGATACTATGACTGAAAATCTGTGTGTATAATGTCAATGTCAAAGGACATTTACCATGGTCTTTCACTGAGGGAATGGCTGAGACAAATGTTTTCCTACATCAATTCTACTGAGACTAAAAAAAGTCTGTTCTTTCCAGCTAGAAAGCAAAATTTTTTGTGACAATAGGAAAATCTTTGTCCTTCAAATGTTTATCCTTTCTTTCTAATCTTTTCCCATCTGTTCTTTTATGAGAAGAGATATAAGGTTTGTACGACAAGATTTGATTTTAAAAGATGTTTCTTTGTAAGAAAACATTTCCTTATCAGCAGTTTCAGTCACGTGGTACTATTGTCTCTCCCTTTGAAGATGCTGTGCAAAAGTCCTGAATCAAATTTCTGTTTAATTTACCTTCCCTTTTGTTGTTCAGCAACAAAAGCAACTGTAACTGCTAGCATTCTCAGGGTCAATGTGAATCCATACTAATCTGTAACGGTATCCTCTAAGCCCTTTGTTCAGCACAGAGAGACCAAGTCAACCATAAATGGAAAAAGCCCCTCAGGAAGCAAGCAAAAGAAAAATAGAAGGGCAAGGGTACAGATTCTGCTGATGAGTCTACAGGATAAGAGATGCACAGCCTATAGTTTGTATATGAAGTTACTATAACATTAATTCACCACACATTAAAGAACACAATGAAAAAATTGCTCTCCTATTGCTAAGAAAGTAATGAGAGGATGGAAACCCACTCATGAGCCTTCAGAGAAATGTATGAATTGAAATTTATTGTTTATGTTAAGAAAGTAAAAGTTGTATTAAGAGATATTGATAAAATACCAAATATTTAGTGGTATCTCTAATGCTTCCTATTTCAAAGGAGAAAACCCAACTGTTAATTTACTTTGTGAATGCCTTTTTCTTAGATACATGAAAAGTCTGTCATTTTCAAATAGAAGTATGTTATCACCACTTACACTCCAAAATATCTATTTTATACAAATTAATTGATTACCATTTAACAGTGACAACTAGCTACTAGTCTCACTTACCCTCACTCTGGCAGCTTGACTGTAGGGGGAAAAAAAGGTTCAAGCTGGTTGTATAGAGCTTCACAGAGGTCTCCCCATTTTTCCTACCTGCTTAGACTCCATTTCCTACACTTTCTCAAGACAATATTGTGTTCACAAGTTAGCATTCTTTAAGCAGATTAATTCAGTTTACAGTTTTTAACTATTAAAACTCAATGTGATATTATAAAAAAAGAAGTTGAGAATGGCACTGTAAATAATGCAAGCCCTCTTAATGAATGAAGTAACCTTTATTACACCTTAAGGCATGCCTATCATAATCCTTTTGAGAAGTAATTAAAAGTTCAAGGTATTCCTCTTCCAATTTTAATTTCTTCCAAAACAGCTCTTTAATTCTATTTAACTCTATTTCTAGTTAATTGTATTTATTGAAAGCAACCCCATGGAGAACAATTTGAGGGTAGTGGTAGATGAAAACCTGGATGTGAGTCGACAATACTCACTTGCAGCCAAGAAAGTTAAAAAGAAGCTTTTTTTATTTATAAGGTTTCAAAATAACAGGAAATCATCCTCCAAGGATTAGGACTGTACATGTTGGCTGTTGCCAAGGCACTGATAGCAAGTGTCAGCATGCACGAGTCTCTGCGAGCAAGACATGAAGCTTGAGTAAAGAAAAGCCTGATACTTCATTTTTTACTTTTTTTTTAACTTCAGAATGTGAAGAATAATGCTTATTATTTTTTATTATCTGGCAAAGTATAAGTGCATCATAAAAATGTAGAAAAAAATGGTGTTAGCTTATTTTCTGTGAATGAGAAAGTGAGGGAAAGTAAGAAAAAAGAGATTCTTCCTCACATTTCTCCAGAAAGTATAATGATGTAATTTTGCAGTGTTGTTTCAGAAGAGCATTTTGTAGCACATACCCTCTAAATGTTCCTTCAAAGGGCTGATGAAGGAGAAAGTATATTGTAAATGCAATAACTGATCTAACCATTATGTCTTAATGAAAATGTGTATTGATTTGGTTATGAGGACTGCTTAGCCTCTAAATATATAAGTGCAAAATGGTAATTTTCAGACTCTGAATTTCCTGACCTTCCCTGAATAATGTGAGGAATACAACCACTCAAGTTGAACTCTAGAAGCTTGCAAGTGAGAAAAAGGTGTGCAAATTTTTGGATGAAGTGGAAATCTAACAGTGGCAAAGATAAAATTACTAAGGGAACTGTGAAGTGATAAAGAAAACGAGGGACCATACATCTAAGCAGAATGTTTGCTTCCCTCTCACATCCTGGTATATGCTTTTGTCCTGGTTTCAGGCCAGGCAGATCCTCTCTTGCATGTGAGAGGGGCAAAAGAATGACACACACAAATGGATTGCAAAAGTAATGCATACTTTAAATGGAAAATCAATTAGAGTTTTACAGAAAACTACAAGCACAGTGACAAAGATACCCCAAAGCGTAGAGAGTCCCTTCCAACACATCCAAAGGTCCCCAACATTTCCCATCTCCTCACCTGAGGGTACACCCAAAACCCCTGGGGCTCTTTCTTCCCCCCATCCCCCTGATAGGCTAGTCTCAGGCTGGGGCCAGTTCTGAGTCTGCTCCCCCCCCACACACACTTTCTCCTCCTGGCATTAGGCCAAGACAGGCCTAAGAGGCCTTGAGATACTCTCCCATCATTACCCAATAGGGAGCATCTCTCACAGTAGCAGAGGGGGAAGAAAGAGGAAGAGAATGACTTTGCAGATGGATTTATAGGGCACAGGATATTATGGGTATAAAATACGCTATTTCCTGTGTCTGCCTACTGGGCTGGATACTCAGGACACTGGAGATGTAGCTTGTGTGGCAGTCACAGGAGGCACCCAGCCTAAACTGCCACAGCTTTTCTGCTTAGCATCAAACTTAATCCTACACTTTAATTGTCTAGAAAAAAAAAAAGTGTAATATACAAGCTGAACCTGACATTCAAAGATTTCCTAGAAAATAAATACACTAAGAAGCATGGGAATATATTCATAAACAACTGCATACATGCAACATATGCATTTACCCTTTATTTAGAAAATATTGTACTATAGTTAATAAATAAATAACATTTTCCATAAGAGTTGTAAGCTTTGTCTTATGTGAGTTTCTGGCTGTTGCTGCTTTGTTCTTCAAGAAGCACACACTTAAAAATAATAGAAATTACATGTTTAGTGGAGGGATCAGTAGTCTATGATGTAGACTAGCTGGACAATTGGATCTTTCTAATAATGGCCCATCAACAAAGCAGTGCATGAACATGGCTGGGGTTATTAATTTCACACTATCAGTTTCATCCGCTAAGATTCAGGTCTAGTGAGAAGCAGAGTTTATACAGCATTTGGCTTGTACATGCAGGCATAATCTGTAGTTTTTATACAATTCCAAAGTTGAGGTAGTCAACCTAGTTAACTACCTTGGGAACACAGATCAAGACATCCAGGGTTTCCTGGTCTAAAATATTGTTTACAATACACAGAAAGAGACAATTGTTCCTTGATGACATTTTCCTCAAGAATTTAACAATTCTTCTTAGACAAGGAATATCACTTCTTCAAGAGTATTAAGTATCTTAAGCTTCTCATGGTCCTTTGTGAAAAGTGCAATTTGCTGAACTACAGTCATTGACAGGGGGTTGCTAAAAGCTGAGGAGCCCTACAGTCCTCCAGGAGCCCTCCAGTATCCAGTCTGGATACTGGAAAATGGCTGTGTACATGGAGGCCACAAAGCCACAAAGAATATTAGACATGTAATACTTGTAGAGTTAGTAATGGTGATCAGTTTATACCCAAACCGTTAACACAGCCTTATAAGTGATAATACAATGTAATACAATACAATACACCAGATTGAAAGAGACCTTCAAAATCATCGCATCCAATCCATGAACCAATCCAACCCACCTAAACAACTAAACCATGGCACCAATCACCCCATCAAGTCTCCTCCTGAACACCTCCAATGAAGGTTGCATACTGTGGTTAAGTTAAAATTGCACAATTTCCCAGCTTTCTAATTCATCTTTAATGAACATGGCCTCATTCACTTTCTTAGATGGATTCCTAAGTATAGGGAATTAATTGTTGGTGTAGAGTACTTCTAATTTATTTCTCTGCAGATATGCAAAAGCTCTGCAACATTTTGAATTAAAAGTTTGAAATAACTGCTTTCCAAAGAAAAAAAAATAGCCCAAACATTGCATTATATTTCTGTTTTACTTGTGTTCATTTTCACATACTAAAATAGCACTTAATACCAGCAGAAATAGCGACTGGATGGATTCTGAGATTAGCTGTAAAAAGGAAGCTGTGGTGGGAAATTAGAAGGCAGTAATACTAGTAATATAATGCACTTTGAACTTCTCAGTTGCTTCACAGTATCACAGTATTATCACAGTATCACCAAGGTTGGAAGAGACTTCAAACATCGTCAAGTCCAACCTGTCACCACAGAACTCATGATTAGACCATGGCACCAAGTGCCACGTCCAATGCCCTCTTGAACACCTCCAGGGATGGTGACTCCAACACCTCCCTGGGCAGCCCATTCCAACGGCAAACAACTCTCTCAGTGAAGAACTTTCTCCTCACCTCAAGTCTAAACTTCCCCTCATGAAGCTTGAGACTGTGTCCTCTTGTTCTGGTGCTGGTTGCTAGAGAGAAGAGACCAACCCCTTCCTGGCTACAACCACCCTTCAGGTAGTTGTAGAGAGCAATGAGGTCTCACAATGACTTCTCTGCTCCTGCTGGCCACACAATTCTTAATGCAGGCCAGGATGCCATTGGCCTTCTTGGCCATCTGGGCACACTGCTGGCTCATGTTTAGGCGGCAGTCAATCAGTACCACCAGGCCCCTTTCTGTTTGGCAGCTCTCCAGCCACTCTGACCCCAGCCTGTAGATCTGCATGGGGTTGTTGTGGCCAAAGTGCAGCACCTGGCACTTGGATTTGTTGAATGCCATCCCATTGGACTCTGCCCATCTGTCCAGTTGGTTGAGGTCCCTCTGCAGAGCCCTTCTGTCCTCTAACTGATCAACATCTTCTCCCAACTTGGTGTCATCTGCAAATTTGCTGATGACTGAGTCAATCTCCTCATCCAGATCATCCATGAAGATATTAAAGAGGATGGGCCCCAGCACTGATCCCTGGGGGACACCACTGGTGACTGGCTGCCAGCTGGATGTGGCACCATTCACCACCACTCTCTGGGCTCTGCCCTCCAGCCAGTTCCTAACCCAGCACAGAGTGCTGCTGTCCAAGCCACGAGCCAACATCTTAGCCAGCAGTTTGCTGTGGGGGACAGTGTCAAAGGCCTTGCTGAAGTCCAGGTAGACTACATCCACAGCCTTCCCCACACCCACCAGGCGGGTCACCTGATCATAGAAGGAGATCAGGTTGGAGACGCAGGACCTGCCCTTCCTAAATCCATGTTGGCTGGACCGGAGCCCTTGGCCATCCTTCAGGTGTGCAGTTATTGCCACCAAGATAATCTGCTCCATCATTTTCCCTGGCACTGAGGTCAGGCTGACTGGCCTGTAGTTTCCAGGTTCATCCCTCCATCCCTTCTTGTGGATGGGGACCACATTGACCAGTTTCCAGTCATCTGGGACCTCACCAGTGAGCCAGGAGTGGTGGAAAATGATGGAGAGCAGCTTGGCCAGCTCACCTGCCAGCTCTCTCAGCACCCTAGGATGGACCCCATCCTGTCCCATGGACTTGTGAGTGTCCAAGTGGCTCAGCAGGTCCCGAACTATTTCCTCAGGATTTCTGGGGCAATACACTGATCCCTGACCCCATCACCCAGCTCAGGAGGCCACTCTTCCTGAACTCCTCCTGCTTTGCTGTTAAAAATGGAGGTAAAGAAGGTATTGAGGACCTCAGCCTTTTCCTCATCTTCAGTTATAGTGTTCCCCTCCAGGTCCATTAAGGAATATAGAGCTGCTCATATAGAGCTGCTGAGATGCCAGAGGGAAAGAAAACAAAAAACAACTATCACAGTCTTTTCCACATGAGAACCCACAGCAATGCAGAAAGCATCAGATGCAAAGAGCTGTAATGCAAGTATATTTATCTCTATACCACAATAGGACATTGGAGAGAGATAAACAGGGCAAACCTTTAGCTGACTACAACAAATATCTTTACAAACAGGATTGCAGTGTCTACATGAAAAAGGCATTTTTGAAGATCTAAGATTGGGCAAGTGAGAAAGGTGAAGTTGTTGAGCACTCCCAGAGGACTGGTACAAAAGAAAGTGGAAATGAGTATCTGGCTATTGCCTACTCTCTCACTACAATATAGGATGACAAGGTATTACATCAAAACTCCTTTGTGCTGGTTTTGGCGGAGGTAGTTCATTTTCTTCACAGTAGCAAATATGGGCCTATGTTTTGGATCTGTGTTAACCATACAGGGATGTTTTCATTATTGCTGAGCAGTGCTTGCACAGCAACAAGGTTTTTCTGCTTCTCACATCACCTTGCCAGCAGGTAGGCTAGGGGTGCACATAAAGCCATGAGAAGACACAGCCAGGACAGCTGACTCCAATTGACCAAAGAGAAATTCTGTATATATGGTGTCATGCTCAGCATACAAAACTAGATGAAGAAAGACAGGGTGTGGTGGGGTAGGAAGGTTTCCCCCACACACGAAAGAATCCACAGCTAACTCAGCCAGAGAAGCAGATGAAAGCTATATTTTACAAGCAGAAATGGAATGCAATGAATATGTACAAAACCATGCAATATTTACAATATATACAGAAATATACAGCAATGTATGTAATACAGGAGACCTTTCCCCAACCCCCCTGCGGCCTGTCCCTCCCTTCTCCCTCCCTACCTCCCCTTTTTCCCAAAAGGGTTAGAGAGAAAGAGAAAGGAAGGTAATTAAAAGGGTAAAATTCTGTTAAGCTCAAAGCGAATGCAAGAGTTAGTTTTTTCTTATCTGGTTAGCTCTGTTAATCCAAGGTCATTCCTGCCATACAAGCTGTTGTTTCGGAGAGAGAAGCAGGCCAGCCCACAGGACAGAGAGAAGGAGAAGAGACTGCCCAGACTGACAGACTAAGCTAAAAGTTACAGCTGGATTCTACCAATGAAATTGGTTTAGCATATCTTTGTTTTCATTCAAATACCAAAACATTCAGCCAGAGTGTTCAGAAAGTGTCCATTTCTTAAAGGCACAGCCTAAACCGGTCACACAGGTTTATTTAGTGTAATGGTCTTTGTCTTCTCAAGTTAACCATTACACATGATAGAGCCCCGCTTTCCTGGAGATGACTGAACACCTGCCTACTGATGGGAAGTGGTGAATTAATTACTTGCTTTGCTTTATTTGCATGCATGTGTTTTGCTTCACCTATTTAACCATCTTTATCTCAGCCCACAATTTTTCTCACTTTTGCTTTTCCAGTTCTCTCCTCCATCCCACTAGGAAGGGTGACACTTATTTGCCAGCTGGGGTTAAATCACAACAATCATCCATACAAAAGTCAGCACAGTCACATGAAAACGTTATTGACAGGTTCCGTCTGTGCTTTTTCTTTTGACTGCCTTGGAGAAAGGACAAAGGAAATATCACAATCTACACAGTTGTCCCTGAAATAAATACAATAGACTAGTCCCTCATCATTGCTCCTCTTCATTTCCTATCAAACTTCCCTTTGGTGAATAACAAAGCTGACCCTTTCATCAGACAGGTGTGTGAGGGGGTAATTCATCTTGCAAAGGTGTACATTTGAGAAAAAAAAAGCTTCTCTTCCTGCCTGGAGCTGTGTCTACTTCTTTCCTCATCATGATGTAGAATAATTTCATCCTTTTGGATTGTCATTTTGAATCAGTAAGATAAGTCATCACTCTGAGCATCAACTGAGATGAGAAAACATGTTTCACTTTGTTCAGTACAGTGACTTTTATAGAAAGGGAAATATGCATTGGATAATATGGAAGTTGCTACCAGAAACAGCGAGCCATTAGTTTAAAAGGAGTAAATCGGGGGCAAAGCTTTGTTCCTTGGGCTACAAAGAGCAAGTTCATAAAAGCATTTGTGGGGATCCTACAGAACTTTATTAATTTATTTGATGACTGTGAATTTGATTTGGTGATTTTCCTCTACTGAGGAAATGGCCAGGCTGACATCATATTTGTGCTGTTACTCAGCAAACCATTCTATTAAAAAACAAACAAAAAAATTCAGATAGATTCATCTCAGTATTGTGTTGATATTCAAGATTAATTCATGGCAATCAAGTAATGTCAAACAGTAAATTTTTGAACAGGCATGTTCTAGCAAAAGGAAAAGAGAAAAAGAAGGAGAAGGGTTAGATATTTTAAACAATTTGTTACTATGGCTCAGGGCTTTTTCCTGATTCTTTTCAAGCTCCAATAAAAAACGTATGAAATACTTAAAATGTGAACAGGCAAGTTTACTCACTGTTTACTGGATGCCAGCGCACTGCATTTAAATATGCATTACAGTAATGGAAGAGAAATTCGTGCTTGGATTGGGTAACTTTTCCTTGAAGTAATGGCATCAGATCATGTCCATCAATAATTCTGAGTAAGAAAGCATTGCACAATCAGAATAATAATTCAACCCCCAATTTACTGAGAAGATACTGTAATTCTTCATTTCCACTAGTTATAAAAATAAATGGCCACCTCTATTTGGTCAATTTTGAAAAAAATCTTCAGTTGTTCTTCCTCTTTGATTATTACATTATTTAAGGGAATATTGTTTTCACATTTTTCCATAAGGGATGGTTGTTTCCTCAATCCATTTTTATCTTTTTTCTGTTCTGAGAAACTGACAAGACATATGTGAATAAATGGCTACAACACAGTCCTCCAAGTATACCTGCTTGAGCTGTTTGGAAGTAGCCTGTTCAAAGTAACCCTAAAACCAGAGAAATACACGCTGTGCTCTGTTGGCATTCCCAGAAGTAATGCAAAGAATACTGTCTGGCATATAATGTATGACAGAACTTAAAACAGAAGTTGTCATTTCAATGTTGAAAATGAACTATGCTTACATATACATTTATCAACTACACACACACTCACATAGACACAAATATTTAAATACTGCTGGACAATTTTGACCATACTTTGAAGGAACCAGTTAATTTATATCAAAATGGAGTTATAAAATAAGCAAGGTATTTAGATGTTCCCATAAATTATGCCTTTGAATTGCTAGTCAGATGAAATAACAATCTGCAAATTTGATTTGCTGTGAATTATTCATTTCACAAGAAGTTTCATCAGAAATTACTTTTTGCCAACATAGAGATCATCAGGTAATTTTTTTTTTAAGCATTTTGAACAACATCTCATAAAAACTTATTTGAAGCTTCTCAAAGTTTTTAAATGTCTGTGTTAACTTTCAGTACTGTTTAAAACTCTTTTTCCATTAGTGCAACTGATACAAGAGAGGTAATAACTTCACTTTTTAAAGCCATGAGCTAGGTACGTCTGTGAAATTCTTGGCAGCTATTGCATATAACAGCATCATTCTGAGTAGAACTCATGTCAAAAGATGGGCAGGAAAACATTCTGGAATTCCTAGATCTATGGTGTCCAACAACTCTGTTTTCTGGGTGCATCCCTGGCTGTGGAGTCTGTTGAATCAGATCTTTCTCACTTTCACTTTGCACTACTTTCTTCCCTGAGTAATGCACTCTTGCCTTGCCCCTGAAGGCTTGCTCACTTTCAAGCCGAGAGCAGCAGATGAGCATTTATTATACATTTCCTGTTCTATAGCCTTTTGATGGATGTAGTGGGTTGAGGCAGCCCCCTCCCCACCACAGGCAAAATGACGACTCTGACAAATGGATTGCAAAAGTGATGGAAAAGTTTAAATAGAAAAAAGGTGAATGTGCACAAAAGAACCAGAAACAGTGACAGAAGAAACCCCAAAACAGACCCGGATACATCCCATCCCCACCTGAGGGAGGGCCCAAGACCCCCAGGGCTCGTTCTTCCCCCCACTGCTAGGCTAGTCTCAGCTGGCCAGGCCTGAGACTGCCCATCCCCCTGGCCCTGGGCCTAGCCAGGCCCAAGGCCGGGAGACATCTCCCCCAGTTACCGGGTGCTGGCGAGGGAAGAAAGAGAAAGTGCCGGACCCCACGCTAGATCTTATAGCGGTGCAGGGGATTGTGGTAGGAGATACACGGTTTCCTGTGTCCACCCACTGGGATGGGCTTCTGGACACAGGAAGTGCACCAAGCAGCATAGGGCACCCAGCCCAAACCACCACAATGGAGAAAAAGGTGTCTCCAGTAATATGTCTCCAGCACTCTTGCATTACCATAATTGCTGGTTTCAGGGGGTTATATGAGACTTTCCTTTCTTATTACTTCTTTAACTAGGAGCACCTCCTCCTTTCCTTTTTAACCTGTTTCCTCCCAGTGACAGAACCCTAATTATAACATATTGCTCAGGAATAATTCAGTGGAGTGATAGGAATTCAGCTGCTGGATCAAAAATGCTTCAAGCTAGTCCATGACCTACCATGAAGTATTAATCATAACATCTGGGCTACACAGAAAAATCATGTCTGGAGCAACTTGCAAGTGCACTATCCTGAATAATTTTTCATGTACTACACATGTCCTGCTCTGCCACATTCTTGCACTCAGTGTCTTATCATTACCACATTGTCTCTGCTCATCACTGGTTTTCCCCAAAGGGATCCTGCATGTTTTGATGTAAAAAGTTGTTTGTGTATGACAGATGTGTTCAAAGTATATGCACATCAGTAAGTTTTTTCACTTATTGGATTTGAATGGCAACAGAATTTAGGTGGAGGCACCTTGCTACTGAAACTAGGTATCTCCTGAAGAAGACAAAATACAGATGTACAGGTGTCAATAAAACATGTTATGAATTTCAGAAATCCAGTAAGTTTTTGGTTTGTTTTTTTTTTTTTTTTTTTTAATCTGTAAGGGATTATTTTCACTAACTTGAGAGAGAAAAAAGAAAAAGCTATCAGAAAAGTCTATCTGGCAATTTGATATGTTTTATCATAATAAGAAGGCCAAAGATGAGCTCAAAATATTTAAAACAGTTCCTTTTTCTACCAGGTTCACTCGTAGAATTATAGAATTGCTTTGGTTGGAAAAGATCAAGTCCAGCCATCAGCCTAGCACCACCAAGGCCATTAAACTGCATCCCAAAGCACCATGTCTACATATTTCTTGAACATCTCCAGGGATGATGACTCCTTCACCTTCCTGAGTAACCTATTTCAATACCTGACCACTCTTTCAGGAAATAAATTTTTCATAATATTCAATCTAAACATCCCCTGGCACAATTTCCTCTTGTCTTATCACCTAATACTAGAGAGAAGAGACTAACCTCCACCTCACTTACCTCCTTTCAGGGAGTTGTAGAGCACAATGAGGTCTCCCCTCAGCCTCCTCTTCTTCAGACTAAACAATCCCAGTTCCCTCAGCTGTTCCTCATAAGACTTGTTCTCTAGACCCTTCACCAGCATTGTTGCCCTTCTCAGACACGCTCCAGCAACTCAGTATCTTTCTTGTAGTGACGGACCCAAAGTATTCTTAAAGTATTTTCAAAAACTTGCTTTTAAAATCCATTTCATTATTTCCATTCTCACCTCTATTTTAATAGACATCACTAGCATGTGTAAAACACTCATGAGACTCTGTCTAAAACAGAGATATCTACAAAGCATACCTGTCAGAGGGTAAATGTGCCTCAGCAAGTTTAACTACGGTAGGAAATATATCCATGTTACTTGTTGGCTCATCAATATAAGCACCAGCCTGTATTACTCCAGACCAACGGAGAAGTCCTGGCACACGAATACCTCCTTCCCAATTCATTGATTTTCCACCTAAAAAATGAAAGTTCCGTTTGCTAAGAAATCAATTTCTGCTTAGAAATATACCCTCCCCAAGATTCAATTTCCAAATATCAAACATTCTGTTTAGCTAGAATATTTTCATTAAATGTATTTACCTTATCTTTAATTTGCACCTTGCAGGAATCATCCTATTGAATTTGGTCTAGATAATGTGCCACATGGCTATGAGAAGAGAAAACCAAAATAAAAGGGAATCAAAAATGGAGGCATGCCAAGATGTCTGTGTTATGAACCCAGACAAGGCATATGATATTTTATTAAAAATAGTATTTAATGACTTTACATAGAAGAAAGTACTAATTTAAGTACGTTTCTGAATTACCCTATTTAATGCATTAGGAAGTAACTTGCTACAAGACTATTTGCCTTTTAGAGCAGTTTTTTAAATCTACTGTTGTCACTGCATTAAATGCAATTCCATTCTCACAAGAAAATGTGTGGCTGCCTATCCTAAAATTCAGGAATGAGATGCTGTGACCGGTTTAGGCTGTGCCTTTAAGAAATGGACACTTTCTGAACACTCTGGCTGAATGTTTTGATATTAGAATGAAAACAAAGATATGCAAAACCAATTTCATTGGTAGAATGCAGCTGTAACTTTTAGCTCAGTCTGTCAGTCCGGGGCAGTCTCTTCTTCTCCCTGTACTGTGAGCTGGCCTATTTCTCTCTCTCTGAAGCAACAGCTTGCATGGCAGGAATGACCTTGGATTAACAGAGCTAACCAGATAAGAAAACTAACTCTTGCATTCACTTTTTGAGCTTAACAAAGTTTTACCCTTTTAATTTCCTTCCTTTCTTTCTCTCTCTAACCCTTTTGGGAAAAAGGGAAGGTAGGGAGGGAGAAGGCGGGGGACAGGCCGAACCCCCTGGCCACAGGGGGGTTGGGGA
This sequence comes from Picus viridis, assembly GCA_033816785.1. Lineage (NCBI taxonomy): Eukaryota > Metazoa > Chordata > Aves > Piciformes > Picidae > Picus > Picus viridis. The sequence goes on from CM066566.1 coordinate 23,862,859, forward strand.
AAGGTCTCCTGTATTACATACATTGCTGTATATTTCTGTATATATTGTATGTTTTTGTACATATTCATTGCATTCCCATTTCTGCTTGTAAATATAGTTTTCATCTGCTTCTCCGGCTGAGTTAGCTGTGGATTCTTTTGTGTGTGTGTGGGGAACCTTCCTACCCCACCACAGATGCACGGATTCTTTTCATTTACATTCTTGTAAAAAAATGCCTTCAAAAAGAAAAATCTAAATAAAATGTAGTTTTACATTTACATAGTTGTTATTTGGTGAAGTTTAAAATACTTGTCACCTAGAGGAGAGAAGTGTTCACCTAACAGTATGCTTGCTGAGCAGTCAGTAATACTGTTGCATAAGGAAGAGTGTAGATGTCCACAGAATGTGTGCCTCTTAAGTAGAAAAGATTACTCTATCCATGTACAACAGTCATTAGGATCTTAAAAGTTTGCAGGGGATTATGTGTTACCTAGCAGGAAAGTTAAGATTAATATCCTGCCTGAGCTATGGTTCACAGAAAATTGTGTTGAGTAGCAGTAGTTAAATCTGAATAAAAATACAAGAAAAGTATAAGGACGTAAAATTATAGACATCCTCAAGTTATTTCCAGTAAACAGCTATGCTGGGGAGATAAGGCAGATCTCAGTTCTGCACACACATCACAGCAGCTTCTTGGCTAGATTGTATCGACAGACAGAAAACTGTAAGAGCAGATCTATACCATGGGTACCTTTAAGTGCAAGGTTCCTTTTATTTCTGTATGTCTGTCTGAACCTAGTAACAGTGCTAGCTAGATGTGATTCTTTAAATAAACTCACATTTTACTGTTGCCTCCTGTGTAATCTGAAGACAGAGTAATTGCAAGGTAAGTGATGAATTTCATTCCCAGATGTTACAGATCTTAAAATCTAGATATTGCATGGCTTTCATAGTTCCAAGGTTCACAAACAACTTTCTTGAATCAGTACAGAAGAGAACAGAAAACCTGCACATTGCCGAAGCACAAAGAGCACTCAGCAAACTCTGTTCCCCTGCTGTGAGGTACAAAAAGGGGTACAAAAAGCAAAATGGAGACTGAAGCAGGGCTATATCCACACTTATGTCTATGAAGAAGTGATTGTGGTTTTCCTTTTATATGACTAATTGGAATATAATTTTTTTTATATCTCTGGAGACTAGGAATAGAAGGGAAACAGGGCAAGAATTATAGATCATTGTGGAAGACTGTTCTTTATTATCTATGCCTATGTGGTGTTCATCCTTATTAGAACTGTGTTTAATGTCAGAACCTGATTGCTTAATGCCATTATATGATTAAAAATCCCTTGATACACATTACCTTTAAAACTCTGTCTGTTAAATGTTGTTAACAGAATCTGCATTCTTTTTCGCCTAACAAAATAAATAAAGGTTTTGGTAATAATGCTTGAAACATAAAAACATCCAAATGGCTAAAATATTAGATAGACAAGAACAAATCCACAAAAAGTCATTATTTAAAATAAAATCCCTTAGTATTTCAGGATCTGGCCCATTAGTTTTGTATTTTGATTTGACAACACTGAAACAGAGAAAAGGGAACAACCCAGTAATCTATATGTCTGTCATGCTCTAGGCAGGCTAGCTATATATTATTTTTGTTCCCTTAAATATGGTTTTTAAAACATCATAAAGCACCCTAGGCTGTATTTTAATGCTTAGCTATCTATGCTTTCAGTGTTATATTGAACAACAGCCTACATTCACCTTTCCTGAAATTTCTGCAGGAGCAGGTAAAGTACAGACATGAATCTGCAGTCATCCACAACAGATCAAATTTCCATTTTAACCTCATTTCAAATCTTAGATGAAACAATTTATGTTTTTTCTCTCCCTCTGGTTTAAATTGACTGCTATTACCTAACTCTGGGGATAGAGCTTTTACAAAGGATGATATATAAAGGGGAAGTCTGGGGTGTATCATTATTAATATTTTGAATGATAAATGATGAAAACTGCTTAAAATAACTTTCTTAGATCATTTGGATGATAACTATATTGCTCTTTCTTTCCTTCTTATAATCACAGGAAAAAAGTAGCAGGAAATTAAGGACCAAATAAAAATCATCAGTTAAGACTGATGAAAGATGTCGATAAGACAATTCTTCTCTTGAGTGAAGTATTAAAGGGAAAAAGGCTGTGACCGGTTTAGGCAGTGCCTTTAAGAAAGGGACACTTTCTGAACACTCTGGCTGAATGTTTTGGGATTATAACAGAAAACAAAGATATGCTAAACCAATTTCATTGGTAGACTCCAGCTTTAAGTTCTAGCTTAGTCTATTCAGTCTGGGGCAGGCAGTCTTCTTCTTCTCCCTGTCCCGAGAGCTGGACTGTTTTCTCTCTCTGAAGCAACAGCTTGCTACGCAGGGACGATCTTGCTAACCAGATAAGAGAAAACTAACTCTTGCATTCGCTTTTTGAGCTTAACAAAGTTTTACCCTTCTAATTTCCTTCCTTTCTCTTTCTCTCTAACCCTTTTGGGAAAAAGGGAAGGCAGGGAGGGAGAAGGGAGGGACAGGCCGAACCCCCTGGCCGCAGGGGGGTTGGGGAAAGGTCTCCTGTATTACATACATTGCTGTATATTTCTGTATATATTGTAAATATTGTATGTTTTTGTACATATTCATTGCATTCCATTTCTGCTTGTAAAATATAGCTTTCATCTGCTTCTCCGGCTGAGTTAGCTGTGGATTCTTTTGTGTGTGTGTGTGGGGGAACCTTCCTACCCCACCACGTTATTTTTAATTGGCGGCCCAACGTGCGGCTTGTGGATAATTGTTGTCCAGAAGCAGGGCTAAAAGGTTGCTTGATTTATTGCCTGCTCGAGTCGGAGTTGCAAACATGAAAGTGTTTTGGATTTTAGAGTGTTTGGTCTTTTCAGTTTGTTTGGTACTGGTCTACAAGTACTTCCTGGGATTGATTTTCAATCGCTTAGGCAGATACTTGATGTATAAATTGTATTTATGGTTTAAGTGTAAGATTCAGCTTCTTTACGACCGGTGCCTGGGATTCTTTTGGCTTAACAGATACGGGAATGTGACCTCTAGCACTCTGCCCATAGAGATAAAGGAGTTTAAGATCCCGGCAGGTGAAAGGGTTGTTTTAAGTGATGACTAGGATCCAAAGGTGATTTATTTGATGTGTGCAATCCTGCTGTTGGTGATAAGTAATGCTCTGTATCGTGAGAAAAAGGTATCTAAAGCCTGTTTTGTAATTAAGCGTAGATCGAAACAGGGAAAGCATGGCTCTAACTCTACCCCAGAGATATCTAGTGATGAGGAGAGTGCATAATCTGTGTAAAACATCCATCGGAAAGGCTGCTCTGAATGGTGCTGTTGGTGGCTCTGGCAATCAGCCAGCAGCAGCGGCAGCTCCTAACATGACTCCCATGTCCTCGGCAGCCATTAACGAGGCAAAGCCATTTCCTCCTTCTTCTTCGGCAGGACCGGAAGTGTCCTCCACAGCAGCTGATTCGTCTCAAAACCTGTCAGCTTCTGTTAAGACAGCTGTAAATTCAAACACAGCTCCAGTTAAGCAGGTAGCTGTTTTAAAAACGAGAAGTGGAAAGGGCAAAGCTGATCCAGATGCTGATGGGAGAGAACAGCAGGATGCTGATGCTGGTGAGGGAACTTCTGCTCAAAGAGACCCTGCTGAGATGGAGGAAAAGGTTTGTCTTAAAGATATAGCTGAGTTATTGAGATCATCACTGGATGGAGATGCAGGGCAAATTGCTGATAGCAGAACAACTAGAGGTGGTACTCCTGACCTCAAACAGATTCTTAGGAGAGTGACAGTAAGATTACTGGGACAAGAACTTCAGGAAGAGGAGGCAGAGGAGGAGTCAGATGACATAGACAGCTGTTCGTCACCGAGGGAAGAATTGCAGAATGTACATAAAGATTATATCATAGCAGATAAGGAGCCAATTCTAGCTTGGCTTGGTAGATGCTACGATACAGGTGCTCCAGCTCTGGTAGTTGGAGACAAGTCAGCAGCTCAACTAGGAACTCTCTCAGAGGATAATGGAATAGATAGACATCTAGGCAGGACTCTCGGTAAGGTTACTCTCTGGATACACCTTTTAATGGCAACTCTCATGAAGTATCCTTCCCGAGATGATCTTCCATGGAATCCTAAACCCTGGACTACCATAGATGAGGGAATTAAGCATTTGAGAGAATTTGCTGTTAGAGAGGTACTCTATGGTGGCCATGAGACTGTGAATCCTGATGAAATTCCTGTAGGAACTGGTCTTGCTAAGAAGCTCATCAAACTTGCTCCTCCTAATTATGCAAATATTCTGGCAAGCAGAATTGTGGCAAGGAATTATGGTGGAGCTTCTCCTACGGTTGGCCAATTCACTGATCAAATGAGACAATTGGAAGATAGCATGACACATGTTTCTTTGGTTTCAGCCATTGAAACTCTGTCTGGAAAAAATTGAGAATTGCATGAAAGAGCTGAAGGATGAATTTAGAAATACCATCTCCCAATTGACACAAGGAGATAACTCCAATTCTTCCTCCAGATGGATACAGGTTTCCTCTGTGAGGAATAGATGTCCTCCAAGGATGTCATTCCAAAACAGGTCATTCCAAAACAGGTCATTCCAAAACAGGTCAAACCAAAACAGACCACCAAGGCAATCATGTGTGAGTATTTGGATAACTCTGCGTGATCAGTTTGGTGAGAACATGAACAGATGGGATTGTCAACCAACTTCTAATCTTTTCAGGAGACTGAGGGAACTGCAAAGTGGCAGAACCCGAGGTAGCAATACCAGAAGGGTAGCTGTTACTTCTACAGTTTCCCAGGACAACTCTAATGGCTCCAAGAGTGGCTCCAGTTTTAACACTGTACCATGTGCTCATTGCACATGTGGGCATGTTCCCCATAACTAGGGGTGCCCTGCCTCCCACCAGGGGGAGGAGAGGGGTAACAGAGATAACAGAATCTATTGGGATGTGTACATCCAGTGACCTGGCACTTCACAATTTCAGAAGTACAGGGCCTTGGTTGACACAGGGGCTCAGTGCACCACAATGCCATCAAATTATCGGGGATCAGAAGCTATAACTATTCTGGGAGTCACTGGTGGATCTCAAGAGTTGACTAAGGTGGAGGTTGATAAAAGTTTAACTGGTAAAGAGTGGAGGAAGCATACAGTTGTGACTGGACCTGACGCACCTTGTATTTTGGGAATTGATTTTCTGAGAGAAGGGCGTTTCAAAGACCCTAGAGGTTATAAATGGCCTTTTGGAGTAGCATCTGTAGAAGTTGATGGACAAAAGCTGAAGCTGTCTGTTAGACCTGAGCTTTCTGATGAATCTGCAGTTGTGGGACAACACAAGATTCAGGACATTAAATTGCCGGTTGCTTCTCAGACTGTGCATCACAGACAATACAGAACCAACCGTGACTCTTTGTTGCCCATTCAGAATCTGATTCGTCAGTTGGAGAGTCAGAAAGTCATCAGCAAAACTCATTCACCTTTCAACAGTCCAGTGTGGCCTGTGTGAAAGCAGAATGGAGACTGGCGTCTGACAGTCGACTATCGAGCCCTGAATGAAGTAACTCCACCTATGAGTGCAGCAGTACCAGACATGATGGAACTCCAGTATGAGCTGGAATCCAAAGAGGCCAAATGGTATGCTACCATAGACATTGCTAATGCCTTCTTCTCTATTCCCATAGCAGAGGAATGCAGGCCTCAGTTTGCTTTCACCTGGAGAGGAATCCAGTACACTTTCAACAGATTGCCAATGGGCTGGATCCACAGCTCAAGCATCTGTCATGCCGTGATCCATGATGCTCTGGAGGAAGGTGGTGCTCCAGAACACATCCAGTTCATCGATGACATCATCGTCTGGGGTAAAACTGCTGAAGAAGTCTTCAAGAAAGGTAACAAAATCATTGACATTATTCTGAATGCAGGTTTTGCCATCAAGCGAGACAAGGTGAAAGGACCTACCAGAGAGATCCAGTTTCTGGGAGTGCGGTGGCAGGATGGATGCCGACACATTCCAGTGGATGTGGTAAATAGAGTCTCTACCATGGCAAATCCCATGAACAAGCAAGAAACTCTATATTTCTTGGGGACAGTGGGATTTTGGAGACTGCACATCCCTGGATACAGTCAGATTGTGAAACCTCTGTATGACGTGACTCGAAAGACCTGAACAACAAGTAGCCTTTGACCAGATAAAACAAGAGGTAGTTCAAGCAATGGGTCTGGGACCTGTCCAAGATGGTCCAGACATTAAGAACATTTTGTACACGGCTGCAAGTGACAATGGTCCAAACTGGTGTTTGTGGCAAAGAGCTCTAGGTGAGACACGTGGACGACCTCTTGGTTTCTGGAGTCGAGGTTACAGAGGTTCAGAGGCTAATTATACTCCAACAGAGAAAGAGATTCTAGCTGCCTATGAAGGAGTAAAAGCAGCTTCTGAAGTGATTGGAACTGAATCACAACTCCTCTTAGCTCCCAGATTACAACTTTTGAATTGGATGTTCAAAGGCAAAGGTTCCACACCACATCATGCAACAGATTCCACCTGGTCTAAGTGGATGGCTCTGATAACACAGAGAGCTCAAATGGCAAAGGATGGAGAAGGAGAACCCAGTCAATTTGCAGAGGTAAAAGCTGTCCAGCTAGCTCTTGACGTAGCTGAACGTGAGAGGTGGCCAAAGCTTTATCTCTACACTGACTCATGGATGGTAGCCAATGCTCTGTGGGGTTGGCTAAAGAACTGGAAAAAGTATGGTTGGCAGAGGAAAGGAAAGCCCTTTTGGGCAGCTGACCTGTGGCAAGACATTGCTGATCGAATCGAGAGAATTCCAGTAAAGGTGAGACACATTGATGCTCACATTCCTAAGAGCAAAGCTACTGAGGAACAGCAACACAACCACCAGGCAGATCTAGCTGCAAGAGTTTCTCAAGTAGACATGGACTCTGATCTTGATCTCGACTGGAAACACCGAGGTGAGATATTCTTAGCTCGGTGGGCTCACGATTCGTCAGGACATCAAGGCAGAGATGCAACCTACCAGTTGGCTCGTGACAGATCCATAGACATTTCCATGGATGCTATCACACAAGTCATCCATGACTGTGACATTTGTGCTGCTATTAAACAGGCAAAGCGACTTAAGCCCTTATGGTGTGGTGACAGATGGTCCAAGTACAAGTATGGTGAAGCTTGGCAAGTTGACTACATCACTCTACCACGATCTCGTTCTGGTAAGCAGTATGTGCTTACTATGATAGAGGCAAACACTGGATGGTTGGAGACTTATCCAGTACCATATGCAACTGCACGCAACACCATTCTTGGTCTGGAGAGACAAATCCTGTGGAGACACGGAACTCCAGAGAGGATTGAGTCAGACAACAGAACTCACTTCAAAAACAACCTTGTAAAGAGCTGGGCCAAAGAGCACGGCATTGAGTGGATATTCCACATTCCCTACTATGCACCAGCTGCAGGGAAGATTGAACGCTACAATGGTTTGTTGAAGATAAGACCACTCTTAAAGCCATGGGGGGTGGATCTTTGAGAAACTGGGAAAAGCATTTAGCACAAGCAACCTGGCTGGTAAATAGTAGAGGTTCAGTGAACCGAGCTGGACCTGCACACTCAGACCTGCTACAGAAAGTAGAAGGTGATAGAGTGCCTGTTGTTAGAGAAAAGAATCTGTTAGGTAAAACTGTTTGGGTATTTTCTCCCTCAGGAGAGGCTAAACCTGTCCGAGGGGTGGTTTCAGCTGAAGGTCCGGGTCACACTTACTGTGTAATGCAAGAGAATGGTGAAATTCAGTGTATTCCACAAAGAAATTTGACTTTAGCTGAAAGAGTTTAATTTCAGAGTGTTGTACAGCTACATCGCGCCCAAAGGAAGAATCCATGAGGAATCTACAGTGAACGAACCCTGATTACCCTGAGAGCCCTGAGTCAACTGAGAGTCCCTGTTTCCCTGTTTTCCCTTTTCTTCGCTTTGTCTGCGAAGAGATAAACTGTTTTCCATTTTTCTTGTTTCTTGGACTTCTAAATCATCTACACCTGAGGATAGCAGGAATGGACTATGAACTTTACATACAAACTGTAGATATTGTTTTAGATTGGATGGACAGTATGAACAGCCAATGAAAGCGTTTAGCAGGGGTGGATAGTGACCGGTTTAGGCTGTGCCTTTAAGAAAAGGACACTTTCTGAACACTCTGGCTGAATGTTTTGGGATTATAACAGAAAACAAAGATATGCTAAACCAATTTCATTGGTAGACTCCGGCTGTAAGTTCCAGCTTAGTCTATTCAGTCTGGGGCAGGCAGTCTTCTTCTTCTCTCTGTCCCGAGAGCTGGACTGTTTTCTCTCTCTGAAGCAACAGCTTGCTACGCAGGGACGATCTTGCTAACCAGATAAGAGAAAACTAACTCTTGCATTCGCTTTTTGAGCTTAACAAAGTTTTACCCTTCTAATTTCCTTCCTTTCTCTTTCTCTCTAACCCTTTTGGGAAAAAGGGAAGGTAGGGAGGGAGAAGGGAGGGACAGGCCGAACCCCCTGGCCACAGGGGGGTTGGGGAAAGGTCTCCTGTATTACATACATTGCTGTATATTTCTGTATATATTGTAAATATTGTATGTTTTTGTACATATTCATTGCATTCCATTTCTGCTTGTAAAATATAGCTTTCATCTGCTTCTCCGGCTGAGTTAGCTGTGGATTCTTTTGTGTGTGTGGGGGAACCTTCCTACCCCACCACAAGGCACAATAAAAGTTTACCATAAAAAAGAAAGATAGAGAAAGTATAAACAGTTTTCCCTCCTTTATGCTAAATCAGTGAGGAAACAGTATTAAACTTCAAGATGTTCAACGAAATCTGCAATTGTTCCATTTTGAAATAGTAAATGAAAGCACCGTGTTCTCATTGTCAAATGATTTAGGTTATGCTAAGAATTCAGAAGGACTCAAAGTGGAATTTCCTCTTCACATGATGAAAATTATCTAAATAATGCTATTTTTTATTTTTTTTTTTTAGAATCTAAATTTTCAGGATTCACATTTTAAATCAAGGCCATACTATCTAAGATTAGTAGGAGATATTCTTAGGGATCTTCTATATTTACTACACAGCTCCTGCATCTTCCTCCAAGGACTCTGATTCTGATGACTGTCAGAAAAAAGGCACTGGAAATAGAGGCCATGGTTTTGATCCAATATTTCTATATAATCACTTCTGAAAAAGGATACTGAAGATACAAATCAGACTGTGTATGACAGTAGCCAGTTTAACACTGTGTTAGCTCTGGTTTCTAATTTCAAAGACTATCAAAATTTACAGGGAATGTTCAACAGTCAGAATCCAGAGTAATAAAACCTTCAAACAAGTAATTTCCTTTTTCTGCATTCAGGCTTGCAGCACTAGCCTAACTCTCCAATCTCCTCTTAAATTTTATTATTGGTGCTCATTTGGTTGTATACCAATACAAATTAGTGAGTTTGAATTGTGGAGATCTGTTGAAAGCTTTTGATTTTAGGGCAGAACCAATTATTGCTGAGCATACTGCTCCAGCTCCGACAAGAAGGTTAAGTGTCTTGATTCTTATTCACACTCATGCTCCACTCATATACAAGAAGATAAGTAGTGTCTAGCAGACACTGCAAAATAGTTTTGTAAACTATTCATCAGGTGAAGTAAATTCCTAGTATGTGCACACATGAGAAAAGTAGCATTAAAGATTGTCCTTTTGCCTCTTTAAGGCACATTGCCGTATCAGTGCCTGAAAATTATGACTTCACAGATCTGGTTTCCATTAAATCTGCCAGAGATGTACAGACCTCAAGCACTTTTCATTGTATGTTAAAATATTAATAAATTCTTATCTATGAAAATTGTTAATTATGCAATTGATCATCACCTCCACTTCTGCTCCTTTGAAAATGATGATATGGAGAGGAAGAAAGTGGAAGATAAAGCAGAATACATTGTATTTCAAAATGGCAGAAGTATATTCAACTGATTGCATGGGTATTTCAATTTCTTTTTATTTTATTAAGAATGTCATTCATACTATGATATATTTTTTTTTCTTATTTAGTGATTATTTCCAATCCCACAGAATATTGTAAGACTTGCCAGCATAGTATAGATGGTAACTGTACACCACACTATTTATTTCAAAACCAAGAAGTCCTATGACTCCCCAAGTAACCCTATCAATCAGATTTTTTATTAATGCCAGTAAGATCTATTTCAAATTATTCTCTGTTCTGTAAGTATAAATAAAAAATTTGCTAGAAAAAAATCTATTTAATCCAAGTTCCTCAGGAAGGCATATTCCCCTGAGTATTTGTCAGTTTTTTCCCTCCTCATCATTATGTCTGGCATTCAAGAAGGCAAATATTTTTAAAATCTTCTAAAGGACCTCAGGCTGTGCCTACAGCTACAGATATGTAACCATATGGTTCCTTAATTACTTAAATCACAATGTAAGGCCTATGTGGTAGCTTTCAAGATACATTCCACTCTGGTGTTAGCCCAAGGGGATCCACCTGGTACTTAACAACCTTACAACTTGTGCATTGCTTTTTATACTTATGTAGTATTTCCTTCCCATCTCATTTAAAATATGAGGGTCATTTCTCAGACACCTACTGACTAAAATCTGTAGCTTTTTCTCACTTGAAAAACTCACTGTATTTTTAGTGTTTACACTATTTGCCTACCTTTCTTCTTTTTTGCAGCTTTGCAGATTATACAAAAACGGGAGGAGCGGCTGATCTACTGATGGTTGTGCTGCTATCCAGAGGGACCTCAACAAAGTGAAGAAATGGGCCAAAAGGAACCAAGTACTGCATCTGCAAAGGAATGATCTCTAGCACCAGAAAAGGCAAGGGAGTTGATTGGCAGGAAAGCAGCTCAGCAGAGGAGGATCTGGGATTCCTGGTGGACAACTAGATGAACATGAACTAGCAATCTGCCCATGTGGTAAAGAAGGCCAATACCATCCTAAGCTGCATTAAGAACATTTCCAGCAAGATGAGGGAGGTGACCCTTATCTACTCAGCACTAGTGGGCCACATCTGGAGTACTGGGTCCAAGTGCAGAGGTCTCCAGGGCAAGAGAGACAGAAATTCTGGAGTGAGTCTAAAGGAGGGTTATGAAAAGTTGAAGCAGTTGGAGCATTTGACATGTGAGGACAGGCTGAGAAAGGTGGGACTGTTCAGCTTGCAGATGAGAATGTTCAGTGGGATCTTACTTGTCTGTATGGATTTAACATAGATATTGTCCTCTGAAGAGGACAGAGCCAGGTTCATTTCAGTGGTGCCCTCTGACAGGATAAGAGGCAATGTGGACAAACTTAAAGACAGAAAATGCTATTTAAACAAAAGAGAAAAGTTTCTTTTTTTATTTACAGTAAGTGTGATCAAATACTGGAGCAAGTTACTCAGAGAGGCTGTGCAGTCTCCATCATTGGAAATTTTTATAACTTGACTGGACACAGCCCTGTGCAACCTGTTCTACCTAACCCTGCTATGCAGGGTCTAGGACTACAAACTCTGGGAGGTGCCTTCCAGACTCAATTGCTACACAATTTTGTAGTTTTGTAATAGCTTTTTGTTGTGTTTTTTTTTTTTTTTTTTAATCATACTTAATGGCAATTTACTTCTTTCTCTCTATAAAGCTTCCAGTTTTGTAAATTACTTTCAAAAAACTGCTGGATTTCTTTCATCTTTTCCCCTGAAATATGAGGAGGAAACAAATTAACACAGACACTTCCTAGTGAAAGAATGAAAATAACTTTACGTTTGCAGATTATTGGGGGAAAAAAATAAAAAATACCCTAGTTCACTAAGATTAAAGATTATCAAAAATATGTTGACATTCATTTGCCTGATGCTGTGTCCACCATTTGTGCCATAGAAAGCAGGCAGCTGTTGTCAAGCTCGTTGACCCCAAACTCAGCCTAACTTCTCATTTTTTCATTTTCACCTAACTTTCCTTTTTTACTTTTCTGAAATTATTACATTGGACTCTGTTTCATTTTATCCCATCTTCTCCATATCCTAACACCCTATCTTCATGTGATCCCACTTACTCTGTGGTATTTAGTTCCTATTTGTGATTCCTCGTGTCTCATAAACCACTTTTTCCCCCTTCTATTCTGCTACCTAGCCATTACAGTGAAATACTTTCAACTGACATCCTTTCAAATATTTGTCTTTGACCAGAGTTTATCTGCTAGTGCTGAAACTCCAAAGAGCTCTGGCTGAGCATGTACACTGCTTGAGTTGCTGAATTTAACAAATAAATCCTTCATATTTGCTGCCTACATTTGAATTTAGAATGGCAGTCATGAGAAATTTACTGTTTAAGAAGTTTTGACCTTGGCCACAGAGTATATAACAGCTTTTTTCTGAGAAAAAAAAATACTGTATTTCCTGACCCAATTTATAAGAATCATTAGAGAATGATCACCTTTATATATGCCATTATGTCCTCCATGGACTTCTCCAGAACTGGAGATTTCTTCAACATGAGCCCCTTGGTCAGACGTAAAGTATACAAGTGTTTTACGACTCAGATTGTATTCCTCTAGTGCATCCAGCACCTGTCCTAAAAAGGAAAAAAGAAAAAGAAAAACAAACAAAACCCCCAGCTTTAATATCTTTCAGTGCATTCTTCATTAGTCTTGTGTGGTGGTGAGAGAAAGTTCAGTTCTCCCCCAACACAAAGAAACCACGGCTAACTCAGTCAGAGAAGCCAAAATGGATAAAGCTATATTTACAAGCAGGATGAAATGCAGATGAATATATACACAATATACAGTATTTACAATATATACAGAAATATACAGCAAAGAATGTAACACAGAAAAGACCTTTCCCTCCTTCAGCCAGGAGGGTCGTCCCAACCATACCCCCATCTTTCCCTACCTCCCATTTTTTCCCAAAAAGGGGTTAGAGAGAGAAAAGGTAATTATTAAGGAGGAAATTCTGTTAGCTCAAAGTGTATGCAAGAATTAGTTTCTTATCTGGTTATCTCAGTTCAAGGTCAACTCCGTCCAGCACAGAGGAAAAAAGAGCAGCTGTTCAGAGGGACTGAAACAGACAGATTGAACTGACTGAGATTCAAATGGAACTAAAGCTAAAAATTTAAAGTTGCATTCTACCAATCTACCAATGAAATTCGTTTAGACTTTATCTTTGTTTTCATTTTACACCAAAACATTCAGACAGAGTGTTCCAGTAACTGTCCCTTTCTTAAAAGCACAGCCTAAAATGGTCACACCTTGGCACATACAAATATTTTTTTCCTTATGTCTTTTTAAGATCCCTTTCCGTATGAGATTTGTGCACGTCAGAGAAAAGAGCTGACCCACAGAGAGATAGTGACCTTTGGAAGCAATTGTTCTCAATCAAGGAAACCCCTCAGCAAGATGATTCAAACACTTGAGAATGTCTGAAAGTGTCTCAGCATGCAGAATAGAGCTGACAGTTTGGGGGTAAAGCTTTGCATCTTAGCAACCTAATCTCAATGTCAGTGTTTGAATATGACATTCTAAAATTAAAAAAAAAAAAAAAAAAAAAAAGTGTGGAATGCCTCTGGAGCACTGGTTTCATTATCAAACCTACTAATGAGTCTCTAATGTCATGTCATATAAGAACAGACATCAACTATACTCAAAATGTGCAAGGCAATACACACATGTACAGAGAGATTCTCACATTACCTCAGCACTGTGAAGTAAGAAATTACATTCAAACCTATTTACACTGACTTCTTTAAAGAGGGTTTCTACATGAATGAGAGTGAAAGTGCTCCTGTAACTTGCTCCAGTGAATTTTATACTGATTACAAATCTAAAATTATGCATTCTGGAAACTGACCAAACTATAAGAATATATTTCTTCACATCTGCCTGCAAATGAGTTTTAAACTTGGTTTTTGGGGATCTCAGCATATATAAAGATAATTCTGTCTTCACAATCATTTTATCTTTATTCCTTTTACTTAAACATCCAAGAATGGTCCAGTCTGAATGCTAACTTTGCTTACCTGTCTACTAAAAATTAATACATAAGCTCATGCCCTATTATTGTGTCAAAGAGAATTAGATAAGAACTTGGAAACAGAGGGCCTTTTAAATATTTTTCAGATCACTGTTTCTGTTGCTATGCTCTTTTTCTGGATAAGTAGTTACCTTACTGCTAGTATTTCTGCTTTAGATGTTATAGCTTTCTAAACCAGCCTTCTTAAAAAGGCTGACTGTTTTCATTTCTCATCAGCTCAAATGACTGGAACATGACCTGCTCCAGGTGAACTTGTTATAGCAGTGGGTTTGGATGATCTCCAATTTCTACCACTTTGTGATTCTGTGAATAAAGGAACACCAACAGTTAAATAAGTGATACCTGTTGAACATGTTTGTAAACTAGGAGAAAAGCAGAAATGTAAGAGCAGGTGAACTAGTTTATGCAAATTTTGAAACCCTGTGGGAGTTGAAATTTCCCAACAGAGCTGAGGAAAATCTGTTACAAAGGCTGACATTTTAAATTTGGTGGGTTGAGAGAAAATCATGTAGATCCATCAGGCAAGCCATTTACTTGCTGCAGCAGGCAGATTTGGTGCCAGAAAAGAAAGAGGCAGTTTCCCATTGGCTTCTAAGATTGTTTGGAGAATGTAATTACTAAGTAGTTATAACAACCCTTGGAAAGACAGCAATGAAGACAAAATGGGGAGTCAAGCTAAGAAGCTTTGTGTGGTATTCAGCCACATGACCTCCAGAGTTCCCTTCTAACCTGTATCAAGCTATGATTTAATGATAATAATAATGAATGAGATTGCACAAAGAAAGGCATGCGCAATGACATGCACAATTGCACTTTTTTACCTACAGTTTTCCTTGAGGAAACTGGATTTTCAAATTCACCCTGTATATAAGACAAAATAAAAATAAAACAAAGAACTCTACTCATTGGATTATATGATTGATTGATTGATTGATTTTTAAACATGATTGAGTAGCTTGACTTCGCCTGGCAAAAAAAATATTCTGATAGGCATATGTTACACATTTCAGAAAACAACAACAACAAAAATCACAGAAAATATCATGCAAAGCTTGTTGAACTCAGTTGTAAGACACATTTCCTTTGGACTTATACACATAAAGATTGGCTAGACTAAGGTTAATCAGCAAATGATAAAATGACTATTTTTGCAACAACATTTTTCAGTGCAGATGGACTAATAGTGGTAATTTGAACAATAATATTGTTAGAGAATGGCAATCACAATGCACTTGCAGAAATGGAGCAAAACTTCAATTTCTATTTTAATTTTGAAAATTGACACTTTTTAGAATGAAAACTATAAATAAGCAATAATGTGTGTGTTAACAGGAGATAAGCTCCATTAAAGTGCGTTTTAATGATGTGTCTACTGTTAACACAAGCAATACATTCACATATTAGCATTGCTATCAGCATTTCTAATACAGAAGAAAAATGAAAAGAATGCATTGGGATCTCTCTGAGAGATCCCTATACCAATTTTGGAAGCATATACTAGAAAGTATGCAAAATCTTTACAGTTTTCTTACGACTTTTTTATTTTTATTATTCTTAAGTCCTCCACTTTTACTACTTCTGTAGATTCACAGAAACTTTAGAATTATGTGAATAATGAAGTATAAATATTCCCAGGCAATGCAAGTTAATGAGCAAGGAGAAGTTTCACCTAACCTCTTTAAGTAGCCTTTGGAGAGGTGAGTCACAACCCTAAGAAGGCCTTTCTTACCTGTTGATTAAAAAAGAAAAGACATGCAACTAGCTCAAAACCAAGTGCCTTCATATCAGACATCAAGTAAGATGAATCCTACCCAAACTGCTAGACATGTAACAATATGTCCAACACACTTTAATGAGTGTGGTGAACAGACAAATGACATCTAAGTAAGAAAAGATGGTAAAACTGTATTGCTTCACCCATAAAATGTATTTATGAGGGTATTATATGTCATCTGCTCTTGAATTACAAGAGTGGGACTTCAGCTGGTTCAACATCCCCTTTAAGTCCTATTGCTGCTTGTAGAATCATAGAATAAAAAAGGTTGGAAAAGACCACAAAGATCATCAAGTCAAACCTGTCACCCAACACCTCATGACTACTAAACCATGGCTTCAAGTGCAATGTCCAATCCCTTTTTGAACACCTCCAGGGATGGTGACTCTACCACCTCCCTGGGCAACCCATTCCAAAGGCCAACAACTCTCTGTGAAGAATTTTCTCCTCACCTCAAACCTAAACTTCCCCTGGTGCAGTTTGAGACTGTGTCCTCTTGTTCTGGTGCTGGTTACCTGGGAGAAAGCAATACAAATTTTAAAAGACTTTTTGGCTGTAAAGTGTTCATTTAGAATATGAAACTGTATGATAAATAAGCCTGGGAAAACTATAGCTCTGTTTAAGTGACAATAGCTTGCTATCCCTAGTGTGGAAGTCATCAATAAAAATGGAAGGATTCTTGACTTAAAAGACTCACTTGAAAGCCATGCTCTAAAAATTAACAGCTGCACTGATCTCTGTGGATGTTGCCATTTGCATTTTTTTCTGATTATAGCAGAACAGATTTGGAACATTTCTAAACAACAAAATCTAACACTGAATGAGCTGCGTAATTTCTGAAGCTATTTAGCAATTAGAATTTCAGATCAAGTTTCTCCTATTATTACTATTCTAGGAAAGCATGCACCAATGTAGGTGATTAACACTGTAGTAGACAAAGGTATTAAATCTTTGGACACTTTTGTTACACTTGTATTTTTTAAGAGACAAAACAGGTTAAGGACAACATTAGGATGTTACTTGTTTTAATTAACACATCAGCATTCCAAAATGTAACTAAAGCTTCTTCCAAAATATACTGAGGAGTGCTCTCCACGTTCTGCTCTCCACTTGTGCTTTAAGCTATGTTAAATTATAAAGAGCTGTTTCATTCTTAAAGTGAAAATGATAGTTTCAATGGAGTGATAGCCATGTGAAAGTGACAAGAGTAACTGGAAGTGCCATGTCACTATTTACCTTCTCTAACACAGCATGAATGAGACCTGAACACAATTTTGAATTATGCAAAAATCCTACTGTACTCATCTACATTATGATATAGGTTTTATTAATAATTACTATTCATTTGAAAACAAGGTGCAAACACTGGAAAGCAATAATGTACTTACAAACATGTTAGTGATTTGGAAAAATTTTCAAACATTCAGTCAAGCAAGCATATGAACAAATGCATTTGATTCACAAATTAGCTTACTGTCACTTGAAGTCAGTAGGACAGAAATATTCTTAGTATTAATTTGGAATAATTTAGAGTCTTGCTGAAATTATGAATAAAAGCTCCAGAATACAGAATACCTCTGTAATCCAGGCATTAAGAAAAAATAGTGCCTCTGTGAGGAAAACATTAAAGCAGTTTCCCAGATTAGAACAGGATTCAGAAGGAGGATTAAAGGTCTGACTCAGGACAAGACAGTTGATGACAAAGCAAATTCATGTAACTACAACAGTTCTTTCCAGTCCAGCAGACTTTCACATGGGTCCGCAGTATCCAAAAGGTTACAGTAATCTTGAGGCAATTATTGGACAAAGAGTGATGGGGGAAGATCAGACATCACATCTGTGGTGGGTTAGCCCATCCTGAGAGGGGGGAGGGGTTGTGAGAGCCCTGCTTTCCTGGGGATTAAGGAAACCTGATCCAAGTGGACTTGGTTCCTTCCTTCCCCCTGAAGGGGGGTTCCCCACCCTGGGAAACCGAGTTAGTCTGTTCCACTCCCCCTTCCTGTCTAGCAAAACTATAAAGGGGAGGGTACAGCAACCATTTTCCTCACTTTTGCCCCTTGCCTCGCTTAGACAAGAGGACCAAGAGTCACTGCTGTATTCCTGGTTCTCTGCCATGTGGTCAGGGCTGGTCATTCGCCCTGCTGCATCCACATTTCTCCCAAGGACTGTTGGTTTTGTATATCTCCCTGTCCATCCTTGTTCCTCACCCCTTGTGAACCCTTCCTGTTATTGTTATATATAAAATATATATATATTTTAAAGAAAATTTTACCTCCCTACTTCCAAACCAACTTGAAATTATTTCTCGGTAGATTTACCTCCTCCCCTTTTTTCCTTATCCCCCTTTCCCTTTTTTTTTCCCTTCCCTTATCTTTCCCTATTCTTTCACCTTTCCTTTTCTTTCAATCAGGAAAGAGGAAGAGGGAGTGGGGGAGGAGTTCTCAGTCTTGCCATCCCATCTGGCTCTTAAATTCCAGTTAAGGCTCAAACCACAATATTTTTGGTGCTCCAATGTGGGGTTTGGAAATTAATATTCTATTTGGAAAGTAATACTTTGTTTGAAAGAAAAGGATTGGAAGTAGAGATGTTAATTTTGAAGAATCTGATGTTCCATACTTTTGCATAGGTGTTTGGCTGGATCTTTTGGGCTCATATCTGCAAATTAATAACTTACCATGTGCTGTGGCTAATGATAGAGATGCTGCTTAACTGGATAAAAACTTCACCAATGCACTTGGGCATGTACCTCTTGAATTCTTTGAATTTTACTGGCAGTGGTCGTTTCTCTAACATAGAGAATTTTTCGGAAGCTAGCTATGAAACTAACAATGTAGATAAAAATGTCTTTGGTGGAAAATTGCCTTACATTACAATATGTTCTATATGCTTAAATGTAATCCTTATAGGGACATTTGCTGTGACCATGTTGGGTGGGCAAAGCACCCTCACCCATTAAGAACTCTTTGCAGAGGGACAAGGCAATCTTTTGTAAACTCTAATGACTGGGGGTGGGGTGTGTGTGCTATGAACAGGGAGGGGTTGGGTTGTAGTGAGTGCTACCCGAAAAGGGCTGCTGGATCTTGGCCTGAGCCCCAGGCACAGGGGTTTGCCTCACCACCAGGAGTTCCACACTTAACCCCTGATGCTCCTGCCCACACAGTTTCTCTAGTACCTGTCACCACACGCAGGAAAAGGACACAAAAATAATCTCCAAACACAGATGGTGAGGAAGGCACGTCAGCAGGATTTAGCACATTGCTGAACCCAGCGGTGGATGAGGATGACTTGGATCAGAAAATAATAACTGTTACCTCTCTACCCAGAAAGGAATTAAGGCAAACTCATATGGATTATGCACGGAAAGAGGGTGAGCCAATACTAAGCTAGGCCCTGAGATGTTGGGGTGAGGGGGTGGACACAGTGGACCTGGATAAGAGGGAGGCGAAGCTTTTGGGCTCCCTGACTTGTGATGCTGGTCTGGACAAAGAGTTAGCCAAACTCGATGGAACACACTCTCTGTGCCCAGATCCTGAATGCCATAAAGAGACGGTACTGCTCAAAAGATGACCTGCCCTAGATCCCAGTTAGATGGACAGCTATAGAACAGGGCATTTGGTACCTGAGGCAGATGGCTGTGCTGGAAATAATTTATGGACAGGGCCAGCTCCCCTCAGACCCAGATGAGGTGCCCATGAAACGGTCCTTCATAAAGAAACTCACCTAGGGGGCCCCTCAAAAACAAGCACACATACTAGGAGGGATGCTCCTGACTGGACATGATGGAAGTCCCAAAACTGTCTGTAAGTTTGCTAGCGATTTAAGGGAATATGAGGACAGTGCAAATCAGAAACCCATAATCTCAGGGATAGAAACTATGACTAAAGACCTTAAGGCCTCCCTGTCTGAACTGAAAAAGAGGAATGATAGCTCATTTTCCCCTTCCCCTTCTTCTTCAGAATGGGTCCATGTTTCAGCAATCAGGAATAGGTGACCTTCCCCTAGGAGATCACCCCAAGACAATAGTGGGATGTCAAGGGGTCTCTGTGGAGGATCCTCTGTGACCATGGAGAGGACATGGACACCTGGCATGGCCAACCCACCTCTGCCCTCTGGGACAGATTGCGGGAACTGCAAAGTGGCCACAATGGGGATAACTCATCCAGGAGAAGGGCTGCTCCAGTTTCCCAGAGTGGTCCCTCTCACTCAAGAGACCCTTCTAGTAACACAAGACCCTGCAACAAATATGAGCACTGCCGCCAGCATTAGGGGTGTCCTACTGTCTCAGTCCAGAGGGGGAAAGAGACTCAGTCCTTTTGAATATTCCCGTGTTATGAAATTAGAGGCATGAACGAGGCCAAAATATCAACAGCGAGGCCCTTTATTAACAGAATAAAGTGGATGGATCAAAAGGAGAGAGAGAGAAGAGGAAAGGAATTCTACTACCACACCCCTCACCACCCCCGAGACAGTTTGGGTCTGTGGAGGAAGGCTGCTGCAGATTTGCCATGGAGGAGATGTTGGGTCTGTGGAAGAGATGTTGTCCTTGTTGCCTGTGTTGTCCTCTGAGCAACCTTGTCAGTTCCATGAATTGTAGCAGGCAGAACTTAGGACGCAGAGAAAGGGTTCTTCCAGTCTACATGGAGATGTCTCTGTCATTTTTCTCTCCTGGTATTCTCTCTGTTTTTCATCAGAGCAGCATTGCCCCGATCTTTTCCTTCTCTCCTGTTTTCCATCTCCCGTGTTTTCCTTCTCCTGAGCCAGTAGTTGCTCAGATCTTTTATACAGTTTTTAGGTATGAGTCCAGGTGGTGAATATGCATATTCCAGAGAGTATGGATAGCAGTGGCCTCTGCCCATTATTTCCAGGGCAGCTGCAGTGTGGTGAGCAGTCTTTATCTATGCACTGTCCAGACAGTCATTCCAGTGGCGTCTGCCCAGTACACAACAGCTATTGTCTGGGCAAGCAGCACAGGTGATTTTATCTTTGTTGAGTCACATCAAGAGAGACAAGATTCAGTCTCTCACACCTACCTCCAGCCAGGTGGAGGCCAGGGACAGCAGAGTATTGGGATGTCTGTGTGAAATGGCCTGGCACTTCCGAAGCCCTGAAGTACCAAGCTCTGGTGGACACAGGAGCCCAATGCACTCTGATACCATCAAGGCACGAAGGGGCTGAGCCCATAAGCATTCAGGGATTCACAGGAGGCTCACAAGATTTGACTGGACTGCAGGCTGAGATAAGCCTGACTGGGAATGAATGGGGGAAGCATGATGTAGTGACTGTCCAGATGCACCTTGCATTCTTGGCATTGACTTTCTGCAGGAGGGATGCTTTAAGGACCCTAAGGGGCACAAGTGGGCATTTGGGGTAGCAGCTGTAGAGACTGCAGGCAAAGAACAGCTGTCCACCACGCCTGAGCTGTCAGATGACCCCTCCGTAGCTGGCAGCCATAAGGTGCAGGATTTGAAGTTACCTATTGCCTCTCGCATAGTACATTGCAGGCAATACAGGACCAACAGAGACTATCTGCACCCCACACACCAACTGATCCGACCACTGGAGAGCCAGAAGACCCACCTGGTGGATGCGGGGAGGCCTGTGGATGTAGTCTATCTGGACTTCAGCAAGGCCTTTGAAACCATCCCCCACAGCAAACTCCTGGCCAAGCTATCAGCCCATGGCTTGGATAGGAACACACTGTGTTGGGTTAGAAAGTGGCGGGAGGGACGAGCCCAGAGAGTGGTGGTGAATGGTGCCACATCCAGCTGGCAGCCAGTCACTAGTGGTGTGCCCCAGGGATCAGTGCTGGGCCCCATGCTCTTCAACATCTTTATTGATGAACTGGATGAGGGCATTGTGTCCATCATCAGTAAATTTGCAGATGACACCAAGCTGGGGGCAGGAGTTGATCTGCTGGAGGGTCGAGAGGCTTTGCAGAGGGACCTCGACAGACTGGACAGATAGGCAGAATCCAACGGCATGAGATTTAACACATCCAAGTGCCGGGTTCTGCACATTGGCCACAGCAACCCCATGCTGTGTTACATACTGGGGTCAGAGTGGCTGGAGAGTGGCCAGGTAGAGAAGGACCTGGGGGTACTGCTCGATGGTAGGCTGAACATGAGCCTACAGTGTGCCCAGGCAACCAAGAAGGCCAATGGCATCCTGGCCTGCATCAGGAACAGTGTGGCCAGCAGGAGCAGGGAGGTCATTCTGCCCCTGTACACTGCACTGGTTAGGCCACACCTCGAGTCCTGTGTCCAGTTCTGGGCCCCTCAGTTTAGGATGGGTGTTAACTTGCTGGAACGTGTCCAGAGAAGGGCAATGAAGGTGGTGAGGGGTTTGGAACACAAGCCCTATGAGGAGTGGCTGAGGGAGCTGGGGTTGCTTAGCCTGGAGAAGGGGAGACTCAGGGGAGACCTTATTGCTGTCTGCAACTACCTGAAGGGAGGTTGTAGACAGGCAGAGGTTGGTCTCTTCTCCCAGGCAGCCAGCACCAGAACAACAGGAAGTTGTCTCAGGCTGCACCAGGGGAGGTTTAGGCTGGATGTTAGGAAGAAATTCTGTACAGAGAGAGTGATTGCCCATTGGAATGGGCTGCCCATGGAGGTGGTGGAGTCACCTTCATTGGAGGTGTTCAGGAGGAGACTTGATGGGGTGCTGGGTGTTCAATGGCAAGATGGCCATCACCACATCCCTCAGGATGTGGTGAACAGGTTAGCCACTATGGTGCAACCCACGAATAAGAAAGAGACACAATCCTTTTTGGGGCTTCTAGGTTCCTGGAAAATGCACATTCCTGGGTACAGTCAAATTGTGAAACTTCTCTTCCATGTAACATGGAAGAAAAATTATTTTGTGTGGGGACCTGAGCAGCAGGTAGCATTTGACCAGATAAAATGAGATGTGGTCCTTGCTATGGCTCTGGGCCCTGTTTGAACTGGACCAGAGATCAAGAATGTGCTGTACACTGCACCAAGTGAGAATGGTCCTATGTGGAGCTTGTGGCAGAAAGCTCCTGGTGAAACCAGGGGCAGGCCCCTAGGTTTCTGGAGTAAGTGGTACAAAGGCTCAGAGGCCAACTACACCACAACAAAGAAGGAAATTTTAGCTGCCTCTGAGGGTGTCCGGGCTGCCTCTGAGGTAATTGGGACTGAGTCACCACTATTTCTAGCTCCAAGGCTTCCAGTCCTGACCCGGATGTTCAAAGGGAGAGGCTCAACCCCACATCATGCCACAGATGCCACCTGGAGTAAGTGGATGGCCCTGATTACTCAGGGAGCTCGGATGGGGAGCTTTGAACTCCCTAGCATAGTGGAAGTGATCACCAAATGTGACCGGTTTAGGCTGTGCCTTTAAGAAAGAGACACTTTCTGAACACTCTAGCCGAATGTTTTGATATTAGAATGAAAACAAGAGATATGCTAATTCAATTTCATTGGTGGAACCCGGCCATAGATTTTTATTTAGTCTTTCAGTCGGGGGAGTCAGTCAGTAGTCGTCTTCTTCTTCCCCCTGTGCTGTGAGCTGGCTCGTTTCTCTCTATGATTCTTGCTAACCAGATAAGAAAACTAACTTTTTGCATTCGCTTTGAGCTTTAACAAAGTTTTCCCCTTTTAATTACCTTCCTTTCTCTCTCTCTCTAACCCTTTTGGGAAAAAGGGGAGGTAGGGAGGGAGAAGGGAGGGAAAGGCCGAACCCCCTGGCTGCAGGGGGGGTTGGGGAAAGGTTTCCTGTATTACATACATTGCTGTATACTTCTGTATATATTGTAAATATTGTATATTTTTGTACATATTCATTGCATTCCATATCTGCTTGTAAAATACAGCTTTCATCTGCTTCTCCGGCTGAGTTAGCTGTGGAATTCTTTTGTGTGTGTGGGGGAACCTTCCTACTCCACCACACCAACTGGCCAAAGGGCGCTGACTTTGGAATGCCACCAGAGCAGACAGTGACCTGTGCTGAGGAGGCTCCCCCATATAACCATCTCCCTGACAATGAGAAGGGCTATTCTTTATTCACAGATAGGTCCTGCCGGCTTATAGGAAGCAAGCAGAGATGGAAGGCAGATATCTGGACCCCAAAAAGGCAAGTGGCGGAAGCAATAGATGGAGAAGGCGAATCCAGTCAGCAGCAAAGGTAAAAGCTGCCAAGCTGGCCCTTGATATAGCAGAATGAGAGAACTGGCCAGTGCTGTACCTCTCTACTGACTCCTGGATGGTAGCCAATGCCTTGTGGGGGTGTGTCCTGGATGAGTCATTAACAAGACAGCTAAATCTGTTTTGAGCCACTGCCCCTTTCTCCTCCCTCTGTCACAGGGTCCAGATTGAGGTGGAGGAGCCTAGTAGGTATGTGCCGTTAAGGCTGCCTGGAGGGGAGTGGAAGCTGAACCCGATCCCTGAGCCTTATGTTTCAGAGAGGGCGACTGCACGTGTCAGACGCCATGAGAGAAGGCGTGTGCAGTTTACTTGCCACACAAACATTTTGAATTGATTAGCGGGATTTGAATGGCTGATGTGCCATTGGGCTGTTCAATTTTCAAAAAGGGAATTTATAGGGGTAGACCTCGTATACTTTTAGGCTCCTTACACTCATAGCTTGCATGCTGGTTACTCTCTCACCTCTCTCCCCAGTTCACTAATGGGATTCAAGGCAGTGACAAGCACCCTACTTGCTCCTATCTTCAGAGCTATTAGCTTCTTTTGTCTTAGCATCATTGTGCTCAAGTTGGGCCTCCACTACAGCAGCCTGCCCTCTCATTTCCTCTAAATTTGTGGATACTGCCCTTCAGACTACAACTACAAACTCAAATACCTCTTCATTCAGCAAAGGTTTTGGTAGTTAGCAGCTTGGCAGTTTGTGAGTAAAATACGCTATTTTACCTGGTTATTTCTGAGGTTTATAGCTTGTTACCTCTTGGTTAGATCTGTTGTGAACTCAATGATGGTTTATCTATGTCACCCAAGGCAGTATTGCTGTTTGGTTTCACGCGCATAGGAAGATTCCAGTTTGTTCCTTTGTATTCCAAGTTCTGATTGTTCTTGACTGTCACTGTACTGTTTATTAGCCTTCTACCATGTGTAATCAACCTGTCATTGACCGGGCAAACAAACCTGAATAAATTGGCTTGGGAAAGCAATTTTTTATGTTTAATAAATAATATTTTTTCATATTTCCGGCCAATAAATTTATATAGCTACAACAGGGTGGCTGAAGGAATGGAGGAGGAATGGGTGGCAAAGAAACAGGAAGCCTGTTTGGGCCGCTGACCTGTGGCAAGACATGGCTGCCCACCAGGACAGGCTGCCAATGAAGGTGCAACACATCGATGCACATATCCACAACAGCAGAACCATGGAGTCCGGCAGACTACTGTCACTGGACTGGTGTATTGGGCAGAGCCACTAGAATGACTCTCAGGAAGGTGCAAGGCTAAAAGATTGCTCACTGGACTACAGCTGGCCTGACAACAAAGGACCAAGGCCACTGCCATGGATACCTTTGGTAATATGCATACAAGATCATCTCCACCCATTAGGACCATTCCTGAATGCATATCACCTTGTGATTGTATCATGAACTGAGATGTGCCCCAACAAAGGATAACGATTGCTCACTGGACTGCAGCTGTCCTGGAAATGGGCAGAGGCCAATTGCCCTAAAAACTGTATAAAAGACTTGAGCAACTACTGGCTCAGTAGAAGAAAAACACAAGCACAACCACCAAGCAAATCTGGCTGCTAAAATCTCCCAAGAAGACTTGGACTGGGAACACAAGGGTGAGCTGTTCTTAGCTCACTGGGCCCATGACACTTCTGGCCACCAAAGGAGAGATGCCACATACTGGTGTGCTCGGGACAGTGGACATATCTATGGAGGCCATCTCACAGGTTATCCTTGAGTGTGACATCTGTGCTGCCATCAAGCAGGCTAAGTGCATGAAACTTCTGTGGTATGGGGGGAGATGGTCAAAATATAAGTACAGAGAGGCCTAGCAGATCGACTGTATCACCATTCCTCAGTCACACAGTGGAAAACAGCATGTACTAACTATGGTGGAGGCGTGTACAGGGTAGCTGGAAACCTACCCAGCACCTCATGCCACTGCTCGCAACACCATTCTGGGTCTAGAGAGACATTTCCTGTGGAGACACGGCACCCCCAGGGGGATTGAAACAGATAATGGAATCCATTTCAAGAACCATTTCATAAGGGACTGGGCAAAAGAACATAGGATTGAATGGATTTACCATATCCCATATAATACACCAGCTGTGGGGAAGGTCAAGCCCTACAATGGCTTGCTAAAGACCACCCTAAAAGCCATGGGGGTGGAACCTTTAAGAACTGGGAAAGACACCTAGCTCAAGCCACTTGGTTAGTGAACAGCAGAGGATCTGTAAATGAAGCTGGTCCTGCCCAGTCTCACCTGCTGCAAATGGTGGATGGAGATGGAGTTCCTGTGATTTGTGTGGAAAAACCTGCTGGGGAAGTCAGTGTGGTTTTTCCCTGCTGCTGGTGGTGGCAAACCAACCTGAGGGGTGGTCTCTGCTGAGGGGCCTGGTCACGCATACTGGGTCACGTTAGAAACTGGGGACATTCAGTGTATCCCACAGTGGAACGCGACTATGGCTGAGAGGGGATAAACTCAGAGGGGGCAACGCAGATTACTGTAATATAGTCAGTGTATAATAGTTAAAAGTTGTTCTAAGTTTTTTTCTCCTAGTTTAATACCAGCCTAGGGTCCAGTACTCAACATGAACACACTACACACAAGCACCAATAGAGAGAATTTCTGCACCATCTTACCTGCACCTGCTCCTGATGCCCCCACAGCAAAAGACTGTTCCTGTTTCCCTATAGCAATAGACTGTTCCTGAGTTTTCTTTCCCTTTCAAAGACAAAGACGTTCCCTGGTTCCTGAGTCTTCTCCAAATCCCTGCCCAGCTCAAGCACCACCTACACTAACCAGCACCAGAGAGGGAGAGACTGCCCTGAGTGAGAGTGTGATGGGTTGAGGCAGCCCCCTCCCCACCACGGGCAAAATAAAACAACTCAGACAAACGGATTGCAAAAGTGATGGAAAGTTTAAAGGAAAAGCGGTGAATGCTTACAGAAAGCCAAAAGCAGAGTGACAATAGAAATCCCAAAACAGTCCCAGGAAGATCCCATCCCCACCTGGGAGTACATCCAAGACCCCCAGGGCTCCTTCTTCCTCCCTCCCCACTGCTCGGCTAGTCTCAGCTGACCAGATTTGAGACTGCCCATCCCCCCGTGGCCTTGGGCCTAGCCAGGCCCATGGCCGGGAGACAACATCTCCCCCATTACCAGGTGATGGCGAGGAAGAAAGAGGAGGTGCTTAGGCCTTGCACTAGATCTTATAGTGATGCAGAGAATTCTGGTAGAAATACCCAATTTCCTGTGTCCACCCACTGGGTTGGACCTCTGGACACAGGAAGCAGGGGGCACCCAGCCCAAACTGCAACATGCCACCCCTTATTTCATACCATAATCTCTGCACCCCAAACATATCATCAAATCAGAAATCTTCCAATGACATGTCCAGCGAAGTCAATATCTTCATCTGGGTGTCCACCCAAACAGTCTCTCATTCAGGCTGAAGTGTCAGTCCATTCCAGTTCTTCTCTCATCTAATGGAACCTCCCAGGAATGCAGAGTTCACTCTTCTGTGGTGCAAGTTCTTCATGAATCCGGTGGACATCCTGGTCACCTGGAAAAAAACCTCACAACTTCTCAACCAGCTTTTATTTCCATCTCTATTTACTCAGTGGCATATTTCCACCCCTGGGGCAAGCCAGTCAGAACAATCAGGCTCTAACTGCTTCTCCACCCCTCCAGGAAAATAGCACACTGAGCCTTCCACAACCCTGCACGGACCTATCCCAAGCCCAGTGCTGACCGCTTCCAGCTGCGGCCTGAGGCTACACAAATTAATGTCACAGGTACACCGCCCCCAACTGGGCGTTCGCGTACTGAGCCGTGACAGCATCCAGCTACACAACCCTCCCCTGAAGAGGGAGGGACTGCACCACAACCTACTGAGATGAAGGGAGGTGGAGCCAGGTGCTCGGCGCCATTTTCAGAACTGGTCCGAAAAATAATCGAGGAAGAGACTCGGGCCGGCCCCGCTGCAGCCCGAGCGAACGGCCGGGGCTGGGGCCGGGGCCGGCGCTCCGAGCGCACAGCTGGGCCCGCCGCCACCGCCACCGCAGCCCATGTGGCCAGCCAGGGGCCGCTGTCGCTGCTCCAAGCGCACAGCCTGGCCCGCTGCCACTGCAGCCCGTGTGGCTGGCCAGGGGCCGCCGTCGCTACTCCGAGCACATGGCCGGGCCTGCCGCCACGGCAGCCCGAGTATACTGCAGGGCTCCGGCCGCCTCTATCACCGCCTCTATCGCCGCCTCTATCGCCGCAGAATCAAAATCGCCTCCACCCCTTGGGCAAACGGCTCCTCCAGCGAAAGCCATAAACACGTTCTCAGAGCCCTTGAGAACGGCTTTGCAGCTGGGGTCCCCGTTCGCCCTCCTGAGTTTCGGGAGCTGGGCTCGCCCGCTCGCCACAGCTGGCTCTATGCCCGCAGCAAAAACGGGCCCGATTCTGATCTGTTCGCCGCTGCCCCTCCCCCGCTTCACTCCCTGCCGCTTCTACCGCCCGCAGAGAGCAAAGGGTGGAGGAAGGGCAGGTCCCGCATTCTTAAGCGGTACCCCAATTCCGATGGTCAGGAACCACCCCTGCATGGAAGAGCAGGAGGGGGCTCCGTGCCATCGGCCACGCACCAGGTGTTCCCCCTGCAATCCACAAGAACTCACACAATCGCCCCAACAACAAAACTTGAGCCCCAACTTCCAAAACGCAAACCGACACCCAGAACTAAATTTAAACTCTCTGTCTTTTGCAATCCGATCTGCAAAGTGGTCACAATAACAAACTCCTACTCCTGGCTGGCTCACCAGGAATGCAAAGGGGTTGAGGGCAGACCCCCTTCCCCACCAAAACCATCCTCTGCTACCAATAATGTGATGGGTTGAGGCAGCCCCCCTCCCCACCACGGGCAAAATAAAACAACTCAGACAAACGGATTGCAAAAGTGATGGAAAGTTTAAAGGAAAAGCGGTGAATGCTTACAGAAAGCCAAAAGCAGAGTGACAATAGAAATCCCAAAACAGTCCCAGGAAGATCCCATCCCCACCTGGGAGTACATCCAAGACCCCCAGGGCTCCTTCTTCCTCCCTCCCCACTGCTAGGCTAGTCTCAGATGGCCAGATTTGAGACTGCCCATCCCCCCGTGGCCTTGGGCCTAGCCAGGCCCATGGCCGGGAGACAACATCTCCCCCATTACCGGATGACGGCGAGGAAGAAAGAGGAGGTGCTTAGGCCTTGCACTAGATCTTATAGTGGTGCAGAGAATTCTGGTAGAAATACCCAATTTCCTGTGTCCACCCACTGGGCTGGACCTCTGGACACAGGAAGCAGGGGGCACCCAGCCCAAACTGCAACAGAGAGACAGCCATGATAACAAAGGACTTGCATGGAGGATTCTAATACCACAGGTCACAATTGGATGAAGGGACTATGACAGGAGAGTGAAAGTGGAACAGAGGGGTGGACTGTGGTGGTTTAGCCCATCCTGAGAGGGGGGAGGGGTTGTGAGAGCTCTACACTCCCTGCGGATTAAGGAAACCTGTTCCAGGTGGACTTGGTTCCTTCCTTCACCCCCAGAAAACTGAGCTAGTCTGTTCCACTCCCCGCCTCCTATCTAGCAAAACTATAAAGAGGAGGGTATGGCAAGCATTTTACCTCTCTTTTGCCCCTTGCCTTGCCTGGACGAGAGGACCAAGAGTCACTGCTGGCTTCCTGGTTCTCTGCCACATGGTCAGGTCTGGTCTTTCTCCCTACCACATCCACATTTCTCCAAAGGACTGTTGGTTTTATATATCTTCCTATCCATCCTTGTTCCTCACGCCTTGTGAACCCTTCCTGTTATTGTTATATTGTGGCAGTTTTAGGCTATGCCTTTAAAAGTTAGCTGCAGATTTAGAGCAGAGAAAATGGAAAAATATAAGCAATTCACAGTTGGGTGTAGAAAGGAAAACAAAAAATTATTCTAACCTAATTTCATTGGCCAGATGTGTGAGATGTACCCTAGCAATCTCTCACATTCCACTTAATTCCTTTCTTTTTACTTTGGCTGCTTGGCTGCTTTTGCTGGTTTGGAGAGAATCCTATCGCTACTTGACCTTGCAGATAAGGATGCTAATAATGCCTTGAGCTAACAGTTCTCCTAACATCTTTCTCTTTTTTTTGATTATAGAGGAAAGGAGGGTTATGGGAGAGCAGAGCAGTTTCCCTGCTCCTTCTGGGATACCAGAAGGGGTTCAGGGGGATTTTCATGCTGTTTTCTCATTGTAAATACCTGCATAATATTGTAAATACCTGTATAATATTGTAAATACTGTATATTTGTATGTATTCATTGCATTCCATTGTAGAGTGTAGTTTTTGCTTTGTAAATATAGCTTACATTTGCTTCCCAACTGAGTGAGCTGCGCTTTTTGTTAATGTAGTGTGAAATTCCAAACCACCACATATATATATATATATATATTTTAAAGAAAATTTTGCCTCTCTACTTTCAAACTGGCTCCAAGTTATTTCTTGGTAGATTTACTTCCTCTCCTTTTTTCCTTACTCCCCTTTCTTTCCTTTTTTTCCCTTCCCTTATCTTTCCCTATTCTTTCCCCTTCCCTTTTCTTTCAATCGGGAAAGAGGAAGGGGGAGTGGGGAGGAGTTCTCAGTCTTGGCCCCCTGAGCTCTTAAATTCCAGTTAAGGCTCAAACCACAACAACATCTCAGCTATTCCTGCTACAAGAATTTAGTTAAGGTAATTCCATTTAATGTTGGAACTTCTGCGTACTACTGTTCACAAACTAAAAATAATGTTATTTTCTGTGTTGATTCTGTGTGATGAAAAAAGACACTTCACTCTTTAAGCACTGTGACCGGTTTAGGCTGTGCCTTTAAGAAATGGACACTTTCTGAACACTCTGGCTGAATGTTTTTGATATTTGAATGAAAACAAAGATATGCTAAACCAATTTCATTGGTAGAATGCAGCTGTAACTTTTAGCTTAGTCTGTCAGTCTGGGCAGTTTCTTCTTCTCTCTGTCCTGTGAGCTGGCCTGTTTTCTCTCTCAGAAGCAACAGCTTGCATGGCAGGAATGACCTTGGATTAACAGAGCTAACCAGATAAGAAAAAAATAACGCTTTTAAGCTTAACAGAGTTTTATCCTTTTAATTACCTTCCTTTCTCTTTCTCTCTAACCCTTTTGGGAAAAAGGGGAGGTAGGGAGGGAGAAGGGGGGAACAGGCTGAACCCCCCTGGCCGCAGGGGGTTGGGGAAAGGTCTCCTGTATTACATACATTGCTGTATATTTCTGTATATATTGTAAATATTGTAAGTTTTTGTACATATTCATTGCATTCCATTTTCTGCTTGTAAATATAGCTTTCATCTGCTTCTCCGGATGAGTTAGCTGTGGATTCTTTTGTGTGTCGGGGGAAACTTCTTACCCCACCACAAGCACTCAGATCAGTGCTCTGACTACAAAATCCACTGAGTACAACCTTTGTGTAAAAACAAACTTGGTAAATAAGTCCAAGACATCACTATCTTAATTTTAACTTTTGCACATTCCAGGTTACAAATATGCAAATTCTTCTGTTGTATGCTCAGAGCCATCCAGTTTCCCCTGGATAAATATGTAAATCAGTTTGTCTTTGCAGTGGAGAAGTAATTATCACTTTCATAGAATCATAGAATCATAGAATCAGTCAGGGTTGGAAGGGACCACAAGGATCATCTAGTTCCAACCCCCTTCCATGGGCATGGACACCCCACACTAGATCAGGCTGGCCAGAGCCTCGTCCAGCCTGGTCTTAAACACCTCCAGGGACGGGGCCTCAACCACCTCCCTGGATAACCCATTCCAGGGCTTCACCACTCTCATGGTGAAGAACTTCCTCCTCACATCTAGCCTGAATCTCCCTATTTCCATCTTCATTCCGTTCCCCCTAGTCCTATCACTACCTGAGATCCTGAGAAGTCCCTCCCCAGCCTTCCTGTAGGCCCCCTTCAGATACTGGAAGGCCACAATGAGGTCACCTCGGAGCCTTCTCTTCTCCAGACTGAATAGCCCCAACTCCTTCAGTCTGTCCTCATAGGAGAGGTGCTCCAGCCCTCTGATCATCCTCGTGGCCCTTCTCTGGACACGCTCCAGCACGTCCACATCCCTGCTGTAATAGGGGCTCCAGAACTGGACGCAGTACTCCAGGTGGGGTCTCACCAGAGCTGAGTAGAGGGGAAGAAGCACCTCCCTTGGCCTGCTGGTCACACTTCTCCTGATGTAGCCCAGGATCTGATTGGCTTTCCGGGCTGCAAGTGCACATTGAGAGCTCATGTTGAGCTTCTCGTCCACCAGCACCCCCAAGTCTCTCTCCTCAGGGCTGCTCTCCAGCCAGTCACTGCCCAGCCTGTATTTGTGCCTGGGATTGCCTCGACCCAGATGCAGGACCCTGCACTTGGTCTTGTTGAAGCTCATGAGGTTGGCTTGTGCCCACCTCTCCAGCCTGTCCAGGTCCCTCTGGATGGCATCCCTTCCCTCCAGTGTGTCTGCCGCACCACACAGCTTGGTTTCATCAGCAAACTTGCTGAGGGTGCACTTGATGCCACTGTCCATGTCACCCACAAAGATGTTGAACAAGACAGGTCCCAGGACTGATCCCTGAGGGACTCCGCTTGTCACTGGCCTCCATTGGGACATGGACCCGTTGACAGCCACTCTTTGGGTGCGGCCATCAAGCCAGTTCTTTATCCATCTAGTGGTCCATCCATCAAACCCATGTGTCACCAGCTTGGAGACCAGGAGGTGGTGCGGGACAGTGTCGAAGGCCTTGCTCAAGTCCAGGTAAACGACATCAGTTGCGCACCCCTCATCTATTAATGCTGTCACCTGATCATAGAAGGCCACCAGGTTTGTCAGGCAGGATTTGCTCCTGGCAAAGCCATGCTGACTATTCCCAATCACCTCTTCCCTGCTCTTCTGAGTCATTAGTGCCTCCAGGAGGATCTGCTCCATGATCTTTCTGGGCACAGAGGTGAGACTGACTGGCCTGTAGTTCCCCGGTTCCTCCTTCTTGCCCTTTTTGAAAATGGGAATAATGTTTCCCCTTTTCCAGTCTGTGGGGACTT
This sequence comes from Picus viridis, assembly GCA_033816785.1. Classification (NCBI taxonomy): domain Eukaryota; kingdom Metazoa; phylum Chordata; class Aves; order Piciformes; family Picidae; genus Picus; species Picus viridis. The sequence continues at coordinate 23,896,012 of CM066566.1, forward strand.
CCCCAGTCTGCCATGACTTTTGGAATATAATAGAGAGGGGTTTGGCAACCTCATCTGCCAGTTGTCTCAGCACCCGTGGGTGTATCCCGTCGGGTCCCATGGACTTGAACACTTTCAGGTTCTTCAGGTGATCACGAACCTGAGCTTCACTTACGAAGACCTAGCTTCACTTTCAGACCTAGTCATTGAGCACAGCATTTGAGGTAAAGATGAAAAATAATAAAACCATTGACAGCAACATAAGAAGTGGCTGCACATATGGCGAACAGTACATAAGCACTGCATGCAACTTGTTTAACATTCAGAGCTAGAACACAATCACTGGAAAGTGGAAATATTTGAACAAAGCACTAGGTTGATGTTACAGTACATTGTCTATCCTGTCAACAGAACTCATCCACATAAGAAGATGAGGGATTCTGCATAGGGGAGCATTAGCATATGAACCTCATAAGTGAATACTAGCTATTATAACTGTTTCACTATAACAGAAAAAAAAATGCATAGCTAATTACAAAATGTATAATAATTCCTGCAAGAAGAAAGTGAAGCATCAATTCAGTGGAAAGTCTTATCCTATTGTACTACCACTAATTTTAAAGTTATGCTACTGAAAGAGCCCATTCAATGAAGTCTTCTCCAAAGTACAAAGCTGGTGTCTCAGATGTGCTTATTTCCTACTATGAGAAGTTAGTAGGGTCTTCAATGTCAACAGAACAGTCTGCTGAACAAGTATCATCTGATTCTAAAAAAAAACACATCTATACTAATATTTAAATTTGTATCAGGAGTGCATATTTAAAGTAAATCACACCATGAACATATATTTCTGTTTGCATGGAAGAGCCCTATTGGATATCATGACTTGGATTTCTTTCAAACTAAACTATACTCAAGGATGGATTCTGGGAATGCACTCAAGGCACAGGTACTACTGATGGGCATTTGGTAAGTGGGACCAATTCTCATGTGAAGTTCCTGTCTCTGATGGTATGCTGATATACTCTCTCCAGACTGGAAGGCAGTTCAGACCTGCCATTATTGGCAGTTGAATGCACAGTAGGATTGATGAGTTCTACACTGAAACTCTGGTGCAAGAATAATCAAGCTTCAAGTGTGTATATTATAAATATAATATATATATTATAATCATAATATAAATATAAGTCCTGGCTCACTGGAGAGGTCCCAGATGACTGGAAACTGGCCAATGTGGTCCCCATCCACAAGAAGGGACGGATGGAGGAACCTGGAAACTACAGGCCAGTCAGCCTGACCTCAGTGCCAGGGAAAGTGATGGAACAGATTATCCTGGAGGCAATAACTGCACACCTGAAGGATGGCCAAGGGCTCAGGTCCAGCCAACATGGATTTAGGAAGGGCAGGTCCTGCCTCTCCAACCTGATCTCCTTCTATGATCAGGTGACCCGCCTGGTGGACGTGGGGAGGCCTGTGGATGTAGTCTACCTGGACTTCAGCAAGGCCTTTGACACCGTCCCCCACAGTAAACTGCTGGCTAAGTTGTCAGCTCGTGGTTTGGACAGCAACACTCTGTGCTGGGTTAGGAACTGGCTGGAGGGCTGAGCCCAGAGAGTGGTGGTGAATGGTGCCACCTCCAGCTGGAGGCCAGTCACCAGTGGCGTCCCCCAGGGATCAGTGCTGGGCCCCATCCTCTTTAACATCTTCATTGATGATATGCATGAGGGGGTTGAGTCAGTCATCAGCAAGTTTGCAGATGACACCAAGTTGGGAACAGATGTTAGGCAGTTAGAGGGTAGAAAGGCTCTGCAGAGGGACCTCAACTGACTGGACAGATGGGCACAGTCTAATGGCATGGCATTTAACAAGTCCAAGTGCCGGGTGCTGCACTTTGGCCACGGCAACCCCATGCAGAGCTACAGGCTGGGGTCAGACTGGCTGGAGAGCTGCCAAACAGAGAGGGACCTGGCGGTGCTGATTGACACCCACCTAAACATGAGCCAGCAGTGTGCCCAGATGGCCAAGAGGGCCAATGGCATCCTGGCCTGTATTAGGAATAGTGTGGCCAGCAGGAGCAGGGAAGTCATTGTGCCCCTGTACTCTTCATTCGTTAGGCCACACCTTGAGTACTGTGTCCAGCTCTGGGCCTCCCAGTTTAAAAAGGACATTGATACACTTGAACGTGTCCAGAGAAGGGCAACAAGGCTGGTGAGAGGCCTTGAACACAAGCCCTGTGAGGAGAGGCTGAGGGAGCTGGGATTGTTTAGCCTGGAGAAGAGAAGGATCAGGGGTGACCTCATTGCCCTCTACAACTACCTGAACGGTGGTTGTGGACAGGAGGGGTTGGTCTCTTCTCCCAGGCAACCGGCACCAGAACAAGGGGACACAGTCTCAAGCTGCGTGAGGGGAGGTTTAGACTCGAGGTGAGGAAGAAGTTCTTCACTGAGCGAGTCATTCGTCATTGGAATGGGCTGCCCAGGGAGGTGGTGGAGTCGCCGTCCCTGGAGGTGTTCAAGGGGAGATTGGACATGGCACTTGGTGCCATGGTCTAGTTGTGAGGTCTGTTGGGACAGGTTGGACTTGATGATCCTTGGGGTCTCTTCCAACCTTGGTTATACTGTGATACTGTGATACTGTAATATACAGAGGATGGGATTTATGTACGGTGTACACATCCACATCTGACATACAATACAATACAATACAATACAATACAAAACAATACACCAGGAAGGAAGAGACCTTCAAGATCATCGCATCCAACCCATCAACCAATCCAACCTACCCAACAACTAAACCATGCAGCCAAGCACCGCATCAAGTGTTCTCCTGAACACCTCCAATGAAGTGCTGTGTGATTGCACTCCAGATGACCTCTTCCATAATCTTGCCTGGCACTGAGGTCAGGCTGACAGGCCTATAATTCCCTGGCTCTTCCAACTGGCCCTTCTTGTGGATGGGCACCACGTTGGCCAGCTTCCAGTCTTCTGGGATCTCTCCAGTGAGCCAGGACTGCTGAAAAATGATGGAAAGTGGCTTGGACAGCTCATCTGCCAGCTCTCTCAGCACCCTGGCATGGATCCCACCCGGTCCCATGACCTTGTGGGGGTCCAAGCGGCTGGTAAGCTCTGTAACTTCCTCCTGGAGCAGCGGGAAAGTATGCAGCTCTCTGGCTCCTTCTGCCAGCTCTGCAGGCCAGCTGTCTGGAAGACGTTCTGCCCTGCTAGTAAAAATTGAGGTAAAGAAGGTGTTAAGTACCTCTGCCTTTTCCTCATCCTTTGTTACAACATTCCCCTCCGTGTCAACCAAGGAGTGGAGGTTGTCCTTGCCCTTCTTCTTGCTACTAATGTATTTATAGAAGGACTTTTTGTTGTCCTTCACAGCAGAGGCCAGTCTAAGTTCTAAATGGGCTTTTGCCTCCCTAATTTTCTTCCTGCATGTCCTAGCAACATCCCTAAACATTCCGTAGGTTGCCTCCCCTTTCTTCCATAGTTACGTAGTTACTACAAACATTTTTTAAAAGTCACTGGAGCAAAAGAAGCATTTTTAGTGCAGCTTATTTATCATAAAGTAAATTAATTTGGCAAAAACAAAAATCTGAATTCTTTTCACAATGAGGTAAGATGAGTCAATTACCCCAAGTTTAATCACCTAAACTGTAATAGCAACTGAAGGATGCTATTCCCTTTTAAATTAGACTATCAGGTGAAGTTTCCCCTGAAATCCATGGGGAAGTAGCTAGGGACCCACTGAGCCAGTTGGACACTCACAAGTCCATGGGACCAGATGGCATCCATCCTAGGGTTCTGAGAGAGCTGGCAGATGATCTGGTCAAGCCTCTCTCCATCATTTACCACCAGTCCTGGCTCACCAGAGAGGTCCCAGAAGACTGGAAACTGACCAATGTGATGCTCATCCACACGAAGGGCTGGATGGAGGAATCTGGAAACTACAGACCTGTCAGCCTGACCTCAGTGACGGGGAAAATTATGGAGTAGATCATCTTGGGGGCAATCACTGCGCACCTGAAGAATGGTCAAGGGATCAGGCCCAGCCAACACGGATTTAGGAAGGGCAGGTCCTGCCTCACCAACCTGATCTCATTCTATGATCAGGTGACCCACCTGGTGGATGTGGGAAAGGCTGTGGATGTACTCTACCTGGACTTCAGCAAGGCCTTTGACACTGTTACTCACAGCAAACTCATTGCCAAACTGTCAGCCCATGGCTTGGACGGGAGCACTCTGAGGTGGGTTAGGAACTGGCTGGAGGGCCATGCCCAGAGAGTGGTGGTGAATGGTGTCACTGCCAGCTGGAGGCCAGTCACTAGTGGTGTCCTCCAGGTATCAGTGCTGGGCTCCATCCCGTTCAATATCTTTATTGATGATCTGGATGAGGGGATTGAGTCAATCATCAGCAAACCTGCAGATGATGCCAAGATGGGAGAAGGTGTTGATCTGTTAGAGGGTGGAAGGGCTCTTCAGAGGGACCTTGACAGGCTGGACAGATGGGCAGAGTCCAACATGATGGCATTCAACAAGTCCAAGTGCCAGGTGCTGCACTGTGTCCACAACAACCCCATGCAGTGCTACAGAAAGGGACCTAGGGGTACTGATTGACAGCAGCTGAACACAAGCCAGCAGTGTGCCCAGGTGGCCAAGAAGGCCAATGGCATCCTGGCCTGCATCAAGAATTGTGTGGCCAGCAGGAGCAAGGAAGTCATTGTGCCCCTGTACTCAGCACTGGTTAGGCCACATCTTGAGTCCTGTGCCCAGTTCTGGGCCCCTCAGTTTAAGAAGAACATCGAGACACTTGAACGTGTCCAGAGAAGGGCAATGAGGCTGGTGAGAAGACTTGATCACAATCTGAGGGAGCTGGGATTATTCAGCATGGAGAAGAGAAGGCTCAGAGGAGCCCTTATTACTGTCTACAACTACCTGAAGGGTGCTTGTAGCCAGGAGGGGGTTGGTCTCTTCTGCCAGGCATTCAGCACCAGAACAAGAGGACACAGTCTGAAACTGTGCCAGGGGAAGTTTAGGCTCGAGGTAAGGAGAAAGTTCTTCACAGAGAGTTGTTAGCTGTTGGAATGGGTTGCCTAGGGTGGTGGTTGAGTCACCATCCCTGGAGGTGTTCAAGAGGGGATTGGACATGGCACTTGGTGCCATGGTTTAATAGTCATGAGGTCTTGGGTGATAGGTTGGACTTCATGATCTTTAAGGTCTTTTCCAACCTTCTTGATTCTATGATTCTAAGTTAAGACTTCAGCTATTTGATCATTCCAATATATATTAATGATGATTGATTCAATAATTGTGAAGTGACAAAAGAAATTATTTTCTATATCTTCAAAGTTTGAAAGACTTATTAATGCCAGACTCAATTTTAAACTGAATATGTATATGCTGCTAGATCCAAAAGCATAATGCCAACATTTTGCCAGATGAAAGTATGAAGAACTGTGAAGAATTTAAAGCAGGGCAAATAATTTAGCCTCACATTTTAATCCTCTGCACTATTCCAAAATCATTAGTCAGTGTATTTGTTTAATTTTTATAACTTTTATTAACTAAAAATAGAACTGTGAAAAAATTGCTTGACATTAGAGCCTAAGTATTCTTGTCTGCTGAATTTTGAAGCAGGTTTTAAACATTTTCAATATAGTATGTGTCATATAGTTAAGAGGGGTTTTATTGAGATTGAATTAATATTCCTCATGGAATCTTAATTTTATTAATTTCCTGATTTTAATTCTGCAAATCTAATCTTACACAAAAGTAGATGTGCACTAACTCAATGACAAGATACAAGATGCCTTTTTCTTCTCCCTTCATATGACCAACAACACACACACTTGCTAATTCATTTACGTCTCTAATAGCTTTCGGGCAACTGGATGACTTTTGTGCCTAAGCAGATGCATGAAGCCTATGGTGCAATCGACATCTCCAAAACATGCTAGTTGTGAATGTCTGTATAGACACTTGTAAGAGACTAAAATCTTGTCTCTTCTGATGTAACTTAACAAACATAAAATCACCTTTGCTGCTTCCACAGAAAATAGCTAATGTGTATTGGGCAGAGCCACTGGAACGACTCTCAGGAAGGTGCAAGGCTAAGAGATTGCTCACTGGACTACAGCTGGCCTGACAACAAAGGACCGAGGCCACTGCCATGGATACCTTTGGTAATATGCATACAAGATCATCTCCATCCATTAGGACCGTTCCTGGATGCAAATCACCTTGTGATTATAACATGAACTGAGATGTGCCCCAACAAAGGATAATGATTGCTCACTGGACTGCAGCTGTCCTGGAAATGGGCAGAGGCCAATTGCCCTAAAAACTGTATAAAAGACTTGAGCAACTACTGGCTCAGTAGAAGAAAAACACAGAAGGACAATGCTGCTGAGAAGGAAAACAGGGGAGAAGGTGTTGTGAAGAGGTTATTAAAGTTATGAATATGAAATATGAATTATGACAGTATTATCTTAATTATTACATTATTAATAACCAATTAATCAACAACTTATATACATGTTCTAGTGCACGTTCATGATATACATTCCTTAAGTAGTTTAGTGTTATGATTAGAACTTAATTAAACTACCTATAGACTATTTGTATATTTATATAATGAAGGGTGCAGTTCTGCTGCTTGACCACTAGATGGCAACTCGGCGGGACACGGGCGGCTTCTGGTTATATACAGCAGTATTATAATCTTTCTATGTGTCAGCGATTACTCTGCTAGATGCGGATACTTTGAACTGAGTGCTAGGGGATGGAAAGCATGTGGACAACACTCTGTAGCTATTGTTTGTAGCAAGGTGGAGGTCCAGCAGCCTACTGTCACTGGACTGGTTCCTAGTCGAGTTGGAAGGTGGTGTTGGGTTACTGTCTCCTTTCTCTGCAGAAGTGGAGAGGGAAAAATGGAACCTGGGCTTAGCTTGGAAGCAGGTTCCCTTCAGGATTCGGTTGATTCCGTCCAGACAACAGGAATTGGTCCTGGTTGGGGTCGGCCCGTGGGGTCGGCCCTCGGGGTCGGCCCTCGGATTCAGCTCGCAGGGCAGAGCAGGGTGACGGTTGCTGATAGGCGGGCTCAGTCAAACAACGACAGCAAACAGTGGCTATGGGGTCAGCCCTGTGGCAACGAGTGTAGGGGCCGATGTAAACAGCCTCGGAGAGAGAATGCGACGCACTGAGCTGCAGCTTCTAGTTTACTGGGCTTAAAGGAATAGCGGGACACTTGGAGTGGTCCTGGGTTCTGTGCAGTATAGGCACAAACAGTGCTTTAGTCTTCCCTAAGATTTACAGGGCTCAGAGCAGCACACGTGGTGGCTCCTCTCCCCTTATGGTGGGGATAGGCATATGTGGACTCAGTCTCTATCAAGTCCCTTATCCCCGGCAACTGGGCAGATCTTACCCTCGGGGGTTGGTCCAGTCCTCCAGTGGCACAGTGGGCTCTCCTGGTTGGTACGACTGGCTGTAATGACATTGGGCTTCTCGGGCTGAGCGAAGGCCCTCCCTCTGGAGATCCTCATGATGGCTTCTCACGATGCAGAGGCTTTCAGTATGCGTGCATGTATGATAGAAGCTAACAACAATAAGCTCAATGGCAGAGGCTATGGCTTGAGAGTTGTTCTCTCAAGCAAGTACAGAGACAAAGTGAAAGAGGGGGCAACTTGTTTACCAACTGGGGTAATATTTATAGATTCCTCGAGGCGGGGTTTGACCAATGGGCACTCTCATAGACAACTGGCTTCAGCCTATAGAAAGCATGAAGCTAGAATTATGCCCATACTTGGTATTTGCACAAGCGCTGCATGCGCTGAGTGCATGCTGGGCTGGCTAATGCCTTGGCTTTTGTCTTCCTCCTGAAGGAGGGGAAGCGTGTCCACATGCTGGGACAAGATCTAATGTCTGGGCAAAAATGTGCCTTCACCACAGAAGGAAAAGACCTGGACAATGCTGCACTGAGAAGACAAACAGAGAGAATACCAGGAGAGAAAAAATGACAGAGACATCACCATGGAGCCTGGAAGAAGCAGACCAAGAGGAACCCTCTCTCCATGTCCTAAGTTCCACCTGCTGCAACTCATGGAGCTGAAGAGGTTGCCCAGAGGACCACATCTCTTCTACATCCATAGCTGCAGCACCTTTCCTCCACAGACTCAAACTCTCTTGGGGGGTGAGGGGTGTGGTAATATAAATCCTTTCCCCTTCTCTATCTCTCTTCTCTCTCTCCCTCTCTATTTTCTCTCTCTCCCCTTCTGATCCATCCACTTTATTTGTGTAATAAATAGTCTAGCTGTTGATATTTTGGCCTCATTTGTGGCTGCAATTTCATAACACAGGAATATTCAAAAGAACTGAGTCTCTTTCCCTCTCCGGACTGAGACAACACTGCTAATACCAATAAGAAAGTTTAACTCTAAAAATTGTCCTCAAGGTAATTTTCCTAATGAATGTAAATTTCAATCTCTATCCTTTAGATGATATTCTGAAATTAGTGGAAAACAACAAATAAATTGAAGGTTATAAATCTTTCTTTATGATTCAGCTGGGTTTTGGGTTGCTTTACTTTGTTGTTTTTTGTTTTGTTTTTGTTGTTGTTGTTTGTGGGGTTTTTTCAACCTATTCTGTATGTTTCACTTGTTGGTTTGGTTAGTTTGGGGGTTTAGTTAATTCCTGCCCCTTCCCACCCCCAACTCCTTTCCCTCTGGTTTGTATGTGTGTTCAAAGCTGATTGAAACTTCAGAGGACCCTTTCAGAAGGGAAGGCAAGTAATTTTTCAGGTCATCCTCACTGATCATAGATAACTAGCCCAGAAGATTGCACCCTAGCTTATGAAATGGGATGGGATGTTGATCTCAAATGTCTCTTCCAACCTGGTTAATTCTAGTCTAGTGTAGTCTAGTCTAGTCTAAGTACTATTAAAAAAATATTCCAAGTCTATTCAAAAAGAACTAAAGTGGTTTTGTTGAAGTTTCATGGTTGTATTCAGTAACACAGATGATGTCTAGAAGAAAAAAAACCAATCCTGCTAATTTCTGGTTCAAGGTCTGGGAAGACAAATATTTTACACTCCTCCTGAATTGGTTCAGAAATACTTGAGGTTTTTGCTTAGGCCAAGATGTATTTGATGCCCCCAAGACGTGGTGGGGACATAAGATCTTGAAGAGCCCTGAGATCATCAGCCTTATTTCTTTGCCTTTTCTCTACCTTATTCTTACTCATGAATATATGTGAGATTACAAATATATTTAGAATAGAATAGAATAGAATAGAATAGAATAGAATAGAATAGAATAGAATAGAATAGAATAGAATAGAATAGAATAGCATAAACCAGGTTGGAAGATCATCATGTCCAACCTATCATCCAACACCACCTAATCAACTAAACCATGCATCCAAGCACCCCATCAAGTCTCCTCCTGAACACCTCCAGTGATGGTGACTCCACCACCTCCCCGGGCAGCCCATTCCAATGGGCAATCACTCTCTCTGTGTAGAACTTCCTCCTAGCCTCTAGCCTAAACCTCCCCTGGTACAGCCTGAGACTGTGTCCTCTTGTTCTGGTGCTGGTTGCCTGGGAGAAGAGACCAACCTCTGCCTGGCTACAACCTCCCTTCAGGTAGTTGTAGAGAGCAATAAGGTCACCCCTGAGTCTCCTCTTCTCCAGGCTAAGCAACCTCAACTCCCTCAGTCTCTCCTTATAGGGTTTGTGTTCCAAGCCCCTCACCAACTTCGTTGCCCTTCTCTGTCAACATCAAGACAACATCCTTCCTAAACTGAGTGGCCCAGAACTGGACACAGGATTCAAGGTGTGGCCTAACCAGTGCAGTGTACAGGGGCAGAATGACCTCCTTGCTCCTGCTGGCCATACTGTTCCTGATGCAGGCCAGGATGCCATTGGCCCTCTTGGCTGCCTGGGCACACTGCAGGCTCATGTTCAGCCTCCCATCAATCAGCACCCCTAGGTCCCTCTCTGCCTGGCCGCTCTCCAGCCACTCTGACCCCCAGAGTTATTAGTTCCTGTTTATGAAGGTTCAGCAATATGAATGCTTGCATCAGGAACAGTGTGGCCAGCAGGAGCAGGGAGGTCATTGTGCCCCTGTACACTGCACTGGTTAGGCCGCACCTTGAGTACTGTGTCCAGTTCTGGGCCCCTCAGTTTAGGAAGGATGTTGACTTGCTGGAACGTGTCCAGAGAAGGGCAACAAAGCTGGTGAGGGGTTTGGAACACAAGCCCTATGAGGAAAGGCTGAGGGAGCTGGGGTTGCTTAGCCTGGAGAAGAGGAGACTGAGGGGTGACCTTATTGCTCTCTACAACTACCTGAAGGGAGGTTGTAGCCAGGCAGAGGTTGGCCTCTTCTCCCAGGCAGCCAGCACCAGAACAAGAGGACACAGTCTCAGGCTGCGCCAGGGCAGGTTTAGGCTGGATGTTAGGAAGAAGTTCTACACGGAGAGAGTGATTGCCCATTGGAATCGGCTACCCGTGGAGGTGGTGGAGTCACCTTCACAGGAGGTGTTCAGGAGAAGACTTGATGGGGTGCTTGGCTGTATGGTCTAGTTGTTGGGTGGGTTGGATTGTTTGATGGGTTGGACGCGATGATCTTGAAGGTCTCTTCCAACCTGGTGTATTGTATTGTATTGTATTGTATTGTATTGTCTCTATGCATGTGTGATTTGGTTTGTATTGGGAAGTTACAAAAATGGACCTATGGGACTTTTTTGTGTGAAAGCAAGAAAATTCTCTAAGGGCTTTGCTGTGCATACAAGGGTCACAGTGAGATGTGAGTTTTGGAGGATAAATTTGAAGGATAAATTTGACATAAGAAAGGATCATTCACATAGCAATGCTATTGATCAGTTGAAATATGAACAAATTAAACTAATGTTGGACGCACAAATATTGGGAATAGGAAAGCAGGACTGTCATGGGTTAAGTTAAATAGTTGTCGCTGTTATTCAAAACCATCCAGCTTCATGCCATGTTCAAAAAGAAAGTGCTGACAGGAGCAAAGTATTATGGAACTTGAACTTCAGATTGTAACATGAAAAGCTTACTGTTTCAGTTTCTTCTTTTGGGTTCTGTGGTTTTGGATATTAGTTTTTTTCTTGTGGGGATGGCAGCAAGATGGGTGGAAGTTAGTTAGCACACTGTTTTTCTGCTTTATGCTTTTTTGTTCCTACACTTTGCCATTTTTTTTTCTGCAAACAGGCCTAATGTAATTGTGCATTGTGTTATTATGTTATCTCATTTACATTAAACTCTTTTTATCTCAACTCTATCTCAACCCAGAGGTTTTTTCATGTGCATTACTTTCCTTCACTTCTGTGTTGGGGGGAAACAGGCAGGTATTTCTTGTTACAGTGCACTAACTTGCTACAATGACTAGCTGATAAGCATCCAGGTCTGAAACAGACACTGGGACTGGGTGAAGGCCCACCTATCCATGTTTGTGATGGGATCAAAAATTAATGTTGGTTGAGGCCAGGTGTGCCCCCTCCCCACCCCCCAGCAGAATATATCAAATATGAAAGGCACATCAAGAAAGGTCTGTGCAACCAAAAAGCCCACTTAGTCACGTGGCTACAGTACCCCCTCACACACTTCACACAATGGAGAACTGGGGTATAAATATCAGCCGTTTTAGAACCCAATATGTGGACAATAATTTGACAACAAAGCCATGGGGATACATTGACAGGATTTGTCCTCACCCTCCCCAGAGAGGATACTGTTTTGGTTAGCTGCAACCTCAGCACTACTGAGTGTGTTTGATCCCAGGTAATTAAGCATGTAATTACAACCGTATTTTCTTAAAGCTGTACAGTGACTTCTGCAGTCCCTATCACTGGCAATTGTAAATAATCTGTATATATGTTGCAAAAGTAAAGAAAACTTCTTATTCATGCATTTGACTGTTCAAATGCAACTGGACCCCATCAAGCTGGGTTATTTGTGCATCTGGTGTCAGACCTGTGTTGTTAGTCATGCATACAACTGCTCCCTTTGAAGGGAACCTGCTCTACAGCAAAACTGAGCTGTGTGTCTGGTGTACCTATAGCAACCCATCCTAACTGGCATCCCTATTATGAGGTAAGTCCAGACACACCTAACTCCTCTGATCTCTGGGAACTCAGCTAGAATGCAAGGGGATTCATCTCTTACTAAGTATACTCCCCACTTCATACAACATCTAACTGTAAATAGTATTTGAGGAAGACAGGAGTTATTGCTAAGGTAGACTCCCCAAGACACAGATGGCAAATAACCTAATTGCTGGAATGCCCCCAGTCAGTACAAGTTTAAATCATTGGAACAGCACTGTTTCTGTGAGAAGAGGAAGTCCCTCCCTATTAATGTGGGGTTTTGGGGATTTGTTTGTTTGTTTGGTTTGGTTGGCTTTTTTTTTTTTTTTTTTTTTTTAATTTTTATTAAAAAGCACTAGTCCTTTCTGAATCTATGACATCAAATTAAAAAGTTGCATAAAGTAAAAAAATTATGAATAAAGTATAAAATCAAAAAGTTGTGTATAAACACACAGGCTTGATGAGAAAGGTTTGAAATGTCCACACTCCACATGAATAGTCCTATCACTGGATCATGTTTCAGTATCACGTACAGAGGGAAGTACACAACAGCAAGTATATTTCTGCTTTCAGAGATGATAGGAAAGCATGGCGAGCTATACTCAGCAACTGTTTGTATCACCATCAATATTAAACAATTAAAAATGACAATGGCAGGACCGATCATTTACATATGTTTCCTGTCAGTGCCTCCAATTTAAAATAATTATTTTCTGCTCTCTTATGGTGCATTCCTACAGTTAATATATAACAAGGGAAGTAATTAAATATCACATCAGAAAATCAGTTTACATTCAGGGAGAAATGTAATATTATTGTCTAGTATTTCTTGCCATGAAAATCCTCAAATTTCTCTTTAATTCATCCAACTGCTTTTTATGAGCAGCACCTTGGAGTTATTGAAACAGTTCATTGACAAAATACAGCAGAATCGCACAAAAGTTGAAGTATGAATGGACTGAGAAATCTGGGATATGGGAGTAGATTACCTCAGCTCTAAATTGCCAAGAATATTTAGAATATGTCCTGTGGAAATGTTTTGGGGATTTTTTTAAGGACAACTGCCAATGTCGTGTGCGCTTAAAATAATAGTTAAAAAGCCATCAGTATGATTTAACTGGATACTATTACATAGTTTTCCTTCCCTCCCCCATTTCACCCCCTCCCATTAAAAGGAGATCAACAGAAAATACAGATTCTTTGGAAGGTTCTGATGTAATTTTTTAAAAAGAACCACAACCTTTTTATACAGTATCCATAGATGGTGGCTTCAAGATATTCCATTTCCACTGACTTCAGTGCAGTTAAAACATCCTATGCAAAAAGAAGACCTATCCCAGCATGGGTAATATTTATCAAGGTATTTATCCTGTTGCTTAGTCAAGTGACTGCTTGTTTCTTTTTGCATTCAAGATCCTAAAGCCCACTCATTTTTAAAACACAAAAGTAGTTTGAGGGATCTGGGTATCTGCCAACTAGAAACACTACTATATTGCTTAATTTTGTATCATTTTCTTTGGATTTAGGAAGACATTTTCTTCAGCTTCTAGGGAAGAACAACTAATGCATGAGTTTCACAGAACTGACAAATATGTGTATATATAACAGTAAAGTTTAGATTAAAAAGTTCTGTTAACCAATCTAAAAAGAGAGATCTCACAAAAGGACGTGTAATATTAAAGTATGTCAAATTAATAACACCCTTTTCATCTCAATTGCCTGACACTTGTTTCTCCTCCTTAAAACCTATTCTTTCTAGGACTGCTTAAATAATGATGTTCCAATAAGCTGTTACCAATAGGGATTGATCATTGCAGGAGATGCTAAATAATGGAAAGCAGCTAAGTGGAGTAAAAAATATTGTGTGATCTCCTATGACAATCCCTTAGGAAAAATTAGCAGAAAATAACAACAAAGGAAAAGAAATTATAGAATAAACTATCTGCTTATGGCATATGGGGGGCTGACAAGAAAAGAAGCTCAGAGTCAACTCTTAAATGGAAGTGTCCCACTCGCACATTGGGAAGGTAAAAATTTAGTTATCCGGACTACTTAGTTCAATGGAACTGTTCACATCAATATGGGTGAGAGAAAACGCTATAAGGCTGGTTTTGGGCCACTGCATCATAATCATATTTCAATATGTATAGTACTGGATGGGCCAAGATCTCTCTTGACACCTATGGAAAGAAAAGTATCTATCAGAAGTGAAGGAAGTTGCACCCTCAGAGAGGGTGATGAACCTCCTACATGCATTTTGTTTAAATCCAATTCCTGGCTGAAACTGAAGTTGCTGCTCTGCATGAAAAGGTTTTATAAGTAGAGAACAGGACAGATTTCAAATATCAGCTATCAAAGCTTTTTTAATTCCTTGTTTCTATTTTAAAGAGAATGCTATTTACTATTTAATCCCCATAACAAACTTTTTAATACATTAATTAAAGGCTTCTTATAAACTCAATTTGTCAGCAAGAAATCAAATCATAGACTTCCTTAGATGACAAAAGTAATTATAACTTCAGATTTACAAACATCAAAGTCAAGTCCCTGAATTTCACAACATTATCATGTGAAAAAATGTAATGACAGTGGCTCTTTTAGACTTTTTTGACATTACACATTATTAAATGCTTCTGAAAGTTTCAGTATGATGTGATGACTTTACAAATTTCATAGAAGTATAGAATTACAGAACAGTTTGGTTTGGAAAGGACCGTCAAAGGTCATCTAGTCTAATCACCCTGCCACAGGAAGGGACATCTAGCACTAGGTGAGGTTGCTCAAAGCATCGTCCAACCTGAGCTTGAACACACCTGACAACAATAGGGCATCCCAAGCTTCTCTGGGCAGCCTGGGCTGGTGCCTCACCACGTTTCATGTGGACAACTTTTTCCTTATGTCAAATATCCTCCACATGCTTCTGTGATAAGAACTCCAGATCTAGACACGATATTCCATGTGGAGATCTCACAAGAGCAGAGTAGAGGGTGATAATAACATCCCTCAACCTGTTGAACACAGTGCTTTCGATGTAGCCAAGGATGCAGTTTGATCTCATGGCTGCAAGTGCACATTGCCAACTCATGTCTAATTATTCACCTGCCAAACTGAAAAGATAAATTATAAATGTTCAAATTGTAAATAAAGAAAAAGAAAACTATCAATTGGTTACTTGCTTAATGTGGGCTCTGCTGTTATGTGGTGCCGAAGTCAATTGTATTAGAAGCCCTTCAGTATCTTTCACAGAGCCATATACTATACACACAGCTATAGTTCACATACTCCCAAAAATAGTATCTTACATGATGTAGCTAGAAATTCTGACACATCCTGAGCTACTCGTTTATTTCAAACCTCTGGCATTAAGTTATCTTTGGGCTTGCAGGGAGACAAAATTGATATTGTTTTTCTGGGCCAGGCCATTGCTTTTTAAAGATTAAAGCACATTTACATCTGCATTATTTCTTGTTTGCCTGCCATTCTAGTACCACTCAGAAAAGGAAACAAAGTCAATTTCTAACCCACAAATAGCTCATCCACTGATAAAATAGCAGCAGTACTTTAAAACCACGTAAACTGTAATACCTAAGGGTCAAGCTAATCACACAATTTTAGGCAAATTAAGTGTGATATTAAAGATGAGTCCATTGAGTAGCTTGCTAAAAGGGCACTTGTTGGAAAAGGAAGATGTTTTTCTTTCTCCTACTTTTTGTTTTCCCTGGAAGTTGGTTAGCAAAAAAAGAAAGGGAATGAAGAGTGTACTGCCTCTCCTCTTGTGGTAGTAGCAAGCTGCAAGATCCACTGAAGTTGTGAGATATATAACTACATGATGGTCTAAGGCTGGGATTTAATTATCCTGGAGCATCTCTTTAGTGATCTCAGGCCAAAAACTTAGCCCTCAGGGGTCAGGTGTTCCTTGGGATATTTATCTTACTACTCTAATAAAAAATTTGTTGGGTCTTCTCAAGGTTACTACAATGTGTTCTTCACAAGTAAATATTAAAAAGAATCTTCCAAGGGTGGGTAGAGAGAGAAAATCAATTAAAAAGAGAAATGAGTATACAGAGTACAAGAATTAAGTGAAACAAAAGGGAAAACAAATAAAAAAACTCCCATTCAAAATAATGTACAAAAAGCCTGACTAAACTACATTAAATACTAAAACAAAACAAAAAATCCCCCAAAACAGAAACATTAAAAAATAACAAGTAGGAAAGAATAATAAAGATTCAATATCAGTTTTTCTTAAATAGTACCCTAAATTGAATTATGAATGCTTTATTCTATAATCAAGTAATAAGATAAAAAGCAGGGGAACAGCATAGTTATTAGTTTATCAGCCTGTCTTTCACTAAGGACAGCATCATTACTCTGTTTCTTTCCCTATTCTTAAAAATCTCATTATTTATCTCATTATTATATTTCACTATTGTACAGAAAGAAACAAAAAACTTTGTCTAATACAAAATGCACAACTGTTTTTCTAGAAGATAATGACCTTTAGTAGAATTACTAGCCTGCCTATTATATAGTATGGCTGTTTTATTGTTTCAAATGGACCATTGGGGAGGAAAAAAATTCTGCCAACCTCATCAATAAGAACTTATTGCCACCTGGAATTTGAGCCCTGTAAATCAGCACTGTGAAATTTCTGCACAGCAATTCAGTAATGGGAACAAGCCTGCCAATGAACAATAGTTTACAACACAAAGTTGATATTGCCATAAGCTTCATTCGGAAATGAGTACTATTTTCACTGAGAATTCATTCACACACATATCCCTTCCCCTGCTTCCCCCTCCACTTTTTTAGCAACATGGTCTCAAAATAATTAACATACATTTCAAAAGAAGCATGAAAAAGTTTCATGTCTCTCTCCAAGAAGCAGCAGGGATGATTTCAAAAGGATATCTAGGATTCTTAGTATCATCACTGAAACTGAAGTGCATATGGTCAATTGTAGGTTTTTTCTACAGCTAAATGTGATGCAGCCACATATCAACAAATGGTACAAGGCTGGAAAATATTTCCTGAGTCATTACAGAAATGAATCATAGCATTATAGTTCATATATTAATAAAGATATTTAGTTATCCTTAAAAATACTACTTAATACCCAAGAGCAGAAGAAAACTTGAGTTCCTGAGTCCAGATGCACATTCTAACCATTTACCACCTCTCACACAGATCAGTATCTGGAAGGATAAATGGTTTGCTTTCCCCCTTCTCCATTCCCATGTCTTCAGAATTAAAGGTCTAATGCTTTATTACAGATCCATAGCTGGATTAGTGGGTCACTGGCAGCAAAGCGGTATCTCAGTAGGAAAATCTGAACATCATCTCTGTGCCTTAGTTTTCATTCTGAGAAACAGATTAATTAGATTACCCTATCTTACAAAGTCTTTGTGAAAATGCTTCATTGCAAATCTGTGACATATGGTAGTGAAGCAATACTGCTGAAAAAATTGAGAGATGTCAAAGAAATCTGTCTTCAAAAGAGAATTACAATAGTGTGTGTTAAATAAAATATGAAATTTGCATTTAACAATGAGGAATACACTTATTGTAGCTGCTCATTAAGAATGCACTCTGTGATGAGAAGACAGAGTTCCAACAGAAGAAGAAATGGCATGTAAACATATGCTTGAAAACTGTACTATAAGATACAAGCACAGTAAGAATGATTTTTCCTGTCTTTGAGCATTTGACCTCATAGCCTTACAATGTTCACTTGTCCCTTATGTATGCTCACATGAATTCATGGAGTGTATCAATTATATTAAAGTATTGGGTAATCCACCACAGAACTATTTGAAGATACAAGAAAGGTATGTGGGTGGGATGGTTTAACTGACAAGACCAAAAATCCATAACACCTTTAGTTTCCCTGCTCAATTCTTTCACATTTAGGCTTCTTTCATAGGGATACAGCTTCTACCAGCAATGTCTTTTACCTACTAGCTCAGCTACATCCTGTATTAAAACAATGATTACAAGCTCTATAAATACCTAGACAGATATTGCTTTCAGTGTCCACAGATACTGCTTTCAATGTCCAAGTATTTAAGAAAAGGACAGTAAAATCATGTTCGTAACGGATCACAAGAAGGACACTTTTGCCAAAGAAAGCAAAATCTGCCAACCTGGTCTCTTGTTCTGGGTGACTAACTTAATAAAGTCCTCTAGAGTTTCTTTGGGACAGGGCAAATGTAACTCCTCTTAACGGTTTCACAGTGTCTGTACTGAGAAGTTTCCTATGCAATGGCACTCAATCAGCAAAAATATTTAATAGCTTCCTTTAAATTACTTTCCTAATCTGCATTCTGGAGATTATCTACAACCTAGATTATCCCCATTCTGTTTCCTCATTGTAACCTTCATTCAAGTAGACATAGAGATCAGTGTATTTGTGCAGGTCAGTTTTGGCTTAAACATTTACTGCATTCTTAATTCCACTGATAATGACTTTCCCCACCCATATTAAGCAAGGAGAAAAATCCAACCATACCATTTGTAACTGAAATTAAAATTTAGAGGCACATATTAGACAAAAGGTTTGCAGATGACACCAAGTTGGGAGCAGGTGTCAATCTATTAGAGGGTAGGAGGGCTCTGCAGAGGGACCTTGACAGGTTAGACAGATGGGCATAGTCCAACAGCATGAGATTTAACACATCTAAGTGCTAGGATCTACACATTGGCCTCAACAACCCCATGCAGCACTACACGCTGGGGACAGAGTAGCTGGAAAGCAGCCAGGCGGAAAGGGCTCTGGGGGTACTGGTTGACAGTAGGCTGAAGTGTGCCCAGGTGGCCAAGAAGGCAAATGGCATCCTGGCCTGTATCAGGAACAGTGTGGCCAACAGGACCAGGGAAGTCATTGTGCCCCTGTACTCAGCATTGGTTAGGCCACACCTTGAGTATTGCATCCAGTTCTGAGCCCCTTAGTTCAACAAAGATGTTGAATTGCGGGAGCGTGTCCAGACAAGGGCAACAAAGCTGGTGAGGGGTTTGGAGCACAAGTCCTATGAGGAGCAGCTGAGGGAGCTGGGGTGGTTTAGGCTGGAGAAGAGGAGACCTTATTGCTGTCTGCAACTACCTGAAAGAAGGTTGTAGCCAGGTGGGTGTTGGTCATGTCTTCCAGTCAACCAGTGACAGAATGAGAGGACACACTCTTAAGCTGCACCAGGGGAGGTTTAGGATGGATGTTAGGAAGAAATTCTTCACAGAAAGAGGGATTTGCCATTGGAATGGGCTGCCCAGGGAGGTGGTGGAGTCACCATCCCTGGAAGTGTTTAAAAAAGTAAACTGGATGTGGCATTTATTGCCATGGTTTAGCTGATTAGATGGTGTTGGGTGATAGGTTGGACTTGATGACCTTGAAGGTCTTTTCCAACCTGGTTAATTCTGTGATTCTTATCCTCATTGCATTGAGAGTCATCAGGATTCTCTCAACCCCAGTTTATCTAAAACAAGCTTTGACTTTTTGCACACCAATGGAAAACTAGCTTGTCTGAAAAGCAATGCCTTTTTTTTTTTTTTACCCATTTTTGAATCCAACTTTAAGTGTCATTTCACTGGTTTTGTATTAGATCAAATTTTCAGAGATTCATAACCAACAGAAAGCCTTTAAAATTTTGGGAGTTGTATTTTTATACAGTAAAATGCACAATGCACTAATACATCTCATGCTGATTTAATTCCTGCAATATCATATGTGATTTAATTCCTGCAATATCATATGTGAATGAAACAGCAGTTGGCAGCAAATTTTGTACAACACAGCACTACTACCACAAGCTGCATTACAACTAATGTTTTCTATCATGGAGTGAGTGTTACCGAGACATTATTTAAACTTGATTAATTTAAAAAATGCTATAGGAACTGCTGCTTGAGGTGTGCTTTGTAATCTAGTAAACAGCATTCTAAGAAGGAGCTTTTCTGTGCACAAAGACATAATATAGAGAAAGGAAACTATACTTAAGGAGGATTAGGTAGCTCGGGAGGCATATCATAGTGGAAATGGGAGTCTCTCATCACTTAGTCACTCAAATTCAGTCTTGTTCAGTAGTGACTGAAAGTCATTGCTGCTTAGTGACATATAATTTTGAGTTTTAGCCCAGGTTGCAAGTGGAAAGGATCCACATCATAAAAGACAGAACCAGAAATGTTTTTAATCTGCACCCTTATTGACAATTTTCCCAGATCTGACCTTAAGTATGAATGTGCTTCAAGAGCTTAAGTACTATTTCAGATGAAGAAACAGTCTCTTGGTGTAACAGCAGGATGGCAGAACAGGGTGGGAAAAGGATGTTCTAGTCACAGAGTACCTGTCTTGGCTGATCTTATTGCTCAGAGATACTGGCTGAACATCTTTTGTGATGACAAAAACAACTTAAAAATAAAGTTTCTAGACTTGAGACATCAGTATAAATTCAAGGAATGTACCATTAGCATCAGGCACCACCTTAAGTTTTCCTTTGACACAAAATGAGATAAAAAGCTAACCTCAGCTAATTTTATGTCACATTCATAATAGTGTGATCAAACAATCTGAGCCAGTTCATCAGTTCTGATAATGTGGCATAGTTCTTCTTTGCTTATCTTTCAAATCAACGTTTCACTGTTACAAATTATTACATCAGGTAAAAAGCCATGACAAATTAGGCTTATCTCTACATATGGCTACAACATTTAGACCCTTCTTTTTGTTTGGTGAATTCTTTAGACTATGATACTTTCATCAGAGAAAAAAAATTGCTAAAAAGTCTTGTAGACACAGTTCGGTTTTCTGCCACTTTAATATTTTCCAAAAGCAGCAATAAGATCTCTGCTGAGCCTTCTCTAGGCTGAACAACTTCAACTCTCTCAGCCTTTCTTTACAGGAAAGTTGTTAGATTCATAGGCTCATAGAATGCATCAGGTTTGAAGGGACACTCAAAGGTCATCTTGTGCAGTCTCTCTGAAGTGAGAAAGGACATGGTGAGAAGGGACAGGTGTTCCAACCCTCTGACCATTTCTGTGGCTGATCTCTGGACCAGCTCTGATAGGTCCATGCCTTTCTTATGGGGAGCTGGATGCAGTACCTAGGTGGTGTCTCACAAGAGATGACTAGAGGAGTATCATGAGATATCTTGCCTCTATTTGCTTCTATGAAGAGTTCCTCGGCTGTTCTACACTGACTTTTAAAGGTTATGCCTGATTTTGTTTCAAAATATTAACTGATTTTAGAGAACAGCTTTTTGGTTTTATTCAGCATCTCACAGGATCACAGAATGGTTGAGGTTTGAAGTGACCTCTGAAGATCCAACACCCCATGCTCAAGCAGGGCCACTTGTCACCCAGACCCACATCCAACTAGCTCTTGAAACTCTCCAAGAAGGGAAACTCTACCACTACTGTGGGCAGCCTGTGCCAGTGCTTGGTCAGTCTCAAAGTAAAAATGTTCAGAGGGAAGCTTCTGAGTTTCAGTTTGCGTTAATTTTTTCTTGTCACTGGGTACCAATGAGAAGACCCTGCCCCCTTCTCTTTGCAGCATTCTTTCTCTCAGTCTTCTCTTCTCCAGGCTGAACGGAGCTCCAGTCACAGCTCTCTCAGTCTTTACTCACAGGAGATATGCTCTGGTCCTTTAATCATCTTCCCTTTGATGGACACTGCCTAGTAGATCCACATCCCTCTTATACTGGGGAGATACTGAGATACTCTTTTTATTCATAAAAATCTACAAAACTTTTAAAGCTATTACAAACACAAGATACATTGGGATTTATTTCTTCATTTTTTTACAATTAACTAATATCAGATAATGGTGTAGTGGGTTGAGGCAGCCCCCTCCCCACCACAGGCAAAATAACGACTCTGACAAACGGATTGCAAAAGTGATGGAAAAGTTTAAATAGAAAAAGGTGAATGTGCACAAAAGAACCAGAAACTGTAACAGAAGAAATCCCAAAACAGACCCGGATGTACCCCATCCCCACCTGAGGGTGGGCCCAAGACCCCCAGGGCTCGTTCTTCCCTCCCCCCACTGCTAGGCTAGTCTCAGCTGGCCAGGCCTGAGACCGCCCATCCCCCTGGCCTTGGGCCTAGCCAGGCCCAAAGCCGGGAGATGTCTCCCCCAGTTACCGGGTGCTGGCGAGGGAAGAAAGAGAAAGAGGCGGACCCCATGCTAGATCTTATAGCGGTGCAGGGGATTGTGGTAGGAGATATCTGGTTTCCTGTGTCCACCCACTGGGCTGGACTTCTGGACACAGGAAGTGCACCATGCAGCAGAGGGCACCCAGCCCAAACCACCACAAATGGTAATTTATTTGTCTTAACTTGATCCTAAAACAGGTCAAAAGATCAGGGCAGAGAGCCTATGTTTTTGTAGCTTGCAGGGTAATCATATAATAAAGACATCCAGACAAGGCCCCCACTTTACAGTTAACTGACTTCTGTGAGGCTAAAATTTATGAGACTTTTTAAAACTCACGCCATTCAGTTGGGATTGTTACACAAAGGATTAAGAATACGTAGCTTTGTGTGAAAACAACACTAAACAGTCATTTGCAAAAGTTGTGTTGAATCGGTGTGCTCTCACAAGGCTTGCATGCCAGTCTACAGGGGGCTCCAAAACTCCTCACAGTGATCTGTTTTGGATTAAATCGGTGTAGTGCAATTAACATCAAAACCAATTTCTGAACATATTCATCTCTCTTCCTCTACTCAGTCAGGAATGAAGGAATGAAGGAAGAGAAGAAGGGAGGAAGGAAGAAAAAGGTAATATTGCATTAATTTATTCATTCATTATTTCTTTTTCCATTTTTAGACTGTAAAATTATTTCATCTGCTCTCATATGAATTGTAATTAATAGCATTAATGAGATGCTTAGCTTACATTAAAAGAAAATTAATGTTATTAGCCAGAGAATAATTCTCTAAGACATGTCACATGCAACGACATGATAACTGTGAATGTTTTAAACATTGAATTTCACTTTACCAAAAAGCAGTAGATGTACATGGTCCCAAAGCTCAACCAGAGACTCTATTTGCTATTTTTGACATGGACTGTAATCAGACATTTCAATATTGGTTTAAAATGTCACAAACATGAAGTATTCAAGGGCGTATTTAATTCTTGTGTCTTACAGGTTTTTCTATCATGCCTTAAAATTGACTTATTCTCCAATTATGTAATTTGCTTTTCAAAATATATAGATGAGAAGGAAACTGGTTTTTTTACTTAGAATTTTCAGTCTCAGTGGACTTCTGTCTTACTAGAAAGGGTGCTCTTTTTCTCTTGCAAATGGCAGCTAATGTCTTCTTCCTGATTTCAACTGATCTCTTAAATGGGAAAGAGTGTATCATTCACATTTGACGGTTCAGTCTTGATATAAATTTTTCATCACTGGTACCTGACAGTCCTAACTTCTTCTGGAACTTTTCTTACATTTTTCTTTTCTTTCCTTTTTCCTTCCCCTTTAAGCACCCATGAAAGTTTTCTACATTTCCCAGTCAGTAGATAACACATCACAAGTTTTAGAAGTGAGTTAAAGTTGGTGCTTCTTTTCCTACCAGCTGCCAAACATTTAATGTCACACTATAATGCAATTTTCCATACAGTCATTTTTGTCTTTGCTATGCTTGCATTCTCTTTACTTAGAAGGTATTGCAGCTCATTATTATATCTAGGCTATTTGTGGTGGGTTGAAGGGCCGATCCTCCCACCATGGGCAAAAAAAATGAGACTCAGACAAACGGATTGCAAAAGTGGTGGAACGTTTAAATGGATAAGCAGTGAAAATTTTACAGAGAACCACAAGCACAGTGACAAAAGAGATCCTAAAGCATACTCAAAAGCATCCCATCCCCACCTGAGGGTACACCCAACCCCCCAAGGGCTCTTTCTTCCCCCCTTCCTCCACTGTTAGGCTAATCTCAGCTGTCCAGATCCGAGATTGCCCTTCTCCCCAGCCTTGGGCCTAGCCAGACCCAAGAGGCCATGAGATGGCTCCCCCCATTACCAGGTGGCGGCGAGGGAAGAAAGAGGAAGTGCAGGACTTTGCAGGTAAATTTATAGGGAGCAGGACATTATGAGATGAAATACGCATCCCTCCTGTAATAGGGGCTCCAGAACTGGAGGCAGTACTCCAGGTGGGGTCTCACCAGAGCTGAGTAGAGGGGAAGAATCACCTCCCTTGACCTGCTGGTCACACTTCTCCTGATGCAGCCCAGGATCTGATTGGCTTTCCGGGCTGCAAGCGCACATTGAGAGCTCATGTTGAGCTTCTCGTCCACCAGCACCCCCAAGTCTCTCTCCTCAGGGCTGCTCTCCAGCCAGTCACTGCCCAGCCTGTATTTGTGCCTGGGATTGCCTCGACCCAGATGCAGGACCCTGCACTTGGTCTTGTTGAAGCTCATGAGGTTGGCTTGTGCCCACCTCTCCAGCCTGTCCAGGTCCCTCTGGATGGCATCCCTTCCCTCCAGCGTGTCCACTGCACCACACAGCTTGGTGTCATCAGCAAACTTGCTGAGGGTGCACTCAATGCCACTGTCCATGGCACCCACAAAGATGTTGAACAAGACAGGTCCCAGGACTGATCCCTGAGGGACTCCGCTTGTCACTGGCCTCCATTGGGACATGGACCCGTTGACAGCCACTCTTTGGGTGCGGCCATCAAGCCAGTTCTTTATCCATCTAGTGGTCCATCCATCAAACCCATGTGTCGCCAGCTTGGAGACCAGGAGGTGGTGCGGGACAGTGTCGAAGGCCTTGCTCAAGTCTAGGTAAACGACATCAGTTGCGCGCCCCTCATCTATTAATGCTGTCACCTGTTCATAGAAGGCCACCAGGTTTGTCAGGCAGGATTTGCCCCTGGCAAAGCCATGCTGACTATTCCAAATCACCTCTTCCCTACTCTTCTGAGACATTAGTGCCTCCAGGAGGATCTGCTCCATGATCTTTCTGGGCACAGAGGTGAGACTGACTGGCCTGTAGTTCCCCGGTTCCTCCTTCTTACCCTTTTTGAAAATGGGAATAATGTTTCCCCTTTTCCAGTCTGTGGGGACTTCCCCAGTCTGCCATGACTTTTGGAATACAATAGAGAGGGGTTTGGCAACCTCATCTGCCAGCACCCGTGGGTGTATCCCATCGGGTCCCATGGACTTGAACACTTTCAGATTCTTCAGGTGACCACGAACCTGAGCTTCACTTATGATGGGCAGTTCTTCATACCTGTCCCTGGCATTGTCTTCCATGGCACCAGGAGTGTGGCTGGAGGCCCTTGCAGTGAAGACTGAGGTAAAGAAGTGATTGAGTACCTCAGCCTTTTCCACATCACTTGTGATTAATTCACCACTTTCCTCTCTGAGGGGGCCCACACCTTCCCTAGTCTTCTTCTTGCCATTAACATACCAATAGAAATACTTAGTGCTCCCTTTAACCTCCCTGGCTAGATTAAATTCCAACTCTGCTTTGGCTTTCCTAACCAGGCCTCTTGCTGCTCGGGCAGTCTCCTTATATACCCCCTGTTCTAGCTGTCCTTCCCTCCACTTCCTGTAGAGGTTCTTTTTAAGTAATAGTGTGTCTAGTAGCTCCTTGTTCATCCAGGCAGGCCTCCTAGCATTCCTTCCTGCTTTTCTCCTTGTAGGTATACATAGCTCCTGGACACAGAGGAGACATTTCAAATGGACATTTTCAAATGGAAAAAAACCAACACAACAACAAAAGAGAGAGAAAATAAAGGAAAAAAACTATGTTATTCCTTTGGACTGTTTTGAATATGCTAGTCATAACTTTCTCTCATCATTGTAATAATGGAGGATAATGTACCAGAGGAACTAAACAGATTTTATACCTCCAAGAGAAAACATGCCATCTGTCAACAGGAGAGTCTTACAATACATAAAAAAGAACCAGACCCCCAGCTGAAACAAAATTTGATGCTTGTAGAACAGAAAATGACAAATGAGGATCTGTTTCTGAATTAAGTACCTCCACTGCCCCTGATGTTCCTGTAATTAAAGGACAATACACAGAGAAGCTCCTATATCTCTTCTGAGTTTGTTCGACAGTCCTGTATCTCTGGTTTATCCCAGGCTTTTTCAATAATACGCTTCTGTGCTATGGTTTGAGTTGTTTGATACATCTCTTAAGAGCCTGTGCTCATTCTGGAAGACAGCAGTGGTTTTCAATCTGTTACTACCTCTCTATTGTTACATAGCCTGAAACTGAGCTGCCCTGGTTTCCAACCTGTTGTCCAAACCCTGCTGTCCAGATGGTGGAGCCTCTGAAAGAGGCATCAAAACTTAACGGTAGCAGAAAATGACCAGTTAGACTGGAATGAACTATATATCATAGAATAGAAATAGAAATAGTAACATCAGTCACAGACAGTAAGACCAGGTAATGCTTAGTAGCTGAGAGTTCTCTCTTGTAAATCAGCCTTAAGAATGCCTCGACAAAGATAATATCACCTTCGCTCCCCAGACAGTAGTTGCTGGGGGTGGGGGGAAGGGAGGTGGGCAGGGAAGACCCTCTGGAACAAAGATAGAATAATTTCTACCCATCAAGACAGCAGCTACCCTGGAAGGTGGGAAAGTGGAAAGACTATGCAACACATCATCTCCTAGCCTGATGTGTGAACAGGGTGGAGGCCCACCCTGGCACCAACCCCTTCAAGCATGCAGGACTCTCTGGAGGCAACACCTGGAAGACAATGGGACTAGGGGGAGGGGCCAAGGAGGAGCTACAAAAGTAACTGAATAAAAGCTCTGAGCTATACCAGCTTATACAATACAATACAATACAATACAATACAATACAATACACCAGGTTGGAAGAGACCTTCAAGATCACCGCATCCAACCCATCAACCAATCCAACCCACCCAACAACTAAGCCATGCAGCCAAGCACCCCATCCAGTCTTCTCCTGAACACCTCCAATGAAGGTGACTCCACCACCTCCACAGGCAGCCAATTCCAATGGGCAATCACTCTCTCCGTGGAGAACTTCTTGCTAACATCCAGCCTAAACCTGCCCTGGCGCAGCCTGAGACTGTGTCCTCTTGTTCTGGTGCTGGCTGCCTGGGAGAAGGGAGAACATCACCATGTTTCAGCCTGGCAGCAGCAGCCTAAGCTATGCCTTCAGTTTTGCCTGCTGAAAGAGAGAAGAACTCCGCTGAAGAACAGGAGGTGCACAGAGGAGGAAAACCCATCATGGAGCTCTCTCCATCTCCCCTTCTCTGGCTGAGGACAGCACAAACTGAAACACGAACCCTCGTCTCTCTTTCCCCTCTCCTCTGGCTGGAGACATCACATGCTGGAAACATCACGGGACTTGGCAGCACCCCAGACAACACACGTCAAAAAGGACTTGGACTTTGGGACATTTCCCTCTCTCCCTCCTCTCCCCCAAGCTGAAGAAGTGACTAGGCAGCACCTTTCCTCAGACCTCCTCCAGTCAAAGACAGAAAAGCTTCTTGGGGGGTGATAATATAATTCCTTTCTCCATTTGTTCCTCTCTCTCTGTTTCTCTCTTTTCTCCCTTACTCTGTTCCATTTAATTGAGCCTTTTAATAAATAGCCTCACTTCTGATATTTGACCTCGTTTGTGCCTTAATTTCACACAGAGGAATATTGTAAAAAAGAACAAGTCTCTTTCCTCCTCTGGACCTATACAGTAGATGCAAACAGAAATGGCAACACATGTATACTTTTATCTCATGCAAGCACTTGATTGACCAAATGTTGATAGCTGTTGACAAGTGATAAAGATTGTAGGATGTAATACAACTGGAATGAAAGCCAGTATCTGTTACAAAACATGATTTACAAAATTTTTATTTTTTCCTGTTATCTCCCACACTGAAAACCTTTCCTAAGTACACCACAGCTTCCCACATGGGTTTTACCCATTTTGCAAATAGTGCACTAAACACATTACAAATCACTAAATGTGCTGTGCTGCCTTTTGTGCCATAGTTTCAGCAGCTAGACTTCCTGATTCAGAATATACAAAGAAATGTACATGATGTTGAACCACACGTTTGCATAGTTCAAAAATATGTATGAATCCCTCTACAGCAACTTAGTAAGAAAGCAACATTTTCTTGCAGAATGTCAGTCTGTACTGAATTGTACTGAGAACAGAATCAACTTCGCATATATGGGAGGGAGGAATGTAAGCTCATAATATTGCTATTCTCATATATGAATTGTTTGTTGATTTCACTGGCAATTATCTCTGGAGTCAGAATGTCATTACAACATGGGAAGCTTGCTGAAAGATGTAGTGAGAAACCACTCTCTAGTCTCAGAGAGAATGGAAGGCTCTGAAAGGCAAATCATGTGAACAGAAGTGGATTTCACCTGAGTGATTTTACTAACTCACTAAAATAATTAGCAATTATTTTTGAAAACAGTTTAACTTTACAAATATTTTTTATATCAAAATCATGTGGTCACTTCTCAAATTATTATATTGTTTTATGAGGCCAGATGGCACCCAGAAGTTTAAAGGATTGGATTTAACTACTTCAAATTTCCACAGTTATGTTGTCATATCTCTGCTAAGTCCATAATGTATAGAATACCATCACAGTCAAAGAAGATACAATAAACTTGGTCAAAAAATGTTACAGGAGATCAGCTTATTGTGCCTTTTAAATCAGTTTCTTTTCCCTACAAAGGAAAAGTGTGTCAGCTATGCTGTAGATATCCAAATTGCAGGAGTCTGCATTTAGTGAACATGAATGTAAGTTTTCTACAAATTCCTTCCATTGTGGTTAGAAACAAAAGTCACATACCTACACTCCAGTCCATTTCCTCCACTGCATCCCCATATAAACCATGCTTGCTCTTTCCTCTGAAATTTTTTGAAGCATACAAAGCAGTATGGACATGAAGATAAGACAGGACAAGAAGAAATGGTTCATCAGTATTCCTGGAGAAAAATAAAACAGAACAAACCCCCAAACTCTTAGTATATTTTAAGACAAAATTTATATAACAAAATCTTTCTACAGTAGAGATCAAAATAAAAAAAATAATATTACAAAAACCCAACCAAAAACTCCAAACTAAAACCAACAACAAAAAGGGAGGAGAATACTATAAAACAAAACTACAAAATCTAGCTAATTACTGTTTGCTAAATACATTGAAAGAGGTTCAACAAGACCAAATGTAAGGTCCTGCATCTGGGTGGGGGCAATCCCAAGCACCAATATAGGCTGGGCAGTGACTGGCTTGACAGCAGCCCTTAAGAAAAGGACTTGAGTGTGCTGGTGTACAAGAAGCTCAACATTAGCCACCAGTGTGCACTTGCAGCCCAGAAAGACAATCACATCTTGGGCTGCATCAAGAGAATTGTGGCCAGAAGGTCGAGGGAGGTGATTCTCCCCCTCTACACTGCTCTCATAAGACCCCACCTGGAGTAATGCATCCAGTTCTGGAGCCCCTATCACAGGAAGGATCTGGACATGCTGGAGCTTGATGATCCTTGAGGTCCCTTCCAACGCTAACAATTCTATGATTCTATGATTTGTTTAAAACTTGTTTCTGGCTATAAGCACTTGTCTTCATTTTACAAGTATATATTTAAAAGCCCAGTTGCAATTTCTGTTCAAAACAATACCTTCAGAGCTACATACATATATGAAACACAATTTTCATCCTCACAAGGCCATATGGAAGCTGATCAAGCAGGCTATTATGAGTAGCAGGGTCAAACATACCATAATACTACAAACTATGTGAAATCAAGTATACTACTAGTTTTCCTTCTTCTTTATCCTGGAGCAAGGGATATGACCAAATCTCTACTTATTAAATGCTCTATGTGTGCACGTAAGTGACTGGTACATAACACTACATGTATGTTGTACTAAAGAATAAGTTCAAAATACATATACTAATAGAATTTTTTTTCCTCTCACAGCAATGAACAGTCTCCATTGTCTTCAGACTATTTCCAGAGCTGATACAAAAGGAAGAATGCAATAAATAGACTCTCTATAAATTTTGTTGTTCATGTGATCTGTCAACACAGAGTTTATGAGCATTTCCAGCAGGCTGTGAAAGTACATCTTAAAAAAGAAGTCTTCCTTATGCATTATTTATAGAACTTTACTTAGAATTGTGCAGTACTAGCCAAATTTACTGGTACATGCCCTACCAGCATTCATAGTACATTATGCATTCTTGTAAATATCAGCTGAATTACAGAACACTTGTTTGGATCACACTTTAAAGCTCACAGCTAATTACAGAATATTTTGAGATGTATTTATCATATTTTCTCTCACCAGATCTGTGGTGGATAATACCTGTGATTCACATTAACATTGAAAGGAGACTATATAACTATGTATTTCTTCATGAAGTTGATTCATCCATACTTTAAAGAGAGGAGGAACAACGAACACATGCACACACAATCTGTTTCTTTAAAGTGAAAATAAATTCTAGCTTTTAGAACCTGAAAACAATCTCTTTAAATAAAAAGGATTCATCTGACAATAATCTGAAGGTAAAGTAACTAGTTATTCTAATATATGTATGATCCAATTTTCCTTTCCCCTTGGCTGGCTTTGATTTTACAGAAGCTGCATTGTTAAAGCTCTTTACTAAAATACACAGTGGTACCTGAAGAAAATATGGGAAAATTTTATCCATGTTACTTGATAAGTGTGCTTCTGACTGGGAAGCCTTTAAAAAAAAAAAGACAGAACAAGTAGACCATTTTTCATGTGGAAAATGACAAAAAAAAAAAAAAAAGGATTTCCTTTAAATATTTGTGCAGGTATCCTGTATTATTGTAATATTATAAAGTACAGATTCAAAGAAATACAATACAATTTTTACAGAGTTGTATTGGTTGCTGTTTGAAAGGTCTTACATGTGAGAATCATAGAATCATAGAATCAGTCAGGGCTGGAAGGGACCACAAGGATCATCTAGTTCCAACCCCCTGCCATGGGCAAGGACACCCTGCACTAGATCAGGCTGGCCAGAGCCTTGTCCAGCCTGGTCTTAAACACCTCCAGGGACGGGGCCTCAACCACCTCCCCGGATAACCCATTCCAGGGCTTCACCACTCTCATGGTAAAGAACTTCTTCCTCACATCCAGCCTGAATCTCCCCATTTCCAGCTTCATTCCATTCCCCCTAGTCCTATCACTACCTGAGATCCTGAGAAGTCCCTCCCCAGCCTTCCTGTAGGCCCCCTTCAGATACTGGAAGGCCACAATGAGGTCACCTCGGAGCCTTCTCTTCTCCAGACTGAACAGCCCCAACTCCTTCAGTCTGTCCTCATAGGAGAGGTGCTCCAGCCCTCTGATCATCCTCGTGGCCCTTCTCTGGACACGCTCCAGCACGTCCACATCCCTGCTGTAATAGGGGCTCCAGAACTGGACGCAGTACTCCAGGTGGGGTCTCACCAGAGCTGAGTAGAGAGGAAGAAGCACCTCCCTTGACCTGCTGGTCACACTTCTCCTGATGCAGCCCAGGATCTGATTGGCTTTCCGGGCTGCAAGCGCACATTGAGAGCTCATGTTGAGCTTCTCGTCCACCAGCACCCCCAAGTCTCTCTCCTCAGGGCTGCCCTCCAGCCAGTCACTGCCCAGCCTGTATTTGTGCCTGGGATTGCCTCGACCCAGATGCAGGACCCTGCACTTGGTCTTGTTGAAGCTCATGAGGTTGGCTTGTGCCCACCTCTCCAGCCTGTCCAGGTCCCTCTGGATGGCATCCCTTCCCTCCAGCGTGTCCACTGCACCACACAGCTTGGTGTCATCAGCAAACTTGCTGAGGGTGCACTCGATGCCACTGTCCATGGCACCCACAAAGATGTTGAACAAGACAGGTCCCAGGACTGATCCCTGAGGGACTCCGCTTGTCACTGGCCTCCATTGGGACATGGACCCGTTGACAGCCACTCTTTGGGTGCGGCCATCAAGCCAGTTCTTTATCCATCTAGTGGTCCATCCATCAAACCCATGTGTCGCCAGCTTGGAGACCAGGAGGTGGTGCGGGACAGTGTCGAAGGCCTTGCTCAAGTCCAGGTAAACGACATCAGTTGCTCGCCCCTCATCTATTAATGCTGTCACCTGCTCATAGAAGGCCACCAGGTTTCTCTGGCCATGCTGACTATTCCCATTCACCTCTTCCCTACTCTTCTGAGTCATTAGTGCCTCCAGGAGGATCTGCTCCATGATCTTTCTGGGCACAGAGGTGAGACTGACTGGCCTGTAGTTCCCTGGTTCCTCCTTCTTGCCCTTTTTGTTCCTCCTTCTTGGCAACCTCATCTGCCAGTTCTCTCAGCACCCGTGGGTGTATCCCATCGGGTCCCATGGACTCAAACACTTTCAGGTTCTTCAGGTGATCACGAACCTGATCTTCACTTACGATGGGCAGTTCTTCCTCCCCGTCCCTGGCATCGTCTGCCATGACACCAGGAGTGTGGCTGGAGGCCCTTGCAGTGAAGACTGAGGTAAAGAAGTGATTGAGTACCTCAGCCTTTTCCACATCACTTGTGATTAATTCACCACTTTCCTTTCTGAGGGGGCCCACACCTTCCCTAGTCTTCTTCTTGCCATTAACATACCAATAGAAATACTTAGTGCTCCCTTTAACCCCCCTGGCTAGATTCAGTTCAAACTCGGCTTTGGCTTTCCTAACCAGGCCTCTTGCTGCTCGGGCAGTCTCCTTATATACCCCCTGTTCTAGCTGTCCTTCCCTCCACTTCCTGTAGAGTTTCTTTTTAAGTGATAGTGTGTCCAGCAGCTCCTTGTTCATCCAGGCAGGCCTCCTAGCATTCTTTCCTGCTTTTCTCCTTGTAGGTATACATAGCTCCTGGACACAGAGGAGGTGGTCCTTGAATACTGAAAAGCTGTCCTGGGTCTCTCTTCCCTTCAGGGCTTCATCCCATGACACTTTGGCTAGCAGATCCCTGCAGCGATTGAAGTCTGCACGCCTAAAGTCTAGGGTCGTAAGCTTAGAATATGTCCTCCTGATTGCCCTGAGGATCTTAAATTCAACTGCTTCATGGTCACTGTAGCCAAGGCCGTCTCTGAGCCTCACATTTGTTACCAGCCCTTCCCTGTTGGTGAGAACAAGGTCCAGCGTAGCACCTTTTCTTGTTGGTTCCTCTACCATTTGGAGGAGGAAGTTGTCTTCTATGCAGTCCAGGAACATCCTGGATTGCTGATGCCTTGCTGTGTTGTCCCTCCAACAGATGTCAGGGTGGTTGAAATCACCCATGAGGACCAGGGCTTGTGAGCTGGAAGCCACTTCTATTTGCCTGTGCAGAGCCTCATCTGCTTGGTTCTGCTGGTCAGGTGGCCTGTAGGAGACCCCCACAGTAATATCTCCTTCCCCTGTCTTGCCTTTAATTCTAACCCAAACACTCTCAACCAACTCATCATGCCTCCCCAGGTGGAGTTCTGCTGATTCCAGCTGGTTGTTGACATAGAGGGCAACACCTCCTCCTCTCCTTCCCTGCCTATCCTTCCTAAAAAGCTTATACCCGTCTATCCCTACGTTCCAGTCATGGGAGTCGTCCCACCAAGTTTCGGTGATGCCCACTATGTCATGGCATCCCAACAGCACGGTGGCCCTTAACTCATCTTGTTTGTTGCCCAAACTGCGTGCATTTGCATAGAAGCACTTCATCTGGGCTGGCCCTGTCGTCCTCCTGTGCCAACTCCCCTTGGTTTCCACAGGGTGTCCTGGTGTGTCATTTGTGTCTTGCCTCAGGGCAGCAAGCTGAGAGCCCCTACTGGCTCTCCATCCCTCCACCTCAGGTGAGCTGCCCCTCTGCTTGTCACAGGCCAGCAGGAGACTATTAACCCCTCCCCCTTCAAATCTAGTTTAAAGCCCTGTCAATGAGCCCTGCCAATTCCTGCCCCAGGATCCTTTTCCCCCTCTGGGACAAGTGTGTCCCTGTTGTGAAGAGGTTATTAAATTTATGAATATGAAATATGAATTATGAAAATATGAAATTTTATTAATTATAAAATTATTAATAACCGATGAATCAACAACTTATATACATGTTCTAGTGCACGTTCGTGAAATACATTCCATAAATGGCTTAGTATTATGATCAGAACTTAATTAAACTATCTACAGACTGTCTCTGTGTTTTATATAACCAGGGGTGCAGTTCCGCCGCTTGACCACTGGATGGCGACTCGGCGGAACGCGGGCGGCTTTTGGCTAATATAAAACACGATATTGCAATCTTTGTGCGCGTCAGCGATGACTCTGCCACACGCGGATACTTTGAACTGAGTGCTAGTGGGTGGAAAGCACGTAGAAGATATTCCGTAGCTGATGTTTGTAGCAAGGTGGGGGTCCGGCTGGCTGCTGCCGCTGGACTGGTTCCTGATCGCGTTCGGTCCGTGGGGGCGGCCCTGGGAGTCGGCTCGCACAGCAGGGCGAGGCGACGATTGCCGATAGGCGGGCTCAGAGGTTCCCGGTCGGACAATAGCTATGGCGTCAGCCTCGTGGCAAACGGCCTTAGGGAGGGTAGTGCGGCTTCTCGTTCCTGGGCTTAAAGGAACAGCACGACGCTTGAGATAGTCCCTTCTCCCCGACAACTGGGCAGATCTTACCCTCGGGGCTGATCCAGTCCTCCGGTAGCACGATGGGCTCCCCTGGAGATATGACCGGCTAATAGCGACGCTGGCTTCTCGGGCTCAGCGAAGGTCCTCCTCTGGGCTGATCCTCACGATCAAAGTACTTCTCACGATGCAGAGGCTTCAGTATGCGTGCATGGATGAGAGAAGCTGACAACAAGCTCAACGGCAGAGTCGGTGGCTCGAGAGCTGCTCTCCTGAGCAAGTCCAGAGGCAAAGTGAAGAGGAGGCAACTCGTTTACCAACAGGGGTAATATTTATAGATTCCTCGAGGCTGGGTTTGACCAATGGGCACTCTGATAGACAACTGGCTTCAGCCTATAGAAAGGATGAAGCTGGAATTATGCCCATACTTGGTAGTGGTCCTCCTCCTAAAGGAGGGGAGACCTATCCACATGCTGGGGGCCCAGATCTGGGATCTGGGCAGAATATGCCTTCACCACAGTCCCATAAGTTGTTTTTAGCTCTGCTGCCTTGAAAACCAAACCATGATTGTAGAACCCAAATCCCTGCCGATGGCACCAGTCCCGGAGCCATGAATTGACCTGTTGGCTCTTCCACAATGTTCCCTCATCCATCACTGACGTTAGAGGGATAGCAGAGAACACTACTTGAGATCCTGACCCCTTTAGCAGTTGCCCTAAGGTTCTGAAATCTCTTTTAATTGATTGTGAGCCTCTCATTGTTGCATCGTCACTACCCACCTGAAAGACCAGCAGTGGGTAGTAGTCTGAAGGGCTCACAAGTTTGGGAATTTTGCCTACTATGTCCTTTACTTGGGCACCAGGGAGGCAGCAGATCTCCCTATGAAATGGGTCTGGTCTGCATATTGGGCCCTCTGCCCCCTTCAGTAGGGAGTCTCCTACAACGATGACCCTACGAGGTTTCCTTTCTGGACTAGTTTTGATAGCTGGCCTGAGGGAACCTGTCATTGGTGCAGCTTCTGTCTTCCTTGAGTCCTCATCCTCACCTATGACCTGCTCCTCCTGCAGAGCCTCATACCTATTCTGAACCTGCACTGTAGGCAGTGTGCTGCTCAAAGTAGCACGCTTGCTCTGTCTGCCCTTCTTCCATCGGGCAGAGACCTGCTCCCATTGGCCCTGCTCATGTGGGTTACTGCAGGGAGGCTGAGAGGCTAGCTGATGGGTAGGTATCAAACTCCCTGCTACACTGAGAGTTACCCCCTGTTCTGGTTTGGTAGAAGTTAGATTGTGGGGATAGTCAGTGTTCCTTTCACTATCTCTTATAGCTCTAAGCCTTTCTACCTCTTCTTTTAGTTCGGCCACCATTCTCATCAGACCGCTGATCTGCTCACAACTCACACAGGAGTTGTTCCTTCCATCCTCCATATCGAGTGCCATGTCCCAGCACTCACTGCAGCCACCTACCTGAACACCTGCATGCTTGTGAGTGGCCTCTGTTTGGGTGCCAACTGTTCTTCTACTAGCCTTACTTCTAGTAGTAACCATGTTGCAGTAGCCACCCTCTGAATCACCCTCTGAATCACCCTCTGAATCACCCTCTTAATCACCCTCGCCACCCAGCTCTTTTTTTTTTTTTTTTTTTTTTTTTTCCCAGTCAGTAAGGACTCGAGCCGAGCTCCTCGCTGCTGCCTGCTCTCAGCCACGCGCTGGGGTATGTTTGGTTTGCCGCGGTTTCTACGGCAACCCCTCCCCCTGCTACGTCACTGCCCTCAGGCACGTAGGCAACCTGAGCCTGCCGCCCCTCCTCCCCTCTCCAGGAGGTCCCGAGCCACCTTACCTCCCGAAAAGCAAGGAAAGCAAAGAAGCTTTCACTGATTCAGCAACAAATAACAGGAAATTTCTGAATCAATTAAAAAGATTGCAAATGTCAGCATTTCAAGTAAAAAATATGTATACTTTAAAGGTTAATATTTAATATGCACATTAACACAACACTGACCTTTCATTAAAAAACATTTTTGCAAGATTTTTCTTTACAACTTGCATTGTTTGCTGCACAGGATTATCTTAGGTATTTTTTCTTAAACACAGTTCACTGAATTGGCAGCAATATACAAATTCAAGGGTAAATCAACACAAAAATATACTTCATAGCTAGAATGGCATAAGCATAATTTACTTTTTATGCAAACTGTCTTTCTCTAATGTCCCAGAGACACTGCATATTTCTAAATGCATACCCGTATTGCTAAAATTGATATTGAAAGCCTCCACTATAAATGTTATTTTCAACATATAAAATCTCAGGCTTGTTTTGTTGTTTGTTTGTTGGGTTGGGGGGGTGTTGTTGTTTGGTTTTTGTTGTTTTGGGTTTTTTTAATAGATCTGACATAAAGATCTAACTTTAATGAAAAGTCATTGAACCAATGATTGATATGTAAAGGTAGCACATAATTCTGTTCTCTATAACTCAAATTGACAGGTTCTGATTGACAGCTCACGCTCAGGTGGAAAAGTGCCTCACCTATTAATATCCTGTAAATTATTACAGGCAGCTATTTATCTCTTACTAAAACTCTTTGAGAAGAATCGTAACTGACTACCTTTACTATGATCTTGAAAATGGAATGACAATATCAGCTGGCAGGCATGAGAGAAATTTGACAATAACATCTTAATTCCTGAAACACTTCAATAAACAACTCCTTCAAAAATGTATTGCCACTATCTTTTACACAGTTCAAACACAAGGAACTTCAGTTTCAAAAGATCTGAGATTCACTTATGCAAACACATAATTTTTTTTTCATCCTAACATGAATCAGTCTTTTAATTCTCTGAGTAGCCAGAGAGATTACACACATATGACAAAATGCATTCTTTAATCTGTGTTTAACTGATCTTGAACCATCTAAAAGCATCACATTGCTAGTGACCTCCCTGCACTGCAGTAGTACTAATTTCTTCCTTTTTAGTTTGAGGAGTGTGTACAATACTCAAGGATTCAGGTCAGGCTTAAGCTGTAAAACACAACTTCAAAGGGGGTGAGAGAGCAAGTTAAACTAATCTGACACTGTGCTTCACATGTGGACCTTTTAACTTTTCTCCGAAAGTTTTGCGCCAGCCTGGATGGGTAATGAACTTTTAATAGAACTAAGGGTAAAAAAGAGGGTGTATCATCTTTGGAAGAAAGGGGAGGCAACCCATGGAATGTTTAGGGATGATTGCCCATTGGAATTGGCTACCCGTGGAGGTGCTGGAGTCATCTTCATTGGAGGTGTTCAGGAGGAGACTTGATGGAGTGCTTGGTGCCATGGTTTAGTTGTTTAGGTGGGTTGGATTGGTTGATGGGTTCGACGCCATGATCTTGAAGGTCTCTTTCAACC
Source organism: Picus viridis (assembly GCA_033816785.1). Lineage (NCBI taxonomy): Eukaryota > Metazoa > Chordata > Aves > Piciformes > Picidae > Picus > Picus viridis. Next base: position 23,934,033 of record CM066566.1, read on the forward strand.
TGGTGTATTGTATCGTACTGTATTGTATTGAAAACTCCTTGGGAAATTTTGTTTTCCTTTCAGTGCACTGATAGTAATCTAATACCAATGCAGCAGAGCAACAGGTTAGAACCCTGAATTTATTAGCCTGCACTTGTCAAATCAAACTGAGATGTGAAATTATCCTCAATTTCCATCATAAAGTACACACTTTTAATTTGTTAGACCATTACATGCCCTATACTAGTAAAAGTACTATGACTCACATCATCTGGCTATAAAAGCAGATATACTTATTTTTTTCTAAGAAAAACTACTGTGTTATGCTAAAATTGGCATAAAATTTTTTTCTGTAATCCCCAAAGTCTCCCAAATTCCATGTAATTCACCCTTAAGACCAAAATAGCCTGCACAGAACTATTTTAAATATAGAGGCAAAATATACTACTTCCTATAAGAATAAACACATATGATTTATAAAGACATATTGAATGCTTCTTAATGTGTTATTTTTCAAAGAGTGACAGGTGAAATGAAAGAAAGCAAAAAATCTGAAGTATGGAATCTGAAGATATATTTTCAGCACAAACAAGTTAACAGTGTCTTGACACTGGCAAATGCAAATCTAGCTTTTCCTTTTAACACTCGTTTTACTAAAATATTTTGCTTATTTTGTCTCTCTTCCACTGGATAAATTCATTCAATGCCTATTCCCCATGACTCCCTCTTCTACTTCCAGATTAGATTATCAATTAGACATTGACCTTTGTGACAGGACTGGCTGAATGCACTTCATTAAGCCTTCTTGTTCGTGCAGATAGAAAAGGCAAAAGGTAAACCTAGGCTTAGCTGTATCAAGGCAGCTTGTCCTTCATGCTGGATTTTTGTTCTGACTACTAACAGAGCTAAAATCCTTGTTTGCATGAAGGGACCCATGAACAAATATTTCTCTCTTGCTCTTTTAAAAGACATGTTAAAACACAGATGTCATATTTTCAAAATTTTTCAAAATCAGAAAAGAGCACTCCAAGCCACCTGGGGGTAACTTATCAAAATCATAAAAGTGTTGACAATAGAGTGAGAAAGGGAAAAATATGCAAAAATATGTAAAAATTTGACATCTTTCTAGAAGATGTTAAAAGTAGGACGTGTTACTACTATATCTGCATTTGTGAAGTGATTCTTCCATGGAAAGACAAGATACGGAGACATCTCTAATTTCATATTTATTTTTTTCCTTTACATGCTCAAGGTACATAATTCATGTATGCTTTTAGTTACTTTCTATATAACCTTATTTCTCCCCTTCAAAAAGTACATTCTCATAGCATTGGGGGAAAAAAATTCTCATCTACTGCAAGTTTAATACTGCTTTCTATTTCCTTCTCCCTTACAAAACTTTGGAGCCCAGTATACAGATCTACTGGTGTTTATGAGTGATCCATTTATGATGCATTCCGTCACCCATAACAGAATGTTAGGTCCTTACTCATGCTTAAATTACTTGTATCTTTTGTTTTCTGATAGCCTTAAAGTATATAAATTCACAATTTCTTCCTGCTAGCTTTTTTGTTCATTAGAAACAAGAAGTGACCTGACAAGATGCATAAAGATCCAGTAGAATAGACTAGAGTAGACTAGACTAGACTAGTCTAGACTAGACTAGACTAGAATTAACCAGGTTGGAATAGGCCTTTGAGATCATCGAGTCCAACCTATCACCCAACACCATCTAATCAACTAAACCATGGCACCAAGTGCCTCATCCAGTCTCTTCTTAAGCATTTCCATATAAATATAAATTCCTACTCTTCAATATATGTGCACATTGACACAAACTTTTCTATATACTTTGTATTTTGTTGTGAGCTATCATGAATATTCTTGCAGGATTGTAATGGGTTGAGGCAGAGCCCCTCCCCACCATGGGCAGAAATAATGACTCAAACAAATGGATTGCAAAAGTGGTGGAAAGTTTAAATGGAAAGCGGTGAGTGTGTACGGAGAGCCAGAAGCGCAGTGACAAAAGAAATCCCAAAGCAGACCCAGAAACATCCCATCCCCACCTGAGGGTACACCCAGGACCCCCAGGGCTCCTTCTTCCCCCCACTGCTAGGCTAGTCTCAGCTGGCCAGATCTGAGACTGCCCATCCCCCCGTGGCCTTGGGCCTAGCCAGGCCCATGGCTGGGAGACATCTCCCCCAGTTACCGGGTGACGGCGGGAGAAGAAAAAGGAAGTACCAGACCCCGCGCTAGATCTTATAGTGGTGCAGAGAATTATGGTAGGAGACACCTATTTTCCTGTGTCTGCCCACTGGGCTGGACTTCTGGACACAGAAAGCACCCCACATAGCAGAAGATACCCAGCCCAAACTGCCACAAGGATTCATCAAGCCACTTTATTTCAAAACTCTGACTCCAGTACAACATGCCAAATGCCTGATCTTAAGACCTAGTGATTTTCAGAAAAAATCGAAACCACAGTTTGCTGCATAAAAAAGAAATAAAAAAAATTTATATCTGTTGTAACAGTGCTTCAAAGACTGAAATACAATAAAAGGAAAATATATTTTTTAAAAATGCAAGGAAGTTGTTCAGTTTTGTCTTCACCCCAATTTTCATATGTTATTACCCAAATACTGTTTCCCAGAAGTTAGATTTCATTAGGATTTTTAATTTTAAAAAACAATAATTGTTATTAGCTGTTATCAGCTCTACAAGTTTGACTGAGAATTATTCTGTGTCATAGAGTAGTATTGGTGTGTTGTCAATTTCTTATACTTTAGATACCAGTCTCTGTTGTTTTCCAAATTTGGATTGTCTGTGCAGCTGATCATTAAAGGACATACTAGAAGACTGACAACCACATTGAACCTAATATTAAATAATTGCTACTTATTTGACTATCAAATATAATGTTAATGTCAAGACAATACAATACAATACAATACAATACAATACAATACAATACACCAGGTTGGAAGAGACCTTCAAGATCATCGCGTCCAACCCATCAAACAATCCAACCCACCCAACAACTAGACCATACAGCCAAGCACCCCATCAAGTCTTCTCCTGAACACCTCCAGTGAAGGTGACTCCACCACCTCCATGGGCAGCCGATTCCAATGGCCAATCACTCTCTCCGTGTAGAACTTCTTCCTAACATCCAGCCTAAACCTGCCCTGGCGCAGCCTGAGACTGTGTCCTCTTGTTCTGGTGCTGGCTGCCTGGGAGAAGAGGCCAACCTCTGCCTGGCTACAACCTCCCTTCAGGTAGTTGCAGACAGCAATAAGGTCACCCCTCAGTCTCCTCTTCTCCAGGCTAAGCAACCCCAGCTCCCTCAGCCTTTCCTCATAGGGCTTGTGTTCCAAACCCCTCACCAGCTTTGTTGCCCTTCTCTGGACACGTTCCAGCAAGTCAACATCCTTCCTAAACTGAGGGGCCCAGAACTGGACACAGTACTCAAGGTGCGGCCTAACCAGTGCAGTGTACAGGGGGAGAATGACCTCCCTGCTCCTGCTGGCCACACTGTTCCTGATGCAAGCCAGGATGCCATTGGCCTTCTTGGCTGCCTGGGCACACTGCAGGCTCATGTTCAGCCTACAATCAACCAGTACCCCCAGGTCCTTCTCTGCCTGGCCACTCTCCAGCCACTCTGACCCCAGCCTGTAGCACTGCCTGGGGTTGTTGTGGCCAATGTGCAGAACCCGGCACTTGGATGTGTTAAATCTCATGCCATTGGACTCTGCCCATCTGTCCAGCCTATCGAGGTCCCTCTGCAAAGCCTCTCTGCCCTCCAGCAAATCAACTGCTGCCCCCAGCTTGGTGTCATCTGCAAATTTACTGATGATGGACTCAATGCCCTCATCCAGATCATCAATAAAGATGTTGAAGAGCATGGGGCCCAGTACTGATCCCTGGGGCACACCACTAGTGACAGGCCACCAGCTGGATGTGGTGCCATTCACCATTACTCTCTGGGCTCGGCCCTCCAGCCAGTTCCTAACCCAACGCAGTGTGCTCCTGTCCAAGCCACGGGCTGCCAGCTTGGCCAGGAGTTTGCTGTGGGGGACGGTGTCAAAGGCCTTGCTGAGGTCCAGGTAGACCACATCCACAGGCCTCCCCACATCCACCAGGCGGGTCACCTGATCATAGAAGGAGATCAGGTTGGTCAGGCAGGACCTGCCCCTCCTAAATCCATGCTGGCTAGGCCTGAGCCCCTGGCCATCCTGTAAGTGCTGTGTGATCGCACTCGAGATGAGCCGTTCCATAATCTTGCCTGGCACTGAGGTCAGGCTGACAGGCCTATAATTCCCTGGCTCATCCAACCGGCCCTTCTTGTGGATGGGCACCACGTTAGCCAGCTTCCAGTCTTCTGGGACCTCTCCAGTGAGCCAGGACTGCTGAAAAATGATGGAAAGTGGCTTGGACAGCTCATCTGTCAGCAATCTCAGCACCCTAGGATGGATCCCATCCGGTCCCATGGCCTTGTGGGGGTCCAAGCGGCTCAGTAGATCTCTAACTTCCTCTTGGAGCAGTGTTCTGATAAGTTTACAATATGTACATACACTTGCTCTTGGGAAAGAGTTAGAGTTAACATACACCAAGCTGACCTACCTACATACAATTAGTGTGAAAAACTAAACTAGCATTTGTTTTCTTACACTGGATATGACACTTATAATTGTATATATTCTTCAGTGCTATTTCTGCTTACTGAATCTTAAATTTGCTCTATTTCAGTCCTCCTAGGAGCAAATGACAACAGTCATACACATACTAACCTAAAGAAGAACAAATGCAATACCATCTCTCCAGACTGAATTATAATATCACACGACTATATGTTATGAAAAAATTACAAGATGAAAAATACAAAATTTAATGATTATGTACATGGTAAGAAGCCATAAATCTGACAATACTGTTGAGAAATAGCTAGAAGAGAGAATAATGTCAGGAATTCCATTTCCTGAACTCTGAAGAACTTATAAAGGTAATACAGGCAATAGGTGTAATGAACATACAACATTTAAGCTGCAATTGCCATAAAAATTTTTTATATATATATAAATATAGCATAAAAGGGATATAAGGGATATACAGCACATACCAGCATTGTTGAAGTTTGAAGCTTCATCATAGACTTATTGTAAAGACAATTAAACAATTAAAGTATGAATTATATATGATGATTTTTAGTTTGATGATAAAATGTATATTAAGAATCTATTAAGGTGAACAACTCTGAATTCTTTAAATTCCAGATTGTTTGAACTCTGGTAGACTTGTGAACAAGCAGTAGCAGTGTACAGGGCCAAGCTATTTAGATACTGTATTATCAAAGCAAAAGAAACCTGTGTGAGAAATGAACTGTTGAGTCAAATGTCTGCCTGAAGGTGGGTTAAGGGAGACTGCTCCCTGAGAGAAGTGGAATGACATGTGCCAGATGTGTGACTGCTGCTCATTTCTTCTTGATGGCCATTCTCCTTCAAATGGCCAGGCAGTAGCCAGTCTTTTTGCTGCACTGGAGTTGACAGGTATGACCTATACAATGTCAGAACTAGTGTGTCAAAGCATAAATTGATTTTGCTGCTCACACTAATAAATGGCGCAGACCAGTTCAATGATTATTAATCTAATTATGCCTATCCCCAGGAGCAAGTTTTATGGTCATATAGTTTGCATGTGATTTCACTAGAGGGCACAGTTAAGACTGCTAAAACGCCCTAATTGCTTCTCGATACCTTAAAATGATTGGATATTCCTTAATTTAACATTGACTTTGACTAGTCTGGGTTGTAGTTTTCATTATAATTGCAGCATTCCTCTAACAAAGTTTTTTGTAAATTATGAATATATGCTATTAACCTTGACTTCAATTTAATATCATTTTTGTCTGGAAACTACATTGAAAACTGGGGCTAAGTGCCCAGCTGATGTAAAGGCACTTGCCTCCTGCAGAATCAACAAAGTTGTGTTGACTTAGATGATCCATTGTTTTGCCAGCTCAAAACACTAAGCTGTAAAATAACACTATGAGCATTATGAATATGAATGAAGTATAAAGAGTTAATAGTTTCCTAGCATTGATTTCCAATCTTTAACTCACTTGTTTAGGGGTTACAATTTCACTGTCATTACACTGAAAGCAATGAAATGTTCAAATAATTAAAATATTATGAATCACTATAGATACATTATAAACTTGTAAATCACAGAAGAATCTGTCAAATACAGTTAATGTCTTGTAACAGTCTTGTAAAATCACCAAGTGCTTGGTCACTAAGTAAATAATCTTCCAAAAGTTTTCAGAGAGGTATGTATATGTATTTTTTATAGCAAACAAAGCATTTCACTGTTAAATTAGTTAGAATGCAGATGGGGAAGGCATGATTATATATATAACCATTGCCAAGAGGAAATAAAGATGTTTTATGTTATTTATAAACATACTTAGAGAAATGTTGGTTCATTTCTGCATGAGCAATAGAGACGGTTGCATCAAATACTTATAATGATAGAAATGACAGAAAATGGAAGTATGAGATCAAGATTTTAGATAAAGTTTTTTTCTTGCTAACAGTCTTGATAACTACCTCATGCAGCCATAAAGTCTGGAAAATGTAGCCTCTGTTTCTTTGGTGTAAGTTTTCATTCAGCAATGGCACCACGTGAATGTATTCACAGTAACTATCTGGTACATACTTTTCAGAATAGTAATCAAGGAAATTCTTATGTCTTAGAACACGATTTAGTTTTGATTGGCTATTTTTAGAAATGGTGCAACCTGTTTCAAAAGTGACCAAGAAAAATACTTTGGCATATTTTTTCAGGAACTAAAACGGATAAAATATTTTTGCTCCAAATATACTGATTTATAATTCAGACTATAATGCATACTTTCATGATTTGATCTCATTAAAAGCACTGTGGTGGCAATCATGATAAAGTAGCTAACTTTGCAAAAATGAATAACCTAACATGAAACTGTACATCCAGTGTTTAAGTGACCTGATGTGCTGGCTATTAAAAAATGACTGATTTAAAAAAAAAAAAAAAAATTTCCTAACTTCTGTAAATTAAATCTTTTCAAAAAGAATCTGGCCTAAAAATGGAGGCATTTAAATTAACAGTGTCTTAAAAAATATGACTTACTAATGTCACTTAATGGATGCATCAAATGAATGGATCCACTTTATGGATGCATTCAAGAGAAATCATGGGTTACGATTCTGCATTGTACTTCCATACAATTAAATCACACCACAAAAACATTTTCATATTTCTAAGTTACATGAAGTTCTCAAGAATGAAATTCCAAAAAACCTTGTGTGGTTTTTAGATTTTTTTTTCTGAAGCTTGTAAACATTAATATTTTCAACTTTTATAGAACAATTAAATACATACTTGATGAAAACAAAACAAAACAACAGAGTCACTTTCACTAAAACAATTAACTTTAGTAATTTTTAAAATGAAAATTTTATCATAATATATAATAGCATATTTAATAATAATTTAATGTATAGCAAATTTAGAAACCTACCTTTCCATAAATTGCACTGCTTCCTTTGTCAGTCTTTCAGTGAGGTTCTCATAGGACAGTGGTTGCTGGATAATCTCGTGGTCCCGCATTAAGAAGCAGTTCAAGTGTCGAAAATGATAAAAGAAAAAAATCAAACCAGCAAGTGAAATAGCAGCTAGTAACAAGCAGCAACCCAATGCTTGGAAAGGAATTTTGAGGAGACCGATGTACTGTACTACTGCCAAAGAAACCAGGGTGATTACAGCAATTTGGATTGGGATGACAAGGGATTTCTGAATCCCTTTTAAAAATACGCTGCCTTGGCCAGGCATGCAGTCTCTAAAATTGGTCACGGTAAGCCCATAAAAATAATCAAATCCATGACTGAGGGGGTGGTGACAGAAGTCATTACTGCTCTCACAGTTCATTCCAAGATGCCACTTTCCTGGAAAGAGAGGATAGGGAGTATTTTTGTAGTTAAACCATCAACTTCTAATGTGCGCTGTTCCAAACATGAAACTGTCACTCTGTCTGATATGCCCTCACCCCCAATATTTATTTCATGCATCCCTATTTTCTGTCTAATCTCCCTTTATGCCTTCATCAAGCCCTTTTGTTAATGTCTGCCTCTTCATTTTACTTAGAAATAGTTTGGTACAGCTCCTGATGGAGACCACTACATTTTGAGTGGTCTAGCAGGTCACTGAAGAGTTACAGGACCCTAACAGATAGCCAACTTTGAAAATTAAAGCTTTGTGCACATATAGTTTAGTAACCATCACAAAATATTATTTTATAACATCTATTGCATTCTTAGGAAGAGGCAGTTTGGAGTTACAAAATATATTTTCTGAAATATTTCTGGCAAATCACTCACATTTTTCTAGTTTAAATTAAAAAAAAAAAAAAAAAGAAAACAGTAACAAGCAGGAAATAAGAATAGTGAAACAACTAAGGCATTTTTTATTTAAATGACAGTAAAATCTCTGAAATTATCAATCTTCTTCACTATGTACACGTATATGTAAAAAGTGAGGAATACTTTATTTATACATATATATATATGAAAAACAAAAGGAAAAAAGTAAATTGCTGCAAAATACTATCTCTCACAGCATTTTGTCTCATTAGGAAATCACTCTCATTCTGCAATAATGTTGGACACTGACTGACACAAGGAAACACTGAGTCTCATTTGCATTACAGTAACATGCTCATGCTGATTGCTCTAAGTATCTAGATACTTTTTTCTGACTCAGGTATAATCCCTTACCATAGGCTTATGCATCACTAAGTGCAACAGACCTAAGTATTTGGTAGCTATTATTTAAATTCAAATATATAATAATAAAATAATAAATTATATAATTATATAAAAGTCAGTTAAGTCTGTGATATAAATTATGGCTGGAGTTATGTTCTTTAGTCTCAGCAAGAAAATGTGTTACTTGAAAAACATGTCACTCTTACAAAACAGAAGACAATATATATTCCTGGGTCAAATTTTACTGATTTTTTTCTGAATCAAATTCCTAAACATGACCAGTAAAACTCAGGGTCTCTGACCTTAAAAGAAATAAACAAAAACCCACAAGCCAGGAAGTCCTCACCCCATAGCCCACCCAAAAGAATTCTGAAATACTTTGTTCTAGAGGCCTCAGGCTATACATGGTAGAAAGTACGTAAAAGTGAAAAAGCAGAATTTTCCCTATTCCCAAACCATCCCAGCTTTTACAGGAACTCCTGAGAACTCCTGAGAATCTCCAGAGTCTAGAGAGCAGCCTATTCATCCTGCACTTCTCCCTCTGGCAATAACAAATGCAGGTATTACAGTAGCAAAGATTGTGAAGATGGGGGTCCTTTCTGTTTGTTGGTTTGTTTTTGGGTTTGTGTTTTTGTTTTTTTTTTTTTTTTTTGTTTTGTTTTGTTTTGTTTAATAGTACCTGGAAATGGGCTCAATGCCATTATTTCTCTTTTACAAATGACAGAACTAAGGTATGGGACAGGAATGTTGTGCGCATTAAGTTCCCTCGTAAGCAAAGGTGGAGAAAAATACCGTAGGAAGCCTGACTGAATGCTAGTTGAGTCAAGTTCTCTTTGTACATCTCTTCATGGTCTTAAGATAGAAATACCTCACGTATATCATGGGAGCTTCTATAAAAGCATTTTTAGGTCTGCTTATGTGCCAGTGAGATGGAGGCCTCTAATGCTTTCTCATCCCATCAGATGTTTTTCTACTTACTGTCAGATGGCTCCTCACCTGAGGTGTTATTCTCCTTTTCATGGGTAAAATGACTCCTATTACTCTCCTTTACATGGGCTCGTGAACATTACTGAGGCAAAACCCAGCAATGCAGATCACTGTACTGAATTTTTAGATGTTACAGTGGTGCCATAAAGGGCTAGCTAAGAGCGCAACTCTGAATTTCATTCCCAGCAAAGGCAGAGATTTTGGAGAAAAAAATGCTTCAGTGTTTTCTCTTAGGTTAACATGACTGTCTTCATGGAATAATCACAAACCAATGTAAGCATGAAACAACTCTCATCAAGTTAGATATAAAGGTAGAGGCTTAGAATCACAAATATTAAAGCTTTAAGCTTTAATTTATCCTCTTTTTTTCTTTTGTCAATCTCAAAGGACCTATAATTCAGTCAAAAATATAAAAAAGAAACCCAAAGAAATTAAATATACCCTCAAGGTCATTTATTATGATACAAGAAATTTTATTTCAACTGGATCTCAATAAAACCAGACACTGCAAGCCAGGACAGCAACAAATTAGGACAGGGCAAAATATAGCACCTATTTTTATCAAAAGGGTTTTAGCAAGCACAACAAATTGTTCAATGTCAAGATGAACTTGGGCCTCAAAAAATTTTTGTTCAGAAACAACTTAAGCCAAAAAAAAGCAGAGTGCAGGTTAGTTGGGAAAGGCAACAGAAGCACTGGTTCAAATTACATCATCAGTGGTGACAGACACAATTGCCAAATAGCTGATAAGTAGAGGGGTTTGATAGATAGATATCACTTGAAAAAGCAAGTGGTAACTGGGTCTAAACCATGTTTTGTTTCACGTCTTGTGACAATAACCCATGCCTTGAGCTAGTGTTTCAACAGTTTATTGTGATATACACTCTGGGGCCTTTCTGAATCTGAGAGGTGTGCAAAATGCTCTCATCTCTGCCAAGTGAAGCTTCATAGTATGAATACTTCACACAAGCATCATAAGCATTTCAGCAGATACTACCAGGCTTTTGATTGAAATTTGTATTGTTCATTGTAAATTATAAGTGCATTAATAGTTTGAGACCCAGGCTTCTTTCCCTCTCTTTCAGTTTCAATTAGGATTTCTGCACAGCAAAAGCAATGCAAATGAAAAACAAGTAGAAATGAGAGGCAAGTCCCATTCAGACAAGAAACTTCATTTGCAACTCACTGTTTCAGAGCCCAGAATGCTGGGAAGGGAGAAAATTTTCATATTTCCCCTCTATTTTTCCCTCAGACAGTGAATGTGAGAGAAGAATGTAATGACTGACTTTGATGTGGGTTTTTTTGTATGGTTTTGCACTCCAGATAAATGATAAGATGCAAGACACAGAGCAAGATGCAAACATAAGTACTTTATGTGTTCAAAGAAATATACACATATGTAGTAAATAATAATGATAATAATATAAAATATATATGCATAAACTGTTGTGTTCATAACGGTAACAATCCTATTCCATTGACTTACTTAGCCGGCCTTGTATTGGACACGGTCTCTTTCAACCTGGTGTATTGTATTGTATTTTACATCAATGCTGTCATATGTCCCAATACTGCAACACCTCACTCTGGAGGAAAGACACAACTCCCAGTTTACGCATTAGTACTTCACGTTTTGGAAATGAGCTATACAGGTGGATTTTAAACTTCTCAGGATATTAGACAACATGCTAGATAAAAGTAGTGAGGAAAAGCTGACATTTGTCAACCATAATTGAGTTTAGCAGTAGCAAAATAATACCTATCTACTTTTAGTGAAATTTTTGCATTATGAATAGGTATTTCCTACAATACATCAACATTTCTTGCTGCCTTCCAGGACATTTAACTGGTGAAATATTACATATTCAATGAATCTGTGTTTTCTGAGAAAGTATGGTTTTATTGCAGATATTCTGTGTGTCTTCCTGACAGATCTATTGGATGTCACATTTGTTTCACAGGGGAAAAACAATGAGGTAAAAAGGTGTATACATAAAGTAGATTTATAGCTAAAATGTATTTAGGGATGTATATTGTGAAGAGGTTGTTAAATTTATTAATATGAAATATGAATTATGAAAATATTAATGTTGATTAATTATAAAATTATTAATAACTGATGAAGCAACAACTTATTACATGTTCTAGTGCACGTTCGTGAAATACATTCCATAAGTGGCTTAGTATTATGATTAGAACTTAATTAAACTATCTACAGACTATGTTTTATCTAATGAAGGGTGCAGTTCCGCTGCTTGGCCACTAGATGGCGACTCGGTGGAACCCGGGCAGCTTCTGGCTATATACAGCAATATTACAATCTTTCTGTGCATCAGCGATTACTCTGCTACACGTGGATACTTTGAACTGAGTGCTAGTGGGTGGTAAGCACGTGGAAGATACTCTGTAGCTGTTGTTTGTAGCAAGGTGGGGGCCCAGCCGACTACTGCTGCTGGACTGGTTCCTAGTCAAGTTGAAACGGTGGTGTTGGGTACTGTCTCCTATCTCTGTAACAGTGGGGATGAAATACTGGAACCTGGGCTCAGCTTGGAAGCAGGTTCCCTTCAGGACTCGGTCAGTTCTCTCCAGACTATAGGGATAGGTCCTGGTCGGGTTTGGCCCGTGGGGTCGGCCCTGGGAGTCGGCTCGCACGGCAGGGCGGGGCGACAGTTGCCAGTAGGCAGGCTCAGAGGTTCCCGGTCAGATGATAGCTATGGGGTCGGCCCCATGGCAAACAGCCTCGGAGAGAGAATGCGGCTGCGCCGAGCTGCAGCTTCTCCGCTACTGGGCTTAAAGGAACAATGGGACACTCGGAATAGTCCTGGGGCTAGGTATATGCGGAGTCGGTCTCTATCAAGTCCCTTCTCCCTGACAACTGGGCAGATCTTACCCTCGGGGGCTGGTCCAGTCCTCCGATAGCACGATGGGCTCTCCTGGAGGTACGACTGGCTGTAGCGATGCTGGCTTCTCGGGCTCAGTGAAGGTCCTCCTCTGGGCTGATCCTCATGATCAAAGTGCTTCTCACGATGCAGAGGCTTCAGTATGCATGCATGTATAATAGAAGCTAACAACAACAAGCTCGATGGCAGAGGCTGTGACTCGAGAGCTGCTCTCTCGAGCAAGTACAGAGACAAAGTAAGAGAGGGGGCAACTTGTTTACCAACAGGGGTAATACTTATAGATTCCTCGAGGCTGGGTTTGAATAATGGGCACTCTCATAGACAACTGGCTTCAGCCTATAGAAAGTGTGAAGCTGGAATTATGCCCACACTTGGTAAGTGTCTTCCCCCTGAAGGAGGGGAAACCTGTCCACATGCTGGGGCCAGATCTAGTATCTGGGCAGAATGTGCCTTCACCACAACGTATCAAGCAAGAGGAAGCACATACTCGGACGAGAGATGTGATAGTTTCAGGCTGTGCCTTTAAGAAAGATAGCTGCAAATTCTTTAGCTGAATAGTTGGGTGTAAAAAGGAAAACAAGAGAGGTAATTCTAAACTTATTTCATTGGTAGATGAGTGGGATGTAGTTTTACAATCTTACATTCTTTTCTCATTCTGTCCTCTTCCTTCTGGCTGCTGACATGTCTGCTTCACAAAAAAGGACTTATCTAATGACCTTGAGATAAGCATTACTATCTTTCTAACAATGCTTTTGAACTAACTGAAAATCTCCTAACATCTCTCCTTTTCTCTTTTCTTCTAATTAACCAGAGGAAAAGGGGAGGAGAAAAAGGTTGGGGGGAGTGGGGCAGTGTCCTCCTGCCCAAGGAGGATTTCTGTGCTGTTTTCTTTTTGTAAATACCTGTATAATGTTGTAAATACTGTATAGTTTGTACATATTCATTGCATTCCATTATTGCTTGTAAAACACAAGTTTCTTTCCATTTTGCTTCCCAGACTGAGTTCAGCCAAGCTTTTGTTGATGTAGGTGGATTAAACCATCACAAGAGAGGAAAAAGTCATTTACAGAAGAAAAAATGTCCTTACAGAGCAAAGGGGAAAGATATTTGGAAGAAAAATAAAGAAAAGAAAAAAAGGAAAGTGACAGTACAGGCTTGAGGAACTGAAAGGCTTCAAGTTACTCTTATGCCAATCCATCACTGGTGCAAGATTTGACAAGTTTGGAAACTCCTGTCCTAAACCAATGTGATGTGATAAGAATACCAGCAGAGGCAGCAAATAGGCTGTTTGGGAGTCAGAAGCTGTCTATCTAGTCTTCAAATCCATATAACCTTTCTTTTCGTCATTTACTTATGATTTATCCGTAATGTTAACGTGCTTCTTGATTTTTGGAAGCCTTTATTATACTCTAAGGATATGCTAATATTACAACTTATGGTTTCATGGCTATCATTCAGGCCACTTGAAAAAAATGTTCATTAAGAATCATGGAGATAATTTCTGGAGATCTAAGTGGAAAGTTGTCATGTTGCAGTGAAAGTAGCTAAAAAAAGAACATTAGCTAGGTCAGTCCCAGAAAATGAGTTCTATTACACTGCTTCTTGTTACAAACAGAAAAACAATCATCTTTTAGTCTTTAATTGATTTTGGAGAAACAAAAAATAACTCTACTACACTGTAGTTCAAATTCACCTGTACTAAATATAGTTCTGCTAAGATTTTCTGGTTTTCCATTTTGAATCTGTTAGGACATTAATACATTTTATACTTTCTAAGACCTGGGTATAGCTAAGTAGGATTTTTAGTTGGGAACATCAACATTGGTTATCTACATAATATACATACTTTTTTGAACAGTGGTGTAAATCATTACCTTTGTTAGATGGCCTGATTTTTTAAATAAAAATTACGTGCAAATTTTCAAGCTTTTGTTATGTTTAAAAATCAAATCAGGTGCATCTAACAACTAAATTAATGTACTAATATTCCAGTATTATGTTCCCAAAACAACTATTTCCTGGCAAAAGCAATTCAAAAGTACATTATATAATACATGTTTTATTTCACAAAAAGTTTCTGAAGTATAAAGTAGTATATAATGAGTAAGTCAGTGGCCAAAATAGGAAAAAAATAATCACATTATTTAAATGTTATACTTTTATGATATTCGCTCCAATTATGTTTAAAATTCATCTACTGGGATTCCATTTATCCATCACTGGATATTTATGCTATAGTTAGTTGCCTGAACTATCTTCATTATGAGATAGAAACACATTTTTGTATTAAAAAGCTACCACAGGATGAGACAAATTTCCTAGAAATGTCAGTTTCTGTCTGATTACTAAGAGAATACGGACAGTTAGCCCAGGTACTACATTATCTGCTTTACAGATCTTTGAAAACTAGTGAAATGAATCCCACGACTATACTGACTTGTACTCTGCTATTGATCCGTCTGTCATGGTCTCTCTTATGTACTCAAACTCCTATTTATACAGAAAACTTTTCAGGAGCTTGACTAATTTTCTTTTTTCTTAATGTTTCTTCAATACCTTGCACAGTAAGACTATAACTACACAAATGAATTAGACATACTTACCTGATTAGTGTTTCATATATGCATGGAAATGTGCTCAACTTTGTGCCAGAAAAATAAACTCATTATGCTGGGAAGGAGAAAAGCTTAATGCAGACCATTGTTTATATGGAAAGCTAATGTTCTTCTGATTGAAATGAATGAAAAGTAATGCTGTATATGTATGCCACTTTACCTATTAGAGCCGTTGTGTAACCTCTCTGCTTCAAGAGTTTGGAAAAAGTTATTTCTTCAGAAGGAAGTCCCCCAGAAGAGGCAGAAAATAAGAAGACACCAACTCTTGAGAAGGCAGCCATTCCTAAATACAATGAAAATTAATGAGATTTGGATGACAGGGTGAAACAATTGCCATTCATTCTTTCTGCATACACAGAGAAAATTTTCTCTGCTTACAATCATGGGGCTAGCCATCACATAAACAGATGGAGTCCATTCTGCATATGTTCTAAGGTATAACATATATGAAAGAAGTTGAGTTTGTATAATTTATTTTTCTGCTACACAGGGGAGGAATGGAGCTGAGGACTAAGTGAGATCACTCGCAATTTCTATTCTCAAAAATTCCACTTTCCTTATATATGTTTTTTTCTACAAGCCTTTAACATTATATGAGAGAAGGCAGTTGAAATAGGGCAGTCTTATAGCTGGGCATGTAAACGTTACCAGGTCAAATAAGAGCAAGAGAGAGTGATTCTAGAAATAGACTGGTGCACTCAGCATTGATGGGAGAAGACAAGTCCTCCAATGGCAGGTATGAAGACAGGTTCAGTGCACATGGAGTGCATTAAAGCACCATCAGATACCAGCTAACAAGACAAGATCTAAACAAGGCACAGCAATTTCTGTATAGTGAGAGTCTGAGGAACACAAACTTGAGCTTATGAACTGCTCTCAGGACAAGGAACTGGAGAGCTCAGGTTCATGAAAATTAGATTACTAGGATTCCAGATGAGAGCTGGCTTTGAGTATAGAGAGATAGAACACAGAATATCTATGCAAATCTGCACAGATGTATCTCCAGGAAGTCTGAATTATGCAACTGGATGATTGCAGTGCCAAAGCTACATGACTGATGTATACAACCAGTATCTTCCCTCAGGTATCCCTTGTGATTAGAAAAGACTTGTTAAACTGGCTTATTAAGGAGAGCTTCAGGTGCTGACTTCAGTTTTTCACCCTAGCTAGAGTTACTGATCAACAGTTTAGTTTTAGCCATCTATACATACCTATAATATCTATTTTTAAATTTATTTTTATGTACTTCAATCTCTTGTAACCAAAATCTGTGTAATTCCCCTAAGTTATCAGAATGAAAGTACAGAACCATGATTTTTGCATTTTGGAGTATTTTTCCTCAGCTCTGTCAGCAGGAGTTTTAAAATTCTAACATTATTTTGTTCACACATAATGATTCTAGTATCTTCTACATCAGTGCTTTACTAGTTCTTTACTGATGCTTGGAAATAGTCCATATTTAGGAATTTCCTCATTTAATTAACACCAAGTTCAATTTTTGCGCCTCCATGGAAACGATTAGATGTGACTGAGAACAGACCAGGTAAGAAAAAATCAGTTTGAACACTAATTTTTCAGAGAGAAAAAAGGATTGTAATGGAAAGTGACCTGTGGCTTTACCTACATAAATATTAATGGCAAAATAACTGCAACAGGTATATAAAAATTTCCTTTGCAGTTCAATGTAATGGAAAATTTAGCAAGTTATATTAGCTGGCACTTTTGCAGAAGCTTGTTACTTGATTTGAATGAGCATGAAAGTATCAAGTAGGCTACAGAGTCTTGCTTTGCTTTCATTCCCAGAAGCAAGGACAGGATGTTTTACCACTAATGAACAAGTGATCTGATTAATGTATAATGATCCTTGCTAAAAATGATGTTAAAGGAATGTTAAAATTGCATGGCTAAGCACTGAGGGGCTCAGACCCAGCACACTAAAATAAACAGACTGGATCTTCACTGACTCAAATGGGCTTTGGATCAGATACTTTAAAAGCAAGAGAAGATATAAAATACATGTATTCACAGGATGGTTAACACTGTGTATGGGTAGATATGGAACAAGAATACTTAGAAAGAAGGGAGATTTTCTTCCCTTTCTCTTTCAAATTTTAAGGGTAGCTGAAGTAACTTGGTCTGTCCTTCCTGCTCTCCGTGCCCCTACCCCCACAAATGTGGGTTAATGCTCATCTTGAAAAAAAAAAAAAAAAAAAAAAAAAAACAACGGGGGGAGAGCTCGTGTCCTCCCTGGGGGTGTGTTTTCTCCCCTAGGAAACTGCCTTGGTCTGTTCCACTTCCCCCCTCCCTGTCCAGCAGGGGTATAAGAGGGAGGAGAATTGCAGCCATTGCTCTCTTTCCTGCTGCTTCCACACTTTACAAAGGACTGGTTCTGTATCTCACATATTTTTTCTTTTCCTTCTCCCATCCATCCTTGTTCCTTACCCTTGTGAACCCTGCCTGTCATTGTTACATATATATATGTGTGTATAATATATATATATACTGTTTAAAGAAAAGTTCTTTGCCTCACTACTTCCAAGCCGAACCCAAATTATTGGTGGATTTGGTCCCCTCCCTTTTCTCTCTCAACTGGGGAAGAGGTGGAGGGAAATGAAGGAAGGATTACCAGCCTTGCCCCCATCTGAGCTTTTAAGCCCCAGTTAAGGCTCAAACCACCACAACAAAATAGAAAGAAACCAAAACAATTTACAGAATCACAGAATCACAGAAATGTTCAGGTTGGAAAAGACCCTCGGGACCACCAAGCCCAACAGATAACCCTACTCTACAAGGGTGAAACCCTTTCCTAAGTGAAAATCTTTTGCCTAGGACTTAAGATTTTACATAAGCAGAAATACTGATAGAAGAATTCACACTGGGTTCTTATATTATGTCTGTCATAATGCATCTCTGCTATGATCACTATTCAGGATGCTTACCAACATCCTGGAAGCGGCCTGAATGCTTTGGCAGTCTTTTGGACAGTGGGGAAAGTCAGTGGAATCTGTCTACTCTTTATATTAAATAATCACAATCAGACTTTTTATTTGGAATAAATAAATAAATAAATAGATAAATAAAAGCTGTTCCTCAATTAAAAAAATATTTTGGTGCTAACTTTTCTGAAATGTGAAAATTTCAGAATCTGAAATGGAAGATTTCAAATGTTTAGCAACACTGTTGATCTTGATTAATCACTGAAATGAGTATTTAAACCAGCAATGATAAAGACACCAAGCAAGGCCAGAGGAAAAAAATGCATAGAGTTTACTGCAAATGAAATATGATATTTTTATATAAATAAAGCAACATGATTTTACCTGATCTGATAGGATATCGCCCAGTCAGGAAAGCTGCTCTGCTTGGAGTACAAAGTGGGGATGCTGCTATATGCTGAGTAAGTGTCACTCCTTCCTCTGCTAACCTGTCGATATTAGGGGTTCTAGGAAAATATCAGCAGGAAAGAAACCCAAAAGAATACATAAAGATAATTATTTGGAAATGGGTATAATGAGATCAAGGCATCTGAGATAAGAACTATCAGGAAAATCAAGTTAAGACTTGTTGTATGCAAATTATGAAAGCCAGGGTGGTGTTGCAATTCTAAATGCTATTGTCTCCAGTATTGTTGTTAGGTGTCAATACTTGAACTGTGGCATTGTGCCAAAAATCTGTTTTCCCACTTTTGATGGCCAGTACAAAACTGTGACACCTGGATGTATTGTATTACAACCCTTTTAAATGTGTTCCTTAAGCTAAAACTGTTACTTATATGGCCTCTATGTTACAGTAATAGGAAGAGGAAAAAAATGAAGAAAGGTTATGCTTCCTTACTCCATCCATGGTTTCACTTCTCTCTTTCCTCAGCAAAAGATTTCTATGGTAGGTGTAATGTTGTATGGTGGCAATTCTTACTGGGGGAGATTCAAACAGTAATGACTGTGGTTTAGATCCTTACATGTCTAGCATGGCTATGTCTAGCATGACTATGTCTGCAATGCTAGACCCAAGAACAAATCAAAGTTTCCCTGTCTGCATGGAAAACTTCTCTGTGATGTGGCTCATCGTGCAGATGAAAATTGTTTCCTGAAGAAAAAAATACTATGTCCTTGGTTCTACAAAAGAAAAAAAAAAAAAAAAAAAAGGAGGAATGCAGACTGAACAGGAGCTGCAGTATGTTCTAATAGGTCCCCATCCTGGGAGATTAATTACCATGACTTCAAGGTACAGTAGTGCTCCCATCATCTCAGTCTGAATAGTCAGAAACATTAATTTTCCAACAGCTGATAACAAGCAGTATGATGAAATTTCTTCATACTCCAAAGATCTAATTCTGAATTCACACATCACAGAACACAGATCATGAAGCAGTTACAGTTCTGCATATACCTATACAGCATTACCTGCTGTAATTTGAGGTTGGTTGGTTAGTTTTGTTTTGGACTTTTTTAGTATGTGTTACAAGGAGTTTTTATATATAACTAACTCAGCAGGAACAAGAGCATTTAACATTTGACAGGACAGTGCATTTAACCTGAATGTTTAAATTAACTCAAAGACTTTGCACCACTGAAACACCACAAATAGGTACAATTTGTACTGTTTATACAACAATCACACCTAAGCTGGTAGTAAAGATCAGACATTTCCATGGATGCTATCACACAAGTTATCCATGACTCTGACATTTGTGCGGCAGGGTGAGTGAGTTCTCCCCCCATACACAAAGAAACCACAGCTAAATCAGTCGGAGAGGCAAATGAAATAAGCTGTATTTACAAGCAGAAATGGAATGCAGATGGATATATACACAAATATACAGTATTTACAATATATACAGAAATATACAGCAATGAATGTAATACAGAAGACCTGCAGACGGAGGAGGGTGTGCCCCCTGGCCCCTGTACCCCCTCTCCCTCCCCACCTCCCTTTTTTCCCAAAAAGGGCTAGAGAGAGAGAGAGAAAGGCAATTAAGGAGAAAAATTCTGTTAGCTCAAAGCGTGTGCAAGAATTAGTTTTCTTATCTGGTTAGCTTTGTTAATTCAAGGTCACCTCCATCCGTAGCTGTTGCTTCAGAGAGAGAAAAGCAGACAGGCCCACAGGAACAGAGAGAACAGACTGAACTGGACTGAGCTAAGACTCAAACTGAACTAAAAACTTAAAAGTTGCATTCTACCAATCTACCAATGAAATTAATTTAGAATATCTTGTTTTTGTTATTATCCCCAAAACATTCAGCCAGATTGTTCCAGCAACTGTCCCTTTCTTAAAGGCACAGCCTAAAACGATCACAAGATCATACTGGGGAACACTGCTGCATTGCTTAGGCACATTGACATGCATTTCAATTAATGTATTGACTACAGAATGAAATAAATGAAGGAAAAAACATCAGCACTTTATTTCTGGATAGTGACAATCTTATCTCAAATCAGAAGCGCTTGAAACTATGTTTCATTTGTATGATGTATTTTAATCATGTATATTTTAAAAGAAAATTGTTGATCATATCTTGCTTCTCTAGACCTACTCTTATTTGGTTTGTTGCACAATTTTTGTTTCTGATGCAGCTTTTCAGCAGAATAAATGCATCAGATCAGTTTTCTTTTGTTATTCAGAAAAAAGATCAAATATTTTCTTCTCTGGAAAAGTTATTAACTTTGATTAATTATAAAGAATCTAATCAAATATCTGAATGTTTTGGGGTTTTTAATCTTACAAGTCCACAGAAAAAAACAAATATAAAGCTACGACTCCCCCATATGTATAATCTTAAATGCATCATACCTTAACGTTCTGTTCCCGTAACAACCCAGGTCTCCAATACCGAGATCATCAGCCATCATTAAAATAATATTAGGATTTGAAGCACTGTGTGTTTTGACATTGTTCATGGCACATTGGCAAAATATTAAAAATAAAAGCAGTCTCATCTTCTTCCTGGTGTGTAAGAACAGGTAGAAAACATAATAGAAGCACTTAAAAAAAAAAAAAAAAAAAAAAGTTAAGCTAATTGATTCTGATTATTGCCCTGGATTGTACAATAGAAGAAAAAAAGAAAAGTGTATTTTCCTATATTTTGTATATTTTTATTGACCCTTTTTTCCCCCTAGGGAGGATTTTTTTTTAAACATTATTTTCTCTCATATTTCTTAAAAATAAAAATGCATCATTTAGTATATAGCTAATTTTACCTTCCATCCATTTACATATATGAAGCCTTTAAAGATCAACAAAGAACTAGTTACAATACTTCTGCATACACTGACCACTATATAACAATAAATCATGAGAATAAATAAGGCTGCTGGGGTTTGAGTGTAAATGTGATTTGAGTAACAGAGAACATGAATCAAAGACCAAAATTTCCGAGGTCCATTGCAGAAAAGAAGTTCATCAATTCTGCTATTGAAGTAAGTAACTGAGTTTCTCTTCAACTCAGGAAAAAAAAAATCCAGTTTGAGTTTCTTGACAGAAATAAGTACAATGGAAAAGGGACTGAAGAGATATCAAATTATTGAAAGGAATACTTAAGGAAAAGCTCTTCATAAAAGTTTTAAATAAAAACCTGTGGCAAAATTATGTATCAGGATGTTCTATTAAAAATGCTCATGCTATTGCCGACTTAAAACTGGAAGACAAATGTATTGTCCATTATAGTATATACGATTGTACACTTTTCTGATGAAAGTAGTCTCTTTGCAGATGTAAATGTTGTGTATGTTATTTTACCTAAAGAGGGACTTGTCATATCTCTGTTTTAAACTGCATTGACTGCATTCTGAATGAAATTGAGTGCCTCTAGGCTGTGATGGACTGTGCGAGGTATACACATCAAAAAAGAACAGAGACTCTCTTTTGCCATTAGTAATATTTCCATTGTTCTGGATGCAGGTAGTCTTTTTCAAGTGCAGATGAAGCATGAGTCACACTTGCACTGCGGATTATATCGGGACAAGAGAGAAGAAAAAAACAAGAGTGAGGTAGAAATTTGAAAGTGAAAGCATAGGAAAAGGAACCAGAAAAATTCGTTTCCAGAGAGAATGGAGACAGGAGGTCAAGAAATAAAACACTTGTAAATGAGTGAGTTACAGTATATGAATGTAACTGGAGAGAAAATAAAGAAGCCAGAACTGGGAAAGCTGGTACAAAGAAACCAGACATCAAAGGAGACAGATTCATAAATTAGTGAGGTGTGATGGTAAAGGTATCTGTAGAGAAGATGAAGAGCTTGCACTCATTTGAATAGAGAGCAAGAAGGGAAGGTTGAGATCCAGGTGGAATGAGAACTGCAGGTTGAAGTGAGAGGAAACTGTAGAGGGTTTAAGAAACCAGAAGGTGTAGCAAGAGAAAGAATAGGAAAACAAACTGTGGAAAGGAGGCGAGAGAACTAGAAGTATTTGAGATGAAAGAGCTGAGGAGTTATGAGTAAGGGAGATGAAGAGAACTAATTGGAAGGAGCCTGGGCAGACACTGATACAAGCAAGATTGATATAAGTGAGAAGAGATCAAAATAGTGGAGCTCAACCAACACAGACTGTGACATCTGATTCTCAGCCTTCATTATTGCCATCCTCTCAGAAAGCATAGATGCTAATTTGATTTTAACTATTTCAGTGCTTGTTCATATACAGATAAAACACTAATAAGTACATTAGCTGGCTTTTACTCCTTAACACTTTAGAACACACTGGCCTCACTTTGATGGTTTAGACTTCAGCTGTCAACATTTAAAGATCCCAACCTTATTGCTGAGGCAACAGATTGTTACCTGGTTTACTCCAACGGATGCAATTTACTTAGTTCAACATGGAAAATATATAAACAAACTTTAAGACTAAAACACTATACAAGTTTCTGCTTGGTAGGATGCATCTAACCAAACCTTCCCCAAATTACCGTACTAATGAAGCTCTGTAGCATCTGCCATGGTGCAGACATTAAATCTGCAAAGTATATTTAACATTTTTTCCCCCCTGAAAGGATAAATAAGTGTGGGTTGCTTCCCTTGTTCTTTGAGAGAACAAACTACACTGACCCCATAGGACTGGAACAACCTGCTGCTGTATTTTATGTTCCCATTCCATAATTCTGAATGTGAGGGCCTCAAGGCCCTAGGATATCAGGTAGTGATAGGACTAGGGGGAACGGAATGAAGCTGGAGGTGGGAAGATTCTGACTGGACATGAGGAAGAAGTTCTTCACTGTGAGAATGGTGAAGCCCTGGAATGGGTTGTCCAGGGAGGTGGTTGAGGCCCCATCCCTGGAGGTGTTTAAGACCAGGCTGGATGAGGCTCTGGCCAGCCTGATCTAGTGTGAAGTGTCCCTGCCCATGGCAGGGGGGTTGGAACTAGATGATCCTTGTCATCCCTTCCAACCCTGACTGATTCTATGATAATAGGGAGCTTGGTGATAATGTTGGTGACATTACATACAGAGCCACATGGATGCTCACAGGATCTCAACATTTATTTAACAGAATTACTGAATACCCTCAGTTTTGCTGTAGATTTCATGCTTGAATAAAACATAGAAATATATCTCCTGCTACTAAGAAGACTATCGGTATAAAGGTACAAAGCTAGCTGGTTTCTCAAGTTTACAGACAGGAATGCCAATGTGTAATTCAACTAGTACAAACAAAACATCCTGGGCTTTAGTTAGAAGGCATGTATCTATAAAGCATACTTTGAGTGAATATGTATGGGGTCTTTAGCCAATAATGAAAAGGACAAATTAATTTTCTTTTTCTTCACAAAGTTACTGTTGGAAACCAGAGCAGAAGCTGTTTTATTTTCCAGAATGAAAGAAATGTATAAAATGAGTGAAACGTCTTAAAAAATTAAGTTATTTATGTGAATTTTAATGCAATTTCAAGTCTGTATAAAGGAATCAGCAGGAAAGTAACCCATTCACCAAAATACTTAAAAAAAAACCCCAAAAACCCAAAAAAACATCTTGGTCAAACTTTAAAATCTTCTGCTATGTATTATACAGCTTCTTCATACAGTATTTTGAATGAATCTACACAGCAAAGTAAGCAATAGTTGTGTCCAATATCAACTGAATCAATGTTACTTGCAAAATAGCTGAAAATGTTACTGTGTGGATCTGTGCCTGCAGAGGATCTGTGCCTGCAGAGGATAGACTCATTTATTTTCTCTGTTTATCATTTTAAGAATCAGCAACAAAAAAGATATCAAAAATTGTCCGTAATACAATACTGCTGGATACTCCTCCACTCTGAAGGAGTATGTGTATGTAGTCTCATGCACCAGGCTATTTGCCTTCACCTGAAATCATGCCCCTGAAGTGAAATCAACACGGAAACAAAAAAATTCCAAACAACTCTGATTTCTCCCATGTATTCTCTCTGCAGAAGATATTTTGAAGGGATGTGCATGGAAAGTAAGAAAAATCTGATGGATGAAATTGAGTGGAATGCATAACAGCAAAGAAATTTGGAGGAGGAAAAAGGGAAGGACGTAAGAATGAAGCTCTGAGCATGTCACACCAAGGTTTTTAATGGGGAAAAGACAGGCATGTGCAGACCTATCATAAAAACAATGGCACCACATGAGATGAATCTTCCGCTTAACCTACTATTTGGTCTCCAGCAGCAGTCACTCTTAATGCTTAGAGAAAGAACCTAAGAACTTTGGCAAGTGCACCCTTTACCAGTATACCCTTCTTGCTTTTGAGAGTCAATATTTGGGGCAGTTTGGATGAAAGCATTTTACTCAATTTACTGAAACCAATTTGAATTTTTTATTTGTTTGTTTTTTTTTACTTCCACAACATCCTTTAAACATTTCTGCAGCAGGTTTCAGCTTTAAAGGCTTATGTATTACATTGAGGTGGCAACATTATTCCTTAATTGCACACAGGACACATCAGTGAAAATTTTAATCTGTTTTACCTTCCCTTTGAGATAATAGGACTAATGGTACCTTCTTTACTCCAAAGGTAGTTCTGAGTTGAATGGGTTTAAAAGCTGCTTAATTTCCTATAACAAGAGGTATATATGAATTTGATTTCATACAAGCTATTTCAAACTACTTAAATCATATATGAACCTATATACATAAGTAAATAGATGTGTCGACATACACATCTGCATATGTATGTGGGTGTGTATATACATTACACACATGCCCTACTCTTTCTAGGTATGATCAAATTACATTTTTAGGATTTAAATATATGTTTTCAATTTCTAGTAAAACAAATTCAGTAAAAGTGTATAAGAATAAATAGATGAAAGCAAATAATAGATAGAATCCACTGCTTGTTCATATTTCATATGGATTTACCAAACACTTCTTTCAAGTTTTATTTTTCTGCATTAAAAATGTTGGTAGATCATACAGGGGCCTCAAAGTTGTCTACATTTATTTTTCCCCTTTGGGATAATTGCCTGAAGATACGGGTAGCTGTTTCATCCTTATCCTTATTTCTACAGACATTAATCTCTGACAAGAACAATGCTATGAAAGTCTTTCAAACCCCTCATCCCAATGGAATCATGCCAGTATTTTTATTCCATTTGATTATACAATTTATCTCCAAATTACTTTTTCAAAGTAACAGAGCCCTTTGAGAAAATGCTTAATATATCCTTGAAGGTGTATGTTTTCTGATGAAATGAGCAACATTTAAAGATACTTACCTCATTAAAAAAATGCTGCGCTATCCTTAAGTGGTAGGTAAGGGAAAAAAACCAAAGAAGAAAAATTACCTTGCTTAATTGAATGCCAGAACTCTGTACACAAACTAGAAGACAGACCTGCTCTCCATACTGATGATTCTGCAAACAGAAAGAGAAAATTACTCAGCTTCATGAGAAACAGTAGCAAATAGTAAAGCAATACTATATACTATTAACAGTTTCCTGGTAATGGCTTAAGATTTGTTCAGATCTCTCAATTAATTTCTCCCTTAAAAGCTGGTCATATCTGTTGCATCTTTTATGCCATATGACTGCAAAAAGAGAAATAATACTGTATACTTTTGGCCTGTTCCTAATGCTAATTCATTCAGACAATCATGTCTTTGCATTTGCAAAGAGTCAGTCACAGCATCCTAACTTATGACTCGTAAATCATGCTCAGTAATATGATTGCCTTCAAAGCCAGACATACTCTTACTGTTTCCTCAGGTTCAGGCACATATGACATTCTTATTAGTAGTTTGGCATGTGGTTTTCTTTCATTGTTGTTTTTTTGTTTGTTTGTTTGTTTTTTGCTTTCTCTTTTCTGTTTTGTGGTTGATTTTGTTTGTGTTTTTTTTTTTTCCCCTGGAAAATTGTAAGTGACACAGGAATCATCCATTCTAACTATTGGTAAAGGATTTCAGATTCAGTGTCAAATTAACATGCAACTTGTTTCCCAGGCTGGAGTTGATTTGCATTCAGCCTTCTCAGAGTGGGCAAAGAAGGCTGGGTCTCTCTGCATCTGTAAACTGTTACTTGTGTCATAAAAAGATAGAACACTTTTCTGAAAAATATCAATATCCATCTTAAAATGAAAATCTGCATTTAATTTATTAAAAGTTGTCTCACTGTTGAGTCAGAAATTTCACTTAACATGAACTGGGAAAAACACCAGAACAAATAATCATCTCTTGCTGGATCTGAATCAAATAGAAATGAAGCGACACTGCCTCCATCAGACAGAATGCCAATTTTGTTATCTTTTTAAAAGGCTCTCACAAGAATTCAGTAATTTCATCTCAACTCAATTACAGAAGGTAATGGTAGTATTAATAAAAATAAATACCATTTCTAGTAGTAAATTATAATTTGAATGGAAGATAAGATTTTATTTTGTGATAAAATGCTATTATTTTATTTGTAATGAAAGACCTCTATGATTACATACATATTAGTGCATATATTCTTTTCTGTGTTTACTGTTTCATAATATTCCTTCCTTTAACCAAACGCTCATTAGAAACTCAATTTTAATTTTTGAATATGGGCTCTGGTCAGCAACATAAAAAATAGAACCATAAGATAACACAGTCAGGTATCCTATTTGCAGTTATGCATCATCCTGAGACAGAAAAATCTTTTCAAACAAACAAAACCAAAACTAATAATGAGTGACTACTAGTGCCAGTGTCACTTCCAAGGAAGCAGACACAATTAAAAGAAAGTAAAAGAAATCTTTCAGTAATTGCATGTTACTAAAATATACAGCCATGTATGAAGGATAGAACTTCCCTGTCTTTACAGTTTATCACTTGACAAGCATTTCAGGTCTGTATCTCTCCACATACATTTTGTATTTAGTGCAAATATATAAAAAATTACCATTGGATGTTGATGGAAAAGAAAGGTGAGAGATGAGAAAGCTTTTTTTCTGAAATCTGTATTAACATTTTAATTATTTCATGACACTGACTGACAACATGTGTAAAGTTAGTGACATGTGTTATTATTATTTTTCCTTGTAATGTGTAGGTCTATTAGAATAAGACATTTATGACATTTCCATAATTTAGGACCTTAAACTCATGCATGATATCTAATTTAATTATTAATTTTGAAAGCTGTTGAGTCAGGGGTTTTTTAATATATTAGAGCTAGATGACGTCTGAAATGAATATTTTTGATACTTCCTTTTTCAAGAGAGTCAAATGAATGTGAGGAAGAAAAACCTGTGTCACTCAAATTCTTTTTCTAGTTTTATGATAAGCAAGCAGGACTGTGAGCCTTATACATGGAATTGTAAGTTTCACCACACCCATCTGAATTGCAGCAACATAGAAACTGCAGCTTCATCTCACTGATAGACTTCACCCAACCATTGCCAAACTTGGCTCTTCCAAATTTCCTCCTAAATTCAAGGCAATAATCCATAAAATGTTTAAAAAGGAAGGAAAAAAAAAAAAAAAAAAAATCCTAATTACATGCAACATTGGACAAGGACACTAAACTCCAACAAGATACTGCCTTCTCAAACACAATGCACAAATGTGAAGGTTGTTATGTAAGTCCTGCTTTAAGTCTTTGGAGGGACAGTAAGATAACTGGCCAACCACCTAATACTAGATTTTAATGTAATTCAATTTGAAAGCAATTTATAAGCCTTTATCACTGAAATGGTAGACATTAAATGCCTCTTAGAGGAAAACATGAAACCTAACAGGAGAAAAAAACACAAAACAAACCAACCAACCAACCAAAAAAAACCCACCAAACAAAACCCACAAAAACCCCAAGGCTCTTAAGAAACCTCTCTCTCCTGTGAGTTAATCACTGGCATCCTCTGGATTGTGTAAAGATCAAAACTTCAGATTTTATAACACAATATTATTGCATTTTCTTCTACCTACAGCCATTTTTATAGTCAGTAGGTCAGTATAGTACCGCAGAACTTGCAGCAAAAAAGACAGCTATGTTTTTTTAGCTACACGAAGCTAGCAAGTAGCATATCAATAAAACAATCCAGTATGTTATACTATATCCAAAAGGTTCTTTCATTTAAAGAGAGGTTGCATTTGCATTAATTTGTTCTCAGAGAGATTATTATTTATAAAACAGCACTATTGTTATTTATACTTGCATCATGACAACACTCAGGAGCTCTCAATACAGCCACTGTTTATACCAGATTTAAAAAAAAAAAAAATTAGGAAAGGCTGCATTCAGGCAATATTAATTTTATCCATGTACAATTTAAATGTCTATATGGCTTATATCACCTAGGCACTCATGGTGCAAACCAATTCATCTGAATTTATTAATCTTAAAGTTATATATTTAGTCTGAGCTAGTTATCTAGACTTTGTCTCTACTTAATAGGAAGGGACAGGAGGATGATTGATCTTTTTTTTAAGATTGGTATAATTAAATTTTGAAAGTGATGGTCATGATCTTTTTCCACACACTGGAAGGAGAGCCCAAAAATCTAGTTTAGACTAAATGTATACAAAAAGAATAGTTACATTAAATAATAACCACCACCCCCCAACAAAATCCCTATGTATTTAAACCAACTACTACATTTTTCAATTGTATTATTTTTCAATACTACCAACCTCGGTCATGTAACAATTTCTAACTCTGTAATTCCACTGAAATCTGAGAACTAGCTGCAAAATTGTGAGATTTCTCCAAGTGATGCATTTAAGTATTAAATTATTAAGCATTCCTTTTCAGACTATACAGCAATCTTTTATTACTCTCAAATAAAAGATATTTGATCTAAGAATGACTACATCAAAGAGCATGGATAATTTTATAGGAATATTTGTAATTCCCTGACTGATGCAAGCTGTAGCCACCTCTGTGTTCAGGTTACAATCATAATTCTCTTCAGACAAAGAAACTTTCTAACAGGAGTTCTGATGGAATAGAGATTGTAGGAGAAGGATTGTTTTCAGATAACTTTAGAAGACTATAGGGAAGATTTGTCTTTGCTCAAATTAGAGAGGGCTATGTTTTGTCTTTGACTCTGAGGGCAATGTAAACACCTTGTAACTGAAGGAGAGAAGCTGGGCAGAATCTGGTTGGATGTGTTAAAATATTGTTTTGTTATTTTGACCTATTGTATGCCTTAATTACACATATGCCAGTAGAAAATGACCAATTGAGATTCGACACATGTGCCTTCTGATAGACTACATAACTTGGCTGTATAACGTAATAAACATCTTCATCTGCTTACATCTTGTCCTGAAAGCATGCTCAAGGTAATTAAAAACATCTATACTATTACAAGAGATTACATTCCTCACTTTAACTCAAGCCAGATGAGATTTCATAGGAGTTGCTGTCAGAAATGACCAATCAATAGATTGGAAGCTCAGACTCACTGTGGTTCACAGCCTTGTCTCTGCTGTCCTCTTGCCTAAGGACTACACACGCAGCTGTGGTGAAGGCACATTATGCCCAAATACTGAATCTTGTCTCAATATGTGGACAAGTTCCCTTCCTTCATGAGGGAGACAAAAGCCAAGGAATTAGCTAGGCCGGCACGGACCCCTGCACGCACGCATCGCTTGAGATGCCCGTGCAAACACCAAGTATGGGCATAATTCTAGCTTCACGCTTTCTATAGGCTGAAGCCAGTTGTTTACAAGAGTGCCCATTGGTCAAATCCAGCCTCAAGGAACCTGTAAGTATTACCCCAGTTGGTAAATGAGTTGCCCCCTTTTTCACTTTTCTCTCTCCTTGCTCGAGGGGACAATGCTCGTGCTATAGCCTCTGCCATTGAGCTCATTGCTGTTAGTTCTTCTCTCTCATACATGCAAGCATACTGGAAGCCTCTGCACAACGAGAAGAAACCCTTATCCAGGCAGGCCCGTTGAGCCTCAGCCCTGAGAATTATCACTAGAGGGAGGATCTTCACTGAGCCCGAGAAGCCCAGCGTCGTTACAGCCAGTCACACTGAACAGGAGAGCCCATCGTGCCTCCAAAGGACTGGACCCCCGAGGGTAAGATCTGCCCAGTTGCCGGGGAGAAGGGACTTGACCAAGTCTGGTAGTCCGCACATATACATAACCCCGCTATCGTGGGAGAGGAGCCGCCATGCCAAGCCCTGTAAACCTCAGGGAAATCCAGAGCACCGTTCGTGCCTAGCCTCCTCCAAACCCAGGAGCGCTCTGGCAGTCCCGCTGCTCCTTTAAGCTAAATAAACGGGAAGCCACTGCTCTACGCAGCCGCATTTCTTCCCCTAGTCTGTTTACATCAGCCCGAAGACCTGTTGTAGCCGGACCGACTCCTGCCGGGTCTGTCCCGCCTACTACCGTGCCCGATCGGAAGCCTCTGAGCCCGCCTATCGGGAACCATCACCCCGCCCCTGCTGTGCGAGCCAACTCTGAGGGCCGACCCCATCCCGGGACCAGCCCTGCCAGCCCTGCCGGCCCCATGGGCCGACCCCACCAGGACCGCTCCCTGTCATCTGGAGGGAACTTGCTGAGTACTGTGAAGGGAACCTGCTTACTAGCTAAGCCCAGTTTCCATTTCCTCTCCACTGCAGCAGAGAGAGACTAGCCACCCAGCGCTTTGTCCAGACCAGCCTAAGAACCAATCCAGCGACGGTAGTCTGCTGGAACTCAACCTTGCTACAAACAACAGCTACAAAATATCTCCCACGTGCTTTCCACTCACTAGCATTCAGTTCAAAGCATCCGCGTCGAGCAGTAACCTGTGACGCATAGAAACATTGCTGTATGTAGTTAGAAGCCACCCGCGTTTTGTCGAGTCGCCATCTACTGGCCAAGCCTCGGAACTGCACCCTTCATTATATAAATATAGAAATGATTCTGTAAATATTTCCAATTGACTTCTAATTATAATACTAAGCCACTTATAGAATGTATTTCATGAACGTTAGAAAAGACCAGTCTTGAACGCAGACAGTTCGTGTCAGCTCTGCAATGGACTCACTATAGGACAGAGCTAATTCCATGAGGCAAGCCGGTGGCACCTTGGGAAAAAATATTTAGAAAACGGGGGAAAAAAAAAGAGGGGGAAAGAACACAGAAAGAAGGTTTGTAGAGGGCAGAGAGGAAGAGGAGGGAACAACAAGGCAAGAGTAGCAGGAGGTGCTTCACTCTGCAGCAAGCATTTGCCTAAAGGGACTGCAGGCTATGGAGGGCCCCCATCACAGGATAGTAAAAAAAATAGCAACAAGGAGTGGCAGAGGGAAATGGCTAAGCACTGACTTGGTCCTCCTTCACCACCCATTGCCTCACTGAAGGGACTGAGAGCAACCTACAACAATAACACAGTAGGAGGAGATGTCTGGAGTGAAGGTGTGGTGACTAGAAATGTGAAGGAGAAGCATCTGAAGCTAAGCCAGGAAAAGTGGGAGGAAAGCTGTTTCTCCTGCATATTTAAATGTTTGTCCTTTTTGGTGTTTCCCAATACCCCAGTCACTAACTAAATATTTATGCCACTTGGAATAAATTGAGTTCAATTCCCCAAGTTGTTCTGCCCACGTTAGTAAGTGATTTATCTGTCTTTATTTCAGCTTATGAGGCTTCTCACTCTTATTCCTCCTCTCTCCCATCTCGCTGGAGAGGGGACTGAAGGAAGTGAAGAAGACTGTGTGGGTACTTGGCTGTTAGAACCAGCCAACCCACTGCACTTAAAAATGAACAGGAATGAATGGATCCACTGGCAAATTACTTTCATTGACTTGCATTAGCCTAAAGTTTCTTTGCTGTGATCCAATCCATCCAGAGTCTAAATGTATGCCTTTTATCAGGGATAGAAATGGAAAAGCTTTTTAACTAAAAAATAATTCAAGATCAGCTGATTTAATGATGGTGCTGGTCTAAGGAAGCTCACAAGACATAAAATAATAGCTTCTTCTTCCTCTTTTTTGTTTTGCACAAGAGATATTTGAATTAAGTAAATACAACCACTTACTGAAAACCAAATTTCTTTACAATTTCTAAAACAAAAGAAAATGGTTTTTGTTACTTCTGTTATACAATTAATATTCAGAGAATGGTATGTCTTCACTCAGTTAGTAGTAATGAATGTGTCTCATAAAAAATTATGTTAAAAGATTAATAAAATCATATACCCATAGAATTGTTTTGGTTGGAAAAGGCCTTTAAAATCATTGAGTCCCACTGGTATTTTACTACCATGTCTGGTGCTAAACCATGTCCCTCAACACCACATCTATGTATCTTTAAACACCTCCAGGGACAGGATTCAACCATCTCCCCAGGGAGTGTATTCTAATGTTTAATAACTCTTCCAGGGAATAAGTTTCTCCTGATACCGAATCTGATTCATTTTTGGTGCAATTATAGGTCATTTCCTCTTATTACTTGTTACTAGGGAAAAGAGACCAACACCCACCAATGTCACAATTTAAAAACTAAATTGTTCTCCTTTACTTTTACATGTAGAAAAATAGCCTGTTTAACATTTACACGGTGAAAACAAATCACTTTTTTTATTCTTTTCGGCATGAAGATATCTTTACTATGTTATTTTGAACAAGGTTAGGATTATCTCTCAAAGCTCCCATGTTTATAAACCTGATACTAAACAGCACAAAGTCAATAGAATTATCCATTTTTAATTTCTATTTTGCCCCAGTTAACATGGGGATGGGGGGAGGCAGAAACTTCAGAAACATATACACATTAATATATAAAAAATACTAAGGTAGTAAGCCATTTTCTAACCAGTTCTAATGCAGAGATACTCCACTAACATTATTCACTGTAAACACTAAAAGTATAAAATAGTTTTAAAATCAAACGTAATTATTGGAAACAATAGACATGGATCAAGAAATTAGGAGAGCTTCCAAACCAGGAAAATAATTATCCTGAAAAGAATACTTGCACAATTATTAAAAGAAGGACTGTGACCTGTATAATGATTATATACCTGCCTAACTGAAAATTACATAGATCAAAATCTTCTAAAAAATGCAACCCAAAGGGCAAAGACATTTACGAAGTAAGTCTATACATTGGCCAATTTTTTACCCCAAAGATTTAATAATTTGTTTATTTCAGTAAGTTTACAGAGGAATATCTGACTTAACCCCCCTAACAAGGAAAAAAAAAAATTGTGAATATACTTTGTGAAGCAAAATGTTTGAAGGAGAGAACATAAACATCAGAGGATTAGGCAACAATTAGAATGCAAGTCTTAAAATGCAGGATATCTTAAACAGCAAATAATTCTAAGACTAAAAATCTCTGCCTAAAATACAATAAGAGGCTAATAGAAAAGTAACTTGAACAGACAGTGAAGAAATGCATTTATTGTATTACAATAATAAAAGCCACAAGGTGTCCAGGTTCCTTCTGCTCTGTAGGAGTAGAAAACTCTTGCTCCTTTCCTTGCCCTTCCCTGTCTCTTCTTCTTTTTTAAATCTCTCTCTTTCTCTCTTTCACAGGGACTCCCTAAATTTGTTATTTCTTGCTGTTGTATCAGAACACCATCCCTTTGCACATAGGAGCTAAGAGGCAAAATCCCAACATAACAAAATAAATGAAAATTATCATTAGTTCAAGACTACAGGAATTCACTTCATTTTGTATTTTGTACTTTCATATCTTATTTTGTATTACATTTAAGAACATATAAAATGTACTCCAAAACAGTATTTTTTCCATTTTCTTGTGGCACACCAGTACTAACTTCCTTTTAGCTTTTGTATAGCTTCTCAACAATAGTTTAAGAAATTAAATTTTCATTCACACTGTCCCATTAGGTACAACAAAATGTTTTGTTTTTAAAGGCTGGACCCTATTCATCAGTGTAAGAGAAGATTTTACTCCTTCTGTCCAACATGAGTTTTCTGGAATTAATACTTTATTCCTGTTATTGGACGACTACTATCAGACAACATATCCTGAGGTCTACTATAATAACTCATATGAACTGGAGACATGAGACCTCTTATGCAGTTATGACTAATCTATGTCAACAGCTTCTAATTTTCATCATGATAATTGCCAGTCCTGTCTGCAGTGCAGAATACATACATCACCAAAACAAACAATCAAAAAAAGTAGATAAAGTAGCCTTCTAGTTTACTGACTATTGCGTTCTACTTCAACACATTTTGTAACACTAGGGATTTCTGTGATTACTGCACAAAACATGTTTGCATACAACATCATACAACCACCACTCTGGCTAGTTTCAGACAACATGAGAAGAAGAGAGATCTGAGATCTGTGTCTTAAGAGTTCCTTGTGAGTATGTGTTGTGGTTTGGGAGAGCAATCCTCCCACCACGGGCAGAAATAATGACTCAGACAAACGGATTGCAAAAGTAATGGAAAGTTTAAATGAAAAAAACAAAAAACAAATGAAGCAACAATGAAAGTTTTACAGAGAACCACAAGCACTGTGACAAAGAGAGAGATCCCATCACCACCTGGGGGTACACCCAAAACCCCCCCAGGGCTCTTTCTCCCCCCAGCCTTGGGCCTGGGCAGGCCCAAGGGAGGCAGCTCAAGCCATTTTACCTAGGCAGCAGCAGGGGACAAAAGAGGAAGTGAAGACCCTGCGTGGATGTTTTATAGGGGAGCAGGGCATTATGGGAAATGGAATACCTGGTTTCCTGTGACCACCCCCTGGGCTGGGCCCACCCCTTGGGACCTCCCAGGTGTGGTCTGTGTAGTGGCATCCAGGCCAGCACCCAGCCTAAACCACCACAGTATGGTTGATGGAATGATTCTTTAGCATGACCAAAAAAAATTAGATCATTTTTATATTATTACCTTTTAATTTAAAACTTTTGGTTAGAATAGAATAGAATAGAATAGACCAGACCAGGTTGGAATGCACAAAATCCAAGATCATCACTGTGTACTTGAAGCAGTCCATATTTTTATGCCTACAGCACAGAGTGCCATAACCACAGTCTTTCAGCACTTAGCAAACAATCCATCTCAAATGTCTGGTCTTTCTCCTATGCGTCTTCTCACACTAAATTAATTTTATTTAATTCCTCCTCATCTCTAAAATTCCTCTCATACAATCAAGATACCTCACAAACTCTTCTGTAATTCTAATCTTTCTAAACCATGCCCTAAGCTATTCTACATCCTTTTCTACACAAGAATCCCATATGAATATGCCATAATTCTGAACTCAGACTTGAATACCTCTTGGATGCAGCTTTTCAGCGTCTCCAATTCTGCTTGCCCAGGTACTGCTATTATCACTACCACTCTAGCATTGCTGTTTTGATGCTGCTGGGTCTCTCTGCTTGTCTCCTCTGTAACTCCTCTCCCTAGGAGGCAGTCTACAGTGCTTCCTACTGGGTCTTCTGGTATTAAAACAGCTTCATAGTATCATAGCATCTGCTGGTCTGACCGGGGTGTAACACCTCAATACAAGCCTGAACTTCCTTAAATCCACCTACAGAGAGCCCTAAGGGCAGAAGCAAAATACATGTTTGTGAGAAAACAGGATGTATGGAATCCGTATTATTAGTGAGTCATTACAAAACTGCCTAACTAACAATATGTGTGGTTGAATTCTGTTCAACATTTGTTTTGCTCAAATACTCAATACTCTTTGTCTCAGTGTGGTTGCCCAACTGTAGTCAAGCCTGGCAGATACAGACTATTCAGAAGTGATTATTTTTTCCTTATGTTTTCTCTTTCTCTATTATTCCTTGCATTCCCATTTGGGTGAATCCTCTTAGAGATACTGTCTTCTCAGTAGCTGCTAACCCCTAGTTAGCAGGTTGGATGTGTATGATATTACAAAGGAAGATATTAGATTTATTTAATACCACTTGAAAGGTTACAGTTAAATCTTGCAGACTTCCACTTTTGAATCAAATGGATTTTGTCAGGTACATACACTGCACACAAACCAGTCACTTCAAAACTACAAGCTTATTTCAGAAACTAAATCCCTCCACTACTATTTAACAATTCATACCCATTTGATTCTTGAAACAGGGTGTGTAATCAAAAGTACAGACACTTTTGTCATTACTTTTTAAACAACCAGAGCTTAAATGGCATGAGCAAAACCACCACTGCAAAGATGGAAGATGTTCTAGCTCACACACATCCTGCTTTATTTTTATTTCAAACTGTTTTCACAACTTAAGTGTAATTTATACACTTTTTAACTCTCTGCAGTTAGGGAATGGTCTACTCTATTGCAATACCTAATAATAAAATGCATTTTGTTACAAAATAAATTGCCACTAGTTGATAATAATTGATAGTAACCTTACAGACAAGAGTAGACAGACAGTATTAGCATTCTTTTATGTTTTTTTCTTTTCTTATATAAAATATATTGCATTCAGCTAAAGAGGAAAAGAATTCACTGTATTACTTCTCATCATTGCAAATTTCCTGTCATGAAGAATTTACTTTGAGCTGTGCAAGAATATTAATTCCAATTACACAGGACATCAATGTTTGCAATGAAACCACATATATATAACACACTTTGGAGCACGAGGGGCATTTTACCTTGCAGCACGCAATCGTTCCAGTTCCTGCCTCTAGTTTTCAAACAAGATGGCTGCACAGTTACTATCGGGTAAAGGGTGCAAAGTCCAATCATGTGAACTGAAACACAAAGGTGGAGGAGAAGGACAACACTGAAAAAGACAACTTCTTGTTACACAACACTGACAATATTCCTTCATAAGACGCTACTTCACTAGTGGCAAACAATCTCCACATGTTTTCAGAATGATTATATGCACACACCTAATCAAGACACTAGTGCTAGTTTGTTTCTGAAGACCTTCTGTTAGGTTTTTCAACTGCTAGTAACTTTGTATCTTACTTTTTGAAAATGAGGGCACTGCCAGAATCTCAGGTGTGTTTCTGCCTTCTGTACACATGGTAATAGTTCTTGAAGAGTATCTACATATCAGCTACTGAGAAAGTGCATTAAAACACCTTTTTAAGCATAATTTCAATCACTGTCTTTCAAAAGTTTCCATTGTATGCATAGAACAATTTAGTAATTCTCTCTACAGCATAGTCTGTCCCACTTTGCTCACTACACATTATCTTAGAAACAGTATGTGTTCCCAGATAGTTACTGCTCCTAGTAAGTCCAAGGATGCTAATACGAAAAATCATTTGTAGAACTTTTCATGTTTACACATTATCCTCCCCCTCTACCCCAATTTATGTATTTTCCACATGGAAACTTGAGCAGGAAGAAGAATATGCATATCCAAACATGTGCCACAACTGATGTTAGTGAAACTCAACAGAATTCAAGCCTTGGATTTGAATATTTTTTTCCTTCTCTTCCAAGACAAAATATTGAAGCTAACAATGACTGAGAGAACTCAAACTGAACCAGTGTTTTTGAATAACTGTCTAAATGCAAGGTTTGAAATGTTTTTCTGCAGTTCAAGAAATCAGTACAGCTTCTTCAAAGCTTTTGTTCTCCATTTTTTCTCTACCACAAACAATTTTGAAACAACATTAAATTGCCAACCTTCACCTATCTCAAATACAAATGGGAAATGCTAGCTCCACCTTAAGCCTTTGAAAAACTCTGCACCTATTATCTTGTAGTTATTGAAAGCACAAAGTGAAAATTTACAAAAATGTTGTCAAGCTCCTTAAAATAATTAGCTAGTTTTAAATCTCTAATTATATATTTTTAGATAAATCATATTTTAGAAGGCACTGAGAAAAGATCCTTCATACAGACATAAGAGTATCAGATGATATGCAACATCTATAAGCAAAACACAAAAACACTTGTACTTCAAGCTTCCTATGTACATACTCTCCAACTCTTCAAAGATGTAAAATAATATTTATTTACAATAAATTTTATTTAAACAAATTATTATTAAGCAACATTAATTAAAAAACTTGTAATCTTGTAAATTAGAAGACAGTAGTGATACAAGAAGGATACGTATGCCAAAATATAGAAAGATTGAAGACCTGTCTGTGCTAAGTAACATGACAATTCAAGGCATTTCATATGGAAAACCAAAATGCAGTATAAAAACTTCTATTCATTCTAATGAAAACAGTATGCAAAAAATTATAATGAATTAATGAGTGAAAAAACAAGTATCTTCCTCCTTTCCTACCCAAATCTGAGCAGTGAATGAAAACTGAACTGGGGGGCAGGAAGAAATGAGCAGGGATTTGATTGGATTTCTTCATGTTTGATTAGTGCTAAAGTGACAAATATTCAATGACTTCAAAATGTAAGTAGGACAGAAAATTGAAATGCTAATAAGGAAGTTTCATTTAAGCTATGGTAAATAGAGTACATTACCCAATAATGTATTCTCTAACACTATGGTACAGATCTATGTTGCTTAATGGATTACCAATGGATTGGGTTTTTTGTGTCTGGTTTTAGTGGGGTTTGTTTGCTTGCTTGCTTGGGTTTTTTGTTGGTTTTTTTTTGCCCCACATGAATACTTTGGTTTTCCCTTTCATAATTTGTTACAAACTTTTTAAAGATACTGTGGTCTCCTGGTGACCAACTGGCATATGGTATCTACTTACATTTGAACATCCATGGTTCAACTCATCAAATTGGTAGAGGAAATTGTTTTAAATACTATTTAGGAACAGAAGGAGATAGAAGGATACACAACTGGACTCATTGGAATGTAATAGAAAGGCAGAACTGGAGTGAGGCAGACCTTCTGTCTCAGTTCATCAGACCACCAACTGTTCATCTCCCAGGTACAGTACATAGACCTTTGTAAAGTCAAAACATGATACACTGCTGTCTTAAACTGGATGAACGTTGGTTCATGTCTTAATGTGCTTATGCTTCCACATAAATCTGATAATACAAACTTGAATTTAACAGGAGTTTAAATGAAATACACCAATAACACAGCTAAAAATGGACAAGGAATATTTATTAACTTTTATTCTAACAAAATCCATAGAATTTAACTAATTTCAGAAGATATGTTTGAAAGTCACAGATGTCTAGAATTAAAAGACAGAGCCCTGCTATTCCTAGGCGCTTTGTACCAATTGGATTATTGGATGTTAAAGGATTTTTTTCTGTAACAAATCTTCAACTAAAAAACCCCAAATGTTTAAACTTCATTCATTCTTTCTCTTAGTTATAAAAAACTAGTGACAAGTTTCACTCTAAAAATTCCATAGCGAATATAGTCATCTTGCAGGATGTAGGAGAATCTTGATACGAACTTTAGAAACCTGTGAATTGCAGAGGATGTAGTTCTGAGGAAGGCTTTTATGTACGGAACACGGTCTGTGACATGGTCAAATGATTAGGGAAGTCTTTTCATCTTTGTGCTTAATTTAGTTACGAGTTATCTATAGCAGTTTAGCTAGAAGAACATATTGACTATGTCATGGAGGAATAAAGATCCAGGTTTTGCAGTCACTACACCATAGTTTTTGATTATCAAATAATAATTGTTTGAATTACCTCAAGTCACAAAGAAAACAAAGTCTTTAAAGAAACATGGGCTTGAACAAAGAAGAAAAATATATTTTATTGGATTTACCAGAAAATGTACTTTATTTCCTGGATGTGAAGAAGTCAGAAAAAGCAGGGAAATATGCAGGTCCCCATGCTTTGTCAAGATCTTCAAGAAGCAAGCAATCATTCAGCTAAATACATTTAAAAATTGCAAGTAGGCAAGGTTTTACTGTATTTCCATCAACTTTAAGAAATTTTTGTGGAGACTCCATCCCAGAAGACACTGGGTAGAGTCTCTTCTAGAGTTTCAGTGACAAGAGTAATATCTACTGAGTGAAACTCTGAGCTTCCTGAAGCACATAGGCTTGCTTCCAGTCTCTCCAACTGAACAACACAGACTCACCCTATCTCATTTCAAGACCACAATACAAGGTGGCTAGTCTCTGGATAACACATCCTACTTAATGGGGATATACAGCCATGATAATATTGGAAGTCTTGCTAATAATTTTTGGAAAATTGGATTAGTATTATTTTTATAGATGAGGGCATAATTTTTGGTCTAAAAAGAAAATGTCATTGAAAACAGATTATGGCACCAGGCTGTCAAATCTATTCTATTCTATTCTCTCACAGGATGTCAGGGGTTGGAAGGGACCTCCAAAGATCAAGTCAAACCCCCTGCCAGAGCAGGACCACAGAGTCTAGCACAGGTCATACAGGAACACATCCAGATGCGTCTTGAAAGTCTCCACAGAAAGAGACTCCACAACCTCCCTGGGCTGCCTGTTCCAGTGCTCTGTGACCCTCACAGTGAATAAGTTCTTCCTCATATTGAGGTGGAACCACCTGTGCTGTAGTTTATATCCATTACCTCCAGTCCTATCACAGGGTGCCACAGGTAAGAGCCTGTCCCCTCCCTCTTGACACCCAGCCCTCAAATATTTATAAATATTTGTCAAATCCCCCTCAGTCTTCTCTTTTCCAGCCTAAACAGCCCCAGAGCTCTCAGCTGCTCCTCGCAGGGCACGTACTCCAGTCCCTTAATCATCCTGGTAGCTCTCCATTGGACTCTCTTCAGCAAATCTCTGCCCCTCTTGAACTGGGGAGCACAAAACTGGATGCAATATTCCAGGTGAGGTCTCACCAGGGTGGAGTAGAAGGGGAGGAGAACCTCCCTTGATCTGCTGGACACACTCCTCTTAATGTACCCCAGGATCCCACTGGCCTTCTTGGCCACAAGAGCCGCACACTGATGTCCCATGGATAACTTGTCTCCCACCAGGACTCCCAGGTCCTTCTCCATAGGGCTGCTATCCAGCAGATCACCTCCTAACCTGTACTGGTGCAGTTAATTATTCCTTCCCAGATGCAGGCGTTTGCACTTATCTTTGTTGAACCTCATTAGGTTCCTCTCTGCCCAGCTCTCCAGTCTGTCCAAGTCTTGATGAATGGCCACACAGCCTCCAGACCTATCAGCCAAGCCTCCCAGTTTGGTATCATCAGCAAACTTGCTGATTAGACTCTCCATCCCCTCATCAATGTCATTCACCTGCTCACATCTAATACATGTGCTGTCCCTGCAACCCACCATTGCAAGTGCCACGCTCCAGCGTTCTCCACAGCCAGGAGCCTGGACACCTACATGTCTGCTCAAAACCTCTGTCTGGGTACCTACAGTTCTACGGACAACAGCCCTCAGCTCAGTTGAAACCATGGCTGGGTCTCTACCACTAACTGACTTCACAGGCTGCTGGGACATACCCAGATGATTTACCTTGCTTACTGAATGACCTTGCTCAGTGTACAGGGGCCACAGACCCCAACGAGCTGCAAACGGCTGTAGCACCCTCTGGGGCACCCACAATCACTCTTTGAGTGCCCTGTGCCCAGTACTGTTTGATTGTACTGTACCTGTGCTGCCCTCCCAGAGACTTATCAACTGATCAGTGATGGGTGGTACCACTTCCACTCACATGGGTGGGTGGTGGGAGGTGCTCATCTCTCCAGCAGATGGTCCTTTGGTGTTTTAATGACTTGTTAAGATTTACCGGGAGGTGCTGGTTCCACTCATTCTAGCTCAGCAGCCCGCCCACAGGCTGCCAGCCCCAGGCACAGTAAAGCTGTTTTTCCCGGTTTCATCTAGTCATTAATATAATACTCATTCCCTATTGCTTGTAGCAGCCACTAATACATGCAACATTTTTGAAACAGTGATAAAACAATTCATTGTGTAATACAGCTTCTTGAAGATGACTGCTTCACCAGGCTTGCAAGATAATTTCTCTTACTTAAAGATGAGGAAAAATATTTCAAACTCTCTTCCAGTGAAGTACAATAGTGACTATTCTTAATTAGTGAGGATAGTTAGAAATTATCCATAAAGTAAATTTGCAATTGGACAAGAGGCAAAAAACATTTTTAACTTTCAGCTTGGTACAAAAGGGGAAGAACGTGAGTAAACATCAGTAGTAAGAAATATTTCTAAGAATTACAAATCATTCAAGAGTGAACAAAAAACTAGGCCAAATGGTAACTCAGTCTTGTGGTGGAGTAGGAAGGTTCCCCCACACACACAAAAGAATTCCACAGCTAACTCAGCCGGAGAAGCAGATGAAAGCTGTATTTTACAAGCAGATATGGAGTGCAATGAATATGTACAAAAAAATACAATATTTACAATATATACAGAAGTATACAGGAATGTATGCAATACAGGAAACCTTTCCCCAACCCCCCCTGCCGCCAGGGGGTTCGGCCTGCCCCTCCCTTCTCCCTCCCTACCTCCCCTTTTTCCCAAAAGGGTTAGAGAGAAAAGAGAAAGGAAGGTAATTAAAAGGGGAAAACTTTGTTAAAGCTCAAAGCGAAATGCAAAAGTTAGTTTTTCTCTTATCTGGTTAGCAAGAATCGTAGAGAGAAACAAGCCAGCTCACAGTACAGGGGGAAGAAGACGACGACTGACTGCCCCCCCCCCCCCCGACTGAAAGACTAAACAAGAACCTACAGCCGGGTTCCACCAATGAAATTGGATTAGCATATCTCTTGTTTTCATTTATATACCAAGAGTGTTCAGAAAGACTCCTTCTCTTAAAGGCACAGCCTAAACTGGTCACAAGTCTTAATGTTAATCCAAAAGCATGCTGCATCTGGGACTAAAAAGTCTGTCCATAAAACATGGATTTCCTATTTGTCAATTATAAAACTCACAGCTATAAACTTGCACATGAGTGGTGGACTTCTTTAAGGATAAACTAGAATTCTCAAGAGCAATCAAAATGCTAAACTAGTAAGTTATGAGGAAAAGTTAAAGGAATGAAATTTGTTAAATAAATAAACAAAAGTAGAACAACCAAGGAACATGGGATATCCTAGCAGGGAGAGATTCACTGAAAGATTTAGAAAATTTTACACAGTATGTCTAGACAGACATTTTAAACATTAACAAGTGTGTCTCAAAGAACTTGAGATCTTGAACATCTCTTGTGGTCTTACCTGTATATAAGCGCTTGAAATAGAAAGCTAAGAATTTTTCAGTCCTGCTGTGTCACTGTGAGCAGTCATTCACCTTACAGAGGCACAATGTTTGAAATGCACTTAGGAGGTGAAGCTAGCTGACTTGGGAAAAAAAAATAATAAAACAATTGAGGTCCCAGAAGACTGGAAGCTGGCTAACGTGGTGCCCATCCACAAGAAGGGCCGGTTGGATGAGCCAGGGAATTATAGGCCTGTCAGCCTGACCTCAGTGCCAGGCAAGATTATGGAACGGCTCATCTCGAGTGCGATCACACAGCACTTACAGGATGACCAGGGGCTCAGGCCTAGCCAGCATGGATTTAGGAGGGGCAGGTCCTGCCTGACCAACCTGATCTCCTTCTATGATCAGGTGACCCGCCTGGTGGATGTGGGGAGGCCTGTGGATGTGGTCTACCTGGACCTCAGCAAGGCCTTTGACACCGTTCCCCACAGCAAACTCCTGGCCAAGCTGGCAGCCCGTGGCTTGGACAGGAGCACACTGCGTTGGGTTAGGAACTGGCTGGAGGGCCGAGCCCAGAGAGTAATGGTGAATGGCACCACATCCAGCTGGCGGCCTGTCACTAGTGGTGTGCCCCAGGGATCAGTACTGGGCCCCATGCTCTT
The DNA here is from genome assembly GCA_033816785.1 of Picus viridis. Taxonomy (NCBI): domain Eukaryota; kingdom Metazoa; phylum Chordata; class Aves; order Piciformes; family Picidae; genus Picus; species Picus viridis. The sequence continues at coordinate 23,978,325 of CM066566.1, forward strand.
CAACATCTTTATTGATGATCTGGATGAGGGCATTGAGTCCATCATCAGTAAATTTGCAGATGACACCAAGCTGGGGGCAGCAGTTGATTTGCTGGAGGGCAGAGAGGCTTTGCAGAGGGACCTCGACAGGCTGGACAGATGGGCAGAGTCCAATGGCATGAGATTTAACACATCCAAGTGCCGGATTCTGCACATTGGCCACAACAACCCCAGGCAGTGCTACAGGCTGGGGTCAGAGTGGCTGGAGAGTGGCCAGGCAGAGAGGGACCTGGGGGTACTGGTTGATTGTAGGCTGAACATGAGCCTGCAGTGTGCCCAGGCAGCCAAGAAGGCCAATGGCATCCTGGCTTGCATCAGGAACAGTGTGGCCAGCAGGAGCAGGGAGGTCATTGTCCCCTGTACACTGCACTGGTTAGGCCGCACCTTGAGTACTGTGTCCAGTTCTGGGCCCCTCAGTTTAGGAAGGATGTTGACTTGCTGGAACGTGTCCAGAGAAGGGCAACAAAGCTGGTGAGGGGTTTGGAACACAAGCCCTATGAGGAAAGGCTGAGGGAGCTGGGGTTGCTTAGCCTGGAGAAGAGGAGACTGAGGGGTGACCTTATTGCTCTCTACAACTACCTGAAGGGAGGTTGTAGCCAGGCAGAGGTTGGCCTCTTCTCCCAGGCAGCCAGCACCAGAACAAGAGGACACAGTCTCAGGCTGCGCCAGGGCAGGTTTAGGCTGGATGTTAGGAAGAAGTTCTACACGGAGAGAGTGATTGCCCATTGGAATCGGCTGCCCGTGGAGGTGGTGGAGTCACCTTCACTGGAGGTGTTCAGGAGAAGACTTGATGGGGTGCTTGGCTGTATGGTCCAGTTGTTGGGTGGGTTGGATTGTTTGATGGGTTGGACGCGGTGATCTTGAAGGTCTCTTCCAACCTGGTGTATTGTATTGTATTGTATTATTATTAATTAGGGTCTCACTGGCTTGACAGCACCAACACTACAATGCTTCCTTCTAGGTATCCCTAGGTATCTATCTATCAGTATTTTCAAAGGGTGTTTCTTGGTTTACAAATGTTTTATGAAAACAAGTACCTGTTATTGACCTTCTGCTGAGGGTATTTTAGTTCAAGGCATAAAACAAAATAAAGGCTACATAATTTTCTCATATATTTTGTTACAACACACTGCATCTGATTCCTCAAGGTATGTAAAAATACGCCTTAAGTGACTATTTCCTCACCCAAAAATTAGTCTGGGTCCTACGTGTTAGTGCTCACAAAGCATATTTGACAGGCTGTCCGCAACAGTGCATTACCAGTGCACGTCTGCGTGCCCACATGTATGGGCAGGAAAACAGCAGTGGCTTCAGGAGGGAAGAGGAATTCTAAAAATGGAATTACAGTTTGGATAGGGGATACACTAACTCCTGCAGCCATGGAATTCCCAACTGCCCTAGTCAAGAACAGCCAATTCATCAGTAAAAGGAACTCCAAAAGCAGCAGGCTGAATCTGCTTGGCACTGCTCCTGCCCATCTCCCTACCATTTCTGCTTCCTGATCAGAGTTGATACTTCATGTGTTGCAGCACATTGTTATGGATTCTCTAGCTAAATAGAACTAGGCACAAGGACTGCTAGAATCATTGCAAAAAAAGGGTTGTGGTATCGCACAACAGCTGGCCTGCAACAGTCTCCCTATGATATCTATCCTGATAGCATGCTTACTCTGACCATGTAGACATTTTGGGCTGTCAGTGAGCTCATTTATCTGCTTGACTCTTCTGGGTATATACAAAAATAGAAGGGCATGCACCCATCCACAAAGCATGCAGAATGTCTGAGCTCTGGAGATTCAAATCTTCAACTGGTTGTATGCTGAGTGGGGCATATGCATTTAAAATCTGCATCTGCAGCACCACAGATCAGTGGTTTAAAGACCTTGTGACTGAGCATCAAATTCTTTCTCTTTTCCATCTGAAGATCTAACTATCGCAGCCTATAAAGTGGTTGAGCAAGGAACACAAGACTGAAGGATGTCTTATTCAGTAAGATTGACAGAATGTGTATTCCACATGGTACTACAAGTACTTTTTTCTGCCCTGTAATTTGTAATAACCAAACTGTTGGAGAAAAAAAAAAAGGCATAAAATTTGCATGCAGACAAGAGAAAAAAACACAACAGGAGCACAAAGAGTATTTAAGGCTCCTGCAACAACATAAAGTTAAATAAACATTGCAAATTATCCTACAGAGGAAGCCCGTATCAGACAGGAAAACCAAAACAAGCTATAAATCCGATCTTACCTCTTCTGCCCTAATCCTTCCCATAGTTTAAAGCTAAACAGGACCTATATCCTTTAAGCACTTCAGGATTTCAGTTACAGTAACACCGCTAATCACCTGAACACTTTGCCTGTGTGCAGCTGGTGTTTTACCAGAAGACCAAAGTTTATGCCAAAAAGCTAATTCACAAATCATATAGGAGAGAAAATGTTTCTCACTGACTTCCAAGGAGACAAAAAGAGGCCCTGAAGCATGGCATTAAATTCCCAGCTTCATAAACTGTTGTGTTGTACAATCCCATCAATAAATACTGCAATGATATCTAAAAATTTCTTAGATCCCTTGTTATTTAAGACTTCACATTCTTTTTTAATATTTAAGCCAAAATGGATTATAATCTGCTTATATTACTTTGCCAAGGTGGCTGGAGAACAAATAATAAAGTCTGTCATTTCTGTGTGAAACACATAGTGCATGATACTCCTATCAATGGTACGAAAATATGCAACTGAACCCATGTTTTGAGCAAAATATGAAGTAGGGAAATAGGAAATTGCAACTTTTGAGTTAAGTGTATTACCTGAGGAAACACTTAAGCATATTCTCTTAAGCTTATACTCTCCAGGAAAAGAACTTAGTCATCTAACTTTCAGTGATGTGGAAAACTTTACAGCTTTAAGGTAAAGAAAACCCAAACAAACACAAAGGTTAAAAATGGTTGAAGATTGTGCAAAAAAAACCCCAGCGTTGCATACTTAATAACCCCATGGATATGCACCTTAGCATTTTCACCTTATCTCACATGCAAGAACCATAAAAACAAAGTGATTTTAACATATTACTACAGGCAGAGATAATAAACTTGTTTGGGGTAAGAAGGGCTACCTATAGGCAGCTTATAGTCATTCCAAACTCTGTATTGTATAACCAGCATGTATATGTACCATGTTAGACCACGCAATTCAGAACTCGGTGAAGATTTACTAAATCTCATTTGGTATATGTCCAGTCAAGAAGCCAATATGAAAATATGCATGAATTTAACTGTGTTCTTCAGAATTGCATGATTACACATCAGGTAGCCAAGTTTACCCCTTTTCAATAAGCATGTATCATGATCCCAGGTGTATAAGTAACCACTGGTTCTCAGAGTTACCTCTGACCACAGTATGCTTCCCTCAGCTCAGACATTACTGAAGTCCTAACCATTTGAAATAGGCTTAAAATAAATAGAAGGTAGCAAACAAAACAAAGACAGACTGCGCAATTCTCAATCTCATTTCTACTCTTTCTTAAACAACCAAGATAAACACTACTGCCGAGACATGAGATACGTAAAACAGCTCAAATAAAACTTAAATCAGCACTTTCACTTACACATCTAGAAACCATGTTTCACCATGAATTAAAAATTCTGATGGACCTTCCATCCAGTTTTGTTATGTTTGTAAAGACTTAGTCAAGCTCTAAAAATCTAACAAGTTTGTCTACATTGGGAAGACATTCCTGTGTTCCAATGTAGCTTTGATAAATAAAGTAAGCTAACATTACACTGATTATCACTGATGTGCCAGGGTAAAGCAAATGTAATTGAGGTCATCAGCCTGTCAGGTAACCGGACTGTTCTTGAAAGGTGCGCAATAACATTTGTAACACAGGCCACTTAATCCTACAAAAGTTCATCTTCTGTATTATACTCCACCCTCCCCCCCCCCCCCCAAAGTCTTTAGCATTTATTTATATTTAAAATATTCAAAAGTTTTCAAAATGTTTTCAAGATGAATTGATAGTTTACATGCTAGAAAATGTCTCCTTTTTTGAGGGGGTTGGAGGAGGAAGTTACCATCACATTACTTACACTTTTCTTTAATTAGACAATGAAAACCTGATTGACGAGCTTTTTCTTGTTACCTTGTTCATTCTGTACTTGTTTTCAGGTGTTACTGTGTCAGCAAATACAATTAAAGATGGGTTTTTCAGAATATCTGTTAATTAGAAGGTGGATGAATCCCCCTCAGCTACAACTGCCATACAACCTCATTACTCACATTCTTATTTACCATGACAGCACATGCTCTTACAGTACAAACATATTCTTTCTTTCAACAGCAGAATACAACCATTGTAGGTATTGCAATTAATATTTTTGTATGTAATGTATTTAGAATCTCCCTATTATTCTAACAAGGGCCCCACTTAAGTGAACTACTAAGGAAATTAACACAATTGTTGTCTGAAGCAAAGCTGGAATACTGACTTGTTGCACAATATTTATTGCAGAAAGAAAACAGTTTGGGCATTTTTAATGCTCACATTGTAATGTTACAAGAAGAATTTGACCTGGAAGCAAAGGATCCATGTTTTTAAATCTCATGCAAGAATGTCATGACTACACATTATATTTTTAAAAGGCATTTAGGGCACTGGGCAGAGCCCTCTTCATAGTCTACAAAAGGAGGACCTAAGATGCATTATCAAATACAATTATTACAAAATGAGACAAGTTTAAAAAAAAAAATCAGAAAACCAACCCAAAACTCAAAAAACCCCTTTGTTTGCAAGTCAAGTTTTATTATAAAAAAGGTACAAGTAAAGGCCAAGCAAGTTTTATTTGTCTTCTTAATTCCAAGATAGAAGAAAGTATGAAGACTTTGTATCAATATTTCTCACAAATACAGGGTGAGGGTTCTTTTAGGGGATAGGGTTTGAGTGTAAGATGCATAAGGAGGCTAAATTCAAATTCAGATATGTAGTGGAAGTAGCTTGAGCTTTAAAAAAACACCACCGAACTTGCTAAAACAGTAAAGTATTGCCAATTCAAATGAAGGCATTTCCAGAAAAAAATAAATTGCTGAGAGGCCTACCTACAGAGAAAAGAGACAAGACTTCACACATGCGACGCTGCAATTAACCATTGCCTTCGGACAGAACTGCAAAGCAGGAGAAATCTTCAAGCCACAATGTCACCTTGGGAGCCTAGTATTACAGCTCTTTTCATGTCTGTTTCTGTAATCGGTATTTCAACAATCCACATGGCCAACGGTGAGTTACCTGCCTGAAAAAAACCAAAAACAAACCAATAGGGATGACTGGTGAGGAAAGTTACCTTTTTTTTCCATTACAACCGCTTAGGCAAAATCAGGTACGTGTCTGTGCAAGAAGATTTTGCTTCGTCTTAAGAACACTGGCTTGCTTCTTGAGATTCAGAACGTCTTTAATGTTTTACAAATAAAATCCACTCAAAACGACTCACACACTTAGCGACCCCCAGAGATGGGGTTTTACATCTTCCTCACAATTTAACATAGATTTGCTGCTTTTCGTTTATGACTCAAATTAGGATCCAGAGATAAAATCATCCTTGTGCATCTCTACACAGGCACGCAACAATTTTGACGCTGAAATATCAAAACGCGAAATAACCCCTACTCCCTCCCGTAAGCAATCCTAGACAGTATTTAGAAAGCCAAATACTCCACCAGAAGAGGACCCAGGAAGAAAAATGGACTTTGTTTCCAAAACAGAACATCAAATCCAACAGAAAAGGCCCCCCCCCGCGCCGTGCCCCGCAGCGACTACCAGTCCTCCCAACGGCTGTCCTAGAATCAATACATCTACTGGCCACAGGAGCAGGGCCTAGCCTGGCCTGGCCCGGCCCGGCCCAGCCTAGTCCTGCGGCAGCCCCACTCCCCTCGGCTCCTGCCGCGGCGGCGGAGCGCGCTTGCGCCACCGCTGCCACGCGGGCTCCCTGCTGGTTGGGTCTCGCCATGTCCGCTCCCTCCTCCGCGGTCGCCCTGCGGCCAGTCACTCACCTCATCTTTGACATGGACGGTCTCCTACTGGGTGTGTAGCCTTCACCCCTCTCCCCTGCGGTGGCCGGGCCCCCACCTCGCGCGAGCCGATCCCACTGTGCTGTGAGGCCTGTCCCATCAGTCCAGGCGGCAAGAGACGGTAGCTGGCGGCCGGCAGCGCCCTCCCATCCCCGCCTCGAGGCGCCGCCCCGCCGAGGCACCTCCCGGGGTCGCGACAGCGGGGCAGAAGGTGCTCGGGCGGCGTGGCCCGGCCTGTCTCGTTGCCTCCTGTCGTTTTTTTCACGGCTTTTCGCGATCTGGGTAGATATGTAGCGCGCCCCGAGCGTCGTTGATTAAACTAGGTTGAAGGGAATAAAACAGTAGGAAGCGATTTGTTGCCCTCTCTTCGTCCTGCCACTCCCTGCCTTCAGGGGCAAATTTGGCCCAAATTAAAAGATCTGGGGCTGAGACTGAGCAGGGCCCTTACTGTTAATGGTTTAGGACTAAATAGAGTGGCAATACGGAAGGAGGCGAGGGCGAGATTGGCGTTTAAAAGCCAAATAAAGCGGAAATGGCAAATAATGGGTTGCCGGTTTGCAGAACCCTCCAGGCCGTGGGCTTTCTTATAAGGAGCGGTTGAGGGAACTAGGAATATTTAGTCTGGAGAAAAGGAGGGTAGCCCTTATCGCTCTCTGCGGCTACCTGAAAAGATGTTGTGGTGAGCTAGATGCCTGTCTCATTTCTCAAGTGACAGGACAAAAGGAAATGGCCTGAAGCGGTGCCAGAGAACGTTTATATTAGTTATTAAGAAATAATGCTTCACCGAAAGGGTTGCTGAATATTGGAACAGGCTGCGTGAGTGTAGATGTGGTGCTTAGTGACATGGTTTAGTGATAGCCTTGGCAGTGCGGGGTTAACGGTTGGGCTAGATGATCTTAGGTCTTTTCTAATCTAAATGATTCTATGGTACTGCCCCTGCACAGGGGCAGGGGGGCAGGAGATAGGAGGTGGCTGAGAGGAGTGTGGGGGTTGCTTTTGCTGTTCAGGATACAAGAGAGCATTTTTAAGCATTTAAAGAGTTGCGGTCTTTTAACTGAAAATTCTGGAAAACACTGTGATAGTCATCTTCTAATTTTTGTATCGGTAGTCTTTCAGTTTTGCAGGGTTCTGTGATCTTTCCCATGCTACAACTAGATTGGATTTTGAAGTTTGATTAAGTCGTTATGACTAGAACAGTATTTAATCGGCTTTTAACTGTTTGCAGAATCAACCTTCTGCTGTGTGTCTGCTGTGGAATAATGGAATAGTTTTGCATTTAACTTAGTTTTTAAAATAATCCATGTGAATTATTGCACAGGAAGCAGTTTTGAATGTGGGTGAATTCCTGAAAAGTGTGAACCTGAGATGTGTGCCTTCCTTCTGTAAAACCCAAGTTGTTGCAGTTTCTGGAAACCTTGTTGTGAAGTCTAATTACTCAATTTCCAAGAAATGTGCACTTTTCCCTCTTTCATGTATGTTACAGGTGAAGGCAATTCAGTTATTGCAGTTTAAAGGAAAAATGGCTTTACTCCCATTATCACGGATAGTTTCAAGCATTATAGAGCCTTGTCTTCCATTTGTTTCATCTGTACTCCCAACAGGCTGTACAGAACAGTGACTGAGCTATTTCAGTATTTAGTGAGAAACAAGTAGTGTTTATCACAGTTAGGAACACGTGCTTCCTCCAGACAACCTTTTTAGCTCTAATATCTGCTTGCTTGATGTCAGTCTCCCTTCCCCAGCCTGGTGATTGATTAGGACATCATGGAATTTTGATTAGAACATCACAAAACTTTTAATGTGTTACATAATGTTAATGGGAAATGATAAACGTATACATATTTCTAGAAGCTATACAAATCTACATAAAACTACTTTAAAAGAGCACAAATGAAGTTTGTGGTATTGGATATCTGAAACTACACTGTTTAAAGTACCTCAGCTGCTTGTTTCCTTTTTTTTTTTTTTTTTTTTTCAGAATCTGAAGCTATAGGTTTTGCAATCATTTTGACAACAAAGTAGTGTGTGAAAAATATATGTAACTGGATTTGGAAGTTGTCGTCTAAACCTTTCCAGTTTTATTAAAAAAATCAAAAATTCATCTATAAACAATGAAAAATTAAAGACTAAATGTATCTAATGTGCCATAAACTTGCTTTCTATAGCTGACTTACTTGATTCTGATTAAGGAAGATCGGATAGCTTCTATAGGAAGATTCCCCAAATATTTGTGAATTCTTCATAACTGTAAAATCCTTAACTGAGGTCTGAGGCACTTTGGGAATAATTTAAGTGTTACACGCTATACCCTGTATACTTTAGTGGCTAAGGCTAGGCAATATGAAAGTGTTGCTGGGTCTGATCTTTTGTGACTTGGTCTCCCCCATCTCTTTAGCATAATTGAGACTGATTAAATCGTCTTTGTGTCTCACCTTCATATATCAGCTTACCTTCAACAGGGAAGTTCTTGCCTCTAAATCACTAGTGAAATACTTCATCCCCTTTGTTTGGAGTCCTTCCATATCTGTATTAACTGAAGAGTTATCATACGTTATTTTTTCAGTTCTTACAGTCAATGTGGTTCACCCTCCTTCTAGGGTTTTCTCATTTTGGATTACCTCCTCTATCCTCTTATGCTGTTAGATGAAGTCTTGGGGGTTCAGCTGTTATTTCAGTTGCCAGGAAAATTAGTACACTGGAAGGTAATGCTCTTATTTAGTAAGTGAAGTGTGTGCACAGAACATTTAGGCAGCTTATTGTTTAATAGATAAAATTAATTGATGGACTATTTTTTTGTAGGAAACTCCAGATGCAGTGTTAAAACCTGCCTTTGTACTAGAGTACTGACTTAGAGAAAGACACAAGACACTCATTAAGTTTCTTGTATTATGCTTCTATTTAGGCGCCTGACACAGGTAGAATCACTTCCAAAGACCTGTGTGTCTGCAGAGAGTTTCGGGCAAACTTTTATACAAAAAAAAAATTCACAGAAAGAGTCCAGGTGTTTCTTATCTATACAGAGGTTATCTATCTAAAAATAACAAAAACATACATATTGTCCAGATGTCCTTTATCTTATACAAAAGATCATCTTGCCCTAGACTAACAAAAGTAAATCAGTGAAAAATCCTGTTATTCCTTATCTATGCAGAGGCTGTCTGCCAACTCCTCTCCCCCTTCCTGCATTCCAGCATTTCAGCTAAGGAGAGAAAGCTTATCAACGCTGTTATTTTGTTAAAAGAAGCATTTTCAGTCTATCAATTCCCCCTTTCTTACAGCCAATAGTATATTCCTATACTACATTTTATTAAAATAATGTCCTGTTTCCAGCTCATGCCTGAGTTTATCAATTTTATACTTCTGGTAGGATTCCTTACCACTCTTTCCAGTACACATAATAATCTTAATCAAAACTAACAATAATAGTATTAATAAAATGATTAGTACAATTCCCAGCAACAACTGTTTAAGCCAGAATATATTGGGCAGCCATGAGGTTAACCCTTCCCAGAGGTCTGATAGTCCATATGATGTATCATCCTTGCTCACCTCATGTAATACTTTCCCCTGCTCCCATATATCTAATACATCAGTCTTAATTTGTCCAGACTTATCTACATAGGTACAACAAGTGGTGTTTATCAAGGTACACACCCCTCCCATTTCAGCTGTAATAATATCCAAAGCCAGCCTGTTTTGCAGCGAGACACTGCTCACAGACTTAACTTCCACCTGCAGGTTCTGCACCGCATCAGCTGCTGAATTAGCGATGATTTCCATTGTAGCTGATAGATTTACTACTGCTTTTTCAAGTTGTGCAACACCTAATGCAGGGATCAATGCGCGAACAAAACTGTGGTATCCAGTATTGTATCTGACAAGGGGGTTTGCTGTCCTTCTATGTCTTCTCCAAAGAGTTCTCCAATATCCTCTAGGCAGGATCTCATGATGGACAGTGATTTGTGGGGTTAAGTAGCCTGCAGTGCAAACTCCTGTCCATTTGAGGGGTAAGCTTTTTCTGGCATACCCGTCCCCACATAACCACCAATATCCATAAGGGAGTAAACAACTTGCCTGACTTAACAAGGCTACACCAGCCCCCACAACATCCAACCTGTTCTTTTTAAAAGAGGTACAGTCATTTCCCTGAACCCATGGACTGGCACCGGAGACTTCTCCAGGGGATGAGTAATTCCAACTGCAGCCCAACCCTGTTAAATTTCTCCACCCTACCTTATATTCACTGCTTTCATTACTTTCTACAAAAAGGGTTCGTGAAGGATCAACAATCAATAAGTCAAACTTTGGACCCAGGGTTTCTGAGCTATCTTTCCCATGCTGACAATTGTGGAAATTACTATCAGATGTAGTCACCCAGTCTGCTGGCCCCCAAGTCCAATTCACTGAGGCTACCCCAAATAAAGGGGTCCTCATTTGGCCTCGAGGAAGTTCAGTGCATATCCAACAGTTAGAGAGATTAGTTTGCAAAGCCAATTCTTGACTAACATTCAAATACATATTTCCTTCCCATCCCTCAACAGTATCAACCAACAAACAAATCACAATTATCGATACAACTTGAGCTTCAGGGGTCCCTGGGATTCGAGTTTCCATTCTCTCACTGAGGTCTTATTGACTCTGGTGTGGTGGATCCAAGCAGCTTGTTCTTTGATTTTGATGGCTGTGAAGGATGTCAGTAACACTTGATATGGTCCGGTCCACTTGGGCTCTAGAGGGTTCTCTGAAAGAGATCTGACATAGACATAATCTCCAGGTTCCACATCATGGACTGGTCTGTCTAACCCTCACATTGCTCCCAATCACCTGTTTGTTAACAATGCTCAGGTTCTTATAAATCTGCTGAACATACCTGTTCAACATTTCCTCCCTGAATTGTCCTGGTTCAGAAGGGTCCATTGTTCCTACTACATAAGGTCTTCCAAATAGGATTTCAAATGGGCTCAACCCTTCCCTTATTCTTTGCTTAGTTCGAATTCGTAACAGGGCAATTGGTAATGCTTGTGGCCAAGGAAGGTTTGCTTCCTGCCCAATTTTTACTATCTGATTTTTGATTAAATGGTTCATTTTCTCCACTTGCCCACTTGAATGTGGATTGTAGGGGGTGTGGAGTTGCCAATCAATTCCTAAAATTTTGCTCACTTGTTGTACCACCTTAGCCACAAAATGAGGTCCCCTGTCTGAGGAAATAGCAGCGGGTACCCCAAAGCGAGGTATTATCTCTTGTAACACTGTCTTAGTAACCTCCCGTGCTTTGTTTGTGCGGCAGGGAAATGCTTCTGGCCAACCAGAGAAGGTGTCAGTGAGTACCAACAGGTACCTGTATCCCCCTTTCTTGGGAGCTCAGTGAAATCAATTTGCCATTGTTGTCCTGGATAATTTCCTTTTTTTTGTCCCAGTTTAACTCCTCTTCTTACCTTGGGGTTAGCCTTAAGACACACCTCACATTGGCGGGTTACCTGTTCTACTGTGGTGTATAACTTTCGTGCTATACATTCCTGAACCAATTTTCGATACAGAGCTTCTGTTCCCCAGTGAGTCTTTGCATGTTCCACCTGAACAAAAGCCCAGAGAAGGTTAGTAGGAATGATTAACTTCCCATCCGGTGTCCTGGCCCAGCCCTTTCCTATCCTATTCCCTGAAAGGTCTTTAATTAATTTCTGATCTTCTGTGCTATACACAGGTTCTGGCTCTCTTTGCTCAATTGTCAGTTTATCATCTGGGATCAAAACAAACTCTGCCACCTTCCTCCCCTCCCTGGCCACCCTTTTAGCTGTTTCATCTGCCAGTCTGTTACCTCTTTCTTGACCAGTATTCCCTTTTTGGTGTGCTTTGCAGTGCATTATGGCTACTTTGCTTGGCTTTTGCACTGCTTCTAGCAGCCTCAGTATTTCTTCTGCATGTTTAATACCTTTTCCTTGAGATGTCAACAGTCCTCTTTCTTTCCAAATGGCTCCATGGGCATGTACCACCCCAAAGGCATACTTGGAGTCAGTCCATATGTTTGCACTTTTCCCTTGGGAAAGCTCAAGGGCTCTGGTGAGTGCGATTATCTCTGCCTTTTGAGCGGAGGTGTTAATTGGTAGGGCTTCTGCCTCGATTACCTCTTCTCCTGTAGTTACAGCATACCCAGCTTTTCTTTCTCCCTGGATCACAAAACTGCTTCCATCGGTGTACCAGTTATGGTCTGCCCTTTCCAGGGGTTCTTCCTTCAGGTCAGGTCTGCTGGAATAAGTGGCCTCAATTGTTTCCAAACAGTCGTGGATAACTGGTTCTCCATCACCACCCTGGAGGAAAGAGGCTGGATTGACAAAATTAACAACTTTAATTTCCACATCATCCTGTTCCACTAGGATGGCTTGGTATCTAAGAAATCGTTGTGGAGACAGCCAGTGTCCTCCCTTGGCTTCTAAAACAGCAGAGATGGTGTGTGATACCAGGACTGTGATCTTCTGGCCCATTGTGAATTTACGAGACTCTTGAATGTTAATTGCGACTGCTGCCACAGCCCTTAGGCATCCTGGCCATCCCCTGCTTACCTCATCCAGTTGTTTAGAGAGGTATGCCACTGCCCTTCGGTAGGGTCCTAAAGTTTGTGCTAGGATTCCGAGTGCAATCCCTTGGCTTTCATGGGAATACAATAAAAAAGGTTTAGTGACATCAGGTAGGCCTAGTGCTGGTGCCCTCATCAATTCTTTCTTTAAGGTACGAAAAGCTTGTTCAGCTTCTCCATTCCATTGCAAGTCCTTATCAGTCCCTTTCAATAATTCATAGAGGGGTTTCACAAGCAGACCATAATTATAAATCCACAACCGGCACCAGCTTGTCATTCCCAAAAAGGTTCGGAGTGCCTTTACTGTCTTTGGAAGTGGAATAGAACAGATGGCCTCCTTTCTTTCAGGGCCCAGCACTCGTTGTCCTGCTGTTAATTCATATCCCAAATAGATTACTTGCTGTTGTACTATTTGGGCCTTCTGTGGGGAAACTCGATACCCATTAAGTCCCAGGAAATTCAGCATACTCACAGTCCATCTTTCACATTCTGTCCTGGTCTTCGTGGCCAGCAGGATATCATCTACATACTGTAGCAGAACTCCATTGCCTTCTGGCTTGTCCCACTTTTCTAATTCTTTTGCAAGCTGATTCCCAAAGATAGTAGGGCTGTTCTTAAATCCTTGGGGCAAGACAGTCCAAGTTAATTGACACTTTCGGTTAGTTTCAGGGTTCTCCCATTCAAAGGCAAACAGTGGCTGGCTCTCAGGGGCCAGGGGTAAACAGAAAAAGGCATCTTTTAGATCCAAGACGGTAAACCATTCTAATTCTGTTCTTAATTGAGTCAAGAGGGTATATGGATTTGCCACCACCGGATGGATATCCTTTGTTATTTTATTTATAGCTCTCAGGTCCTGCACTAACCGATACCCTCCAGCTGATTTCCTTACAGGTAAAATTGGAGTATTGTAGGCTGATTCACACTCTGTTAGCAGCCCATATTTTAAAAATTTTTTTACAATAGGCAAAACTCCTTCCCTATCTTCTTTCCTTAAAGGATATTGTTTTAATCTAACTGGTTGAGCTCCAGGTTTAAGATCTATCATCACAGGTAGGGCATTTTTAGCCCTCCCAGGCTGCTCAGTGTCCCAGACCCCAGGATATACTTGATCTTTTATGCTTTCTATTATTCTGTTTTTCTCTCGTTGAGGGCCCATCAATGCAAGACTTAAAACCTCAATCAGCTGTTCCTCCCTTACTCTAAATTCTACCTTCCCCTTATTAAATTTAATTTCAGCTCCCAATGCTTCTAACAAATCCCTTCCCAACAATGACTTTGGGGCATTTGGCATATATATAAAAACTTATGTAAGCCCCAAGTTTTACCATATTTATATTTAAGAGGTTTAAAAAAATATGCCTTCTCAGTTTGACCTGTAGCCCCTACCACAGAAACATAGCTCTCATCCAAAGGCAACAGTGCTTGATTTAGGACTGAAAAGGTTGCTCCCGTGTCCACTAGAAATTCCAGTTTATTTTCTTGTTCCCCTAGCTTCATTATAACCAGAGGATCTGCTAGGGTATTTATAGTCTCCTCCGGTCCTCCCTAATCATCCTCTTCTAGTTGTGCCTGTACCCGATTTTTGTTCTTCCTCTCTGGACATTCCCTTTTCCAGTGTCCCTTCTTTTTGCAGATCGCGCACTGATCTTTTTCCAACCGTACTCTATTAGTCCTTTTAGTCTCCTTATTTTCCTGCAATGCTGCTACCAACATTCTCTTCTCTTTTCTCCTATTTTCTTCTTCCCTGTTAGAGAATACTCTCCACGCTACATCCAAAAGTGCCTCTAAATTCCTTCCCTGCGGGGGTGACAACTTTTGCAACTTCTTTCTGATATCACTAGCAGATTGCCCAATAAATAGGGATACCAGCTGTTGTATACCTACTTCTGATGCGGGGTCAAGAGGGGTGTTTTTCCGCATGACTTCCCTCAGCTTATCTAAGAATTCTGAGGGTGATTCACCAGGTCCTTGTCTGACTGAGTACAACACAGACCAGTTAATTGTTTTGGGAATGGCTTTTTCTATTCCCCTGGCTACAAACTCCCGGTATTCCTCCAGTCTGGCCCTTTGCAGGGCATTGTTTGTATTCCATTCTGGATTTTGAAGTGGAAATACATCTCCAATGTTTGCCCCCCCTCCCCGGGTTTGAATTCTCTCTGTTGCTAGTTCCAATCCATGTTTTTCAATTAATTGTTTCTCTGTTTCAGTCATTTGTTCTAATAATAACTGAATATCGTCCCAGTCTGGGTTGTGCTGCCTAATCATAAATCGAAAATGTGCAGCCGTTCCTGTGGGATCATTACGATAATTTTTAGCCTTTTCTCTCCAACTATCCAAATCATGACTTGTAAAAGGCACCTTAATCCAGACTGGGTCCCCTTCAGGCCCTACTGCTTGTCGCAGGGGGCCTGAATGAGTATCTGGGAAGCCGGGGCATTTGTTTGCTGTCCTCGGGTCCTTCTTGCCACTGGGCTTCCCTGGGCATAAGTCTGGGAACTGACTCCAGTATCACTGTCTGAATTGCTGCCACTCCCAGAACTTCCAACATTATTTTCCGAACCCTCTGTCGCTACCTCTTGCAATTTTCCTGGAGATTGATAAAATTCAGGCAGGTCTTTTAATTCCTCATGTTTGAGACACCTCTGCCCTATGCTACACGCAGAGCAACACCTTTTCAATTGTGTCTGCCTCTTATTCTTGGCCTTGTTCTCTTTTTCAAGAGCCAAAACCATTGGATCAGAGGGAGCTCTGATACCACAGTCCCTTTGAAACTCAGGATGCTCTCGGAGATAGAAAAACATATCAGCATATATTGTCTCATCCCATTTCCTTTCTCTTCTTAAAAACAACATCAATTGCAATAAGGTATCATACTCCAGACTCCCATTTACAGGCCATTTCTCTCCACCATCTAATTTATACAATGGCCACCACCGGGTACAAAATTTAATTAAAGTCTTTTGATTTGTTGACCCTCCTGGGGGGCCTCCAATTTCCTTCCAGTGGGCAATTATACAACCAAGTGGGCTATGTCTTGGGATCTCACTACTTTGTCTCCCTCCCATTTTACACAACACAACACAGTACTGTCTTGTTACAGCACACAGAACACAAAACAAATACAAATACAGCAACTACAATAATGACCGGTCCTTAACACACAGTTATTGGCCACACACACTCAGCCACACACTCAAAACATAAACAATATTTCCAATACTTTACGTTTTTTCAGGGACCCTCTTGGCCCCTCACAGACTTAAACAATACTTATAATCCCCTTTGGGACCCCCTGGTCCCACACTACAAACAATGCTCACGATACATAAACAATGCTTATAGTGACCGTTGGGACCCCCTGGTCCCACACTACAAACAATGCTCACAATACATAAACAATGCTTAGAGTTACCTCTGGGACCCCCTGGTCCCACACTACAAACAATGCTCACGATACATAAACAATGCTTATAGTGACTTCTGGGACCCCCTGGTCCCACACTACAAACAATGCTCATAATACACAAACAATGCTTATAGTGACCTTTGGGACCCCCTGGTCCCAGCCCAAGAGCTCTTTTACCTAGGGGTGCAATAAATGCCTCTCTCCCGCGCAGGGCGTCCCCTCACGCCTTACGGAGTTACCCCTTTTATAGAAGCATACCTTCTCTGTGCTGGCAGTCTTGTCTGTTCCTGCAGCGATCTGATGAGTAGCGGAGCTCTCCCCGAGAATGTCTCGGAGGGCCCTGAGAGGTCCTGCTCCTCAGCAGGTCCTGCAGCCAAACAGAGTCGTCCTGCCGCGGTCGCCAAATTGACTTAGAGAAAGACACAAGACACTCATTAAGTTTCTTGTATTATGCTTCTATTTAGGCGCCTGACACAGGTAGAATCACTTCCAAAGACCTGTGTGTCTGCAGAGAGTTTCGGGCAAACTTTTATACAAAAAAAAAAAAATTCACAGAAAGAGTCCAGGTGTTTCTTATCTATACAGAGGTTATCTATCTAAAAATAACAAAAACATACATATTGTCCAGATGTCCTTTATCTTATACAAAAGATCATCTTGCCCTAGACTAACAAAAGTAAATCAGTGAAAAATCCTGTTATTCCTTATCTATGCAGAGGCTGTCTGCCAACTCCTCTCCCCCTTCCTGCATTCTAGCATTTCAGCTAACGAGAGAAAGCTTATCAACGCTGTTATTTTGTTAAAAGAAGCATTTTCAGTCTATCAGTACTACAGGGACATTCTGCTTTATTATACATATGTAGCAATGCAGTTTATAAGTGATAGTCACTTCACTGTGTAGTAAAAACCAGAGGAAAAAAGTACCTACATTTTAATTTTTGATGCAGTACTGTATTTTAAAAAAACAAACATGTTTGTGGTATTACATTTCTACTTGCCTTTCTACTTCAAATCCTTACAATAAATGCTCAGGACTGGTACAACAGAAGACTACTGTTCTAACTGCTAGTATGTAGTATAATTAAAAGTGTTAAACCTATTTATGTGTATGCTTATTTGACACACACATAACACACTATAGGGTTAGCTGCATAAAATTATTAAAAAAACCCAAAAGAAAACCCAGAGATATTTGAGATCTAAATAAATACTTCTGTTGTACTGTTTAGTATCTGAGTCTGGCATTTTAGCATGCTATAAAAACATACAAAACCAGCTCTGAAGATACAGAAGGAAAAATCTATTGAATTTGTACAAAATATAGAACTACAATAAGGCCTCCAAGGGTCTATCTCCTCAACTTACTGTATACATTGTATTTTGAGCTATGACAAGTAGCTTTGTTGCATAATTGTTGCCAACAGGTACCCTATCACCAGAATGCAGATAGGGTTGAGTGTTGCCCCTGTTCATCTGTGCATAAACTTGTAGGGGGCTGAAAATGTTTTATATTTGAAATTATGCTCACTACTCTCTACACTTATAGTATTAACCTTTCCTAACTGATTAATGAACTTAAGAAAACTGCTGCAAAGAGAAGGTATTTCTTAGAATTGTGCTTAAAGCTGAACTAAATCCAAATTAACATGCAGAGAGCATGACACCTTAGTATAGCAATTTTAGTCTGTTTTTGCTAGATTTTTGTTAGGAGTAGAGATCATTTTAATGTAGATTACTACACTTGGCTGGTGTCCCTTAGTGTTGTGAAACTGCATCTTAGTCTGTAGGAGCTGGTGTTGTTCAGTCCTGAGAAGAGGATGCTGGGGGGAGACCTTATCACTCTCTATAACTACCTGAAGGGAGGTTGGAGTGAGGAGGGGGCCATCGTCTTCTCGTTAGCAAGTGACAGGACTAGAGGAAATGGCTTCAAGTTGTGCCAGGGGAGACTTAGGCTGGATGTTAGGAACTATTTTTTCCATGGAGAGGGTTATCAAACGTTGGAATGGTCTACCAAAGGCAGTGGTAGAGTCACTGGGCTTGGAAGTGTTTGGGCAGTGTGGTCCTGGCACTTAGAGATATGGTTTAGTGTTGACCCTGGGTTGATCGTCAGTCTGGATGATCTTTGAGGTGTCTTCCAACTGGATGTTTCCTCTGATTCTGTGATAAGATCTGGATCTGATGGTCACCAATGCAGATGTCAAGATTGGAGGCAGCCTGGGCTGCAACGATCACACTCTGGTGGAGTTCACAGTCCTAAGGATATGCATCAGACAAGGAGCATAGTCAGGACCCTGAATTTAGGAAAGTGAAGTTCCAGCTCTTCAAGGAGGTAGTCAATAGGACCACCTGGGAAACAGTCCTTGGGAACAAGGGAGCAGAAACAGAGCTGGCAGACCTTTAAGGATGCTTTCCATAGAGCGCAGGAATGTGGTCTTGATCCCCAGGTGTAGAAATCAAGGAAGGGAAGAGACCAGCATGGCTGAGTTGACACCTGGTGGTCAAAATGAAAGGCAAAATGTAACTGCACAGGCAGTTCAAGCAAGGACAGGTGTCTTTGAAGAAGTATAGGAATGCCCCCTGGTGGGCATATTGTGTCCTGCTCTGGGACCCTCAACATGAGAAGGATATGGACCTGATGGAGTGGGTCCATAGGAATGTAATAAAAATTATCCGAGGTCTGGAGCACCTATTCTATGAAGGCAGCTTGTGAGAGTTAGGATTGTTCAGCCTGGAGAAGGATCCAGGGAAACCACATAGCAGCCTTCCAGTACCTGAAGGCCTGACAGAATAGCTGTACAACTGTTTACAAGGGAACATAGCAAGAGGATAAGGGACAATGATTTGAATCTAGAGAAGGGTAGATTAGTATTGGACATAAGGAAGAAGTTCCCTATGATGAGGGTGGTGGAACACCGGAAGAGGTTGCCCAGGGACATGGTGGAGGCCCTATGCCTGTACACATTCAGGGTCAGGCTTGATGGGGCTCTGAGCAACCTGATATAGTTAAAGAGGTCCCTGCTACCTGAAGGGGGGTTGAACTAGATGACCTGCAAAGGTCCTTTCCAACCCAGTGCATTGTATGACTCTAGGATAAGTCAGCATATTCAAGCAGATCTTAAAGAGAGGTGGTTTTTGAAGCAGCTTATGCAAGGTACCTTTGCCATCAGCCAAATGCATGTTGGACTGTACAAGGCACAGCTGATTCTGACCATTTGCAGATGGATGAGAGGAGGTTTAGGCAGTTGGGATCAGAAGCTGCTGTTACAATACAATACAATACAATACAATACAATACACCAGGTTGGAAGAGACCTTCAAGATCATCGCGTCCAACCCATCAAACAATCCAACCCACCCAACAACTAGACCATACAGCCAAGCACCCCATCAAGTCTTCTCCTGAACACCTCCAGTGAAGGTGACTCCACCACCTCCACGGGTAGCCGATTCCAATGGGCAATCACTCTCTCCGTGTAGAACTTCTTCCTAACATCCAGCCTAAACCTGCCCTGGCGCAGCCTGAGACTGTGTCCTCTTGTTCTGGTGCTGGCTGCCTGGGAGAAGAGGCCAACCTCTGCCTGGCTACAACCTCCCTTCAGGTAGTTGTAGACAGCAATAAGGTCACCCCTCAGTCTCCTCTTCTCCAGGCTAAGCAACCCCAGCTCCCTCAGCCTTTCCTCATAGGGCTTGTGTTCCAAACCCCTCACCAGCTTTGTTGCCCTTCTCTGGACACGTTCCAGCAAGTCAACATCCTTCCTAAACTGAGGGGCCCAGAACTGGACACAGTACTCAAGGTGCGGCCTAACCAGTGCAGTGTACAGGGGGAGAATGACCTCCCTGCTCCTGCTGGCCACACTGTTCCTGATGCAAGCCAGGATGCCATTGGCCTTCTTGGCTGCCTGGGCACACTGCAGGCTCATGTTCAGCCTACAATCAACCAGTACCCCCAGGTCCTCTCTGCCTGGCCACTCTCCAGCCACTCTGACCCCAGCCTGTAGCACTGCCTGGGGTTGTTGTGGCCAATGTGCAGAATCCGGCACTTGGATGTGTTAAATCTCATGCCATTGGACTCTGCCCATCTGTCCAGCCTGTCGAGGTCCCTCTGCAAAGCCTCTCTGCCCTCCAGCAAATCAACTGCTGCCCCCAGCTTGGTGTCATCTGCAAATTTACTGATGATGGACTCAATGCCCTCATCCAGATCATCAATAAAGATGTTGAAGAGCATGGGGCCCAGTACTGATCCCTGGGGCACACCACTAGTGACAGGCCGCCAGCTGGATGTGGTGCCATTCACCATTACTCTCTGGGCTCGGCCCTCCAGCCAGTTCCTAACCCAACGCAGTGTGCTCCTGTCCAAGCCACGGGCTGCCAGCTTGGCCAGGAGTTTGCTGTGGGGAACGGTGTCAAAGGCCTTGCTGAGGTCCAGGTAGACCACATCCACAGGCCTCCCCACATCCACCAGGCGGGTCACCTGATCATAGAAGGAGATCAGGTTGGTCAGGCAGGACCTGCCCCTCCTAAATCCATGCTGGCTAGGCCTGAGCCCCTGGTCATCCTGTAAGTGCTGTGTGATCGCACTCGAGATGAGCCGTTCCATAATCTTGCCTGGCACTGAGGTCAGGCTGACAGGCCTATAATTCCCTGGCTCATCCAACCGGCCCTTCTTGTGGATGGGCACCACGTTAGCCAGCTTCCAGTCTTCTGGGACCTCTCCAGTGAGCCAGGACTGCTGAAAAATGATGGAAAGTTCTTGCAGCTGCTGTCTCTTTTGTATGAAGACGACTGTTGTATTTTTATGTGCTACAGCCTCTGCATGGCTACTCATACAGGTAATCTCTGGTTTATAATATGGGGGAAATTAACCTGCAGTTAAACTCATTTTGCAGTGTTGTGAGATTCATAAGAGTTTTGGCATGTTTTCATTCTTCCCAATGTTACTTACCCATTGTGACAAGTCAAAAATGTACTCTTGTTTCCATTTCATTGCACATGTTGCCTAGGAAATTGCTGTTAAAGGAAAACTGGTGAGAGATCCATGTGGAGTTTGCTTATGTACGTGCTATCTTTTATTTTACAGTGTAAATGGGAGGTTAAAACAGCTCCCTATTTATTCTGTATCGGAAGAAATAGCACCAATTCAACTAAACATCAATCCTCTCTAGATTGTTCTCTAATATGGCTTAAGTGCAGGAATTAATCTTCTTAGGCTATAAACTGGCAATCTTGTAAGTCTGTTTTCTGCTCCTAGATAGTAGAAACTTACTTTTTTGCCATTTTCCATTTCTGTCTGATTTTGGGGAATGAAGAGGGAAACAAAAATAGTCCTTACCCCTGAGTTGAGTTGTTTTGCTGCAAACCCAAATGGATTAAAGATATTTTTATATGAAAACACCTCATAAAAGCTTCTTGAGCAAGTTTTGCTTATAGGTAAAATGTCTCCTCATAGAGAATTAACCACAAATAGAGTAAATAAGATTTGTCATATGCTTGAAAACTAGCCTTTTAATTTAACAGCAAGGAAAATTTTGGCAGACATACTAACCTGGAGTCTAATTTATATTATTCCCATGATTGATTTTTTTAATTGTCCACCCACATGGTTGCCTGTTGTTTGTGGTTAGAATAATCCAGGATCGGAGCTTAGTTCAGCATCATAGAACAGGGGGTTTTAAATTTCTGTAGTGGTTACCATATTTCAAAATGCAGTGGGCAGCATTAACAATGATCTTTTTTGCCCTGGGGAGTTAACAGAGGACATCTCCCAAGCTTAAAGGTCCATGATTTGATTTTAATATTGCACACAAGTAGCACACAAATACAATGTATTTTTGGTGCTTATTTATTTGGTACTTGCACCAGATCTAAATTATCTGATTTAAACAAAACACCCACAACACAAAAAAACCTATCACCACCACCAAAAAACAACAACAAAAAAAAACCCACCCACCATAAAAACCCCCAACCCACCAAAAAAAAACCACCAACAAAACAAAGCAATCCAACAAAACAAACACCAAACCAACCAACCACTCAAAAAACCCCAAAATCAAACCAAAAAAACCCATGTGTTAAATAAATTAATCCAAAGCGATTTTAAATTTCTAATTTTAGTAACAATGGCTTTCATTTTCTGTCTTGCACACAGCTCTATAGAGAGCCTAATAGAAGGGCAGTAGTTAATAGGTCGAGAGAGGTTCTCCTTCCCCTCTACTCTGCCCTGGTGAGGTCACATCTGGAATATTGTGTCCAGTTCTGGGCCCCTCAGTTCAAGAAGGACAGGGAATTGCTTGAAAGAGTCTAGTACAGCACCACCAAGATGATTAAGGGAGTGGAAGATGTCCTGTATGAGGAAAGACTGAAGGAGCTGGGTCTCTGGCTTGGAGGAGACTGAGGGGTGGCCTCATTAATGTTTAAGGAGGACAGAGCCAGGCTCTTTTCAGAGATGCCTAATGGTAGGACAAGGGGCAGTGGGTGCAAGCTGGCGCACAGAAGGTTCCATGTGAGCATAAGGAAAACCTTTGAGAGGGTGAAAAAACACTGGCATGGGCTGCCCAAAGAGATTGTGGTATCTCCTTCTCTGCAGATATTCAAAACCTGTGTGGACATGTTCCTGTGTGGCCTACTCTAGGGGATTCTGCCCTGGTGGGCAGGTTGGACTAGATGATCTTCTGAGGTCCATTCCAACCCCTACCTTCTGTGGTTCTGTGATTTAGCAAGTTGAGAGATGTATTTTGAAGGTGCTGGGAGTCTAAAGGTTTTTAGTGATTAGTAAAGATACAGACAACAGTTTGACCATTTATAAAAAATAGTTTCTTTTTGTGCCTAAATACAAATTTTCAAATCTGTCAGTAAAAGATATTTTATATTTGTTGGTTATGTGCACTGTTTTGTGCATGAAGTTCCAATTATTTTGCTTTGAATGTAAATAATAAGGTATCATAAATGGAACCAAATTTCAAACAAAGAAAAGGTGCATAGAATTTTGCCTTATAGTAACACTGTTTCCAGCTGTTTCATTCCAATTTTCTTTTTGCTTAAGGAGAAAACCAACATTATCAACCCTGGATTTATTATTCTGCACACTGGCAGTAGTTACACTGCCATTGTGGGCCCAAGTCTGGAAGCTCTTGTTCTGAGTAATTGCAATTCATTCATATAGCCTTGTTGTGAGTTGGCTAATTGAGCTCTTGAGAGAGGAATTTTTAGGGATACTTTTATTTGTCTGCAGTTGGACAGTTTGGCAGCAGAATTCTGCTCTTATTAAATTTGTTTATTCTTGAATACTGGCATTTATATTTCTGATATTGGGAAGGATGTTTGTTGGTTGTTGCTATTATTTGTAACTTGTTTGTTTGTTTGTTTTTAATTGGCAACAGACCAGAATGATTTTCACAATATTGTTACAGCTTTTTTAAAGAGCAGGAGCTATGTTAACTGGCAATGCAAAGACAATTAAGCTAAATATATTCTCCCTTTAAACTTCTTATATATTGCTTTTTTTTATGGACAACCTGATTTTCTTTCGCCAGTGTAGAGATTGCTACTGATTGTTGCTGCTTGTGTTATGTATTTCTATACTGATCTTCATTTGCTTTCACAAGAGTACTGAGAAGTATTTAACGAAAGTAATTTTTGTACCTTACTAAATGAGACAGACTCTCAATGCTGCTTTATCCTTTTCTTCTCCTTTAACAATAAAACCAGTGTTCTGACCCAAAATTTATTGATATACTGCCAATTGTTATAAAAAATTTTCTTGGTACTCAGACAAGAGGAAACTATACTGCTCCTTTTTATCTCTTTTGACTTCCTTTCCTTTAATTAATAGTGAGGGAGTACTTGTTTGTTTCTTGTGGCTCTGCTTTCAATGGCTGACAACTTTTTTTTTTGGCAATATTTTGCTTCTTGAAGGGTTGCACACCTGTTGCTGGTATCAATGTTTGCTATATCTATGTATATTTGCTATTCTTCCATAACTTTTTATTTTTTAATTTTTTTAGTTCTTATTGTAATAAACATTGTTGGAAAAGCAGAGATTTCCTGTGCCACTGTGATGTTCCTGTTCCGTTGCCACGCACAGGTTTGAGTGCTAGCACCAATCCTGTCCTTCTTCATTTGCAGCATGTCCAAGGCAGGTGGATTATAAACTGGGCTTCTGAGAGATTTCCGGGAAATAAATGTTTTGACTTTCGAACCAAAACAACATGTGAATGATTTGGAGAGAAAATACATTTCTTTATAGCACATCTGTATAATCCCACTTCAGTGTCCCTATGGTGCAGTTTCAGTGCCCCCAGGATTCCTGTGTCCCCTGTGCTCCCTCCCTGGAGGTGTTCAGGGCTAGGCTGGATGAGGCCTTGAGCAACCAAGTGTAGCTGAGAGGTATCCCTGGCTATGGCAGGAAGGTTGTAGTAAATTGTCTCTAGGTCCCTTCCAACCTAAGCCGTTCTGTGATTCTATGATTCCTGGTTCATAAAAACTTCTTTGTGTGTGGTTCTTTTTTGGCAAGTTTCACATGCAGTTTATCTCAGCATAATGCATGACCACTGAGAGAAAAGCCCAGTTTGTTATTTGTCAGTCCAGTATTTTTATCTAGGATCCATAGATATCTACTCATGACCTTTGTCATTATATAACACATAGGGTGTTACACAGTGTCTCATTCTTCCAGCTTATTAATATGTGTTCTCTGACCTGGAGTAATAGTTCCAGCAGCCCTTGTGTAACCTCAGCTCTCTAAAGGACGGATACGTGCTTGTCCTTTGCAGCAGTCTTGTGCTTGCAGGTGCTGAACTGACTGGGTTTGCTGCCAGGGAGCTCAGCCTTCTTGTTCACTCCTGGGCATTGATTGTCAGCTGTGCATAAGTATTAGTTCACTCAGGTTCTCTTTCAGTGCGGCCATATACTGCAAATTGCCTGCTTATGTTAGGACATGGTTTTTTTAACATTGTGTCTTTTAAATTGTGTTCTGCTTTAACTGGTCTGTTTGGGCATAATGTAAACTTCCACAGGGTATGTATTCAGACGAATAGACCCTTATTTGTTTACTGACCAGTCATCAGAGGAAGCATCTTGAGTTTTGATCCTGGTCCTGGTCATTTGGGAACATTTCTTAGGAAGAGGAAAAAATTTGCACTAATATTGGAAGAATGAAATGGAAGATAATGTATTTAGTGAAATAATTGAGATTACAGTGAATCAGAAGGTCTTTAGTGGGAGAATTTAATGAGTGTGTGAGTACAATGAGACATAATTTCATTTGAATTAATTGTTCTGTGGTAAAGATTCTGTTTTGTTTTTATAATTTACATACATGACCTGTCTCTTCAGGGCAAAAGAGTAGACCCATTCATGCCTGTGGAGTGACAAAAACCTTGAACGATACCATCATTCTGCTTGAAGACTATTACTGCAAAAAATTATGCCATGTGAAATGGTGAATCTTTTTATGCTAGGACTGAATCCTCTCTGTAGCATTATATTGTTATTGGACTAACAAAGCATTCTTTGTTTTGTGGCTCAGGGGAGATGAAGCCACAAAGATGTATCACATGCAATAAATTTCTAGTCTTTAAAAATTAAAACCATTGTTTCATGGGAAATGTATGTCAGGAAAATGAAAATATTTCTGCCACTAAGGTGTTGTAGTACCTCTAGTTGCTATTCTGCTGCCTAGTAACATGCATTGTTATTATTGTTGTAGATCATATTTGTATGATATTTATCCTTCTCCTATTTTTAATTTGAATGTCTTCATTTTCCATGAATGAAGGCATTTAAGAGTGTGAGAAACGAGCTCACTGCTGAAATTTATAACCAGTTTATTATAAAATAAAGGCAACACAGCACTGGGCGCATAGCGAATTTGCTAGAGGCGCACCGTAACAACACGAGTTGAACTTATATAGATGGCAAACATACATATTCATAGATTAAAACGTACATATTCATATATTCCCCAGCACGCTCCCACCCCTCTCCATCAGGACTGAGACAAAACCTGCACTTTTGACCTGGCCAGTCTTTAGACATGTTGGTGCCTCACCTTTCTCTCACAATACAGACCATAACCAACCAATCGGCCCAACAATCGAGGCCCAGGTCCCCAGTAATTCCCCTTGCGAAAGCCAAATATTCAAACCAATTTCTCACAATCCCTCCCCTTCTTTTTACTACATTTGGCTTGAGCCAGAATAACCTAACTTGGCAACAATTCTATAACAAGCAAAAGGATTCCAATTCCAACTTCCTGGTAAAAGGAATGGGATAACAACTAATGTTCCTTGCCTGAAAACATTTCCTCTTTTACTTTACTAGGTACCATACACAGGGAGTGGGTATGGCATATATACCAATGTCTGGGTGACAACTCTCTCCTTCTGAGTGGTTAATCCTGGGAATTAGGAGTCCGGTTTGACTTGCAACTCCACTCACACGGCCTATGGGGTTGCTGCCCACAGCCATGGTTCTAGATCTTCTTCGTGGCAATTACAGAGGTCTACCCGGTCTTGCCTCCTTCAATCCCCACCAATGCTCTGCTTGGACCATGTCTCCTTCCCTTGTCCAGGGGGGCTGTACCAGTTTCGATCTCTGACCTGTTTCCAGTTTGTGATGTTTTCAGGCAAGGACCATTACCATTACCATTCCTATTCTGATACTGGAACTAATCTCTTGACCATCTTTATATCCTGCATTTGGGGTACCACAGTCCAGTCAGTGGGTGGATTCACCGGTCCTTTCAGCTGTCTGTATTGCAGTCTCTGTGGTCCCACTAGCTGAACACAGTTTTTGGTGCTTTCCTCTGTCCTAATCACTTCAAATTATAACCATCTAGTTGCAACTTATTAATACCAAACAACAGTTACAGAAATTGGTATAGATAATCAAGAAGTTTTTGAACCCACAGGAAACCTAATTCCATAACTACAATAGCATACATTTATAACCGCACACACTCTCAGCACATAAGAAATCTAAACCTAACTCATGTTGAGTGAATAGTTGTCAAGCTTTTGTCACACCTATGCTTACATTCATCATAATCTAGCAAAAATGCATAGCAGAAAATCACAGTGCAGCAGAAAAATTTACCATCACTTTTCTAAGTTTTAGTAGGCCTAATTACCAATTCAACCTGTTTACCATTAGTAGTGTTGGAGGAGAATTTATCCACACCTGGGGACATGGTCTTCCAGTTCAGTCAGGATAAAATGCTCCTCGATTATAACAAATACCATTTACAACATTTACACTTTACCCACCCCCCATGACATCAAGTCCCAGGATGTTTTATACACAGAATGCAATGGGGGCTTTCCTTGATGCTTTCTTGAAATGAAATTCGATGTCACACAAGCTCCAGAGCCTTCAGACTGAAGTGTTCCAGGTGTTACATAATTCACGCTGAAGCAAGTTTTGCTTTTTCTGTGCAGTCAGTGAGGCTCAGAGGCACACTCCTGAAGTGCTCCTTTTACTCACGAAACATGTGTCCACCCTTGTTCTGCAGTATGGACAGCTCTATCTGTTGTTAGCAAAAACAAGAAAAGATCCTTCCCAGAGGGAAATTAGTGACTCTCCTTTCCAAGTTTTTAACACTTTACCCCCAAGCTTTAATTTTATAGATCGGGAATCCCCAAGGTGGGATCTGAGACAAGAACAAAATAAGATGTTGCTTTCTGGCTTCCTCTACTAATAAGGCCGCTGCTACTAGAGCTTATGAGCAAATCACCTAGTTGCAGGATCTAATAACTTGGAACAATACCCAACAGGATTTTTACTTCCAGTCCAGTCCTGGGTCAACACCCCATATGCTGTTTGGTTAGATGTACTTACAAAAAAATCAAATGGTTTGTCCATGTCGGGCAAATTTAAAACAGGGCATCAATCAACATTCTTTTGATTTTATCCAATCACTCATCTGGAATCCATTTTATATTATTATTATTGAAGGCTAATTCCTCATGTACCTTTTCTTACCCCTCTATCCATAATCGACAGTACCCCAGAAATCCAAGCAACTGCCTTATTTCTGACTTTCCCTCACAGCAATTACCAACATTCTAGCTTTTGCCTTCTGCTTCTCTTCATCCCTCCTTACAAACACCTTCTGAGCTTCACGTAGTAATTCCTCTAAACCTCTGTCTTGCCAATCCTTGATCTTTTCCAATTTCTTTCTAATATCTGCCCATGATTTTGCCACAAACTGCGTCCTAAGAAGTATCACCCCAGCTGCAGAATTGGGATCTATTCCAGAATATATCTGTAAGCTTCTCTTTAATCTTACCATCCACTCCATAGGAGGCTTCCTCCAACGCTTGCTAGAGGCTTTATCAAAATTTCTGGGCACAGCTTCTTTAATTCCTTGTATTATTATAGTCCTCAGGTCACCCATATTCTGTCTCCCTAGGGGCTGCTGATGGTCCCACTGAGGATCTTGATTAGGCCATTTCTGGTCTCCTGGTGCCCCCGCCCCCGATTCTGCCTCTCCCATATTCTCATGCCAGCCTGTCTGATCATGTTTCTTTCCTCTGCAATGAATAGGATACTCAAAATAGACTGCATCTCTTTCCAGTTATCTATACTGGGACCCAAAAGTTGGTCCAGCCTTTCAGCTGCACCTAGGGGATCATCTAACAGGGTGCCCATCTCTTTCTTGAAACTGCAGACATCTGATGCATTAAGAGTGACAGTGACAAATCCTATTCCTCCCCGATGCCCCCCCCCATAGGCACTTCCCTAAGTGGATCATTCCTAACACTGCTTCCTTGAGGTGGTGGTTGAGCAGGGAGGGGGCCTGTCGGTTGCAGAGGACCACCGTTCAGGTTCTGGTAAGGTGGTGGTGAGTTATCCGGAAGTTCACATTTCTCCTTTTCCTTGTCTTTGTCCTTATCCTCAGTTGTTAATGTAAATATGGGAACAGGGGTAGGGCGTGAAGCCCTAATCCAGACAGCAGTATATTCAGCTTCTTCCTTACTAAAACACTTTTTACAATTCACATGATGGTTCAAATATTGGCAAATCCAATAAACCCTTTTTTTTTTTTCTTTGATTTTCCTTTTCTCAACTCGTCGTCATCCCAATACTGTAATATGATCCCTAACGCGCTCTCTGGGATGGGAATGGGAGGGAGTTCTGATGACTTGCTTTTCTTTTGTCCCATTCTCCTGATCACTAATCACTGACCGGGGATCAAAACCAAGCGGCGGCAGTTGGAAGCGCCGGCTCCGAGCCACTGGACACCAAACCACCAGGATCTCCTGGCTACCACAATACAAATACTATGTTCTTTCGCAGCGCCGGTGCCGCTCCCTGCGAATGACCGACCCCCTTCACTGTGCCGATCCCTTGCAAAGTCAAACCTCAAAAAAAACCTCACACGCCGCAGCCCACGTCCCTGCCCTCCTGCGGAAGCCTGAAACCACGGAAAAAAACCTTCCCGAACCAGGTCCCTCAAACCGAGGTCCCCCCCCTAGAAACCGGGACGTCAAACCCGCGAGCGTAACCGCGCCACAGGCCCCCGCAGTTCAAGCCCCACCAAGAACCGACCGCAGGATACGAAAAACTCCCGAACCGGGTCCCCACTGCTGGAGCACCCGAAACCGGGACGTCAAACCCGCGAATGCCACCGCGACGCGGGCCCCCACGGCCCAGGCCCCTCTAGAAACCGGACCGCAGGATACCAAAAACTCCCGACCGGGTCCCTCACCACCGGGACACCGGGACGCAGCGCGGGTCGCCCGATCCCTACGGACGGCCAGTCTCCACAGCCCCTAGACCGTAGAAACAACGCTGCCCCTCACAGGCCGAATTCTCCAGGGCTGTGAAGACCACCTGACTACCACCCAGAATCCTGGAACCCCCACGCACAGAGAAATTCCAGGACCCCATAGCCAGGACCCCTACCCAGGCAAAACTCGTCGAACGGCCTGGATCCTATGCATCACCTGACTGACACGAATTATTACTCCATACATCACCCCTACAAATTCTTCAGAAAAAAAAAACCCAACTGACTATCCACAATCCACAATATCCCAACAATCCTTGCCTTGGGGCTTGAAGAGACACAATCCCCCCTCCTTCCAACCCCAATTGCCCTTTCTCCCGAGACCAACAGGTTATCTACACCTAAACCCCCTCTATTTTCCTCACTAGCCCAGTCTTCTGGGTTAATCTCTGCCTCATCCTTAATGTTTTCCCAGAACTACCCTTATGTCCAATTGAACTATCTCTACCCTACCCCAATTCTAGCCTCAGCTCCAATTTAACATCCTTAGCTACCGGGACTTTAAACCTTTTCCCCCTTTGCCCCTAAAACTCGCTCTCCACACTCCCTCTAGGAACCTTGGTAACACGAGTAACCCTCCTTCTCCGACCTGAGCCTGGCCACCTCCTGGGCCTGTTCCTTCGCCAGTCCCTGGTGGGCACGGCTCAGCCACTGTAGCTCTCCCCGCAACAGCTCCTGCTTCGCCCGCATCTGTGCCAGTGCCTCGCCCGCCGCACTACCGCAGGTGCTGGTGCAAACACTGATACTGGCCTTGCAGCCCCGGCTGCTCTACGCGCAGCCCCTGCCTGCCCTCCGCAGCGTCGCAGCCGCGGCCCCGCTCCAGGCCCGCCCGGAGCCGATCCAACTCCCGTAGCAACTGCTGGGTGCGGCATTGGCTGCGGCCGCACTCCCGGTTCCTACTCCAGCCGTGCCAGGCTGTGGCTCAGCTCTGCCTTGTCCCGGGCCAGCCCTGCTGCCATATGGTGGCCAGGGCGTCCCACAGCTGACCGTACGTTCAGCTCCTGGACCTACTGAACATTTTAACATTTCTTCTTGGGGTCCCACTTTTATAAAGTGGTTTCACTCTCTTTCCTTAAGCTTCTAAAAAAAAAACCCTTAAGATCTCTCCTGCAATCTACTTTTCTCTCTAGGCCCTTCCTCCATTATAAAAAACCTTAAGATCTCTCCCACAATCTACTTTTCTCCCTATGCCCTTCCTCCATTATACTTTTTGCCTTATCCTTATCCAGTGTATTGTGCCTCCAATACGCTAGTTGTAACCCCAGAGGACTGTCCGGGGTATATCCCTGGGTACCCTTGTTGCTCCCATGTTTCCCAGGGCTGGTCTACACCTGACCCTTGCCCCATTTCCCGAGGTCCACGCTTTCTATCACCAATCGCTTCGTCCCTTCACTGGCCAAATCCCTCGCGAGATACTGGAAACGCAGTTAGAAGGACTCCGCACTCGCTTCGTGGATCCGGACTGACCAGCCCACGTCTCACACACACTCTCACACTGACCTCAATTCCCGCCCAACCGGACAATACTTACAGCCCTTTTCTTGCCCGGGACTTTGTGCACAAGAATTACAGGCAGCTGCAGCAACCGGGAGCTCCTTCCCTTGCCTTTATCTTATAATGTTGGCTGGATCGTTTACCTGTGTTCCCAGAGGCTTCCAGGGGCCTCCTTCCGGGCCGCTGAAATCGGCGGGGGCGCCCCCTTCTGAAGGGTCCCGAAAGCCGTAGACAGGGTAATCGCGTCGGGGTCACCAAATTGTGAGAAACGAGCTCACTGCTGAAATTTATATAACCAGTTTATTATAAAATAAAGGCAACACAGCGCTGGGCACATAGCGAATTTGCTAGAGGCGCACCGTAACAACACGAGTTGAACTTATATAGATGGCAAACATACATATTCATAGATTAAAACGTACATATTCATATATTCCCCAGCACGCTCCCACCCCTCTCCATCAGGACTGAGACAAAACCTGCACTTTTGACCTGGCCAGTCTTTAGACATGTTGGTGCCTCACCTTTCTCTCACAATACAGACCATAACCAACCAATCGGCCCAACAATCGAGGCCCAGGTCCCCAGTAATTCCCCTTGCGAAAGCCAAATATTCAAACCAATTTCTCACAAGAGTAAAGACCAAGAAGTAGAGTTGCTGTTAAGGTTCTCTGTGTTTTAGAACATGAAAGTTTTAAATGGCAGTTGCAAATTGTACAGTATTGCAAAATTTAGTTTCTTTAAATCGCCATTGACTTTGCATAGAGTATTGTTGATTATAGCTTTGTATTTTTCAAAAGGAACTGAACTATTCCTCTTCTCTCTTTTGGATCTTGTTACAGAGAGCAGGAATTGCAAGTGTGCATTTGGAAACACTGTAGGATAATGAGATAAAATGGCAGTTTCACCTTGAGTCCTCTTAAGAGTGACAAAATAGGTTTTGGGGTTTGCCAGCTAACAGTATTCAAAGTTTTAAAGAACTTTCAGCTTGTTCATTACCTGCCTGTTACCTGAGTTTTCCTACCTTTAGAAACAAGTGCATCTTCTAAAAACCTCCCACTTACACCACTACAAAATTTCTGAGTGTGATCTGTCACAACCAACCACCCCTGTCCAGGCTGATCCTTGAAAAGCTGTGAGAAGAGATTTCTGGAGTCTGCCATAGCATCACTACTGCTGTGCAGACCATTATTTTCCTATGTAAGGCTGGGTGGTAGAGAGAGCAGGCAGTCCACATAAGTTTTGACAGGATTTGAAACACCATATGATCTGAGTGCTTCTGGGTCCCAGGGTTCAGCAATAGCCTATGACTTTCAAAATCATTGACAGCACAGAAGTAACTGAATTCATTATTGTGTTAACAACATCTAAGAGTTCACCCCAATGCTTATGCTTACTTGCAAATATACTTCTACAGCAGTTTTCATATGACATCATGGTCTCTTAGACAGCTGCTGAATCCTGATGACATCTTGGGAAGTGTCATAGCATTGGAAATTTTCTTTTTGCATGTTTGTTTCTGTTAATTTTTTTTTCTAAGACTATTCTCTAAATCCTGTAGTTTTCATTCCTTGGACATCATTCCTTGGATATCATTCCTTGGATATATTGTCAGTATTGGTTTTATTGCAAATATATTTAATAAATAGAAGTCTGTGAAGTGTTCCTTGCAGTATTAGGCTTTCTGATATGATAACTATGTTTTGTTCTAGGTATGTGTTTGTTTTAGACTTCAAAATATTTCAAATTAATATTATTTCAGTTTGGAAATTTCTACAAGCCCTTGTAAGTCCTGAATAAAGATTTAGAGATACAAGAGGTGCCTTTTTGTAGGTGTGTATATATATGAAGGAGAGGACTTCTTCCATATAAAATAACTGTTAAGATCATGAGTGGCTTGTCAGTAACTCTGACGTTGTCAAAAAAAAAAAAAAAAAGCCTTAAAAATATGTCAGTTTTCTTATTAGACCTTATTTTTCCCTGACCAAAGCTCTCAGCTTTAGGAGTTAATATTTTGGAGTCTGTAGCTGGTACCTGTCTGGATTATACTGGTTAAAGCTGCTCTTTACTGAGATCTTTCTGTTTCCCCCTGCCTCTCCCCCAGGCAATAATACAAAATGATTAAATTCACCCACAACCTTTTCTAATACTGTATTTCTGCATGGAATAGATGCATGTTTTCTGTTTCATCCTTCTTTTGTAATTGCAGCTTTCAGGGCACCAAAACAAGTATTCCTATTTGTGCTGGGTTACACCCATCTGGCGCCGGGGGGAAAGGTTGGGAGACCCTGCTTCTCCCAGGGGCAAAAGAAACCTGATTCAGGTGTGTGGTGGTTTGGGTGCCCTCTGCTGCATGACACACTTCCTGTGTCCAGAAGTCCAGCCCAGTGGGTGGACACAGGAAAACCGTGTATCTCCTACCACAATCCCCTGCACCGCTATAAGATCTTGCGTGGGGTCCGCCTCTTTCTCTTTCTTCCCTCGCCGGCGCCCGGTAACTGGGGGAGACGTCTCCCGGCCTTGGGCCTGGCTAGGCCCAAGGCCAGGGGGATGGGCGGTCTCAGGCCTGGCCAGCTGAGACTAGCCTAGCAGTGGGGGGGGAAGAACGAGCCCTGGGGGTCTTGGGCCCACCCTCAGGTAGGGATGGGGTTCATCCGGGTGTGTTTTGGGGTTTCTTCTTTCACTGTTTCTGGTTTCTTTGTGCACTTTCACCTTTTTCTATTTAAACTTTTCCATCACTTTTGCAATCCGTTTGTCAGAGTCGTTATTTTGCCTGTGGTGGGGAGGGTGGTTGTCTCAACCCACTACACTTTTGGCGCCCCAGCGTTGGGGCTGGTTGGTGTGGCGACCTGCAGATCGGATTGCAAAAGATGGACAGTTTAAATTTAGTTCTGGGCGTCGGTTTTCGGTTTGGGAAGGTGAGGGGCTCAAGCTTTGCTGCCGGGGCGATGGTGTGAGTTCTTGTGGATTGCAGGGGGACACCTGGTGCGTCGGGGGTTACCGCTTAAGAACGCGGGACCTGCCCCTCCTTCACCCTTTCCTCTCCGCGGGCGGTGGAAGCGGCGGGGGTGAAGCGGGGGAGGGGCAGCGGTGAGCAGGTCAAATGAGGTCCGTCTTGCTGCAAGGATGGAGCCAGCCGCAGCAGGCGGGCGGGCGAGCTAGCCCCGAGACCCAGGAGGGGTGAACGGGGACCCCAGCTGGAAAGCCCTTTTCAAAGGCTCTGAGAACGCGCTTGTGGCTTTCGCTGGGGAAGCTGTTGGAGTGCCCGAGGGGTGAAGGTGATTTTGATCCTGTACCGCAGTGGTAGAGGCGGCCGGGCCCTGCTGTATGCTTAGTGGCGGCGGCAGCGGACACCGCCCGAGTGCTCGGGCTGCAGTGGGCCTGGCTTTAATCTCCCGATCTTTTTCGGACAGTACCGAAAAATGTCGCCGAGCACCTGGCTCCGCCTCCCTTCCTCTCAGTTGGGCTGTGGTGCAGCCCCTCCCTCTTCCAGGGGGTGTGCAGCCAGATATTGCTACGCCTCGGTACGTGAACGCCCGGTGCGGGGGGCGAAGTACCCTGATAGGCATTTGGGTAGCCTGGACCGCGGTCAGAGGCGGTCGGTTTGCAGCACCCTGGGGATCGGAAAAAGCAGTCGTGGAGCCGGATTGTTCTGACTGGCTTGCCCCAGGGGTGGAGGTTATGCCGCTGAGTTAAATGCAAGCGAGAAGAAGAGCTTGGCTGAGAGGTTGTGAGGCTTTTCCAGGTGGCCAGGATGTCCAACGGATCCATGGAGAACCTGCACTGAAGAAGAGTGAGCTCTGCATCGCTGGGAGGTTCCACTGGATGAGAGAGGAAGAACTGGACTGGACTGATGCTTGAGCCTGAGAGAGACTGTTTGGGTGGATGCCCAGAAGAAGATATGGACCTTGCCGGACGCGTCATCAGGGATTTCCCAGTGGGTGGACACAGGAAAACCGTGTATCTCCTACCACACCCCCTGCACCGCTATAAGATCTTGCGTGGGGTCCGCCTCTTGCTCTTTCTTCCCTCGCCAGCACCTGGTAACTGGGGGAGACGTCTCCCGGCCTTGGGCCTGGCTAGGCCCAAGGCCAGGGGATGGGCAGTCTCAGGCCTGGCCAGCTGAGACTAGCCTAGCAGTGGGGGGAAGAACGAGCCCTGGGGGTCTTGGGCCCACCCTCAGGTGGGGATGGGGTTCATCCGGGTGTGTTTTGGGGTTTCTTCTTTCACTGTTTCTGGTTTCTTTGTGCACTTTCACCTTTTTTCTATTTAAACTTTTCCATCACTTTTGCAATCCGTTTGCCAGAGTCGTCATTTTGCCCGTCGTGGGGAGGGTGGTTGTCTCAACCCACTGCAAGGTGGACTTCATTTTCCCTCCTAGGAGGAGGGATCCCCTGGGTCTAAGTTGGTCTGTTCCACTCTCCCCTTCCTGTCCAGGAAGACTATAAATAGGAGGGTGTGGCAGCCATCTGCCTCTTTGTTCCTGCCTCTCCTGTTCGAAAGGACCAACAGCTGCTGCTAGCCTCTTGGTTCTGCCACATGGTTGGGCCTGGTCGTCTTCCCTGTCACATCCATGCTTCTCTAAAGGACTGAAATCCACACAGTTGGTGTTTAATAAGTAGTTTTAGAATGTTTTGGATTAAGTCATATATATGACCTATTACTTCAAAGTTGATTCCAGAATTGATATTGATATTGCAGACTTTCCTTTTCATGTGCTGTTTTGTGTTGGTAGAGTATTTGTCTACAACTCCACATCAGAAGTGTTTCTGTGGTTTCTTTCACTTCCCTGTGAAATAGTCCCCTCTAAATGGGGATAAAAGGATGAAGTGCGTATGTGAATTGTGGTCTAAGCCTTAACTGTAAGTGAAGAGCTCAGGTGGGGGCAAGGCTGAAAATCTCTCCCCCATTCCCCCTTCCTCCCTCCCAACAGAGAGGGGAGAAAAGGAAGGAGCAAATCCACCAAACAATAATTTGGAGTCGGCTTGAAAGTAGAGAGGTAAAGAGTTGTCTTTAAACAAAATATATATATATAAATATATATAAATAAAACAATAACAGGAAAAGGTTCACAAGGGCAAGGAACAAGGATGGGGGACAAAAACAAGAGAATAATACAAAACCTGTGCTTCTGAGGAAGTGCAGAGGCAGCCCGGAGAAGGATCAGGTCCGACCATGTGGCAGAGGAGCAGGAGGGCAGCTGCAGTAGCTCTCATCCGGCAGAGGCAGGAGCCAGAAAAGGGGCCAACAGCTACGATGTGCTGCTTTTTATACCCTAGCTGGGCGGGGAGGGGGAGTGGAACAGACTCAGCTTCCCAGGGGAGAAACCCCCTGCAGGGAGTGAAGAGTACCTGCAAGCCCTCCCCCTGCTTTTTTATTTTCTGTTTTCAGAAAAGGGCATTAACCCACCACAGAATACAAGACCGCATTAAGATATGCCTGCTGTATAAACTAAAAGCTTTTTGAATTTCTTCAGAAGCTTCTTCCCTTCCTTATCGAAGTAAAATGTTTTTGTGCATATAAAATAAGAAATTGGCTTCCTCAGTAGCTGCCATTGAAAAATTCTCTCAGTAATATAAGCCCAGAGGGGCAAATACGTGATACTTAATTTGGAAGAGTTCTAAGCTATTACTTTTTGGGCACCACATTCCCTTTCTTTTCAAGCCTGTTAGAAATAACATAAATTCATGTTGTCTCATACTGTAGAAGGGTGAACAAACTGACAGCAGTTTGATCAGGTTAACCAGTGGCAGTGTGTTCCTCTGGACTTAGTGAAGCTATCACCATGTCACATATTTGTGTATCTTGGAGTGTACTTGCATTAATATTCTAGTACAAGAGAGGAAAAAGGAAAGAATTTTGCAAAAATTAAAGCTCCCAAACAGACTTCTACCTGCTTCCTACTGAAATGAATAATGGATCATTTCAGTGGATTTTTCTAAGTGCTAATCAAAAATATAATGATTTGCAAATCATTACTCAAATTGGAAGCAGTAATTTTAATTTTCAGCAATTAGTGATTAGTTCTTTGTCATTGGAAATTATAGCTTATCAATTCCATAAAATCATTTACTGAATAACTTACTCTTTATAACTGACATATTATTTTAAAGTAGTTGTTACTTGGTGCTTGCTGTTTCTTTTAACTTCCAGGAAACAATGTAATTAACTTAAATGTTACTGGTTATGTGAATAGATCAGTCAAAAGGTAAAAGACATGAATACCACAGTGGCGTTTCATTTGGTTGGATGGGCCTGACCCTTTAACACTTGCTTGGTTGGGTATGTAAGCACCACATGCCCTGAAATTCATGCATGGCACAAAAAAAATTTAGTAGAGAATGCATGAAATCAGTGAAGTGGGTGTCTCTGTAAGATGATACATTTAGGTACCATTTTACTTCTTAAGGGTGTTCGTTTGGAAGGAATGAGGGGAATTCTACAGCAAAGAATAGAACACATCTGTTGCTCATCTGTGGGGAAGCCTAATTTGCTAAGAGGTTTGAACCAATATCCCTTTAATGAGCCCTTAAGTCAACAGGCTCCAGATGGATTTGTATTCCCTGTCTGGCACTCGTGAGTTTTATTCTTCAGAAGTCTGCTTTTCCCTTTAATGCACAATGCCATGCACACACATGCACTGTATATATATATGTATAGATAGACATGTGTTTATATGCTTTATATACAAGCATATAAATAATTTATGTCACATGTTTATATGCAGGCATGTAACATAATATAGCATAAAAAATGGTATATTAGAGAATTAGGCTTGGGCATTAGATTGAAAAATCTCATTTTGTGGATTAGTACTGTAACATTTAGGCTCTTGTGCATAATTTCAGTGTGCCTTCCTCATCCTCATTTTCTTAAGCTCCTATAACTGATTTTGAGGTTTGCTGTTAAACTGGGGTTTTATTTGTGCTTTCATCAATTATGAGGAAGCATACTCATGCATTTTTCAACTAGCTTTCTCAGTAACGAAAGTGTGAATGTAATTATGTTGGGAGGGAACCACAAGACTGACCTTTTGTCACAAATTGCAAGATAGTTTTCTACTAAATAACGTTCTGGGTTTGTGTCTTCTGCTGGGTTTTTTTTTGTTTGTTTGTTTGTTTGTTTTTCCTTCTTTTTTTTTTTTTTTTCCTTGATTGTTTTGCCAACTCAGAAACCTTCAGCTCTAATTTTTCACTGGTTCTGGATGGTTTAAACTAAGGTGAAGGTCTCAGATTCCCAGGGGAAGAAACAGTAAGGACAGAAAAAGAATGGGGAATGAACTATGCACCATGCTTTATTCAGTGATATAGTCTATTGCTCCCTTAATAATCAGTTTTTTATAAAGCTGTTTTATGTTTCAGTAGGTTGTCATAATGTATTATTTCTTATTTTTTGACATGGAGCTGTAAATGATAAATTGAGAGTAGTCCTGTCTTGAATTTTTCTCTGGATTGAGAGGACATTCCTTGTTTGATTCTGAGTTTACTG
This sequence comes from Picus viridis, assembly GCA_033816785.1. Taxonomy (NCBI): domain Eukaryota; kingdom Metazoa; phylum Chordata; class Aves; order Piciformes; family Picidae; genus Picus; species Picus viridis. Next base: position 24,017,168 of record CM066566.1, read on the forward strand.
TTCAGAGGCTAGTGGTTTCTCATTTTCTTCTTTTTCACTCCTTACCAAAACCACCAGCAAAGCTTTTTAAGTTTGTGGATAGATGTATGTGTTTTATCTTGGCCATGGTGTTTCCAAAACTGTGTGGCAGTTCACATACCATTTGGTATTGTGGTGAATGTACTGCTGTTTGATACCCGGTTATTCTCAGTTATTTGGACATTCCAAGAATTGGTTCAGTTGTGTAGTTGAACAAGCCAAAAACATGTATTGCCTGTGTTGAGAGGGATCTGCTAGCTGGATAAGTATACTGGATCTTTAGCTGATTTTTTGGCTCAATGTCAGTTCTAGTTACTGAAGAGAAACATGGAGAAGAGTGCTTTGACAGACAGCGGAGCATGTCTCTCAGTATCACAGTATCGCTAAGGTTGGAAGAGACTTTGAATATCATCGAGTCCAACCTGTCTTCTGCACTGCTGTGTGCTCACATGATGGAAGGTGTGATGATGGGAAACCGCCTTGATGTTTCTCATTTGATTTCAGATTGGAATTATCTCCTGATTTCAGGACAACCATATTCCTGGGCTAAGCATTAAGTGTCAGACCGCAGGGAAGATCTTTGCATATATTGTAGCCATGGGTTCTACTTTTCTTTCTTCAGTCTGTCCTTTTCACAATGTCTCTGTTAAAAATTGTTCTGTTTTGTATTTTATAAAATACTAGTTTCAGAACTAAACCCACCCTTGACATAGAAACTGACAGTTTTACTGGCAAAATGCAGCCTGAAGTTTACTCTTGCTGGAAACGCCCTGGAAATACAAGTGGGTGTGTTCTGCTTGAGTAATCACATGTAAATGCAGAGGTGCCAGCAGCACTGTAATAATGACTGTAGTACCTTTGAAGGCACTCTGAAGCTTCCTGTTCAAAGACACTCAAATAATTTTTTTTTTTTTTTTTAGTTTACATGGAATATGTAACGACATCCCCCAAGTACCAAATTTCTTTTCTTTCTCATACAGAGAATAAATAGAGAATTTTAATGAAGACACTGCTTGCTAACTTGTGTAGTAAAGAAAAATGATGAAAGAGCAGGTATGGATATTTTTTTGTTGTAATCCTCATTCATGACAGCAGTGACATCTTGAAATAGCTAGATAGCTGCGAGACGATCTTAGAAGTCTAGCTTTCCCCTTGGCAAGTAGAGGGTGGCAATTTTGTCCACTTTGATATGCCCTGTCTCCTGGCAGTTCACTCTGTGACGTTAATGTGGTCGTCCTTGTAAAACTTGACTTGTTAGCTGGCTGTACATGGTTTTAATCCTACTCTTTTTTTTTTTTTTTTTCCTCCAGATACTGAGCGTCTCTATACAGTAGTGTTTGAAGAGATCTGTGGTCATTTTGGGAAGACCTATACCTGGGATGTAAAATCATTGGTCATGGGTAAAAAAGCCCTTGAGGGGGCAGAGATTATTCGAGATGTTCTAGATCTTCCAATAACCAAAGAAGAATTATTATACAAAAGTAAAATGAAGCAGGAGGAGATATTCCATACTGCTGAATTGATGCCAGGTATGTTCTAAATGCTAACCAAGGCAGAATTCTTTAATCTGCCTTCCATAGAGCGGTTTCATCATTCTCTTTTTTAGCAAGTTTTACTCAAATTTACCTGTTATTTACCTGTTACCTGTTTTATTTGTTAAAGGGTGCCAAAATCTTCTTTATTTTACTCGGAGAACAGTTGGGTTTTTTCCCCCTATATGTTTTAAAAGAAGAAAAATGATTAGGTAAATAAGCATGAAATTTTTTAATTGTTGTTGGCATCTGTGTAACTCACCAAGTTAGTTTTCTCTGGGTATGAACATCATCTGACTTGTTTAATCACAAATACACTTATAAATGTGCAGGCAAGTGTATGAACCCATGGATTGTTTCAGCTGGGATTAGTGTTGCCTAACCTGAACACTGAAACATACGCATGGTGTCTGAACCAGCTGTGTTTCAATGGAGAGGAAGATTTTCTCATCATAATACACTTAAGTTTCATTACCTTCTGAAGATACATACCTTTTACCTGGGACTGAGCAGGAGGCCTAAATGAGTAGCTTAAGCCAGGTACCTCAGGATAAGCAAGAGAATAAATCTTAACTGTAATATGAACTCACACTTTTATATTCCATTGAATTTACTTGTGAACTGCTTAGAGAAAAATCGTCAGCCATGTCAGAAAAGCAATCCCTAAAGCTAGGATTGTTGTATACTTTTTGTGCAATGTTAAAGTTCTTGGAGCTAGTATCAATACTTTCTTAAGGAAAAAATAAAAACTGAGGAAGAAGGAGGAGAATTTAAAAAAAAAAAAAAAGTATTACAAGTGAAATAACTGTATGCCACTATAACAAGTTACATTTTTTTCTTCTGTGAAAATGTTCTTGTTTGTTCTGATGGTCTGTACAGCATTTAATGATGTTTTACTTTTTAGATGCCTAAATATATTATCATAATACAGTTACAGGATGAAAGTGTAAAATGTGCTGTGTTAACAATAAATAACAAGCAGCAAAAATATGTATTTTTTAATTCATCTTAAACTTGCATATTTTGTGCAGTCAACTTATTTAGTTACCTCTGATCTCTTTCATATGCAGTATTTTTCAAATTGTCTCTACAGATCCACCTAAAACTGTAACCCTAGTTAAACTTTCCCAGAAAACAACAAAGATGGAGGGATGTGGATTTAATTTTTCACATCAGTCTTTGGAGACTAACTTTGCAGCTATATTTTTTTAAAGACAAACAGAAAAAAACCTAGTCTGTGCTTAAAAAATGCCAGATGAGCAGACTGGGTGGAAATGTTAAGAGGTACAGAAAACAGTCACTGTAATGTTAACTGCCCAGGCAATGGATAATGTGGCTGAGCTGTCTTGAATGGCAAGGTGGTAGAACAGATTACCCAAAGGAAATATGAAGTTCTGAACTGTTCCTCTGTTAAAAATGTGAATTCTGGCCTCACCGAAGCTGAAATTTTGTAGAAGAAACAAGCATAATTCTTACGTGGAACAAGTAAGTAAGTATGTTTATCATCAACAGAATTGTTCATCTGATTATCTTTTTAGTTCAATTAAATACATGTGATAACTTTCTTCAGGCTATTTTCTAAAGCAGAACTGATGTTAACTTAAATACTTTATGCTCACTGGTTATCATGTGAAGAAAAGATCTGTACTTTACCTGGAAGCAGCATATGAATTGTCAAGAGTTTTGAGGAAAAACAGGTTGAAAATCAGCTAATGATCTAGAAAGAAGTGGCTCCAACTATTTAATATTTAGTTTCTTTAAAGACTGACTTGTTCTTCTATCTGATAAGCTGATTTGTTTAATCTGATACTTCTGTCCTCTTGTGACTTCTGAGAATATTTGTGTATTTAATCCTTGTGGATTTATTCTGCTACCTCTTAATGTAAAGAATGGACTTCATCCAGGTCTTGTATAAGATAGAAGACTGTAAATAAAGGGAAGTGGAAATTAATGGTCATGTATTAATAGTGTAGAATGACTTGGATGTGCTGAGGCTCTGGCTATCTTGTGACAGTTTATAGGCAGGTGAGGTTTTTTTTTGGGGAGAGCAATGCTGAGTAATGACCAATGATATTTGAAAAAGTGACTCAAGCAAAGAAACACTTGTTTCAGAGATAGAATGAGCTATGCACGTGTTTGTGACAACAATTATAACTGTTAATTCCTAGATCAAGTAATTGACAGGTATGTCAGTGATTGCTAAGGATGGCATGGATGTTGTACAAAGGTACAATTGGCAAAGCAGTCCCTTGTTTGGCAGGCTATATCACATCCATTCCCCTTAATGTCTAACAATTCTGGTTGAGTATGGAATTTTGAGTATTTCAGTATAGCTGAACTGATTGACAAGCTTCAATACATCAGACTGTGGTCAAAATCCAGATTTAATCTCTGGAGAGGGTATATCACTAGTGGTGTGCCCCAAGGATCAGTACTGGGCCCCATGCTCTTCAACATCTTTATTGATGATCTGGATGAGGGCATTGAGACCATCATCAGAAAATTTGCAGATGACACCAAGCTGGGGGCAGGAGTTGATCTGCTGGAGGGCAGAGAGGCTTTGCAGAGGGACCTTGACAGGCTGGACAGATGGGCGGAGTCCAATGGCATGAGATTGAACACATCCAAGTGCCGGGTTCTGCACATTAGCCACAACAACCCCAGGCAGTGCTACAAGCTGGGGTCAGAGTGGCTGGAGAGTGGGCAGGCAGAGAGGGACCTGGGGGTACTGGTTGATTGTAGGCTGAACATGAGCCTGCAGTGTGCCCAGGCAGCCAAGAGGGCCAATGGAATCCTGGCCTGCATCAGGAACAGTGTGGCCAGCAGGACCAGGGAGGTCATTCTGGCCCTGTACACTGCACTGGTTAGGCCACACCTTGAGTACTGTGTCCAGTTCTGGGCCACTCAGTTTAGGAAGGATGTTGTCTTGCTGGAACGTGTCCAGAGGAGGGCAACGAAGGTGGTGAGGGGTTTGGAACACAAGCCCTATGAGGAAAGGCTGAGGGAGCTGGGGTTGCTTAGCCTGGAGAAGAGGAGACTGAGGGGTGAGCTTATTGCTCTCTACAACTACCTGAAGGGAGGCTGTAGCCAGGCAGAGGTTGGCCTCTTCTCCCAGGCAGCCAGCATCAGAACAAGAGGACACAGTCTCAGGCTGCACCAGGACAGGTTTAGGCTGGATGTTAGGAAGAAATTCTACAAGGAGAGAGTGATTGCCCATTGGAATCGGCTGCCCGTGGAGGTGGTGGAGTCACCTTCATTGGAGGTGTTCAGGAGGAGACTTGATGGGGTGCTTGGCTGCATGGTTTAGTTGTTGGGTGTGTTGGATTGGTTGATGGGTTGGAGGCGATGATTTTGAAGGTCTCTTCCAACCTGGTGTATTGTATTGTATATCTGTTTCTAATGTGGAATTTTACAATTACTGTTTGAGAGTTTTTCATAGATTTATTTTCAGTTCCAAAGGAATCTTAAAGAAGGCTGGTTTTGATTTCATTGCAGAAAAGAATTATTCCATGATGATACTGACAAAATGACAGAACAGCCACTTGTGCTACTTTTATAAATATTTCTGTCGGAGTGCTGACATTGCTAACTTCAAGGGCAACATAGTAGGCTTTCTGTTTCTGCAAATGCAGTACTACATTGCAGGGAAGCAAATAACTAGACACAAGAAAACCATACCTATGTATGTTTACCTATACATGTATATAGGTGTGCTTTTGTTTAACATAAACCCAGAGTGTATGCAGAACCAGAAAAACCTAACTCAGTTGTACACAGCTGCCAACAGTTGCTATAATCATGTCAGGGTTCTTAGGTTAATGCTGTTCTTTCATAGCAGTCTCCGGGGGTTTTGGCTCATCATCATTATTGTGTGGTTGTGTATGCCTTTCAGATATTTTCCATATGTGGGTCATTTCTATGACAATATATGTTGCAATTCCAGTTAAGCTAGTGCAGAATATGATGTGAAAATGATTTTCCAAGTCAAGTACAGCTGTCTTTCTCTTGCAGACATGGGGAGGTAATTTCATAGTGTAGTTTTAGTACCAAATGAATCCAGTCAGATATTACAAAGGGGAAAAAAAAAAAAAAAAAAACCAACACCAAACCAAAAAAACCGAGAAAGTTCAATTTCCAATGGAATGGTTCCATTCAACCAGAAGTCTAGTTTACTTAACTGTTGTTTCCTTTCTTTATTCATGTTGTACCGTTAACTCTTAAATAGATTTCCTGCCTTGTTTGCTTTGCTATTATTATTTTAATGGCAATGAGTCCATGTGAGGCTGTAACACATATAGATCAGTAGCTAGCTCCAAACTTGGAATGATGCTGTTTGGCTGATTAAAAAAATATTAAAAAATTACCTTTGCATTGTCCTAAAGGGCTGAAACCCTGTCACCTTCACAGCAGCTATGCTGTGGGAATTGAGAATAAGTGTAGATAACAAATAGTGCTGTGATGATGGGCTTGCAACTCTTGAAGCACACCGAACTACATTAAAAATACTTTTTAATTTTTTTATTTGGGTTAACAGACAGCTTACTGTTTGCTGTGAGACTTTGGGTTTTTTCTTTGTTGGATGATTTTAGTGTTCAGAGACTGCTGATGTTTTTACCGTTGAGTCAGGTTTATGAACTGGAAGAATTACCATCAAATTTACTAGAATTCTAATCAACTTTACAAAGCTCTGGCAATTTTAGCTTTTCTTTGATTAAAGAAAGTGAAATATTTACATTTAGTCTGATATCACATTGTTCTTAGGAACTGAAAATGATTTTGAAAGAATAGTATTTTCATACAGAGCCTGTGTTTATCTTTAAGATTTCTATATGTACACAACCACACAGAAACCATGCAAGGCATGTACATAATTTAAACGTGCATTGAGCACATTGCTTTCCTTTAGTCTTTTTTCTCAGCAGTAAATCTTTTCTTCCTAATACGTGCTGAATGCTCTTAGACAGCTTTCTTTGTGTAATGTTAAAGTAAACTGAAGTGGATTTAATAAGGATTTCTAAAGAGCTTTGATTTTGGTACCCCAGAGGTCAGATGTTCTCTGTTCTCATGCTGTTGGTGTGCGTAGAAAGCTGAGTGTATCTACATGGTGAAAATGAGGAGCAGCACTGTGATGTATATGAAGATCTTAAAGGGAGTGCTGATAGAGTCTGCAAAAAGACTGTGAACTTGTACTTTGGCTCATAATTTGTTTGGTGACCTGTATAGTTCTTCCAAGAGCTCATAATTTGTGCGCTATGTGAAAAAAGTGCTTGATGAACAGTATAGTTCTTCCAGCAGAAATTTCAGTGTACAGTGCAGAAGACTCTCGATCAAGACAATATTATCTGAAAAACACCTATGGCAATGTTTTTTCTTCAAATTATATTGCATCTCAGTTACAAGACTTAGAAACTACAATTATGTTAGCATGGGTTACATAGTGTGGATAAGCTCCTAAAGTATAGCAGGGTGAGAGAAATTAATCATACGCAGTGAAGGAAAAGAGGGTAAAAGAGCCAATAGATTGGCAAGACTAGTCAAACATGATACAAAAGGCAAACAAAAATGAGTATATTTTTGCAACAGTGTAAGTAGCTCGAAGTCCAAGAAGACTTAAGCATATATCTATGTATACAATAAAATATACATAGGGAAAGATGAGGTTACCCATGAAATACAGGTCTTTTTCCTGAATAAAAAAGAACTCTGTTGCATATTTAAATAATCCAGCCCATTTTTCAAGAGAACCATTTTCCTGTCATGGTAGGGCCAAACAGCCCCAGCACAAGCCCAGAAAGACACTAAGGTGTATAGATATGGTCCCACTCTCCTGCCTTCTTCCTGCAGAAAGCCAGTGTAATGCAGGAAGAGGAACAAAGGGGACAGGACCATGCATGTCTGTTAAACAACCCTGTATCTATGGTAAGGGCATGTGTTATGGCCACAGCCTGGCAGGTTTCATACAAGCTGATTTCTAGTTGCCTCTGCCTTGCTTTTTGCCTTGCCTTTGCCTTGCTCAAGCCTTGCATACTTGGATCTTGTTTGGATTGAAACTGCCTTGAGTTGCATAGCCTCAAGTTGCCTGGTCCAGTGCTTGGGATAAAGCTACGCGCCTACACACCGCAAGCTACCAGAGCCATGAGCTTAGGAGTCAGAACCAAGCCTGCTTCCCCTTGAGACCAGGATTTTGCCATGCCTCAATTCACCCAGGACAAAGCAAACACCTGCCATAAGAAGTGTTGTTCACAGCCCGCTGTCTGCTGAAGCCAGGCCAGCCACAGCAGACTGCATGGCATTCCTGCCGACAACCTGCCGTGCCTGGCGCATGAAAGCACCCCAAAGCCTCTAATACACAGCAGTAGCACTCCCTACCTGAGTATAACTAGCTGTGAGTAATTAACTAACTGCCTCTTTGGCATAACTGAGTTTTATATTTTCTTTACATTTGTCTGAAGGCATCTTGCAAGAAATAGGTCTGAATCTGGAGTTCCAGAAGTGGTACAAGATAACAACAGTGTTCCTTTCTGTGGTAGACAAACACAAGGCAAGGGATAATACAGAAATCTGAAAGTATATGGAATAAAATGAGGCCAAAATTTCCATGTTGTTCACCATTCAGAAGAACTACATATGACACAGGGCTTGTGTTTGTATAAAGCTAAAAGGAAAATAAAACCTGCCGTTGTTTTCCACCAATTTAAATTAGCTCTTAGAAGTTATGTATTGCTAATTTTCAATTAATAATGAATAATGTTATTTTTCTATAAAGCATGATAATTGGAAAAAAATATTTTGGAAAATAGTTTTGTAATGGCAGATAAGTAAACATATAGGTACTATTGTTAGATCATTTTAATGTACCATTATTTGGTTTCCTGAACTTTTTCAATACATGTTTGTATTAGTCAATGAAAAGGAAGAAGTGACAGTTAGGCCAAGTGTTTTGTTGTTTGGTATAAGTCTTAATTTTATTTTGATGGTTGATTTCAATATAGTATCACAGTATCACCAAGTTTGGAAGAGACCTCAGAGATCATCAAGTCCAACCAATCTCCCAAGACCTCATGACTAGACCATGGAACAGAGTGCCATGTCCAATCCACTCTTGAACACATCCAGGGATGGCTACTCCACCACCTCCCTGGGTAGCACATTCCAATGGATAACGACTCTCTCAGTGAAGAACTTTCTCCTCACCTCGAGCCTAAACTTCCCCTGGTGCAGCTTGAGACTGTGTCCTCTTGTGCTGGTGCTGGTTGTCTGGGAGAAGAGACCAACCCGTGCTTGTTGTGGTGGTTTGGGCTGGGTGCCCTTATGCTGCATGGCACACTTCCTGTGTCCAGAAGTCCAGCCCAGTGGGTGGACACAGGAAAACCGTGTATCTCCTACCACACCCCCTGCACTGCTATAAGATCTTGCGTGGGGTCCGCCTCTTTCTCTTTCTTCCCTCGCCAGCACCCGGTAACTGGGGAGACATCTCCCGGCCTTGGGCCTGGCTAGGCCCAAGGCCAGGGGATGGGCGGTCTGAGGCCTGGCCAGCTGAGACTAGCCTAGCAGTGGGGGGGGAGAAGAACGAGCCCTGGGGTCTTGGGCCCACCCTCAGGTGGGTATGGGGTTCATCCGGGTGTGTTTTGGGGTTTCTTCTTTCACTGTTTCTGGTTCCTTTGTGCACCTTCACCTTTTTCTATTTAAACTTTTCCATCACTTCTGCAATCCATTTGCCAGAGTCGTTATTTTGCCTGTGGTGGGGAGGGGGCTGCCTCCACCCACTACACCTGTCTACAACCTCCCTTCAGGTAGTTGTAGAGAGCAATGAGGTTGCCCCCGAGCCTCCTCTTCTCCAGGCTAAACAACCCCAGCTCCCTCAGCCTCTCCTCATAGGGCTTGTGCTCAAGGCCTCTCACCAGCCTCATTGCCCTTCTCTGGACATGCTCAAGTGTCTCAAGGTACTCGAGCACACTTGAGTACACTCAGTACTCCCTGTGATTTCAATTGAATGTCAAGAGAAAAACATCATATTGAGAATCTAATGGGGGAATAATATTTCCGTTGTGGGTTTTTTTTTCCTTCAGCTTTCAAAACAAAAGTACTAATCTCTCCCTTTAAAATGCATCTCTGATTTTACACATGTGACTGTACTTTGGAAAAATATATTGTAGGTAAGATTGTTATTTACAGACTTGTCAAAATAGAGCATAAAGGCTGAATCACATGGGGAATGTAAATCAGAGATGATGGGGTGGCAAATACAAGAATTAAATTAGCAGGAGTAGGAATGTTTGGAGGAGCAGGGATGAGGTGCAAGTATGACAGTAAATCTGGAGTAAGGAAATAGCTTTAGCATAACCAGGCATGAAAAATAGAATAAGAATTAATGCAGATGGAAGATGAAGACACAGAATTGTTCCTGATTTGCTTCCAAGAGTCCAAATCAGCTAGAGGCTTATCTGTTTGAAACTAGTATCATGTGCCAAGCACAGTTTGAATTCATGCCAAGAATCAGAGCTGAAATGCGTTTACAAAAATGGAAGAATTTTCTCCCATGAATTGGTAAAGACCCAGACATCCACTCTTGCTTTCCATTAGACACTGGTAATTGTTTGTCTGCAAGAGGTATCCAGCATTTAGAATGCTGTGGCCAAGAAGCACCAAAACCTCTGCACAGGAGATTCAACACTTGCACCAAATAATGAAATATGTTTTTCTCCTACACAGTCTGTTGTGTTTTCACTGTTCACTGCATTAACCTTCCCCAGAAGACTGTATCAAATTGAGTTTCTACCCATTAGGCTTGAGGTGTTCATTACTCTGGGTTCACAGCATGAATACATGAAGCTCTGCTATTAACAGCTGCGACTGACAGCTCCTCTCTTGGCCCAGTGTTACTTGCTTTAGTAATTGCAAAAGAGAGAAACTGAACTCTCTTAGGGGCTGGTTTAAGCCAGTTGGGTATCTGCTGCAGAAACAAAAACTGTACCATTCAGTGAAAAGACTGTATTTCTTTCTTTTGTTTTGTTTTTCCAGGAGCATAGCTGTGTATAAAAGAAAATGTTCTCCTGTGTACTTCTCTCTTACTTACAGAGAGTTTGAAAATATAAACATGCATGATTTCAGGGTTATTACTTAATGAAATTCTAGTGAGTGTATCTGTGCAATGATGTTGAATGTGTTTATGGCATATTTTGAGACAGCATTGTTTGATGACAGAAAAAATACATACCTTGAGGAGTGTTCCATGATTTTTGTGTGGAGAAGGAACATTTCATATATAGCAAGAATTTTCTTCTACACTGACTGATAGAAAGCAACATTGTTGAAATACTGCTAAATATGTTATATATCAATACTAATATACCTGCATATATATATATATATAAATGTATATGTATGTCTTGCAGGAGTTGATAAGCTGATCCGCCATTTACACAAACACAATGTACCCATAGCTGTTGCCACCAGCTCAGCTGAAGCCACATTTCAGATGAAAACAACGAGACACAAAGATTTCTTTGCTCTTTTTCATCATATTGTGTTGGGAGATGACCCTGAGGTGAAGCATGGCAAGCCAAATCCTGATGCATTTCTAGTTTGTGCTAAGAGATTTCATCCTTCTGCACAGCCAGAGAAGGTAAGAAGGAGAGGGAATGATGTAATGGAAAAGTTAAAAGTTAAGAGCATTCTGTTTGAGCTATATTTGGATTAATTTTTGTGTGGGTTTTTGTTTATTTTGGGTTGGTTGTTTGGTTTTGTGGGTTTTGGTTGGTTTTGGTTGTGTGGTGTCATTGTGGGTTATTTTGGGTAATACTTAGATTTAAATTTAATGTTAACAGCATCATAGTATCAGTCAGGGTTGGAAGAGACCACAAGGATCATCGAATTCCAACACCCCTGCCATGGGCAGGGACACCCCACACTAGATCAGGCTGGTCAGAGCCTTATCCAGCCTGGTCTTTTCAACACCTCCAGGGATGGGGCCTCAACCACCTCCCTGGACAACCCATTCCAGGGCTTCACTACTCTCACGGTGAAGAACTTCCTCCTTACGTCCAGCCTGAATCTCCCCACCTCCAGCTTCGTTCCATTTCCCCTAGTCCTCTCACTACCTGATAGCCTGAGAAGTCCCTCCCCAGCCTTCCTGTAGGCCCCCTTCAGATACTGGAAGGCCACAATGAGGTCACCTCGGAGCCTTCTCTTCTCCAGACTGAACAGCCCCAACTCCCTCAGTCTGTCCTCATAGGAGAGGTGCTCCCACCCTCTGATCATCCTCGTGGCCCTTCTCTGGACATGTTCCAGCACATCAATATCCCTCTTGCAATAGGGGCTCCGGAACTGGACGCAGCACTCCAGGTGGGGTCTCACCAGGGCTGAGTAGAGGGGAAGAAGCACCTCTCTTGACCTGCTGGCCACACTTCTCCTGATGCAGCCCAGGATCTGATTGGCTTTCTGGGCTGCAAGTGCACATTGAGAGCTCATGTTGAGCTTCTCGTCCACCAGCACCCCCAAGTCTCTCTCCTCAGGGCTGCTTTCCAGCCAGTCACTGCCCAGCCTGGATTTGTGACTGGGGTTGCCTCGACCCAGATGCAGGACCCTGCACTTGGTCTTGTTGAACCTCATGAGGTTGGCTTATGCCCACCTCTCCAGCCTGTCCAGGTCCCTCTGGATGGTATCCCTTCCCTCCAGCGTGTCTGCTGCACCACACAGCTTGGTGTCATCAGCAAACTTGCTGAAGGTGCACTCAATGCCACTGTCCATGGCACCCACAAAGATGTTGAACAAGACAGGTCCCAGGACTGATCCCTAAGGGACTCCGCTTGTCGCTGGCCTCCACTGGAACATGGACCCATTGACAGCCACTCTTTGGGTGCGGCCATCAAGCCAGTTCTTTATGCATCTAATTATAAAAATTAACAACTTCTATTTTTAAAGATGCTTATGCTGTTGAAGGAAGAGATTGTTGGAACACATTGTTTCCTCCCACTACATGTAATCTTTGTAATGCAGATTGCTCTGATTTACTATGTGCTAGTATAGAATAGTAGGACAGTGTAATGATTTTCCATTCTATGCATAAATCTGCAAGCTTAACTTCACTACTCAAAGTTTGGAAATAATTATTTAAACATGGATCAGTTTATTTTTCATACATTCAAGGCTGATTTACCACTGAAGGATCTAAACATTGTAGATACTCCTATGTAAAGAAAGCATACCATTTATACCCATTGTTTAAAAAGAGGAAAAGATTGTAGTAATACAAATGGTTTTAACTCTCTCACAAAGAATCAGTCTATTCTATTGAAAAAGTTCCAAGTGATATAATTTAAAGCACTATTTCTTTGTACTTTCTTCCATTTCTAATTCATTAATTGATGCCATAGTTATGAATAATCTCTGCACCAAATCTAGTGAGAGCTCATTTAAATTTTTCAGACTGATTAAATGGCATTAGGATTTATGAGTCTCAGTAGACTTTTTATTTCATAGGAAAGAGAAGTTCAAAGAGAAATTTTATGAGGCTTTTTTGCTACAAAATACATAGCAAAAGAGTAACAGATTCAGAACATTATGACCATTTTGTAATTTTAGTCTATATTGTAGAAGGAAAACAGGGTGAAGAAGACTGATTTAGCACTTAATGTGACTGTTATTGTTGTGAGCTTGTGTTAAAAGGATCCCAAACCCTATTTTTTATTTCTTATTCTTCCATTTTCCCCCCTATTCTAAGGTGGTTATTTTGTTGTTTTTTTCCCGCCTTCAACTGCCCCACTTTCAGTGTATGCATGCAGTGTATGTATTTCACTTATGATTTTCAGATAAACAGTTATTAGTGAAGTTTCTGTAACTCCATATGTATTTCTAGAGATGTAGTTTATTAATAATACTTTAAATAAGGTACAGAAATGCAAAGGCATGAACAGCTGTTCTAGTTGGTGTGCCAAGCTGTAAATTGGAAATCCTGATGTTGTAATCAAATACTTCAGTCATCAAAAATCTACCCCTTTCCCATTTTATAAATTTGACTTGAACTCTTTCCTGAACACTTACAGTTCACAAATCAGACATTTTACTGTAGAAATAACATAAGCATTAAATGTAAATGTACATAGACATTTTTCAGCATAGTTCAAACCTACATCAATGGCTGTCTCTTCAACATTGGCTCTAGATGGTCTTTTAAATAGTCCTGTGTTACCAATTTTTCCTCAGCTGAAACATTCTTCTAAACAGCTGTTCATGGTTTAAGCCATTTTGATGTACCCCAGCTGTGCTGTCTTATCTCCTCAGACTGACAATTTTAGCAGTTGAACCTCTGACCCCTGACTTTCTCTTCAGATAATGGAATATATTTTATCATGTAGAAGCTCTTCTAGCATGCAACAATCTAGTTGTTCATTCTGACTGAAGATGACAAGTGTGGGCATGGGTGGACTTTGTATTTCCAAGACTTTCAGTGTGCTAGTTTTAATCTTCAACATCTAAAGTGATTTGTGTTCGGACCACTAGAGATAACTCTGCCAGCCTGCTGGGTCACAGAGAAATCTGAAAATGAGATGAATGGTAAAACAGAGATCTAGGTGGTATTTTCCTAAATGACCCCTCGATGAGGTGACAAATTTTACCTTTTGACAAATTAATCTAAGATTGTTTTAAACTTATCTATTAGAATGCACTTTCCTCCTTTTGACATAGTTTGCAGTTTTCCCTTGGTACCTTTTAAATCACAATCTGATATCAAAGACAAAGTCACTGTCTAATCAGACATAGTTACTTGAAATTCTTGAAATCTTTAATTTGAAATGGATTGGCTAAAACTATATTTGACATATCTTTGGACATTTTACTTATAAAGTAGATGAGTTATCAAATAAAACTGATTCGAACTACACATTTTTACTTTTAATACAGGTACAAGCCTCATATATATATATAAGTATAAATATATATATATATGCATAAAATAAATCTGTTTTTTTTTTTTTTTTTTTAATATCAAGACAGAAAGGATATTTATCCATATGAACATCCATACAATTGAAGAAAGCATTTATCTTAATTTTTGTGTAGACCTAACAGAACTGTAATGTACTGTCAACAATGACACTTTCACTCTGGAAACCAGGAGAAAAGACGGCACTTAATCACTAGTATTAGAGTCACATATACATTGATGACTACTTACCTTTAGAGACTAATTTGTATGAACCATAGTGTTCAACCATGTCAGGAGTACTACTCTGTTGTTAGAAATTTAAAACATATTTTAATCCTTGCATTTAACTTCTAGAACATGTTTAGTTAAACCCAAATGTTTTTATGTGGCAGGGGGAGGGGAAGAATGTGGAAACAGAGGAGAAAGTGAAATGAGCTAAAAGGAAATTGCCTGTATATACTTCTGCAATACATAGCCCATTTAACAGAGGATTTTATGAGATGCAATTACCTGTACCTCTCATGAGAGGCCTTTTTCTTTCATTCTAGCCCTCACAGTCAAAAAAGAAATGTGCATTGCATTCTTTTAGTATCAGTATCATAGTATCAGTATCAGTCAGGGTTGGAAGGGACCACAAGGATCATCGAGTTCCAACCCCCCTGCCATGGGCAGGGACACCCTACACTAGATCAGGCTGGCCAGAGACTCATCCAGCCTGGTCTTAAACACCTCCAGGGATGGGGCCTCAAGCACATCCCTGGACAACCCATTCCAGGGCTTCACCACTCTCATGGTGAAGAACTTCCTCCTTACGTCCAGCCTGAATCTCCCCACCTCCAGCTTCATGCCATTCCCCCTAGTCCTCTCACTACCTGATAGCCTGAGAAGTCCCTCCCCAGCCTTCCTGTAGGCCCCCTTCAGATACTGGAAGGCCACAATGAGGTCACCTCGGAGCCTTCTCTTCTCCAGACTGAATAGCCCCAACACTTCAGTCTGTCCTCATAGGAGAGGTGCTCCAGCCCTCTGATCACTTGGTCGTGTTGAACCTCATGAGGTTGGCTTGTGCCCACCTCTCCAGCCTGTCCAGGTCCCTCTGGATGGCATCCCTTCCCTCCAGCGTGTCTGCCGCACCACACAGCTTGGTGTCATCAGCAAACTTGCTGAGGGTGCACTCGATGCCACTGTCCATGGCACCCACAAAGATGTTGAACAAGACTGGTCCCAGGACTGATCCCTGAGGGACTCCACTTGTCACTGGCCTCCACTGGAACATGGACCCATTGACAGCCACTCTTTGGGTGCGGCCATCAAGCCAGTTCCTTATCCATCCTGTGGTCCATCCATCAAACCCATGTTTCACCAGTTTGGAGACCAGGATATGGTGCGGGACAGTGTCAAAGGCCTTGCTCAAGTCCAGGTAAATGACATCAGTTGCTTGCCCCTCATCTATTAATGTTGTCACCTGTTCATAGAAGGCCACCAGGTTTGTCAGCCAGGATTAGCCCTTGGCAAAGCCATGCTGACTGTTCCCAATCACCTCTTCCCTATTCTTCTGAGTCATTAGTGCCTCCAGGAGGATCTGCTCCATGATCTTTCTGGGCACAGAGGTGAGACTGACTGGCCTGTAGTTCCCTCGTTCCTCCTTACCCTTTTTGAAAATGGGAGTAATGTTTCCCCTTTTCCAGTCTGTGGGGACTTCCCCAGACTGCCATGACTTTTGGAATATAATAGAGAGGGGTTTGGCAACCTCATCTGCCAGTTCTCTCAGCACCCGTGGGTGTATCCCATCAGGTCCCATGGACTTGAACTCTTTCAGGTTCTTCAGGTGATCACGAACCTGATCTTCACTTATGATGAGCAGTTCTTCCTCCCTGTCCCTGGCATCGTCTGCCATGACACCAGGAGTGTGGCTAGAGGCCCTTGCAGTGAAGACTGAGGTAAAGAAGTGATTGAGTACCTCAGCCTTTTCCACATCACTTGTGGCCATTTCACCACTTCCCTTTCTGAGGGGGCCCACACCTTCCCTAGTCTTCTTCTTGCCATTAATATACCTGTAGAAATTCTTAGTGCTCCCTTTAACTTCCCTGGCTAGATTCAATTCAAACTCTGCTTTGGCTTTCCTAACCAGGCCTCTTGCTGCTCAGGCAGCCTCCTTATATACCCCCTGTTCTAGCTGTCCTTCCCTCCACTTCCTGTAGAGTTTTCTTTTAAGTAATAGTGTGTCCAGCAGCTCCTTGTTCATCCAGGCAGGCCTCCTAGCATTCTTTCCTGCTTTTCTCCTTGTTGGTATACATAGCTCCTGGACACAGAGGAGGTGGTCCTTGAATACTGACCAGCTGTCCTGGGTCCCTCTTCCCTCCAGGGCTTCGTCCCACGACACTTTGGCTAGCAGATCCCTGAAGTGATCAAAGTCTGCACACCTGAAGTCTAGGGTCGTAAGCTTAGAATAGGTCCTCCTGATTGCCCTGAGGATCTTAAATTCAGCTGCTTCATGGTCACTGCAGCCAAGGCTGTCTCTGAGCCTCACATTGGTTACCAGCCCTTCCCTGTTGGTGAGAACAAGGTCCAGCATAGCACCTTTTCTTGTTGGTTCCTCTACCATTTGGAGGAGGAAGTTGTCTTCTATGCAGTCCAGGAACATCCTGGATTGCTGATGCCTTGCTGTGTTGTCCCTCCAGCAGATATCAGGGTGGCTGAAATCCCCCATGGGGACTAGGGCTTGTGAGCTGGAAGCCGCTTCTATTTGCCTGTGGAGGGCCTCATCTGCTTGGTTCTGCTGGCCAGGTGGCCTGTAGGAGACCCCCGCAGTAATGTGTCCTTCCCCTGTCTTGCCTTTGATTTTAACCCATACACTCTCAACCAGCTCATCATCCCTCCCCAGGTGGAGCTCCACTGATTCCAGCTGGTTATTGGCATCCTCCTCCTCTCCTTCCCTGCCTATCCTTCCTAAAGTGCTTATACCTGCCTATCCTTACATTCCAGTCATGGGACTCATGCCACCAAGTTTCAGTAATAGCCAGTCTGTCATGGCATCCCAGCAGCACAGTGGCCCTTAATTCATCCTGTTTGTTGCCCAAGCTGCGTGCATTTGCATGGAAGCACTTCAGCTGGGCTGGCCCTGTCGTCCTCTTGTGCCAATTCCCCTTGGTTTCCACAGAGTGTCCTGGTGTGTCATTTGTGGCTTGCCTCAGGGCAGCAAGTTGAGAGCCCTTACCAGCTCTCCATTCCTCTGCCTCTGGTGAGCTGCCCCTCTGTTTGTCACAGGCCAGCAGGAGACTGTTAATCCCTTCCCCCTTCAAATCTAGTTTAAAGCCCTATCAATGAGCCCTGCCAATTCCTGCCCCAGGATCCTTTTCCCCCTCTGGGACAAGTGTGTCCCATAAGTTGCTTTCACCTCCCTTTCTGACTAGAAGGGTGGGGTTTTTTTGTGGGTTTTTTTTTTGTTTGTTTTTTTTTTTCACTTTCATGTATACATACAAAATTGCCCAATTTAACCTCTTGTGTCTGATTCTCAGGAACTAAACTAACTTTTGCAGTTAGTATTTTATAAAGCATAATTGGAAAAGTAGTCCCAGCACATTGCAAAAATGTTAAGAAAAATAGGCTCTGTAGAGAACCTAAAAGCAATGTGGGAGTTCTGCTTTCTCTTTAAGAGAAGATCATCCTTATCTTCTCTGTTGTGTGGAATACGTCCTCAAAAAATAAGGAAGACAGCTTTTGGAGCACTTTCCAGCCTAAAGGAGTTCAGTCTTCCAGTTTTAGGGTTTTCTTGAAGATCATCCTAGTTACCACATGGTACACCAGCTGTTTGCTCTGGAAGGTTCTCGACTAGAATTTTTTCCTGATTTCATAAAGCCTTTAATTTTCTTTCTCTGCTATTGTGGGGCACCACAAAATAACAACCAGCAGAACCCAATATGACTTCTGTTACATTTTTTCCCCACTCCTGTTGGAGAAACTATGGATTTCAGGCAGACACTGGATAAATGTAGTGGATTAAATTATTGAGAAGCTAATACTTTAAATTGTCTAGTAGGCAAAAAGTAAGTAGATACTGAACTATGCAGAGTTTAATGTCTTAAGACATTCATCTTGAAATACCGATCTAGTTTTTATCTTGGAATGCAAAGTTCACATCACTCTAGTGGAATGTATGTTTTATGTGATATGTTGCTGGACAGTCTGTTGGCTGAATTCTTGCCCCTTCCTCAGCTTCTAAATAGTCTTAAGCGTGTAGCCCTTCTTAGTGTCTCCCAGACTTGATAATGAAATCTGTGATTATTAAGCTCAGCTTCTAGTTTTGAAAGTGTAACAGACATGACTGTGAGACAAGAATGTGAAATATTTTGCTAAATCTAAAAATCCATGACTTCTAAAGATCTGCTATACACATGTAAGTTTTCCCTAAATCCATAATAGGCCACTATTTTATAACTACAAGACAATTAAATGGAGGAGACAGTTACAAAGTTGCTTGCTTTGTTTTATTTACAGTTGTCATGCTCTCAGTTCACATGGTTGATTTTGATTCTCCCTCTTCTCTTGAGGCATGTGTACTTGTCTGCATCTCCCCCATTTCTTTCACCTCCCTCCCCTCCTCTATACCCCCCATACTGGAAATCATTATTATATATTTGAGGAATAAAAATTAGATGTTGCATGGCTTGAAAGTAATTTACCTCCTAAGTGTTCCAGACATTGCCCTTGTTACTGCAGTGCATGTTTATTTATGCATGTATTTGTCTTATGGAGATGAAAAAAGGCATTAATATTCCATGGAAAAAAAACAACACCACAAACCCTGGTCAAAGTTTGCTTTCACATAGCATACCTCATTGGAAAAGGAAAGAGAGATTGTAATTGGTTCTTAATCTTTGGGGTACCCTACATGAGGGGTTTGGAGCCAGGAATATTTTTAATTTTTTTTTTTCCTTGCATTTGTCTTGATAATATATCAAGTAGATGTTAGGGGACTTGATGAAATGTGATGCGGAACAAGAAATTATATTCTGCACCCGCCTTAGCTTCTATGTGAGGTGAGTGTGTAAGTACAAAGAAAGTGGTACACCTCCAAAATCTAAAAGCATTATATTCAGACTATCTGGTCACTGGAGATATGTCGCTAATTGTTTTAGGGAACTCATTATGGGTATTATCATGTATTAATTATACATGATAAGTAGTAAAAAAGAGGAGGGAAAATCCTTCTTTTATGATTAATTCCTACTGAAAAAACCACAAAAAACAAACCAACCCAAACCCCCCAAAAAATACAAAGACACAGAAAAAAAAACAAATACACAAAACCAACAACAAAAAACCCAGAGTTTTGAATGTCTTTTGGGTTATAGAAAGCATCAATAAATTCTCTTACAAAAAGATACAGTTCACTGATTCTCTCTGTATCTCAAGTTACCTTTGTAATCACCCCAGAGCTGCTTGTAGCAATGCTTTTCAACAGTTTTGCAACAAAGAATGAAGAACAACTAATTGCATTTATAGCAGTGGTTTTGTTTGTTTCTTCATAAGGTATTGTCATGGGGAGACCTCTGGATACCTTTAAGGCTAAGGTCAGCTGTGTGTTAGTTTAATGCAGTAAGGCTGGGGACAGAAGGGTTAATGTTAATTTCCTTTTACTTCAAATTTGTGTTTATTTGGTTTTGTGTGTAAGATATTTGTTCTTTGTGGAGATGCAGTTTAGGGTAACTTTCAGAAATCTTGTATTCATGATAGGGTTCTGCTTATTCTGTTGTGGGGTAAAGAAGTTAAGGAGTCTGAATTTTTGGCATAGTTGCAGAAAACCTGCATACAGGACCATCAGTTGATACCAGCAAACAGGGCAAAGCATTTTGCTCAGGCTGATTGCTGTATCACGAAATAAGTGAGTTTACATGAGGTGAATACAAAGTGTGTTCCATAAAACAATGTTTGAGGTTTTTTTAATTTTTTTTTTTTTGCTATTATTGTAATAGACTGGTGGTTTAAAGATAAAAGGTGTTGCAGCACACACAGGAGCTGAAGAAGTGACAGCTTATCTGCTCAAAAAGGGATGCTTAATATTTCCATTCCAGCATCTCTTTATCTTAGAATAATAGTGTGATTCAGAGCCAAGAAGGGAATGGTTCAAGTTAAGCTTCAATAAGGCTGAAGTGATTCTCATTTAAAACAGAAAACAATTCCAGATGGGAAGAAGTGCTGTCCTCCACTTCCAACAAAGCAAGCTCTTCATTTTTATCTCAGTAGCATTGAAAATAGGAATTGCTTGGATTCATCATTGATTTTGCTGGGTACCATCTCTGATTACAGGTAATATCAGAGGCTTACTAATTGCCTTTTAGCTAGAGTGGGATAATTTATCCACTTAAATTCTGTTTCTCCCATATCAAGTAATTGAAAGCTTTATAACAACACTGCTAACACAAAGGGCTTTAGTAGCTCATTCGCAGGATTAATTTTTTCCCTTGGTGTCAATGACTACGTGAGATAGTGAGTTCAGTAAATCTTTTGCATGAATTCTGAATTTCTCACCCTTTAAATTCCTTGAATGCCAGCTTTTTCTACTTTTTGTTTGGTTTTGTTATGAGTGATAAAGGTAAATAATTGATCTACCACTTATTTTAAGGTTTACTCATCCATTTTACTTCTTGCTCCACAAATAAAACACTGTATAGTCTGGTCAGACTCTCAACATTTGACAGCATTGTGTTTTGAATTTTTTTGAGGGGCAGGAGGGTGATGGTGGGTGATTTGCTGGTTGTTCTATTGTTTCAGATTTTTTTTTACTATTAAGTATTCTAATTACATTTCTTCAGACCCTCCCTATCAAAAATATTTTAATATACACTAATGCCTGTGGCATACAGTACATAGAGTATTCCAGATGAGACAGCATTATATATGCTTGTGAACATATATACATCACCCAAGCTCTGAGTTTTCAGAGAGATGTCTGCAGTGGTATCCAGTACATAAACTCACTGTTACAAGATGTACGTTTCACTTACTTTTTCAGGCTAATGTGTATGGCTTATATTTCATGGCCATTTTATTTCATTTGACACTTGACTGCCAAGTAGTCTATCTTGTCACTCCAAATTTCTTACAGATGTTTCTTACCCCGACTAACCTAGATAGATTTCTCATCAGCATATTTTAGGAAATACAGAGGTAAGGATTACTAGTCAATAACTCCCTGAGTAACACCAGAATTATTTAAAAATGTATCTACAACTGCTTTCTAAAGCAGTAGCATGGTGATGGGAACTTTTTTTAAAAATGTTAGTAACTCCTTCACTTCATAGTTTAGTTGCTTCAAACTCTCAGGGTCTTGCTGATGGGTAAAGACTAGCCTATGAGTTTTCATTCATTATTGTGAAAATATCTTCTCTTGCAGAACAACTTTTCCTGCATTAGAAAATTGGCTTTTTTCTCTTGAACAGATACCTGGTCACAGTGATCCATTCACTTACTATCTCCAGAACAGATTATTGCATCCTGTGGCTTCAGACTAAGGAGTGGAAACACTGAGGGTTGCAGCCTGTTGTCCTGAGCTTCAAAGATATGACAGACTCAAAATATTGCTCATTAAAAAAAAAAAAAAAAAAAAAAAAATGCCATGGGCAAAAAAGCATAATATGTAACTTACCTT
This sequence comes from Picus viridis, assembly GCA_033816785.1. Lineage (NCBI taxonomy): Eukaryota > Metazoa > Chordata > Aves > Piciformes > Picidae > Picus > Picus viridis. The sequence goes on from CM066566.1 coordinate 24,039,294, forward strand.
ACCACTTTCCACAATGCGGTTATCCCAAGAGAATGCTGACAGAATCTTTCATTTTACAAAGAATGATTATATCTATTATCTAGAATGCATCAGTGATTTTTGTATTAGTTATATGTCCTTTGAAGACTACTTCCAGTTGTGAGTTTTTAACTTTTCAGCCTGAAAATTTTCATTGAGAAAGTCTTATTTTATTTTTTTCTTAACAAGCATTTGCAGTTATTTTAGTGATTTCCTCAGAAGATAATATTTTCTAATTATAATAATAGCTAGTACAACTGTCATATGGGAACTTCCATAAAGAGTTAGACTGTGTAGAGCAGGTGTTTGAAGCTGAGAGTCCTGCAGTCAGGTATTCCAGGAGTCAGGAATGTAACTCCACCATGCTATGACCATCACTAGGCCTTGGAAGGCTCTTAGGTTTCCTGGCATTTGTGTGCGATGCTGTTCACTGTGTACATCATATTTGCATTTAAGTGTACATTAAACCCAGAAGAGGAAAAGAAACATCAAATGCATATACACTGAATAATAGGCATGGAGGTGCTCTGAACAGCTGTTGGAGCACTGTGAAATATAAACATCTAAGACTATTAGAAGTACTGATGTAGCTTGTACAAACTAATTACTACACACACATGCGCTGATTGGCATTTATGTGATGAATGTTGTGGCTTTTTTTGATGAACAAGGTTCCAGATTTCTATTTTAAATGTATCATCCCTACAGTTTTCCTCAGAGTTAAAGAATTAACAGAGGTTATTTCTGATAAAATTAAGAAGTGAATCAGACTGTTTTCAGCCATACTTTCAGCTGCAGTGGTCCAGGAAGGAGGATAAGTTGTTCAAGCAAGAGAAATTTCAGTTAATAGCTCAGCGATAAGAAGGGGAGGAAGAAGAGAATGTACCAATGATTCCTGAAAGAGTGTGTTTTTAAAGATACTGCAGACAAAGTATGAAGAGTGTATGCATTGAGATTGTACAAGGTACAGAGGTCAGCATGATATAAGGCATATACCTGAAAGTGGGAGAAAGAGATAAAGAATATAATTAAGTGGAAGGATGTCTAGGGAGTAGAAGAAAATAAAAGCAAGACATGCAGTAATTGTGGGGAAGATAATATAGGGCCTTGAAGGTGAAAATGAAAACTTGAATTTGTGTCTGCATTAAGTAATTTATGTAGTTTCATTATAAATTATGAAGAGTTAATAATGTGCAGTAGCCCATTTGTCCTTAATGCTTTCCCAAACAGTTTTTAGGGAGTGTAGATTAAAAGTGAGGAAACAGTAGAGTAGTTAATGTGTATATACTGAAATAATAAAAACATTTACTTTTTTGAGACTAAGCATTCTGTCTCAAGAGCTTTCATAAATTATGTGACAAGGCTAGCATTGCAGCGAAAAACTTTCAAACATTTAAGATGCTACGTGTCTAAATTTTAAATCTCATTAAGATAGTGGAAAGAAGAGTCAGCTGCAATACATACTTTGACATGTCTCTCAGAGGTTTTCTTTAGAAACATTGGTGTCAGATCTTCATCTTCCATTCTGTCTGGTATTAAGTAGTAATTCTAAGGCATTTGGACAATTTATTACTGCCACTTTCTCCTGTGGCTTGATTTACTATTTGTTTCTTACCATCACAGAAATCAGTTGAAGTATACTTGAAAGATGATGGCTGACTTGGAGTAGGCTAGTGGAAGCCTGTTTTACTGATACCTTACCATTTATAGCTCTTCTTTAACTGTGATGTTAACACATGTGGTGGTTTAGGCTGGGTGCTGGCCCCTGATGCCACTGCACAGGCCACACCCGGGATGCTCCAAAAGGGGGCCCAGCCCAGTGGGTGGTCACAGGAATCCAGGTATTTCATTCCCGTAATGCCTGCTCCCCTATAAAACATAGGAAGGGGTCCTCCCTGTCCCTTTTCTTCTCCGACGCTGCCTAGGTAATGGGCTGAACTGCTAGGTGAGGGGGGGAAGAGCCCTGGGGGGTGGTTTGGGTGTACCCCCAGGTGGGGATGGGACCTTCTTGGGTTTATTTTGGGATATCTCTCTCTTTTGTCACGGTGCTTGTGGTTTTCTGTAAAACTTTCATTGTTTTTTTTCCATTTAAACTTTCCACCATTTTTACAATCCATTTTGTCTGAGTCTTTCATTTGCCTGTGGTGGGAAAATTGGTCTCTCAACCCACTACAACACAGAGCCTTAAATTTCTTTAAAATAGTTAATATTCAGTGTTCCTCTGTTTTGTGGAACTGATTATATTTTTATAAAGTAGTGTTAATGAAGGATAAATTGTTCAGTTCAGTTGCCTATTCAGAAAATGCTTTCAGTGTAGTTTCTCTCAAATTTTGAAATGTATTCATTCTTTGCAGGAACAATTCAGTCTCACCAGCTTTTACACCATTTCTAAAACTCTGTGGATTGAGTTCTTAGATTCTCTGAGATGAATATGTGATTTGGCTTTGTGTAAAGTGATTACTAGTAAGAGCTTCAGGCTCAGTGTCAGTCAAAGGATGAAGAAATCCATCACAGAATTCTGTATTTTAATAAAAGGATTTCTGTTACTCAGCAGTATGAAGACATAATGCTACTTGTGACATGCTGTGCTGTGTTGCTTTAGGATCAGACTGTACATTGGAATAATAGCATCAAGAAGAAAGAAAAAGTAGGATGTCTGATTTGAGCATCTCTTTTTCTCCTATTGATTTCTAAAATTTAACATAGTGTATTGTATGCCAGACTGTTGCTATAAAGACTTGTGAAAGAAACTACTTGGATTCCTGGTCTTGCGTGTTAGGAATCAAGCAGCACATGATGCATAAACCCTCACAGAATTTAATAGATCCAAAGAAAGGTATGACACAGGATGCAGCTGTTACATTATGTGATAAAAATTCATCTCTGGACTCACGAGACTGCAGAGTCTCAAAGGGGCAACACCAAGTAGGGAAACCCAAATCACACCCTGCCCAACTGCTCCCAGGCTCAGCACAGGAGCCATGAGCACATCAGAGGCCAATCTGCATGCCCTAGTCCAGACAATGGGCTAAGCACCTGCAAATGTGCTAACCTGGACAGTTCCTGGGGTCCAGATGGCTAAGGCAAATGTATAGCACATGTGTTTAACATTATAAGCACCCATGAATGTGAAAACCTGGATGCTTCCTGGGATCCAGATAAACAGGTACCACATGTAATTAACTTCATGACACAGCTGTGGCCTGTGTGCACCCCCAGCCCTGTTTGGATATGCCCCATCCCATAAGGTCCAGTTATCAGGGTTCTGTGTTACCGAAGGGCATTATTTGTCTTGGGACAGTATTTAAACCAGCCAAGAAGTCAAGGCAACTTGCCTTGTTCTCGCCCAGCAAGCAATTAGAGCCAAATGCTGCCCAACTAGCAGCTGAATAACCTGCTCTAGCAGACCAACAACTTCACCCAGGCCTTGCATCTGGATCAAGACAGAAAGGGGATAAGCTCCAAGGGAATTAAAACCCAGCAGAGGCTACAGCCCAGTGACTGGGCACCACAAGAGAGAGGCTCCTTAACCTTCTCTGAGCCGAGGACTGCTTGAATCATAGCCACAGTGTCTGGGAAGATACCAGACAGAGGAGCAAGTTGTGAGTACCCGGCCAATCTGCCACAGAATCCCATTTGTGGGAAACCCACAGACCACAGCACCTGTATTTCCAATTTGAATTGCTGTATTAGAAACGTTAGATCTGTGCTTAAGTCATTTAACTGTCTTTATGTGCAGTATAAAACCCACAACTGAATAATTGAACCTGTGAAGACATTTTGTAACTAAGTTATGGTGGTGTTTGAAGATACCACCAGGAAATATTAATTATAAACTTATTTATTGTTTAAATTAAATTTATGGCACAGCAAGCAGGGTATTCAGTGGTAGGATACCTTGACAAGATAAACTGTGTAATTATGGCCTTAGACAATGGGCAAAAGAAAATTACAAAAAGCCAAATCACATTGTTGAGAAACTGGCCAAAAGCTCTAGTGAGCCAGGTAGCAAACATACTGTAATTTTGGGTGCTTGTATAGTGTCAGCAAGGGATGAATTTTAAAACTACAAGGAAAAGATTCAGTATTTTAAGGCAAAGGCTGAGTCCTATGATGAAAGGATTCTTTATTTGGAAAAAGAATTGAAAGATGAAAGGGCACTTACCTGGAGACTTTATGATTTAGTTGCAATGCAAAGTAAAGAACTGGCTGAAGCTTTAAAAGTGTAACATCATGCAGCTAGATTCTTGCCACCAACTTTTCCCATTTACGGGTGACCAGAACCATGCCCATGTAGAGAGGACTTTAAAGTAACAAACTTTAAAGCAGCTTTTCCAGGCACCACAGACCAGGAGAGAAACCCTGCCCATCTGAGAATGGAGTGAAACCCCAAGAGTGCCTGAGCAAATACAGCTGCTTGCGGGCCAAACAATGCTCAAAATGTTACATGCTGGAGCCTGAGACCTGCTTATCCCAGAGGTCAGAGAATTCGCCAAGACGTGGCAAGACTGGGCCAAGGAGCTGTGAGAAACTCAGATGGCAAGAAAAACTCACCCGAATCGTGAGAAATCAACCCTGCAACTGAAGCAGGCAAAACCCCCTGAACAGCATCAGTGCCCCGAGCAGCAAAAGGAAATGGTTCGATGTCCAGATGTAGATGGGTGACAAGTGGTCTCCCTCAAGGGTCTGCACTGGGACCAGTGCTGTTCAATATCTTCTTCAGTGATATCGACAGCCTAATTGAGTGCACCCCCAACAAATTTGCAGATCATACCAAGCTGAGTGGTGCTGTTGATAAGACTGAAGGATGGGATGCCATCCAGGGGGACCTAAACAGGTTAGAGAAGCTAAAGAGAATCTCATGAGGTTCAATAAGGCAAAGTACAAGGTCCAGCACCTTAGGTTGGGGCAGTTCTCGATTTCAGTACAAACTGGGGGATGATGAGATTTGAGACCATACCTACAGAGAGAGATTTGGGGATACTGGTGGATGAGAAACTGGATGTGAGCCAGCAGTGTGCACGTGCAGCCCAGAAGGCAAATGCATCAAAAGAAGCATGAGCAGCAGATCAATAGAGGTGATTCTGCCACTGTGCCCTGGTGAGACCTCACCTGGTGTACTGTGTTCAGCTCTGGGGCACACAACACAAGGACATGGACCTGCTGAAATGAGTCCAGAGGAGGGCAATAAAGATGATCCGAGAGCTGGAGCACCTCTTCTACAAGGACAGGCCAAAAGGGTTGGGGCTGTTCAGCCTGGAGAAGAGAAGGCTGCAGGCAGATCTTATAACTACTTTTCAGTATCTGGAGGGAACCTACAGAAAGGCCAGAAAAGGATGATTTAGAAGGGCTTGTAGTGATAGGATGGAGGGCAATGGTCTTAAACTGGAGCAGGGTAGATTTAGGTTAGATGTAAGGAGGAAGTTCTTTACAAGGAGAGTGGTGAAATACCAGAACAGGTTCCCAGAGATGTTTTTGAAGCTCCATTGCAGGAGACAGTCAAGGTCAAACTTGACGGGGCCCTGAGCAGCCTGATCTAGTTGGAAGTGTTCCTGCTTACTGCAGGAGGGTTGGACAAGATGACCTTTGAGAATCCCTACCAACACAATGCATTCTATGACTCTGATTCTATTTTAGTGTCAGACTATCATTTCTAGTTTGCCTTGGCAAAGACACTGTCTCCATATTTTCAGGAGATCAAGAGATACCAGGCAGCTACTCTTTGTCCTTCCTGAAGTCTTCTCCAGGCTCAACAAGCCCAGTTGTCTGTCAGCATTTCCTCACAGAGCAAATTGCTACAGCCCCAGCGATCTTGGTGGCCCTCTGATGAACTTCCTGAAATCGGTCATCCTTTAGTTTCCTTTTTTCCTAATTTTAATGAGTAATTAACTTTTCAAATATAGTTCTTGCATATTTAAGAATTATGATACTCACTAGTAAAAGAATTTCACAATCAACTGATACTGTTAACTAAAATTATGAGACAAATAGCCTTCCACGCTTACTTAGATTTCCTTGGAGTTGTTTTGTGTTTAAAAAATTGACAAGCAGGCAAAAAACTGACAGTTCTTTTTAGCTTTCACTCAGGGCTAGGGAATTGCACAGCACAAAATAACACTATATAAACATGGAACTGTGGGCTTGTTCTGTTTCTCCTTCCCTGCTCATTTGTATTGCCCAAATGTAGCAGGTGTTCTAAATCATCTCCTGGGCAGAGGCTATGCTCCTTTCAATATCATTACCACCTTTAATTTAATTTTTTTTTTTTTTCATTTCTGTGTTCTGTTTGATTTTTGTTTGGAATAAGTTGCTGCCACCATTTTTTTTTTTTTTCAGTAGATGTAGTTACTGTAAAAGTCTGTTTTATTTTCTAATTCTATACTCTTTCTATCTTTATAAATTTATTTACACAAACATTTCTTTGTTTCATTTAGAATTTATTTCTCCTACCCTGTCTACCTTCTTGCTTCAGGGAGAAGGGACAGAGTGTTTAAAGAGAATCTGGATTTTCTGTTTACAGAGCAATAAATGTACTGAAATGAGCTGCAGTTATATATGTTATAAATTTGCTTTTGTTTGATAAATCTCAGTCCAACATCTGAATGAGTAGATATACTAAAAGCTTGTGTTGTTTAACAAAAACAAGTAAACCAGCTACCTTTTTGCATTTCTTCATAAATTCAGCAAAGGGCTCAATCCTATTCCAGTTGACTCTGTCTCTCATTTTATTTGTAAGTGCCATTTTTAATGAGTCTTCCACATTATTTTTCTGGGGTTTTATTTTTGGAGATACCCTAGACACCCTGCTCTCTACAGCAGCTGTCCAGGGTTACCTTGTGTCAATCCTGGCTCTCCAAGAGCCAGCACTGCCTGTGGTCTTGCTCAGAGATACACCCATCTGCCAGGCTAGTTCACTTACTTCCCGATCATCCAGTGTGTGCAATCAAGCAGAGCCTGCTGATGAAGCCTTTTTACTCTAGCTCAAGGAGACATTGCAATCACAGGCACTTATCTTTCTGGGATATTTTAACCGCTCCAACATCTGTTGAAAAAGTAGCGCAGCTAGCTGTAGGCAATCCAGGAGACCCCTGGAGTGCCTAGGTGACAATTTCTTAAGATAAGAAATTAACAACCCTACACAAGGGGATGTCTTATTTGACCTGTTGGTCACAATGAAAGTGAGGTCATCAGGGATGTCAAAGTCGAAGGCAGCCTGGGCTGCAGTGATCATGCACTAGTGCAGTTCACTGTCCTAAGGGGTATGAAGCCCATGAGAAGTATAGTCAAGACTCTGAATTTTAGAAAAGCAAATTTCCAGCTCTTCAAGGAGTTAGTAAATAGAACCCCATGGGAAACAGCCCTCAGAGACAAGGGAACCCAGCACAGCTGGCAGATCTTTAAGGGTGCTTTCCATAGACTACAAGAGATCTCAATCCCCAGGTGTAAGAAATCGAGCAAGGAAAGCAAGAGACCACCATGGCTGAGCTGTGACCTGCTGGTCAAACTAAAAGGCAAGTTGTGACTACACAGGAAATAGAAGAAGGGACAGGCATCTGGGGAAGAGTATAGGGACATTGCCCAGCTGTACAGGGGCAAGGTCAGGAAGGCCAAGGCGCTGGAACTGCACTTGGCAGAGGGGGTAATGAAAAACAAGAAAGGCTTCTATGGGTATATTAACCAGAAAGGGGAGGTTAAAGAAATAGTAACCTCCTGATGAACAACAGTGGGAGCTAGGAACAACAGATGAGGAGAAGGCTGAGATTCTCAACAACTTTTTTGCATCAGTCTTCACTGGCCGCCCCTCTCCTCACCGCTTTCATGTTGATGGCAGCCTACAAAATGAAGACCCTCCCACCATAAGCAAAGACAGCGTGTGTGATCATCTGAGGACGTGAAGATATACAAGTCCATGGGACCTGATGAAATGCATCCCACAGTCCTGAGGGAGTTAGATGATGTAGTTGCCTAGCCACTCTCCATGATATTTGAAAAGTCCTGGTGGTCAGGTGAAGTCCCTGGTGACCAGAAGACGGGAAACATCACACCCACTTTTAAAAAGGGTAGACAGGAGAACCCTGGGAACTAACAACCTGTCAGCCTCACCTCCATGCCTGGGAAGATCATGGAACAGATCCTCCTAGATGCCATGCTGCAGCACATGGAAGACAGGGAGATGACTGAAGACAGCCAGCATGGCTTTACTAGGAGCAAATTCTGCCTGATTAAACTAGCAGCTTTCTATGATAAAGTGACTATGTCAGTAGACAAGGGACAACCTATGGATGTGATCTATCTGGACTTCTGCAAGGTCTTTGACACAGTCCCCCACAACATCCTACTCCCCTGGTCGCATCCAGAGTGTAGTGGTCAATGGCTCAAAGACAATGGAGACCAGTGACAAGTAGTGTCCCTCAGTTCTGTACTGGGACCTGTACTGTTCAATTTTCTTTTATCAATGATACAGACAGTGGGACTGAGTGCACCATCAGCAAGTTTGCAGATGACACTAAGCCTATGGCCCCTGCTTACATTTCGCCAGCCCCTTCTGTCCTCATTCCCATGGTGTACCACAACCTGTGTGGCCTCTCCTGCTGGTGTGTCTGAATAAGTCTGGCCCTATCTTGAGGCCCCCTAGGTAGTCCCGTGGCACCAAGGGTCTCCATTGCCACTAAGCCTACTGCTCCCTCAGGCAGCACAGGGATGAATTTCTAGTAGGCTGATGGCAGGCCTCAGAGCAGTTGAGCAGGGTGTGATTCAAGCTTCCCTATCTGCCCTTGTTGCTTCTTCCATGTTTTTCCCTCTATGCAAATATAAGCACTTCCACTGCATAAACTAATGTGTGCGTGTATGTGTATGCACATATATTTATGTATTTCAAGATATGAAAATGTACAGATGTCTCTCTGTAGAAACACGCTTGTCAGTCTTAACTGCTAACACACCATAGGTGCTTTTTAGACTTATTGGTAATGTGATGTTTCATAATCACAGAAGATTTGGAAGAGAAGATTCATATTAATCTTTTAGCTAGACACTGGTGGGGCAGCACCTTGAATTCTGTGTTCAGTTTTGGGCCACTCACTACGAGAAGGATGTTGAGTTGCTAGAGCTTCTCCAGAGAAGGGCAACAAAGCTGGTATGAAGAATAAATCTTAGGAGGAATGGCTGAGGGAACTGTGATTGTTTAGTGTGGACAAGAGGAAGCTGAGGGGAGACCTCATTGCTCTCTACAAATACCTGAAAGGAAGTGTCGGCGACGGAGAATGGAGTCAACGCAGATGACCAATATGATCTAGTATCATTCTAGTATATTCCTTTATTGTACGAGTGTTGTACGAGTATAGTGAGTATAGTATATAGTGCGTATTAAGGGAACTTCTACAACTTATATAGACTCAGCATCGTTGGCGTAGCTTCATTGGTTCCCCATGAGTGACCACACATCATACTATTATAGATTATTGGTCAAACTACTAATAACACGCAAGGTTGTTGATGCAGGTGCACGTCCTGTTATTCCCAGATAACTTGCTGTGTTTATAGCTACCAGTGCCCTGCTGTAGTTACATGCTGCAGGCACAGCACTGTTTTGCTAAACTGTTACTTACTTCTGCACTTATGCTGAGCATGGCCTACCACCATGTCAGGCTCTAAGCCTGTACTGCCAGATTGCTCACACTGCTTACTGCCACCATTGCCACAAGGAGGTTGTAGCAATCTGGGTTTTGGTCTCTTCTCCCTAGTATCAAGTAATAGAATGAGAGGAAATTACCTCAAATTGTGCAAGGGGAGGTTTAGATTTGACATTAGGAAACATTTAATTGCAGAAAGGGTGGTCAGGCATTAGAACAAACTGCCCAGATCGGTGCTAGAGTCACCATCCCTGAAGATGTTAAAAAAACATGTAGACATGGTACTTCAAGACATGGTTTAATGGCCACAGTGGTGTTACGTCAGTGGTTGAACTGGATGATCTTGGAGCTCTCATCCAACCATAATCATTCTGTGGTTCTATAATAGAAAGCATTACAACTTCTAATCAGAAAAAATGGAGGCAAAAGCTACCTGAGATTTTTCCTGTATACTGAATCATGGTGTTTGATATTCTCTCACTTCTTCCCCTGACAGCCTGTCCTCCTTTTTTTGTAGTCACAGCATATTTTACCTGGTATCCAGAACATATCTTTTAGTAGATTGTGTGGCAGTGATACTTTGTTACCTTGACATGCCTTCTGCAGTCTTGTTTCACCAGGGAATCCTTATATACTATGTGGGAGCTGAAGCTTCCAAGTTACCAACACAATGCTGCTCATAGCACTCAGCTGCTTGTCAGTTTATTCAGATTCTTGGCAATACCTGTGGCAGTGTCTATTTCTGCTGTATTTGTTATTAACTCTTGTTACTTTTGTTGGTAGTGTGAGAGACTAAATCTTATCTCTCCTGATGTAACTCAACAAAGATAAAATCACCTTTGCTGCTGGCCCAGACAATGGAACCGAGGCCACAGCCATTGATACCTTCAGTAATATGCATACAAGATCATCTCCACCCATCAGGACCATTCCTGGATGCAAATCACCCTTTGATTGTATCATGAACTGAGATGTGCCCCAACAAAGAATTGCTCACTGGACTGCAGCTGTCCTGGAAATGGGCAGAAGCAAATCGACCTAAAAACTGTATAAAAGACTTAAGCAACTACTGGCTCAGTAGAAGGAAAACACAGATGAAGAAAAACACAGGAGAAGGACAATGCTGCTGAGAAGGAAAACAGGAGAGAAGGAAAAGCCTGGGGCAATACTGCTCTGAAGAAAATTGGAGAGAATACCAGGAGAGGAAAAAATGACAGAGACATCACCATGGAGCCTGGAAGAAGCAGAACCCTCTCTCCGTGTCCTAAGTTCTGCCTGCTGCAGCTTATGGAGCTGAAGACGCTGCCCAGAGGACCACATCTCTTCTACAGCCGAAGCCTCAGAACCCTTTCTCTACAGCCCCAACATCTCCTGCAGCACCTTTCCTCCACAGACTCAAACTGTCTTGGGGGTGAGGGCTGTGGTAGAATAATTCCTTTCCTGTTCTTTCTCTCTCTCCCTCTCTATTTTCTCTCTCTCCCCTTCTGATCCATCCACTTTATTTATGTAAAAAATTGTCTAGCTGCTGATATTTTGGCCTCGCTTGTGCCTCTAATTTCACAACACAGGAATATTCAAAAGAACTGAGTCTCTTTCCCTCTCCAGACTGAGACATTAATATTGGCATATTTGGCAGGATTCCCATGTTGTGAAAGTATCTGTAGCAGTTTGGGCTGGTTGCCCTCTGCTGTGTTCATACGAGGAGTGCTTCCTGTGCCCAAAAGTCCAGCCCAGTGGGTGGACACAGGAAACCATGTATTTCATACCATAATTCCCTGTGCCACTGTAACATCTAAGCGCACTTTCTCTTTCTTCCCTCGCCATTGCCCAGTAACTTGGGGGAGATGTCTTCCGGCCTTGGGCCTGGCTAGGCCCGAGGCTGGGGGGATGGGCAGTCTCAGATCTGGCCAGCTGAGACTAGCATAGCAGTGGAGTGGGAGGCGGGGAAGAAGGAGCCCTGGGGGTCTTGGGTGTACCCTCAGGTGGGAATGGGATATTTCTGGCTGTGCTTTTGGGATTTCTTTTGTCACTGCACTTCTGCCTCTCTGTAAACATTTCACCGCTTTTCATTTAAACTTTCCACCACTTTTGCAATCCGTTTGTCTGAGTCGTTATTTTTGCCCGTGGTGGGGAGGGAGTCTGCTTCAACCCAGCACATTATCACAGCAAGACTATTGCATTTCTGAGAACCCCAAAATGTGTGTGTGTGTCTGAGACGTACTTTGAGTACATAGTGAATGTGGAGTCCAAATTCATGTTTTCACGGAAGTGATCGGAGACGGACGAAGCAAAAGTTTTCAGAGAGACTGTGTGGGAGTTCTCAAAAGCTTTAAATGTGTGTGCGTTCTTGGGGAAGATTACCTGGGCTACAAATGTTGATTCTATAGTGTGACCTCCCCGAGGTCTGTTTTGGGAAACCCAGTTTTGGTGATATTTGTAAAGTGTGTATTCTCTCAAGGAAAGTGTGGCTTCCCCGAGAAGCCCTGTATTGAAGCAAAAATTGACAAGCTTCTTCAGGTGTGTTTCTCAGGGAAACAGAAAGACTCTTCCCTAAGAAACACAGGGTTCTTATCCTGTTGTAACAGAAAATTTGAGGAACAAAAGCTGAGAAGCTTTTGCAAGTGTTGGTTCTCTCAGGGAAATAGTCTGAGTTTCCCTTGAGAAGGGCAGGTTGGTTGTTTTTCATGTGTGTGACCTTTCCTGAAAAATTGTGTATTTTTGCCGGAGAAGAGTATTTTGGAGTAGTCCTTTTAAAAGTGCACGTTTTTCCAGGGAAGACTTTTTGGGTACAAACAGTGGTTTTGATCTGACTTCCCCATGAAACTTAGTGCCCTCTTAAGAAATGCTTTGTGAAACAAAAGAGATGGCCCGGAGTGAGTGGCTTTTTAACTGTTTAGAAGCTCATGGTGCCCACCCATCTGTACAGATACTTGACTGGGCCCGTGAAAATTGGAGAAATTTCCAGAGCGTGGCTGATCATATTTTGGCTCTGCAGAAAGATGCAAGAGCAAAAGCTGGAAAAGGCAAAGCTTTTATTTGTGTGGTTTTAGGTGCCTGTTTAGCAGCTTCAGTGAAAGAAAAAGAGGTATGGCATGAGCAAGAGAATAAAACTATTTCCTCTTTATGGGACTTAGTTACATCACTACAAAGTCATGTTGTCACTTTAAAAGATGTAATGGCAGATCTTAAAATTCAATTGGAAAAGGAGAGGAGGCAAAATTCGTATTTGTAATCAAAACAGGATGTGAATTACCCAGATTCTGTCCCCATGTACCCTCGGGCAGAGTTGACAGCAGCCAAGGAAGCTGCTGTGCATGTCAAACCTCTCATTAAAACTGAAATTTTATATGAGGGTGGGGAAACTACCTTTCTCCTGCACTGTGCCAGCCAAACTCTGCAAAGAATTTCCACGCTCTGCTGGGGAATCTGAGGTGGAATATGTATGGCAAGTTTCAAAAACTGGAGGTGATCAGATTATGTTAACAGAAGCTGAAGCCATGGGCTATTGGGGTGATAATGTTTTTCTAACTATGAAAAGCAGAAGTGGACCCTGGTGCCTTACCCAGTGAGCTGCCTATTGGGCAGGGGGTTTGATCCAAAGGAGAGAGGGGAACTTGTAGTTCTGCAGGGAGGGATGAATCAGATAATGGAGAATGTGCAAAAGGCTGCATGCCTGTAAATGATATATGAAAGAGAGCTAAAACATAATTTTGTATCCCCCTTTCTCTCCTGGTGGATGCAAACAGAATGACTCCTTTGATCAGGTGTCTCACTGATTCAGTTAAAATAAGAGGTATCCAGCTCCAAAAAGAAATAGCTGATACCCCACTTTCTTCCAGGATACAAGGTGCTCTAAGGGAAAATTGAATACCTGGAGTGAGCCAGCCTGACTTGAAGCCATGGACATGGGAAGAAGTGGGAAGGGAATTATTAGATTATGCCAGGCAGTATAGTGTAACTGAGGAAATTAAAAAATCTCAAACTAGAGGCTTGAGGCATGTGAAAATGATTTACCCACCAAGCCCCCAGGGCCAGTGGCACCGTATTCCTAGTAGGCACCTGGCTAGGGGCAGGGAACACTTGAATACCCGTCAATATTGTTGGGGGGTGGGTCAGAAGAAAGGTATTGCAAAAGAAGTGATTGATGGGGTATCCATGAGACAATTAGAAATGATGGTGAACTGCTGGGCTGAGCCTAAAGAGAGGGCTGAGGCCACTGCTCCCCTCTTGGTGGGGCCATTTGGTAAGGGGAGGGGTATGCCCCCCAGGGGAACTAAAGGCTTCACTTCTCAGTGATGAACGGGGGGGGGTGAAGCATGATTCAGGAGATCACCAAAAAAATTGTACATGGTTTGGGGAAAAGCTTTTGTTTGTGTTTAGCTTGGCTTTGAGAGAAGTTGAAACAATCAAGGGTCACAGCAACCCCATGCCATGCTACAGGCTGGGGTCTGAGTGGCTGGAGAGTGGCCAGGCAGAGAGGGACCTGGGGGTACTGGTCGATGGTAGGCTGAACATGAGCCTGCAGTGTGCCCAGGCGGTCAAGAGGGCCAATGGCATCCTGGCCTGCATCAGGAACAGTGTGGCCAGCAGGAGCAGGAAGGTCATTCTCCCCCTGTATGCTGCACTGATTAGGCCACACCTTGAGTCCTGTGTCCAGTTCTGGGCCCCTCAGTTTAGGAAGGATATTGACTTGCTGGAACTTGCTGTCCAGAGAAGGGCAACGAAGTTGGTGAGGGATTTGGAGCACAAGTCCTACAAGGAGAGGCTGAGGGAGCTGGGGTTGCTTAGCCTGGAGAAGAGGAGGCTCAGGGGAGACCTTATTGCTCTCTACAACTACCAGAAGGGAGGCTGTAGACAGGTTGGGGGCTGGTCTCTTTTCCTAGGCAACCAGCATCAGAACAAGAGGACACAGTCTCAAGCTGCACCAGGGGAGGTTTAGGCTGGATGTTACAGAGAAGTTCTACACAGAGAGAGTGATTGCCCATTGGAATGGGCGGCCAGGGGAGGTGGTGGAGTCACCTTCACTGGAGGTATTCAGGAGGAGACTTGATGGGGTGCTTGGTTGCATGGTTTATTTGATTAGGTGGGTTGGATTAGTTGATAGGTAGGACGCAATGATCTTGAAGGTCTCTTCCAACCTGGTCTATTCTATTCTATTCTATTCTATTCTATTCTATTCTATTCTATTCTATTCTATTCTATTCTATTCTACTTACATGCCCATTCAAAGTAATTAAGACAACTCTTTCAGGGACAACACCTGAGAGGGTGGCTCGGAGAAGCTGGGGGGGGGGGAACCTGGAAATACCAGTTTTGTATGTTTTGAGGTTGTGTTTCTTATTTAAGTTCTAATGCTGAAGATTCCCTGATGTATTGTCAGAAGGACTTGTCTTGTTACAATATAGAATACCTCTCAAGTTTTGCATCACAGAATACACCTTTTCAAGGACTGTACTTTCCATATCCTCGCAGATGCATTCAGATCTGGAAGGAAGCTTTCACTTCAATTCCAAACTGAAGGACTGACGGGGTGGCGGGGGTGGAATATGGATTTGTTCTCCTGGCTTCCAGGAGGAACACTGAAGCTTTCACCTTGTGTAATTACCTGTTTTATAGAATTGATTCAACATGTAGCATCCAATATGCACTTTGAGTCTAATGATGGTATAGAGCAGATTTGCACCATTAGCCAATCAAAACTTATATCTATGGCAAAAATGATTTAAAACTTCTTTCCTTTCTTTTCTTTCTCTCTTTCTTGCTTTTATCTTTGAATGACCGGGTGGTGTGAGAGACTAAATCTTATCTCTCCTGATGCAACTCAACAAAGATAAAATCACCTTTGCTGCTGGCCCAGACAATGGAGCCAAGGCCTCTAATTTGGTTACATGTACATGGAATTAAATCTTATATCATATAGTGGATATATATTAAATTGAAGCATATATATTAAATTGAAGCATATAGCATATACCTTACATAGATATAGCAGACTAATTTAAAACAGTTAATTACTGTTAATATATTGCTATTTTAGAAGTTCATATTTATATTGGAAATAATACTTTGCATATCAGTGAGTACAAAAGAAAACACTGAAGTAATTCTGGCTTAGCAAATTCTTAGTTCAGCAACCCCAGACTGACTCAGAGTCAAGTCTTTGTACTATTGTGTTTCAAATCTGGAGCTTTTCATATTTGTACCTCTTTGTGATGTTAATTTATTTCCTTTTTAAAATTAGTGTGTTTATTTTGTGTGACCGGTTTAGGCTGTGCCTTTAAGAAAGAGACATTTTCTGAACACTCTAGCCAAATGTTTTGATATTAGAATGAAAACAATGATATGCTAATCCAATTTCATTGGTGGAACCCGGCTGTAAATTTTTGTTTAGTCTTTCAGTCGGGGGTGCAGTCAGTCGTTTTCTTCTTCCCCCTGTGCTGTGAGCTGGCTCATTTCTCTCTACGATTCTTGCTAACCAGATAAGAAAACTAACTTTTGCATTCGCTTTGAGCTTTAACAAAGTTTTCCCCTTTTAATTACCTTCCTTTCTCTCTCTCTCTAACCCTTTTGGGAAAAAGGGGAGGTAGGGAGGGAGAAGGGAGGAAAAGGCCGAACCCCCTGGCCGCAGGGGGGTTGGGGAAAGGTTTCCTGTATTACATACATTGCTGTATACTTCTGTATATATTGTAAATATTGTATATTTTTGTACATATTCATTGCATTCCATATCTGCTTGTAAAATACAGCTTTCATCTGCTTCTCCGCTGAGTTAGCTGTGGAATTCTTTTGTGTGTGGGGGGGGAACCTTCCTACTCCACCACAATTTTGCATTATCATGGTTCTTCCTAGTGCTGATTATTTTAAGTTCATTCCTCTTCTTTGATTCTTCAATTTCTTTAATCCTCCTATACAGCATGACTCTAAGATACTACACTTTCAGTATGCAACTGATCTTTCTGTGCAGCAAAGTAACACTGGTCAAACAGACCTTATAGAACAAAAAGAAACTGTTGGCAAAAAAGTTATGCCACTTGAAAAAAAAAATTGCTCCATGAGAATCAGCTGTCCTCTGAAGCACCTCCTGAGCTGGTCATAGGAAGTAGTGGTGTCATGTTACAGGAAACAGGCCTGCTGTTGTCAGCCTGCTGTGCTGTGCCTGTGACTCTGTAGATGTTCCCTGTGGTAAAAAGGAAATGCTTCAGGAAATACTTTTGATACCTACCTACAGTCTCAGTTTAAGACCTAGAATTTGGATTCATCAGAACAGCTCCTCCTTTAGCTATACCAAGTCCCTGATGTATTTGCTCATGAGATGGGGGCAGCCTCTTTATGAGGTGCAGAGTGGTTGTGCAGCAGGAGACGGGCACAATCTGGAACACAAAAATCTCTTCCTATAGGCTCAGTAAACAGTTTTCACCTTGGGGATAGTGAAGTATGGAAACAGATTGCCCAGGAGCTATGTGGAATCTGCATCCTGGAAGATACCTAATGCTCACCTGGTCAAGGCCATAAGTAGCCTGGTTTGGCTGGTTGCTTGTTAAACAGAAGTGTTTCTAAATGACCTCCAAAGATCCCTTCCTGTGTAAATTCAGATACAGTTCTGAGCTCTGCATGCAAGGTGCAGTTACTTGAGTGTGTTGTGTGTTTAATGACAAGAAAGTCTTTGGTTTTAGTAAAGGTACTTCTGGGTGGAAGGAAAGACAGCACAAATTAACTATTTTATTGCACAGAATTTATCTTTTTGGCTATTTTTAATGATAAGTGGCATAAAACCTTAGCATCTTACATACTATGAGTAGCCTCAGGAGAGAGTATCTTGAGTATTTGCCTTGTGTTCTGTGTAAAAAACAATTATCTTCTATGGCTAACCCAAGCTGTGGTTGGTTGAGTTAGATTGCTGCTGCCAGGATAATTTGACACAGTTTCAGAAATGCTTGGGAATCTCTGGATGCCTGGAATACAAGTTGCCATACAAAGTTCCCAATGTGCTATCCTCTAAACACACAGTCCTCCGTGAAAAGCATGCTCCAGCCATCTGGAATCATCAGAGTAGCCCCATGTGTAAATGTGACCTTCTCCCTGCCTCACAGAGCCGTAGTGTCTGGGCCCAACTGTCACTCACATAAGCACTTCCTTTCACTTGATCAAGTCTTCAAAACAAGCAAGGAATTTGAAAATTCTCCTCCTTCCCCATCCAAACTGTTTTACTTCTTCTGGTCCACCTTAAGACAACAGCCTGTGAACTGGTTTGTGAGAGAGTAGAATAGAATAGAATAGAATAGAATAGAATAGAATAGAATAGAATAGAATAGAATAGAATAGAATAGAATAGACCAGACCAGGTTGGAAGAGACCTTCAAGATCATCGCGTCCTACCCATCATCCAACACCATCCAACTAAACCATGGCACCAAGCACCCCATCAAGTCTCCTCCTCAACACCTCCAGTGATGGCGACTCCACCACCTCCCCGGGCAGCCAATTCCAATGGGCACTCTCTCTGTGTAGAGCTTCTTTGTAACATCCAGCCTAAACCTCCCCTGGTGCAGCTTGAGACTGTGTCCTCTTGTTCTGATGCTGGTTGCCTGGGAAAAGAGACCAGCCCCCAACCTGTCTACAACCTCCCTTCAGGTAGTTGTAGAGAGCAATAAGGTCTCCCCTGAGCCTCTTCTTCTCCAGGCTAAGCAACCCAGCTCCCTCAGCCTCTCCTTGTAGGACTTGTGCTCCAAACCCCTCACCAGCTTTGTTGCCCTTCTCTTGACATGTTCCAGCAAGTCAACATCTTTCCTAAACTGAGGGGCCCAGAACTGGACACAGTACTCAAGGTGTGGCCTAATCAGTGCAGTGTACAGGGGGAGAATGACCTTCCTGCTCCTGCTGGCCACACTGTTCCTGGTGTAGGCTGAAATGTAAAGTGGCATTTATGTGAGAGCTGGAAATATGATGTGATGCAGTTGTGCAGATGTAACATAGTTGTTTGAGTTTTTTTTTTTTAAAGAATAAAACTAATTTCTTTTGGTTTATCATACAAGCTTTCTAGTAAATAATTTAATTCTTGTATCGGTCTGCAGCATACTCCTAATAAAAACCTGGATTAAAAATCATATGTGCCTGTAGTTTCCAAACAGTTCTTGATATGAATCATGGAATCATAAGGAGTAGTGGCTGGTAATTAGTATTCTGGGTACTCTGGTGTTTAATTAATTCGATTATAAGTTTGCAGCTTGTTTGTTCATTTGTTATAGCATTTACATCTTGGCCTGCCCTCTGTTTTTCATAAATGGAAGTAAGTTATGGGGCTGTAAGCAGTGTGACTTTCTTAAACAGCATATATAATATGATCCTGTTATCCCTGACTAGTCAAATTGGCATATGTCCTTAAAATAAAACCAAGTTTAATTCATTATTACTAATGAGAGTTTTCACAAGTACTTCTGGGCAGAGTGTAAGTCCAAACATTAGGAAAGAAACATTGAGCAAATTATTTCATTATTGATTTTTTTGTTAGTTCATAGGAGAATTTACACTGTGGGAGGCCAAAATTACAAATAGTGCAGCCACTTAAAATGCATTTATTCAGTAATGTTTAAGTAACTCTGGTTGTAAATGGGTCATGGAGAAATACATTTCCCCCTTGTTCCTGGATACTTTAATATCAAAGCATAGGGAAGCAATGCATCGTGGGAGAGTCATTCTATCAGTAGCTCCTTAGAAGACAGGGTAGTACTAATTTAGTTCTGTGTAAGACTCAGTAAGACTGAAGGGGATTTAAATGTATTTTGCTCAGTGAAAGACTTAACCATTGTGGTTTCAGTTTGAAGGAGATGTCACAGGGATAACAGAAGAGTGAAAACTGCAATTAGTTCAGCAGCATCGTTAAGAAGTTAGTAATGCTTATCTCAAGTTTAGCTGATAAGAAGTCTCTGTCCAGTGAGAAACAGTCAGAATGCCAGCAGAAAGATGGAATGAGAGATGAATGTGAGATATTGCTAGGGTACCTCTCACATCTGAACAATGAAATTAGTTTAGAACAATCTTTTGTTTTCCCTTTTACACCAAACTGTAGATTTGCTTGAAATTTTTTTCAAAGGCGCAGCCTAAATTGTCACAATCCACCCCTTCTAAACAATTTCTTTGGCTGTTAGTACTGTCCATCTAATCTGAAACAATATCTAAAATATGTAAATAAAGTTCACAGTCCCATTCTGGCTGTCCTCAGATGTGGATGATTCAGAAGTCCAAGAAAACCAGGAAACATGAAAACAGAAAACAGCTTGTCTCTTCACAGACAAAGCAAAGAAAAAGGAATCAGGGACTCTCAGTTGACTCAGGGTCCTCAGGGTTCTCAGGATTCATGCACCGTAAACTCCTCATGGATTCTTCTTTTCAGCACGATGTATCTGTACACACTCTGAATTAAACTCTCATTTAAAGTTAGATTTCTTTGTGGAATACACTGAATTTCACCATTATCTTTCATTATCCAATAAGTGTGACCAGGACCTGGAGCAGAAACCACCCCTCAGACAGGTTTATCCCCTCCTGAAGGAAAAAATACCGAAAGAGTTTTACCTAACAGATTCTTTTCACTAACAACAGGACCTCTATCACCTTCTACTTTTCATAGCAAATCTGAGTGTGCAGGTCCAGCTCAATTCACTGAACTTCTACTATTTACCAGCCAGGTTGCTTGTGCTAGATGCTTCTCCCAGTTTTTCAAAGATCCAGCCCCCATGACTTTGAGAGTGGTCTTCAGCAAACCCTTGTAGTGTTCAATCTTCCCTGCAGCTGGTGCATAGTAGGGAATGTGGAATATCCACTCGATGCCGTGCTCTTTGGCCCAACTCTTTACAAGGTTGTTTTTGAAATTAGTTCTGTTGTCTGACTCAATCCTGTCTGGAGTTCCGTGTCTCCACAGGATTTGTCTCTCCAGACCAAGAATGGTGTTGCATTCAGTTGCGTGTGGAACTGCATAAGTTTCCAACCATCCAGTGTTTGCCTCTACCATAGTAAGCACATATTGCTTACCATAATGAGAACAAGGTAGAATGCTATAATCAATCTGCCAGGCCTCACCATATTTGTACTTGGACCACCTGTCACCATACCACAAGGGCTTAATTCGCTTTGCCAGCTTAATAGCAGCACAAATGTCACAGTCATGGATGACTTGCATGATAGCATCCATGGAAACATCTATTGATCTGTCATGAGCCCATTGGTAGGTTGCATCTCTGCCTTGATGTCCTGATGAATCATGAGCCCACCAAGCTAAGAATATCTCACCTCGGTGTTTCCAGTCGAGATCAAGATCATAGTCCATGTCTACTTGAGAAACTCTTGCAGCTAGATCTGCCTGATGGTTTTGTTGTTCCTCAGTAGCTTTGTCCTTAGGAATGTGTCAATGTGTCTCACCTTCACTGGAATTCTCTTGATTTGATCAGCAATGTCCTGCCACAGGTCAGCTGCCCAAATAGGCTTTCCTTTTCTCTGCCAACCATTCTTTTTCCAGTCCTTCAGCCATCCCCACAGAGCATTGGATACCATCCATGAGTTGGTGTAGAGGTAAAGTTTTGGCTATCTCTCATGTTCATCTATGTCAAGAGCTAGCTAGACAGCTTTTACCTCTGCAAATTAACTGGATTCTCCTTCTCCATCCTTTGCTTCTGCAACTCGACATGTTAGACTCCACTCTGCAGACTTCCACCTTTGCTTGTTTCCAACAAGATGACAGGAAACATCTGTGAACACAGCATATTTCTATTCATCATCAGAAAGGTCATTGTAAGGAGGAGATCCTCAGCATGAGTTACTCTCTCCTCTGGAGGTTTAGTACAGCTAGTGCCTTCAGGCCAGCTTGTGATCACCTCCATTAGACCAGGTGTTTCAATATATTCCATTTGAGCTCTCTATGTTACCAGAGTCATCCACGTGGACCATGTGGTATCTGTGGCATGATGTGGTATAGAAACTTCATCTTTGAACATCCAATTCAAAACTGGTAATCTAGGAGCTAAAAGAAGTTGTGATTCAGTTCCAGTTACTTCAGAAGCAGCTTTTATTCTCTCATGTGCAGCTAGAATCTCTTTCTCTGTTGGAGTATAATTCGCCTCTGAACCTCCTGTAACCTCAACTTCAGAAACCAAGAGGATGTCCATGTGTCTCACCTGGAGCTCTTTGCCCCAAGCACCAGGTTGGACCATTGTCACTTGCAGCTATGTACAAAATATTCTTAATGTCTGGACCAACTCAAAGAGGTCCCAGACCCATTGTTTGAACTACTTCTTTTTTCATCTGGTCAAAGGCTGCTTGTTGTTCAGGTCCCCACTGGAAACTCTTTCTCTTTGGAATCACATGATACAGAGGTTTCACAATCTGACTGTATCCAGGAATGTGCAGTCTCCAAAATCCCACTATACCCAAGAAACATAGAGTTTCCTTCTTGTTCATAGGATTTGCCATGATAGAGACTCTGTTTACCATATCCACTGGAATGTGTCGGCATCCATCCTGCCACTGCACTCCCAGAAACAGGATCTCTCTTGCAGGTCCTTTCACCTTGTCTCGCTTGATGGCGAAACCTGTGTTCAGAAGAATGTCAATGATTTTGTTACCTTTCTTGAAGACTTCTTCAGCAGTTTTACCCCACACAATGATATTGATGAACTGGATGTGTTCTGGAGCACCACCTTTCTCCAGAGCATCCTGGATCACTGCATGACAGATGCTGGAGCTGTGGATCCAGCCCATTGGCAATCTGTTGAAAGTGTACTGGATTCCACTCCAGGTGAAAGCAAACTGAGGCCTGCATTCCTCTGCTATGGGAATAGAGAAGAAAGCATTACCAATGCCTATGCTAGCATACCATTTGGCCTCTTTGGATTCCAGCTCATACTGGAGTTCAATCATGTCTGGTACTGCTGCATTCAGGTGTGGAGTTACTTCATTCAGGGCATGGAAGTCGACTGTCAGTTGCCAGTCTCAATTCTTTTTTTGCACAGGCCACACTGGACTGTTGAAAGGTCAATGAGTTTTGCTGACGAGATTTTGACTTTCCAACTGTGAGAGACTAAAGCTCGTCTCTCCTGATGTGACTCAACAAAGATAGAATCACCTCTGCTTCTTGCCCAGACAATAGCTGATGTGTATTGGGCAGAGCCACTGGAACGACTCTTGGGAAGGTGCAAAGATAACATTGCTCACTGGACCACAGCTGGCCTGACAGCAATGGACTGAGGCCACCTGCGGGAGTATGCATAAGACAAGATGATCTGCACCTAACTTAGAGAAAGACAAGAGACTCAGTACCCCAGAAAGGGAGGATAGTGAGACAATGGATTCACCACCTGGCCCCTGATTTCCTGAGGTACAATGCTTGGACACATACCTAAGAACCAAAAACACAGGAGAAGAAAAACACAGAAAGAAAACACGGATGAAGAAAAACATAGGAGAAGGACAATGTCGCTGAGAAGGAAAACACAGATGAAGAAAAATGGAGAGAGTACCAGGAGAGGAAAAATGACAGAGACATCACCATGGAGCCCAGAAAAAGCAGAACCCTCCCTCCATGTCCCAAGTTCCACCTGCTGCAACTCATGGAGCTGATGTGGCTCCCCAGAGGACCACATCTTTTCTACAGCCAAAGCCTCTGCTTTCTCTACAGACCCAACATCTCCTGCAGCACCTTTCCTCCACAGACTCAAACTGTCTTGGGGGTGAGGGCTGTGGTAAAATAATTCCTTTCCTCTTCTCTCTCTCTCCTCTCTCTCTCTCCCTCTCTATTTTCTCTCTCCCCTTCTGATCCATCCACTTTATTTATGTAATAAATAGTCTAGCTGTTGCTATTTTGGCCTCATTTGTGCCTCTAATTTCACAACACGGGAATATTCAAAAGAACTGAGTCTCTTCTCCTCTCTGGACCGAGACACCAACTGATGAATCAGATTCTGAATGGGCACCAAAGATACACGGTTGGTTCTGCATTGTCTGTGAGGCACAGTCTGAGAAGCAACCAGCTTTATGTCCTCTATCTCATGTTGTCCCACAACTGCAGATTCATTAGAAAGCTCAGGTCTAATAGACCTTCAATTTTTGTCCATTAATTTCTACAGATGCTACTCCAAATACCCATTTGTAACCTTTAGGGTCTTTAAAACACCCTTCTCTCAGAAAATCAGTTCCCAAAATACAAGGTGCATCAGGTCCTGTTACAACTGTATGCTTCTTCCACTGTTTACCAGTTAAACCTATATCAACTTGTATCTTAGTTAACTCTTGAGATCCACCAGTGACTCCCAGAATAGTTACAAGCTCTGATCCCTGATAATTTGATGGCATTATGGTGCACTGAGGTCCTGTGTCAACCAAGGCCCTGTACTTCTGAAATTGTGAAGTGCCAGGCCACTGGATGTACACATCCCAATAGATTCTGTTATCTCCATTATCCTCTCCTCCCAATGGTGGGAGGCAGGGCACCCCTAATTCTGGGGAATATGTCCATGTGCAGTTAGCACAGTATCCAGTGTTTAGAATTGGAATCCCTGTTTGAGCTATTAGAGTTGTTCTGGGAAACTGAGGAAGTAACAAGTACCCTTCTGGTATTGCTACTTCGGGTTCTGCCACTCTGCAGTTCCCTTAGTCTCCTGAAAAGATCAGAAGTTGGTTGACCATCCCATCTGTTCATGTTCTCACCAAACTGATCATGCACAGTTATCAAAATACTCCCATGTGATTGCCTCTGTTGTCAGTTTTGGTTTGACCTGTTTTGGAATGACCTCCTTGCAAGACGTCTCTTTCTAACAGCTGAAATTTGTATCCATCTGGAGGAAGAAGAATTGGAATGATCTCCTTGTGTCAATTTGGATAGGGAATTTTTAAATTCCTCCTTCAGCTCTTTCACGCAATTCTGAGTTTTTCCAGACAGAGTTTCAATGGCTGAAACCAAAGAAACATGTGTGAGACTATCCTCCAGTTGTCTCATTTGATCTGTGAAATGGCCAACCATAGGAGGAGCTCCACCATAACTTCTTGCCACAATTCTGCTTGCCAAAGTAGAGTAGCAAGTTTGATGAGCTTTTTAGCAAGACCTGTTCCCACAGGAATTTTGCCAGGGTTCAGATCACCATGATCGCCATACATCACCTCGCTCACAGCAAATTCTCTCAGATGCTTAATTCCCTCATCCATGGTGTTCCAAGGTTTAGGATTCCATGGAAGGTCCTCTCTCGATGGGTACCTTACAAGAGCTGTCAGTTAAAGGCATGTCCACAGAGAAACCTTGCCAAGACACTTACTTAAATGTCTATTCCACTATCCTTTGAGAGAGTTCCTAGCTGAGATGCTGACTTGTGTCCCACTATTAGAGCTGGTGCACCTGTATCGAAGCACGTGCCAAGCCAAGTTAGAATTGGCTTATTCTCTCTGATGTAATCCTTCCTCACATGCCTGGGGCCTTTGGCAATCTGAATGTCATCATCTTCTGTGTCTGTTTCATCTTCCTGCAGTTGCTGTCCCCATGCTTCTGCTGCCACTCTCTGAAGGATCTCTTTAAGCTCAGAAGCACCGCCATTAGCTGCTGTCTTACCAGAACCTGTATCCTGTCCTGCATCTTCAGTATCACCAGTATTGGTCTCAATAACTCAGCTATGTCTTTAAGACAAACCTTTTCTTCATCCACAGCAGGATCTTTTCTAACAGAAGTTCCCTCACCAGCAGAGGAATCTTGCTGCTCCCCCCATCAACTCCTGCATCAGCCTTTTGACCACCTCTCCAATCCAAAGCCTCTACTTGCTTAATTGGGGATGCTTTTGGTTTTACAGCAGGCTTAACAGAATCTGACAGATTTTGAGACAAAACAGCTGCTGCAGAGGCCACTTCCAGTCCTGTTGATTAAGAAGGAAATGATTTTGCCTCTCTAAGGGCTGCCACAGACATTGTGGCTGCCATCTTAGGTGCTGCCACTGCTCCTGGCTGATTGCCAGAATTACCACCAGCCTCATTCAGAGATGCCTTGCCAATAGCTTCTCCCTTTCTAATTTTCACTGTTTCCCCTAACTCCTCATCACTAGAAATCTTTGGATTCAAGTTAGAACTGATTCTCCTACATCTAGGTCTGCATTTAAAAAATGAAGCACGTCTTAGATACTCGCCTTTCACAGAGCAGAGCCACTAACAAGAACACATTGATGATTACCGACAGCAGGATTACACACAGCA
Organism: Picus viridis; assembly: GCA_033816785.1. Lineage (NCBI taxonomy): Eukaryota > Metazoa > Chordata > Aves > Piciformes > Picidae > Picus > Picus viridis. Next base: position 24,065,162 of record CM066566.1, read on the forward strand.
AATAAATTACTTTTGGATCTCAGCTATCACTAAGAATGACCCTTTCACCTACTGGAATTTTGAACTTATGGATTTAGATAGGTAATTTTGTGGCAGTCACATTCCCATATCTCTTAAGCCAAAAGAATCCCAAAAATCGATCATAGAGAAGCTGAATTTTATACTTAAACCAAAGGTACAATTTATACATCAGATATGTCCCAATTTTATCACACAGAAATCTGACAACATATTTGTAAGCAACAACACTTAAAGAAGAAAAAAATCAGATGCAAGAAAATCCAAAACAACTTCATGTTTGCCTCCCTGATCTGAGCAGAAATAAATCAAGCAAATCTTCCCCCACATCTGGAAGCCAATTATTTTGTGTAATGTGATGGTTTAACCCACCCACATCAACAAAAACTCCTCTGAACTCAGTCGGGGAAGCAAATGAAAAAAATGTATTTTACAAGCTACAATGGAATGCAATGAATATATACAAAATATACAGTATTTACAATATTATACAGGTATTCACAAAAGAGAAAACAACACAGAAGTCCTCCTTGGGCAGGAGGATTCCGCCTTGCTTCCCCCAACCTCTCCCTCCTTTTCCCCTCTGGTTAATTGGAAGAAATGAGAAAAGGAGAGATATTAGGGAAATTTCACTTAGTTCAACAACATCGTTAAGAAGTTAGTAATGCTTATCTCAAGTTTAGCTGATAAGAAGTCTCTGTCCAGCGAGAAACAGCCAGCATGCCAGCAGAAAGATGGAATGACAGAAGAATGTGAGATATTGCTAGGGTACATCTCACATCTGACCAATTAAATTCATTTAGAACAATCTTTTGTTTTCCTTTTTACACCCAACGTAGATTTGCTCAAAATTTTTTTAAAGGCACAGCCTAAATTGTCACAGACATTTGCATTATGTGGGTTTTAGAGGGCCTGCTGTACATGCCAGAGGCCTAACTGACACTTTTCTTAAATTTCCTGTAGGAAGGTGAGCTAATGTGGTGCTGCAATGATTTTATTATTTCTTCCTTTCATTAAGTGATTCATTTGTATCTTTCAAGATTCATGGAGTGAAATATATATTAGTCTACTTTACTATTTTACTTTTTTAAAACATCTAGTTCATTCCAAAGTAAAAACTGTCCTATATTAGTATGACCTTTTGAGCCATCTTGTAGCAGTAGTATTGATCACTGACAGAAGTTTTAGAAATAATGCAGAGAACCAGCAGCACCTCAGCTGAAGTCTGTATAAATCTCTCTCTCTCACTTGGAGTAATGCTGATGTTGCAATACTTATTTAAAGTGAGGAAGAACTTGGCTGCTTTCATGTTTCTAAATATAGTATCTGTGTGGGCCAGGACAGTGAACAGTTTATAACATCTCTGTGCAGCAAAGTTAGTAAATCCATTTTGTATGTGAACCTCTAAACCTTCCATCATCTATTAAAAATGTTGCTCTGCTGTTGACAATAAGTGTCACTAGCAAGAAAGACATAGAGGAAGATCTAGTACACTTGCTTCCTGTAACATTAAAGCTACTTTAATTATGGGTCATTTGCTTGGCTTCTTTGGTAATTAAGAGTTTTAATTGCTTCTAGTTCCAGGGAATTAGTTAAGCTTTTCATTTTGCATATTGCCTTCCATAATCATCTTCTTGTACAGTAAGCTTAGTGGCATCATGGAAGTCAATTAGGTCTTTCAACTCAGAGCAGCGAAGTACATTTCTTTGTATGGGCTGGATTAGAAAAGGTCTCTGGAAGGTCTGGATAATGCTATACTATGCAACATTTAAGCTTAATCTTCAAAAGGCAAAGCCTGTCAGAGTTTCATCTGCTGTCCTCAGAGTCTTCACGGTGCTTAAGGTCACAAACTAAGGTATTAAGAACATAACCTATAGGAAGAATCATGCTACCATTCTAACAGTAATTGTTCCAAGGATCTATGAGGATCGTCTGGTCACATATTTGTAGTTAATTATATTGATAATCATCAACATTTGAAAATATCTATTGTGGTTTAGCCCCAGCTGGCAACTGAACACCACCCAGCCTCTCACGCCTCCTTAGTTGGTGGGGGAGGGAATCAGAAGAGCAAAAGTGAGAAAACTCAAATGTTCATACAAAGATGGTTTAATAGGTAATGCAAAATCCGAATGTGCAAGCAAAGCAAAACCAGGCATTAACTTACTACTGGTCAGCCACCTCCAGGAAAACAGGGCTCCATCATGCATAACAGTTATTTGGGAATATAAATTCCATCACTCCAAATGTCCCCCTCTTCCTTCTTCTCCCAGCTTTTATTTGTTGAGGATGATGTCATGTGGTATGGAATATCCTTTTGGTCGTGGCGTCAGCTGTCCCACCCGTGTTCCCTCCAACCTCCAATGATGGTGAGTCCACCACCTCCGCGGGCAGCCCATTCCAATGGGCAATCACTCTCTCTGTATAGAATTTCTTCCTAACATCCAGCCTAAACCTCCCTGGCGCAGCCTGAGACTGTGTCCTCTTGTTCTGGTGCTGGTTGCCTGGGAGAAGAGACCAACATCTGCCTGTCTACAGCCTCCCTTCAGGTAGTTATACAGAGCAATAAAGTCAATGCTGAGTCTCCTCTTCTCCAGGCTAAGCAACCCCAGCTCCCTCAGCCTCTCCTTGTAGGACTTGTGCTCCAAATCCCTCACCAACTTCGTTGCCCTGCTCTGAACAGCAAGTTCCAGCAAGTCAATATCCTTCCTAAACTGAGGGGCCCAGAACTGGACACAGGACTCAAGGTGTGGTCTAATCAGTGCAGCATACAGGGGGAGAATGACCTTCCTGCTCCTGCTGGCCACACTGTTCCTGATGCAGGCCAGGATGCCATTGGCCCTCTTGACTGCCTGGGCACACTGCAGGCTCATGTTCAGCCTACCATCGACCAGTACCCCCAGGTCCCTCTCTGCCTGGCCACTCTCCAGCCACTCTGACCCCATCCTGTAGCTCTGCATGGGGTTGCTGTGGCCAATGTGCAGAACCCAGCACTTGGATGTTTTCAATCTCATGCCCTTGGATTCTGCCCATCTGTCCAGCCTGTCAAGGTCCCTCTGCAAAGCCTCTCGACCCTCCAGCAGATCAACTCCTGCCCCCAGCTTGGTGTTGTCCGCAACTTTACTGATGATGGACTCAATGTCCTCATCCAGATCATCAATAAAGATGTTGAAGAGCATGGGGCCCAGCACTGATCCTTGGGGCACACCACTAGTGACTGGCCACCATCTGCATGTGGCATCATTCACCACTGCTCTCTGGGCTCGGCCCTCCAGCCAGTTCCTAACCCAATGCAGTGTGTTCCTATCCAAGTCATGGGCTGATAGCTTGGCCAGCAGTTTGCTGTGGGGGACTGTGTCAAAGGCCTTGTTGAGGTCCAGGTAGACTACCTCCACAGGCCTCCCCACATCCACCAGGCGGGTCATCTGATCATAGAAGGAGATCAGGTTGGTCAGGCAGGACCTGCCCTTCCTAAATCCATGTTGGCTAGGCCTGATCCCTTGGCCATCCTGTAAGTGCTGTGTGATTGCACTCAGGATGACCTGTTCCATAATCTTGCCTGGCACTGAGGTCAGGCTGACAGGCCCTGGCTCTTTCAACCGGCCCTTCTTGTGGATGGGCACCACGTTGGCCAACTTCCAGTCTTCTGGGACCTCTCCAGTGAGCAGGACTGCTGCAAAATGATGGAGAGTGGCTTGGCCAGCTCATCTGCCAGCTCTCTCAGCACCCTGGGATGGATCCCATTCGGTCCCATGGACTTGTGGGGGTCCAAGCGGCTGAGGAGATCTCTAACTACCCCCTCCTCCTGGAACAGAGGGGTACTATGCTGCTCCCTGGCTCCTTCTGCCAGCTCTGCAGGCCAGCTGTCTGGAAGCCGTTCTGTCCTGCTAGTAAAAATTGAGGCAAAAAAGGTGTTAAGTACCTCTGCCTTTTCCTTATCCTTTGCTACAACGTTCCCCTCCGTGTCAACCAAGGAGTGGAGGTTGTCCTTGCGCTTCCTCTTGCTATTTATGTATTTATAGAAGGACTTTTTGTTGTCCTTCACAACAGAGGCCAGTCTGAGCTCCAAATGTGCTTTTGCCTCCCTAATTATCTCATGGTCACTGGCGCCTAAACACCCTCCAACCACCACATCACCCACCAGCCCTTCCCTATTGGTGAAGAGGAGGTCAAGCAGAGCCTTACCCCTGGTAGGCTCACACAACACCTGGGTTAAGAAGCTGTCCTCCATGCACTCTAAGAACCTCCCAGACTGCCTCCTCTCTGCTGTGTTGTGATCCCAGCAGATATCAGGTAGGTTGAAGTCGTCCATGAGAACAAGGGCAGGTGATCTTGAGACAGCCTTAAGCTGCCTATAGAATGCTTCATCAACATCTTCCTCTTGGTTGGGTGGTCTATAACACACTCCAACCAGGATATCTACCCTGCTGGTCTTCCCTCTAATTCTCACAAACAAGCACTCAACCCAGTCATCCCTGATCTCCATTTCAATGGCATCTAGTGCACCCCGATATACACGACCACCCCTCCCCCCTCTTCTTCCTTGCCTGTCTCTCCTGAAGAGCCTGTAGCCGTCAATCACAGCGCTCCAGTCATGCTATAACAAGGCTTCCCGCTCCTCTTGTTTGTTAACCATGCTTCGTGCATTAGTGTACATGCACTGCAGCTGGGCTGCTGGTTTCACCTCTGGCTCTACCTTATCACCCCCAGACTCCTGCCTGAGGGGACTGGTTTCAGCCCCTTCCCCCTTCAAATGTAGTTTAAAGCCCTACCAATGAGATCTGCCAATTCCCTTCCTAGGATCTTTTACCTTTGGGGGATAGGCCATTCTCTTATACTGTGACCTTTCCCCTCCTCTGGGACAGATGAACTCCATCTATTGCCAGCTGACCTGGTGCAGTAGAAAGTTCTACAACATCGAAAAACCCAACATTCTTTTGACTGCACCAGCCTCTAAGCCACTTGTTGACTATAGCTGCTGACCTGTTCCTTCTGGTATTCCCTCCAGCAACTAAGCGTATAGATGAAAAAATTATTTGTGCACCTGACCCCTCAACCAGATCTCCCAGGGCCCTGAAATAATTTTTGATAGCCCTGGGAGTTCTGGTTCCAACATCCTTATTCCCTAACTGCATAACTAATAAGGGATAGTAGTCAGAGGGCTGCACCAGACTAGGCAGCCTTCTGGTAACATCTCTAACTTGGGCTATAGGGAGGCAGCAAACTTCCCTGTGAGAAGGGTCTGGCCAACATATGGGGCCCTCTGTTCCCCCTCAGGAGGGAATCACCAGTAGCAATTATCCTCCTCCTTTTTTTTGAGGGAGCAAGTCCTGATGCCAGGGGAAGGCTGTTCAACCTTAGTCTGCCTTGCCTTAGGCTGTTTAGCCTCAGGGGAAACCCCAGATGGTGTGTCCTTCAGCATCAGAATCACCTCACCCTCGATCTCCAGTGCCCCATACTTGTTTTCAAGGGCAGCGGGGAAGGTGAGGGGAGACAAGGAGGTTTTACTTTGTGTCTTTTGAGAGGAACCTGCGTCCATTTCCCACTGCTTTTTGGATAACCAGCCTCTGCTGGGGGAGCCTGCACAGCCTGCTTACTCTGGTTCATCTTTTTCCTCCTCTGACTCATCTCTTTCCTGCTCTGGTTCATCTCTTTCCTGTTCTGGTTCATCTCTTGTCTACATTCCCTTACAGCCCTACGTCTAGCATCCTCGTCCTTCAGTCTGACCACCAGGTTGAACAGATAGTCAATCTGCTCACACCTAATGCAGGAGTTGTCCCCACTACCCTGCATCTCAAGAGCCAGGCTCCAGCACTCTCTGCAGCCAGATACCTGGACTTGTGTTCCACCTGAGTCTGGGTCGACACTGATTTTTTTAAGGAGTTTTTGCTGCATGTTACAACCATACCTGCCCCTGGACAAAAAAACTTAGAAAAAGTGCGGCGGTGCATGCGGCACAAGAGCAGACAAGAGAAGACGTGAGAGCTTCCTGTAGAAATGGAAGCCCTGCGAGCTGCGGCTGTCCCTGTTAAAATTTGCCGCTGATGATGCTGGGATCACAAGCTGCAGGCACGTGAAAAGACGGCCCTTCCGAGGCTCGTAGCGTGTGTAGGTATCTCTGGGGTCCTGCCAGTTCCCGTAGCCTGAAAAGGAGAGCAGTGTATGCCCCCCAACGCTGGTGGTCTCTGCGTCGTCCCAAGTGAGCTTCCTGTAGAAAAAAAAGGATAAGGAAAAAAAAAAAAAGATAAGAAAATCCATCATGGGTATGATGGGTATGTAGGAAGGAATTTGGTAAATTGATAATGACTGTAGAGAAGGATTTAATGCATGAGACAGAAATTTGTGATAAGGCAGAGTTGCACTGTCTGAACAGTGTGGGGAAAATTGTACTAACCATCCCAATATTTGTGTTGAATTACTGAAATTACTTGTGGCAGTAATCTGGTTAACAGTAGTAAAAGCAGCACTAATAATATTGAGTTTGTACTCATTGTAAGTCAGAATTTTTGGTTGGATGCCAAAGGTTGCTTTGGATTGTCCATGACAAAGAATTCAAACTCATGAGTGGGAAATGTCAGGACGAGATGTTTAAGTACACATATTCTGTAATGAACTCCAGAAACATGAGTTTGATAGCATTCTTCTGACAATTGACTTCTATCTTACTCTTCATTCATCTATAGTCGTAATATTTACCTAAGTAGTGTGGTCTTTCCCCTCTTGTGTATGTAGGAATTGCCAGACTTGTAAGTGAAAGCACTGCTTTTCCCATTTTACAGGTTGTAAAGTCGATCTTGAAGAGTAAAATTGCTCACTTAAAAAAGTATTTAAGCACTTGCTTAACTTTAAAATTGTGCTTAAACCCATCCCTATAAAACAAATCACTTAGGAACATATGGGTAACCAGTTGCTGAAATTTAAAATAGTGTGTTCATGGTTTTTTGAATTGAGATTAATGTAAGGTTAATTACCACACAGATGTTCAAATTGAGGAGTTTGTCCTTGTTCTGATTAGGGGTATCTAAGATGGAGTTGAATTTTGCAAGTTTTATTTGGGATCAGACTGTCTTTTAAAAGATTAAAAGTTCATAGTAACATTATTATGTCATGTTTTCCCTTCCCCTCCTTTTTTTATAGTGTCTTGTGTTTGAAGATTCACCACTTGGAGTCAAAGGAGCCCTGGCAGCAGGAATGCAAGTAGTTATGGTTCCAGATGAAAACTTAAATCCAGATCTTAAAAAAGAGGCAACACTACTGCTGAAATCCATGGAGGATTTCAAGCCAGAACTATTTGGTTTACCAGCATATGATTAATGCCTAACATGATGAACTTGACTGGAAAATAGGAAAGTGGAATGTAATTTTGTTATGCGGTTATTTTGCATCTTTACTTCTCGTCCTCAAAACTAGAGCACAAAAATCCTGTTCGCATCAAGTCTTCTACTCAGTACTTTTGAAATGTGACTGGAAAATGTATGATTTCTCCTTACAATAAATGCTAAATTAAGGAAGCATTTCTGTCTTATGAAGTGAATCCAGTCTTGTTCTCTGCACATCATAGTGTTTTCTGGTGTGGTGGGTTGACCCTGCCTGCATGCCAAGAGCCAATCAAAATGCTCTCTCACTCCCTGACTCATTACCATGGCAGAGTGGAAATATAGCAGAAAGCTCTTGGGTCAAGACAAGAGATCATCACTCATCAGTTGCTGTCATGGGTAAAACAAACTTTGCTTGGGGAAATTAGTTTACTACTAATCAGAGCAGAGCAGAATAATGAGAAAGAAAGCTAAATCTTAAAACTTCTTCCCCTCACCTCTCCCTTTCTGGGCTTAACTTCATTCCAGATTTCTCTACCTCCTCACATTCAGTGGCACAGGGGGATGGGGAATGGGGATCAGGGTCAGTTCATCTGATGTTGTTTCTGCCAAATTTTCTTCACCAGAAGGATTCCTCACTCTCTTCCCTTGCTCCAGCATGAGGTCCCTCCCACAATGAGACAGTCCTTCATAAACTGCTCCAGCATGTGTGTCCCTTCTGTGATCTGTGGTTCTCCAGGAACAGACTGCTCCAGTGTAGGTCCCCATATGCTCACAAGTTTTTTCAGCAAACCTGCTCCATCCGTGACCTTTTCTCTCCACTGGTCCACAAGTCTTGCCAGGAGCCTGCTGCAGTGTGGGCTTTCCACAGGGTCACAGCCTCCTTTGGGTGCATCCACCTGCTCCTGCATGGGCTGTGAGTGCCTAGCTGCTCCACTTCTCACTTCTTTGGGCTGCAGTGGGGCAACCTGCTTCATGGTAATCTTCATTATCAACTGCAGCGCAGTGTTTGTTCCAACACCTGGTGTCCTACAAACTGTCTCACATATTCTCACTCTACTCATTGGCTACAATTGCCAATTACTGCTGTGCAGGCTTTCCCCCACTTCTTAAATTTGTATCACTGAGGTGCTACCACTGTCACTGGGCTTGGCTCTAGTCAGCAGCAAGTCTGTCATAGAGCAGGCATTTGCTTTGCTGGATGTGGGGAAGCTTCTACCATGTTTTCAGAGTCCACCCCTTTAGCCTCTCCACTACCAAAATCTTGCCATGCAAACCAAATACAAATCTGTTTCTGGTATCATCAGGACAGATAAGGGTCTGTTTAAAAAAAGCGATGTGTGTAGACAGATTTGGGTGGAATCTGGAAGTACATGTGTGACATGGTGGAAGCAGTGTCTTTTAAATGAAGAAAGCTATATTATGTTGAGTTTATAACTGTTTTCTAAATTGAATGATTGTATTCATAATTTTAAAAACTGAATTTCTAATTTAGTGTCTACATGTAAAGTATTCCAAATTTGTGGTTAAATGTCTAACTCCATAAGTACAAGGAGTATGAAATATGTCAAGTAAGAGAATTTCCATATATTATGACAAGATTTCTTTGGCCTCATTTTCTTAAAATACCATCTTTTTATCTATGATCTTTCTCACAAAAATCTTCTCTAAGGTTGTGGGGCTTTTTTGATTGGTTGGTTTGTTTGTTTTTGTCAGGAACAAAGAATCAGAGACCCCATGGTATTCAAAATTAGTTTCCTTACATTTTTTTCATAGTGGATTAAAAACCCCAGGCTTTTATGCAGACTGTTACTACTTCCTGGTTTTGTCTGTTCATACCTCAAAAAATTATGAAAATTTTATTCTGTATGATCAGTCAAATATGACCTAAATGGTACCAGAAAACTTTTAGAACATATATTATAATGGTTTGCAGTTAAATGCTTTTCACTTAAGGAACTGGAATTTTTATTTTTTATTTTTTTTAAAAATGGTAAATACTGTTTCACTGTAGATATTTTGCTTATCATATTATTTTCTTATGCTCTTGGATATTGTAGTCATTAGTGTTTGTACAGTGACAACAACCTGTCCTATCTAATATGAATTCCATTTCTAGTCTTTCCATGCAAACCAGCAGAAATTTTGCTGTATAATTCCTCCTTTGACATATGTAATACAAAATCAAGTGTTCTATAGAGCAATAATTCTGAGCTTTCAAGTGTAAAACAGGTGTCTGTTGGGATCCTCTTCATTCATAATTACTGAATTCCAACAATGAAGTTACTAGGTAGAGCAAGCTTTAATAAGCTGTAGTTAGTAACTTTTTCAAAGTTTTGCATATATTTAATTTAATTGGAGAGGTTTGTTGGTTTTGTTTTGTTTTTTTAATAAAATTAATCGGCTAGATTCGGCACAACCGTTTCTCCACGTGCTTGCTGCTCGGGATCGCTCGGGCTCCCCGCGTCACTGCCGGCGGCTGGTTTAAAAGCCTGCGGCGCTCGCGCAGCCCCTGTTCCAGCGGGGATCTTGCTCGGGAGCACGCCGCGACCGGCACCCTCGGGAACACTAGCTGCTTCCCTTTCAACCTACGGGGATCGGCAGGGCACCCCGGGCTCTCGGCACTCGGCTAGATTCGGCACGACCGTTTCTCCACGTGCTTGCTGCTCGGGATCGCTCGGGCTCCCCGCGTCACTGCCGGCGGCTGGTTTAAAAGCCTGCGGCGGCTCGCGCAGCCCCTGTTCCAGCGGGGATCTTGCTCGGGAGCACGCCGCGACTGGCACCCTCGGGAACACTAGCTGCTTCCCTTTCAACCTACGGGATCGGCAGGGCACCCCGGGTTCTCGGCACTCGGCTAGATTCGGCACGACCGTTTCTCCACGTGCTTGCTGCTCGGGATCGCTCGGGCTCCCCGCGTCACTGCCGGCGGCTGGTTTAAAAGCCTGCAGCGGCTCGCGCAGCCCCTGTTCCAGCGGGGATCTTGCTCGGGAGCACGCCGCGACCGGCACCCTCGGGAACACTAGCTGCTTCCCTTTCAACCTACGGGGATCGGCAGGGCACCCCGGGCTCTTGGCACTCGGCTAGATTCGGCACGACCGTTTCTCCACGTGCTTGCTGCTCGGGATCGCTCGGGCTCCCCGCGTCACTGCCGGCGGCTGGTTTAAAAGCCTGCGGCGGCTCGCGCAGCCCCTGTTCCAGCGGGGATCTTGCTCGGGAGCACGCCGCGACTGGCACCCTCGGGAACACTAGCTGCTTCCCTTTCAACCTACGGGGATCGGCAGGGCACCCGGGTTCTCGGCACTCGGCTAGATTCGGCACGACCGTTTCTCCACGTGCTTGCTGCTCGGGATCGCTCGGGCTCCCCGCGTCACTGCCGGCGGCTGGTTTAAAAGCCTGCGGCGGCTCGCGCAGCCCCTGTTCCAGCGGGGATCTTGCTCGGGAGCACGCCGCGACCGGCACCCTCGGGAACACTAGCTGCTTCCCTTTCAACCTACGGGGATCGGCAGGGCACCCCGGGCTCTCGGCACTCGGCTAGATTCGGCACGACCGTTTCTCCACGTGCTTGCTGCTCGGGATCGCTCGGGCTCCCCGCGTCACTGCCGGCGGCTGGTTTAAAGCCTGCGGCGGCTCGCGCAGCCCCTGTTCCAGCGGGATCTTGCTCGGGAGCACGCCGCGACTGGCACCCTCGGGAACACTAGCTGCTTCCCTTTCAACCTACGGGGATCGGCAGGGCACCCCGGGTTCTCGGCACTCGGCTAGATTCGGCACGACCGTTTCTCCACGTGCTTGCTGCTCGGGATCGCTCGGGCTCCCCGCGTCACTGCCGGCGGCTGGTTTAAAAGCCTGCGGCGGCTCGCGCAGCCCCCTGTTCCAGCGGGGATCTTGCTCGGGAGCACGCCGCGACCGGCACCCTCGGGAACACTAGCTGCTTCCCTTTCAACCTACGGGGATCGGCAGGGCACCCCGGGCTCTCGGCACTCGGCTAGATTCGGCACGACCGTTTCTCCACGTGCTTGCTGCTCGGGATCGCTCGGGCTCCCCGCGTCACTGCCGGCGGCTGGTTTAAAAGCCTGCGGCGGCTCGCGCAGCCCCTGTTCCAGCGGGGATCTTGCTCGGGAGCACGCCGTGACCAGCACCCTCGGGAACACTAGCTGCTTCCCTTTCAACCTACGGGGATCGGCAGGGCACCCCGGGCTCTTGGCACTCGGCTAGATTCGGCACGACCGTTTCTCCACGTGCTTGCTGCTCGGGATCGCTCGGGCTCCCCGCGTCACTGCCGGCGGCTGGTTTAAAGCCTGCGGCGGCTCGCGCAGCCCCTGTTCCAGCGGGGATCTTGCTCGGGAGCACGCCGCGACTGGCACCCTCGGGAACACTAGCTGCTTCCCTTTCAACCTACGGGGATCGGCAGGGCACCCCGGGTTCTCGGCACTCGGCTAGATTCGGCACGACCGTTTCTCCACGTGCTTGCTGCTCGGGATCGCTCGGGCTCCCCGCGTCACTGCCGGCGGCTGGTTTAAAAGCCTGCAGCGGCTCGCGCAGCCCCTGTTCCAGCGGGGATCTTGCTCGGGAGCACGCCGCGACCGGCACCCTCGGGAACACTAGCTGCTTCCCTTTCAACCTACGGGGATCGGCAGGGCACCCCGGGCTCTTGGCACTCGGCTAGATTCGGCACGACCGTTTCTCCACGTGCTTGCTGCTCGGGATCGCTCGGGCTCCCGCGTCACTGCCGGCGGCTGGTTTAAAAGCCTGCGGCGGCTCGCGCAGCCCCTGTTCCAGCGGGGATCTTGCTCGGGAGCACGCCGCGACTGGCACCCTCGGGAACACTAGCTGCTTCCCTTTCAACCTACGGGGATCGGCAGGGCACCCCGGGTTCTCGGCACTCGGCTAGATTCGGCACGACCGTTTCTCCACGTGCTTGCTGCTCGGGATCGCTCGGGCTCCCCGCGTCACTGCCGGCGGCTGGTTTAAAAGCCTGCGGCGGCTCGCGCAGCCCCTGTTCCAGCGGGGATCTTGCTCGGGAGCACGCCGCGACCGGCACCCTCGGGAACACTAGCTGCTTCCCTTTCAACCTACGGGGATCGGCAGGGCACCCCGGGCTCTCGGCACTCGGCTAGATTCGGCACGACCGTTTCTCCACGTGCTTGCTGCTCGGGATCGCTCGGGCTCCCCGCGTCACTGCCGGCGGCTGGTTTAAAAGCCTGCGGCGGCTCGCGCAGCCCCTGTTCCAGCGGGGATCTTGCTCGGGAGCACGCCGCGACTGGCACCCTCGGGAACACTAGCTGCTTCCCTTTCAACCTACGGGGATCGGCAGGGCACCCCGGGTTCTCGGCACTCGGCTAGATTCGGCACGACCGTTTCTCCACGTGCTTGCTGCTCGGGATCGCTCGGGCTCCCCGCGTCACTGCCGGCGGCTGGTTTAAAAGCCTGCGGCGGCTCGCGCAGCCCCTGTTCCAGCGGGGATCTTGCTCGGGAGCACGCCGCGACCGGCACCCTCGGGAACACTAGCTGCTTCCCTTTCAACCTACGGGGATCGGCAGGGCACCCCGGGCTCTCGGCACTCGGCTAGATTCGGCACGACCGTTTCTCCACGTGCTTGCTGCTCGGGATCGCTCGGGCTCCCCGCGTCACTGCCGGCGGCTGGTTTAAAAGCCTGCGGCGGCTCGCGCAGCCCCTGTTCCAGCGGGGATCTTGCTCGGGAGCACGCCGCGACCAGCACCCTCGGGAACACTAGCTGCTTCCCTTTCAACCTACGGGGATCGGCAGGGCACCCCGGGCTCTTGGCACTCGGCTAGATTCGGCACGACCGTTTCTCCACGTGCTTGCTGCTCGGGATCGCTCGGGCTCCCCGCGTCACTGCCGGCGGCTGGTTTAAAAGCCATCGGCGGCTCGCGCAGCCCCTGTTCCAGCGGGGATCTCTCGCTCGGCACACGCCGCCACACTTTTTCTAAATTTTGTCCAGCAGGTGCCGCGGGCAGGGCACCATGGTGGTGACGCGCCGCAACCGCTCCTTCAGAACATCAGTCTCGACTCAGACTGAGGGGGAATACAAGCAGGTAGGCAAGTGTCACAAGCAAGAGGTGGGTGTCCAGGCTTATGGCTGCAGAGAGTGCTGGAGCCTGGCAGTTGAGATGCAGGGTAGTGGGGACAATTCCTGCATCAGATGCGAGCAGATTGACTATCTGCTTAACCTGGTGGCCAGATTGAAAGATGAGGTGACTAGACTTAGAGATGTCAGGGTTTGTAGAAGAGAGACCAACTTGAGTAACCAGGCTCTGCAGGCTCCCCCAGCAGAGGCTGATTATCCAAAAAGCAGAGGGGAATGGACGAAGATTCCTCTCAAAAGACACAAATTAAAATCTCCCTGTGTCCCTTCACCTCCCCCACTGCCCTTGGACAACAGGTATGGGGCACTGGAGGTCGAGGGGGAGGTGATTCTGATGCTGGAGGACACACCATCTGGGGTTTTCCATGAGGCAAAACAACCCAGGGTGAGTCAGCCTGGCGTGGGTCGGCCCGGGGTGAGTCAGCCTGGCGTGGGTCGGCCCGGGGTGAGTCAGCCTGGGGTGGGTCGGCCCGGGGTGAGTCAGCCTAGGGTGGGTCGGCCCGGGGTGAGTCAGCCTAGGGTGGGTCGGCCCGGGGTGAGTCAGCCTGGGGTGGGTCGGCCCGGGGTGAGTCAGCCTGGGGTGGGTCGGCCCGGGGTGAGTCAGCCTGGGGTGGGTCGGCCCGGGGTGAGTCAGCCTGGGGTGGGTCGGCCCGGGGTGAGTCAGCCTGGGGTGGGTCGGCCCGGGGTGAGTCAGCCTGGGGTGGGTCAGCCCGGGGTGAGTCAGCCTGAGGTGAGTCAGCCTAGGGTGGGTCAGCCTAGGGAGAGTCAGCCTGGGATGGGTCGGCCTGGGGTGGGTCAGCCTGGGGTCAGGCAGCCTGGGGTGAGTCATCGCAGGGTGGGTAAGCTTGGGGTGAGTCAGCTTGGGGTGAGTCAGCCTGGGGTTAAACAGCCTTCCCCTGGCATCAAGACTTGCTCCCTTAAAAAAAGAGGAGGGTGATTGTTATTGGTGATTCCCTACTGAGGGGAACAGAGGGCCCCATATGTCGGCCAGACCCTGCTCACAGGGAACTTTGTTGTCTCCCAGGAGCTCAAGTTGCTGATGTTACCAGAAGGCTGCCTAGTCTGGTGCAGCCCTCTGACTACTATCCATTAATAATTATGCAGTTAGGGAATGACGATGTTGCAACTAGAACTCCCAGGGCTATCAAGAATGACCTCAAGGTCCTGGGGGATCTAGTGGAGGACTCAGGTGCACAAATAATTTTTTTGTCTATACCCTTAGTTGCAGGAGGGAATATGAGAAGGAACAGGTCAGCAGCGGTAGTCAACAAGTGGCTTAGAGGTTGGTGCAGTCAGAAGAATTTTGGGTTTTTTGATCTTGAAAAACTTTCTACTGCACCAGGTCAGCTGGTAACAGATGGAGTACATCTGTCCCAGAGGAGGGGAAAGGTCACAGTACATGAGAATGGCCTGTCCCCCAAAGGTAAAAAGATTCTGGGAAGGGAATTAGCAAGTCTCATTGACAGGGCTTTAAACTAGCTTCGAAGGGGGAAGGGGCTGAAACCAGTCCCCCCAGACAGGAGTCTGAGGGTGGTAAGCTGGAGTCAGGGGCAAAACCAGCAGCCCAGCTGAAGTGCATGTACACCAATGCACGAAGTATGGGCAACAAACATGAGGAGCTGGAAGCCTTGTTGCAGCACGAAAGATATGATGTAGTTGCCATCACGGAGACATGGTGGGATGACTCGCATGACTGGAGCACTGCAATTGACGGCTACAGGCTATTCAGGAGAGACAGGCAGGGAAGAAGGGGTGGAGGGGTGGCCCTGTACATCAGGGAGGCTCTTGATGCCATTGAGCTAGAGATCAGGGATGATCGGGTTGAGTGCGTGTGGGTAAGAATTAGAGGGAAGACCAGCAGGGCAGACATGCTGGTTGGAGTCTGTTATAGACCACCCAACCAGGAGGATGATCTTGATGAAGCATTCTATAGGCAGCTTAAGGCTGTCTCAAGATCGCCTAACCTTGTTCTCGTGGGAGACTTCAACCTGCCTGATATCTGCTGGGATCACAACATAGCAGAGAGGAGGCAGTCTAGGAGGTTCTTAGAGTGCATGGAGGACAGCTTCTTATCCCAGGTGCTGCGCGAGCCTACCAGGGGTAAGGCTATGCTTGACCTCCTCTTCACCAACAGGGAAGGGCTGGTGGGTGATGTGGTGGTCGGAGGGTGTTTAGGCACCAGTGACCACAGGATAATTGAGTTTTCAGTATTCAGCCAAGCCAAGAGGGGGAACAAGAAGACCTCCACTCTGGACTTCCGGAGGGCGGACTTCAGGCTACTCAAGGAGCTAACTCAGAAGGTTCCTTGGGAAACAGCCCTTAAAAACAAAGGGGTTCAGGAGAGCTGGACCTACTTCAAGAAAGAACTCTTGAAGGCGCAGGAACAGGCTGTGCCAGTGTGCCGGAAGATGAGCCGCCGGGGCAGACGGCCAGCCTGGTTGGGTAATGAACTTCTAAAGGAACTAAGGGAAAAAAGAGGGTGTATTATCTTTGGAAAAAAGGGGAGGCAACCCATGGAATGTTTAGGGATGTTGCTAGGTCTTGTAGGAAGAAAATTAGGGAGGCAAAAGCACATTTGGAGCTCAGACTGGCCTCTGCTGTGAAGGACAACAAAAAGTCCTTCTATAAATATATTAATAGCAAGAGGAAGGGCAAGGAGAAGCTCCACTCCTTGGTGGGCATGGAGGGGAATATTGTAACAAAGTTACAGTTCTGGGCCCCTCAGTTTAAGAAGGACATCGAGACACTTGAACGTGTCCAGAGAAGGGCAACAAGGCTGGTGAGAGGCCTTGAGCACAAACCCTATGAGGAGAGGCTGAGGGAGCTGGGGCTGTTTAGCCTGGAGAAGAGGAGGCTCAGGGAAGACCTCATTGCTCCCTACAACTACCTGAAGGGTGGTTGTAGCCAGGAAGGGGTTGGCCTCTTCTCCCTAGCAACCAGCACCAGAACAAGGGGACACAGTCTCAAGCTGCACCAGGGGAAGTTTAGGCTGGAGGTGAGGAGAAAGTTCTTCACCGAGAGAGTGATTCGTCATTGGAATGGGCTGCCCGGGAGGTGGTTGAGTCTCCGTCCCTGGAGGCGTTCAGGAGGGGACTGGATGTGGCACTTGGTGCCATGGTCTAGTTGTGAGGTTATGGTTACAGGTTGGACTCGATGATCTTCAAGGTCTCTTCCAACCTTGGTTATTCTATTCTATTCTATTCTATTCTATTCTATTCTATTCTATTCTATTCTATTCTATTCTATTCTATTCTATTCTATTCTATTCTATTCTATTCTAATCACATCTCATTTACAGTTTTCTTTGAAGGAACCATCATCATAGTGGTTTGGGGTTCTTTTAAGATTTAGAGACATTAATAAATAGATCATTAACTAAATCAGAATTACTTCATTATGACTGTGATGATGAGATCAGCATATCCTTCAACTCTTAAGTTACAGAATCACAGAATCACAGAATCACAGAATAGTTTGGGTTGGAAGGGACCTCCAAGGGTCATCCAGGTCAACCCCTCTGCAGCAAGCAGGGGCATCCTGCTTGCCTTATCTTTTGCAGAGAACTAATAGAAAGAAAAACTATCACCTCTTAACTCATTAATAAATCCTGTCCCATACAATTGTCCTTCCATGCATTTAGTATTCCACCTGACAGTTGTCAGTGAATTTATTTGCCCAAAATGAAGTCTGTGAACCTGAGCCATATGCTATAATCTGCCCCTCTTTTTAGTAAAATTCTCTTCCATGTACTTTACTGCTTCTTGTTGCCAACTTCCTGGTCATGTGCTGAACCATTTGGCTGCTATTAAAGTTAAGTATCAGAGTTGTGACTGTTTTTTCTCTTGAGTGAACAAGAAATCAAAAGAGTACAAGACACTAAATTCCTCTTTCATAGTAATTTTAAAACTCATGTAATCTCTACAATATGCAAGGTGGATATTTATGTCAGCAGTAGGTGACTGTAACCTTCCTGATTAACCATATACCAAATATCAGCATATGTTTGTATATATTTCTTCACCCAGTTCTTGGGTGAATTTGTGGCTCTGTAGCATGATCATCTCAATAACATCTGCTCAGAAAAGAAAAAAAAAAATTTTGATCCCTTCCCTTCCTTCCATCTGCTGCTTTCCAGATGAAGTCCTCTTCTAACTGAACTATAAAAAAAAATCATACCAGAGCTTGGTTACAGATCATGAGGACATGTGAGCAATCAGGACATTTGAATTCTCCATCTGTGTTTCTATTAAGAGGACTGTTAAAAACTAGTCCAAAAACTAACTGAACAACCAGACTTCAATTTGAGCAAATACTTAAGTGCATGCTTAATTCATTTTTATTGAGCATAGAAAGTAAGCATTAGGTTAATTTTAAGGATATGTTTACCTTTATTTGGCTTAATATAGAACATGAATTTCAGGGATAATCTAAGAAGCCTCTATAGAATAAATGCAAATTGTTCATGATCATGGTTTTACCATTGTAAAGAAGGATAAGTGCAAAAAAATGGAGATAAGTTTAGCATTGAAAGTCTATTACAAACAAAAAAAGTACAAAGTGCATGAAGCGTTATACTTGAACTTAAAATCCTTTCTGCCTCAGAAGTGCATTAGGTTTTACATTTTACTGAACCCCAATGGGATGTATCTTAGTAGAATTTCCAGGCTGCAAATATGTACCTAAATAGGAGTTGTGTTGAATATGTTGAGGTGACAATTCATTGCACTGGAACAGGATTAATTTCAAAATGCAATCTGACTTCTGTGAAGCTTGGCATATGCCTTTTACAAAGACAAGCTGAGATGTCCATCCTTCATTTGGACCAGATGTCTTTCTATAGAATGCTGTAGTTAAACCATGGAAACCTCAGCCTAGAATCAAGCTCATGTTGTATATATTCCAAAAAATGTCTTCATTGAAAAGCAAACCAGATAATTAGAAAAAAAAACCAAAACAAAACAAGGAACTTTTTATTAAGAACAAATTAAATTGTTTTCCACTGCATTATTTTAATCCTTGATAATTAATCCATATCTTAGAAAACTAGGGAAGGAACCTTAACATTTTCTACATTATTACTTACTAGCTCTAGATATTGGTTATACAGAGAGAATTCTACATTTGTGTTGTGGGTTTTTTTTTGTTTGTGTGGGTTTTTGTTGTGTTGTTGTTGTTGTTGTTGTTTTGTTTTTATTTTGATACTAAAACCACTAGGTAGACACTGAATTCCATGATACCATGGGCACTATGTTAATAATAGGATACTATTGAACAAACAAACAAAAAAAATACAGAAAAAGCAATAACCTTTTTTTTTCAAATAACTCTGTTTCCATTTATGTGTTTTTCACTTACCACTTTGTAAGTTCACTGACCTTCTTGCATTTTGACATTGACAAATTAGTGGAAATAAATGAAAAGACTGGAGAAGAGGAAAAGATGCTCTCTCAGACCGCTTCCTTGTCCCAAGAGAAACATGACTCCCACCAATACTTTATGTTAACCTTCCCTTTGTGCATGAAATCACCTTATCAAATTGGAGAACAGAAGGAGGACAAGAACTCAAACTAAACCCCATACCAGAACTTCCAAGTGCTGATGAACTTTCCCTGGCAGTAGGGCTCACTGAGTGTGCCAGTTGCTGTGCCCATGCCAGGTGGTTCAGTGCAACAACAACAATAAAAAAATAAAATATATATGTCTATGTATATTTTAGAGGGTGGGGAATGGCATGAGAAACACTTTTGGTCCCTTCTGTTCCTCAGCCTTTTGACCTATGCCATCATATTCAAAATGATAGGAGTTGGCTTATTATTGTGATTAAACCAAACCTCAGCACAGAGAAACCATTTCAGGTCTTTCTCTTTGAGGTCTTTACCCAGAATATATGCAATATGAAACTGAAACATGAAGCAGAATATCTACAGGATTATTGTCAATATCCAAGGCTCCTTTGATTCAAAAACAGTGGAGAGGACATTCTTTAATGGAGAAAAACATAATGGTGGAATAAAGGAGCTGGAGACAAGGAAGCAACCTATGATATAAACCTTCTAGAACCAAACATTCCAGTGAAATGGAGAGGAAACAATTATGTCTTCCACTTGTTCTTAGCAAAAATATAAAACCAGTAATTATGAAGGGAAAATATTTGCATTAACAGAAGCAAAACCCAGATAAAAAAACATATTCAAAGACAGTGTTATAAGTTGCTGAGATTTACAGACATAGGAATTAAACTCCTGAAGCATATTCCTTAAAACCAAGGTCCAAAGAAAGTGAAGCAATTGAAATCTAGAATCAAAAAAGAATTGTCACCTTTGACAAGCATCAGAGCACAAATAAATCTAGAAAATACATCAGTGGGTAGTTTAAGTAAGGTTGTGAAATCACTTCAGTTTTGACTTAAAAGTTTTTGGTTAATTCAACAGCTACAAAGTGGAAGAATACATCATCAGTTTCAGGAAAACTTGCTATGTACCATTTTTCTCCATCGTCCTTAGCTCAGACTGTGTATTCATGGAGTGAATGCATAATTTCTTTGAATTCAACAGCCCTGTGGCAATGACATCAATTTTCTCATAGAAATGGTATTGGAAATAGACTTTTAACTGTCTTTCATCCATGATACCATGGTTGCTTTACAAAAGTGTATTGTGGTGGTGTCATTTACTCTTCCTTTCATGAAGAACCTTAACAGCAATAGCCAGAAACTCCTTGTTTAAAAAAACTTTGTATGTTATAGAACAGGGGTTAATTGTGCACTTTTAGATGTGGCAAAGGAGTTGCCACTGTATCATTTGCATGTCTTGCTAGTTATTTAATTGATTACTAATACAGTGCAACTAATGTATCCAAACCAAAGCACTTTATGACTGCAGGCAAAAATGCTAACTTGTTCAAATGTGTTAATGTCAAAGAATTAGTAACTTCAGACTAGGGGTTCATTGTCCAGATCATCCTCCTACTTTCTGTGAAAATAGAGTGTTTAGTAAGGGATCATGTAGATCTGCAACTGATAGTCAGGTAAACATACTCGCCACAAGCTCGTCATTCAGAGATGCAGGCTCGTCGTGTAAAAACACATCTTCTTTGGCAAAGACTATAAACATGATAGTTCCACAATATAGTTATATTCCTAATGACCTTTTCCAAAGGCAAGGCAGAAACATGCAGGGGCAAGAGGAAGATGCACACACATCAACCATTCTAAGCCTCCACTGATCCTCCCAGAACAAGTACTTGAGATCAAGAAAAGGAGACAATTTCTTCTTGTGTTAACCAAAGTATTGCTTTGGCATAACATATTCAGATACAGAAATTTTATCTCTGTTCTCACAGTTTTCTTCATTGCATATGAACTTTAGAGGTAAACAAAAATACATGGAATGCAGTTAGGCTTCAGCTGAAGAAAATTATGTGTATACATTGACAGAAATGTAAGCGAGCACCTCTGTGACATACCAGTATAACCACTGCTCTCAGTAGTGCCCCCAACTACATCTTTTTGTACTCTTTAGTTAGTCAGCTGAAACACAGCACCTGAAGCACTGAACCTTGGTAGGTAAGTAGAAAAATATAAGTTAAGTGTTACACTTTGAGAAAAAAAGAAAAAAAAAAGGAATGTTTTCCTTTTCAGAAAATGCTGAGAAGCATTCAATAGTGTTGTAGCTTGTGAAATGTCTTTTTGTTGTGGCAGAATGTAATTACAGCAAACTAGTTTTGTCACACACAAATATTTTACACATTTAACCTGCAGCTAATCCACAGAGACATAAATGTTGTAAGTCAGTTTTAAGTATAGAGGGTGCAGTTTCCATTGTCTTGCCGAGGAAAAGACAGGAATGAGGTACACAAGATGGGGGAACCAAATGTTCGTCTTTGTTATGATACTGTCTTGATTTAAGTAACTGAAGACTGGGCAAACTGTATTAAATATTTTTATTTATGTGTCTGCTTTGCATGGGTATGATTCAGAAGTGCTATATTTTACCCAAAAAAATCGGAAAGCTGATTAAGTCAAAATGGATTTCTTGGTGACCTATGATTGCAGCCTTGTAAACTTATTGATTATGGTCCTCAATATTGTTCTCATTGATAACTGCATCTGAAACATTGTAAACCCCCTGGCATTCACTTTCTTCAGACAGAAAACATTAGCAAAGTGACTTTAAGTTTTTCAGTGCAATGTGAGGCAAGAAAATATGGTGGATTTAATTTCCTTCTCTAAAGTAAATCTTACTGTAAGGGAATTTATTAATTGCATCATTTCATCCTGTCTTATTTCTTTAGCCTACGTTATGTAGCTCTGGTTAGTAATCATTTTATCAAAATTACAGAGCATGTAATGTAACTGAAATTTTTTATTTGAAATTAAATTATTTGTCTGGAGTGTACTAAGCACATTCCATGGCTATTTTGTGGGTATGGTTGGAGAAAGGCAGGTTTTGAAATTGCATATGGGGCATAGCTCTTTTCAGCTGTGATTTTCTAATAAAGACTCACCTGTATTAGGAACAGCTTGTAAACCTCTTTTGATATGAAGGACTTTCTGACATCTAGGAGACAGATGCACAGCTAGATGCTCATGTGTGGTGGAGTAGGAAGGTTCCCCCCCACACACAAAAGAATCCACAGCTAACTCAGCCGGAGAAGCAGATGAAAGCTGTATTTTACAAGCAGAAAAATGGAATGCAATGAATATGTACAAAAATATACAATATTTACAATATATACAGAAATATACAGCAATGTATGTAATACAGGAGACCTTTCCCCAACCCCTTGTGGCCAGGGGGTTCGGCCTGTCCCTCCCTTCTCCCTCCCTACCTCCCCTTTTTCCCAAAAGGGTTAGAGAGAAAGAGAAAGGAAGGTAATTAAAAGGGTAAAACTTTGTTAAG
The DNA here is from genome assembly GCA_033816785.1 of Picus viridis. Classification (NCBI taxonomy): domain Eukaryota; kingdom Metazoa; phylum Chordata; class Aves; order Piciformes; family Picidae; genus Picus; species Picus viridis. The sequence goes on from CM066566.1 coordinate 24,087,499, forward strand.
CTCAAAAGCAAATGCAAGAGTTAGTTTTCTTATCTGGTTAGCAAAAATTGTCCCTGCGTAGCACGCTGTTGCTTCAGAGAGAGAAACGGGCCAGCTCACAGTACAGGGGGAAGAAGCAGACTGCCTGCCCCCCCCCCCAGACTGAAAGACTAAGCTAGAACTTACAGCCGGGTTCTACCAATGAAATTGGTTTAGCATATCTTTGTTTTCATTTATATACCAAAACATTCAGCCAGAGTGTTCAGAAAGTGTCCTTTCCTTAAAGGCACAGCCTAAGCCGGTCACATCATGATAGGAACTAGTGTACAACTGTCATCTGTGCACTCCTGAAAACCATTTGCTATATCTGGTATGAAATTAATACTTCTTATAAGCTCAGAAGAGAATGGTTTATCCTTAGTGAAGTTCATACCTGTCTGAAATGGTCTTGAAGGGAACAGTGAAATCAGGAAGAAAGGGAGGAAAAGGGAAAGGGAAAGGAAAGGGAAAGGGAAAGGGAAAGGGAAAGGGAAAGGGAAAGGGAAAGGGAAAGGGAAAGGGAAAGAGGAAGAAGGGAAAGGGAAGCAAGAAGAATGCCATCCTACACAAGTGCTTGATTTGCTCCAAGTGCTAGTAAAATGCATTTTCTCAAGACACAACTGTTTTTGTTCAAGCCTCAATACAATACAATACAATACAATACAATACACCAGGTTGGAAGAGACCTGCTGGTGAACATCAGAGACTAGAAAAAACACTGACTCCAGGAGGGATGAGTTTTAATGAAGACTTCACAAGACTGCTTTGGGCAAACTGAACTTGCTCTGAGGGGCCCAGAACTGGACACAGCTAAATGTTCAATCCACTTTCTACCATGATGCTAGGCAAACTTAATCAAGCACTTAATTGATGAAAATTAGCATTTTTCTAGCCTGTCGAGGTCCCTCTGCATTGTTTGCTGCCCCCATATAATCCTATGCCCTCAGAAAATTTTGAAAACAATGCTGCAGACTATGATGATTTATGATGTACCATGATACTTCTTCCTATCTTATTCAGTGGGAGTGGTTAAGACATGTTCCTGGACTGCATTTTTGTAGAAAACAACTTCCTCCTCCAAATGGTAGAGGAACCAACAAGAAAAGGTACTGTGCTGGAGCTTGTTCTCACCAACAGGGAAGGGCTGGTAACCAATGTGAGGCTCAGAGACAGCCTTGGCTGCAGTGACCATGAAGCAGCTGAATTTAAGATCCTCAGGGCAATCAGGAGGACATATTCTAAGCTTACGACCCTAGACTTTAGGCGTGCAGACTTTGATCGCTGCAGGGATCTGCTAGCCAAAGTGTCATGGGATGAAGCCCTGGAGGGAAGAGGGACCCAGGACAGCTGGTCAGTATTCAAGGACCACCTCCTCTGTGTCCAGGAGCTATGTATACCAACAAGGAGAAAAGCAGGAAAGAATGCTAGGAGGCCTGCCTGGATGAACAAGGAGCTACTGGACACACTATTACTTAAAAGAAAACTCTACAGGAAGTGGAGGGAAGGACAGCTAGAACAGGGGGTATATAAGGAGACTGCCCGAGCAGCAAGAGGCCTGGTTAGGAAAGCCAAAGCAGAGTTTGAATTGAATCTAGCCAGGGAGGTTAAAGGGAGCACTAAGAATTTCTACAGGTATATTAATGGCAAGAAGAAGACTAGGGAAGGTGTGGGCCCCTCAGAAAGGAAACTGGTGAAATGGCCACAAGTGATGTGGAAAAGGCTGAGGTACTCAATCACTTCTTTACCTCAGTCTTCACTGCAAGGGCCTCTAGCCACACTCCTGGTGTCATGGCAGACGATGCCAGGGACAGGGAGGAAGAACTGCTCATCGTAAGTGAAGCTCAGGTTTGTGATCACCTGAAGAACCTGAAAGTGTACAAGTCCATGGGACCTGATGGGATACACCCACGGGTGCTGAGAGAACTGGCAGATGAGGTTGCCAAACCCCTCTCTATTATATTCCAAAAGTCATGGCAGTCTGGGGAAGTCCCCACAGACTGGAAAAGGGGAAACATTACTCCCATTTTCAAAAAAGGGTAAGAAGGAGGAACCAGGGAACTACAGGCCAGTCAGTCTCACCTCTGTGCCCAGAAAGATCATGGAGCAGATCCTCCTGGAGGCACTAATGACTCAGAAGAATAGGGAAGAGGTGATTGGGAACAGTCAGCATGGCTTTGCCAAGGGCTAATCCTGGCTGACAAACCTGGTGGCCTTCTATGAACAGGTGACAACATTAATAGATGAGGGGCAAGCAACTGATGTCATTTACCTGGACTTGAGCAAGGCCTTTGACACTGTCCCGCACTATATCCTGGTCTCCAAACTGGTGAAACATGGGTTTGATGGATGGACCACAGGATGGATAAGGAACTGGCTTGATGGCCGCACCCAAAGAGTGGCTGTCAATGGGTCCATGTTCCAGTGGAGGCCAGTGACAAGCGGAGTCCCTCAGGGATCAGTCCTGGGACCAGTCTTGTTCAACATCTTTGTGGGTGCCATGGACAGTGGCATTGAGTGCACCCTCAGCAAGTTTGCTGATGACACCAAGCTGTGTGGTGCGGCAGACACGCTGGAAGGAAGGGATGCCATCCAGAGGGACCTGGACAGGCTGGAGAGGTGGGCACAAGCCAACCTCATGAGGTTCAACACGACCAAGTGATCAGAGGGCTGGAGCACCTCTCCTATGAGGACAGACTGAAGTGTTGGGGCTATTCAGTCTGGAGAAGAGAAGGCTCCGAGGTGACCTCATTGTGGCCTTCCAGTATCTGAAGGGGGCCTACAGGAAGGCTGGGGAGGGACTTCTCAGGCTATCAGGTAGTGAGAGGACTAGGGGGAATGGCATGAAGCTGGAGGTGGGGAGATTCAGGCTGGACGTAAGGAGGAAGTTCTTCACCATGAGAGTGGTGAAGCCCTGGAATGGGTTGTCCAGGGATGTGCTTGAGGCCCCATCCCTGGAGGTGTTTAAGACCAGGCTGGATGAGTCTCTGGCCAGCCTGATCTAGTGTAGGGTGTCCCTGCCCATGGCAGGGGGGTTGGAACTCGATGATCCTTGTGGTCCCTTCCAACCCTGACTGATACTGATACTATGATACTGATACTAAAAGAATGCAATGCACATTTCTTTTTTGACTGTGAGGGCTAGAATGAAAGAAAAAGGCCTCTCATGAGAGGTACAGGTAATTGCATCTCATAAAATCCTCTGTTAAATGGGCTATGTATTGCAGAAGTATATACAGGCAATTTCCTTTTAGCTCATTTCACTTTCTCCTCTGTTTCCACATTCTTCCCCTCCCCCTGCCACATAAAAACATTTGGGTTTAACTAAACATGTTCTAGAAGTTAAATGCAAGGATTAAAATATGTTTTAAATTTCTAACAACAGAGTAGTACTCCTGACATGGTTGAACACTATGGTTCATACAAATTAGTCTCTAAAGGTAAGTAGTCATCAATGTATATGTGACTCTAATACTAGTGATTAAGTGCCGTCTTTTCTCCTGGTTTCCAGAGTGAAAGTGTCATTGTTGACAGTACATTACAGTTCTGTTAGGTCTACACAAAAATTAAGATAAATGCTTTCTTCAATTGTATGGATGTTCATATGGATAAATATCCTTTCTGTCTTGATATTAAAAAAAAAAAAAAAAACAGATTTATTTTATGCATATATATATATATTTATACTTATATATATATATGAGGCTTGTACCTGTATTAAAAGTAAAAATGTGTAGTTCGAATCAGTTTTATTTGATAACTCATTGTGATGGGTTAAGGCAGCCCCCCTCCAAACCCTCCCCATCACGGGCAGAATAAAACAACTCAAAACAAAACGGATTGCAAAAGTGATGGAAAGTTTAAAGGAAAAGCGGTGAATCTTTACAGAAAGCCAAAAGCAGAGTGACAACAGAAATCCCAAAACAGTCCCAAGATAATCCCATCCCCACCTGGGGGGTACAGCCAAGACCCCCAGGGCTCCTTCTTCCCCCCCCTCCCCACTGCTAGGCTAGTCTCAGCTGGCCAGATCTGAGACTGCCCATCCCCCCGTGGCCTTGGGCCTAGCCAGGCCCATGGCCAGGAGACAACAACTCCCCCATTACCGGGCGACGGCGAGGAAGAAAGAGGAGGTGCTTAGACCTCGCACTAGATCTTATAGTGGTGCAGAGAATTATGGTAGAAATACCCAATTTCCTGTGTCCACCCACTGGGCTGGACCTCTGGACACAGGAAGCAGGGGGGCACCCAGCCCAAACTGCAACACTCATCTACTTTATAAGTAAAATGTCCAAAGATATGTCAAATATAGTTTTAGCCAATCCATTTCAAATTAAAGATTTCAAGAATTTCAAGTAACTATGTCTGATTAGACAGTGACTTTGTCTTTGATATCAGATTGTGATTTAAAAGGTACCAAGGGAAAACTGCAAACTATGTCAAAAGGAGGAAAGTGCATTCTAATAGATAAGTTTAAAACAATCTTAGATTAATTTGTCAAAAGGTAAAATTTGTCACCTCATCGAGGGGTCATTTAGGAAAATACCACCTAGATCTCTGTTTTACCATTCATCTCATTTTCAGATTTCTCTGTGACCCAGCAGGCTGGCAGAGTTATCTCTAGTGGTCCGAACACAAATCACTTTAGATGTTGAAGATTAAAACTAGCACACTGAAAGTCTTGGAAATACAAAGTCCACCCATGCCCACACTTGTCATCTTCAGTCAGAATGAACAACTAGATTGTTGCATGCTAGAAGAGCTTCTACATGATAAAATATATTCCATTATCTGAAGAGAAAGTCAGGGGTCAACAACTCTGAGCAAAATGTGCCTGCTATTGGTGACCAACTGATCACTGCAGAGCAGTCAGATGGCAAATCAGACCACTGAATCCCTTTTAGTATCAGTAGCTGCCTTCAGTGCACAGGCTCCTTGTGTCAGGAGAGCAAAACTGTCAGTATGAGCAAATTGCTTGAAGTAAAAATCATCACCATTTCAGAGTTAGATCCTTTCCTAAAGTCCAAAGCACAGCTATGAAGTCTTTGATTATAGCTCAGTGATGATAGCATAATGCTTTTCCCCTCTTATACTTGCAGGGCTTTTTTGAAAGTGCATGTAAACTAGTTAAATTATTCAGCTCCTTTACCTGTCTGATTGCACAGCTGATTACTCATGCAAACATTCAGCAGACATGAGTTTTGCAGATGCAATTAATTACAAAATGCAGACAAAAATAAAGTTCTGCATCATAAAACTTAAAAACTTGTAAGCCAGAATGCAAACAGGTATTTGAAATATTAGGGAAATATTAAGGATGCATCTGGATTTTTTTAAATTATTTTTTGTAAGAGGAAATTGGTTTTGATACTGATTTGTAATATTTTAAGTAGACAGTTTTTAATTAGTTTTTATAAGAACATTGCTTTCATAAATAAAACTGCACAACTAATGACCACTGAAAGGAACATGTCAAATTTACCCAAATGCCGTGTTTTACTCATGTTCCAAATAATTTATTTTTTATTATATCTGTGAATTGTTTACAATGGCAAACTTCTGATTAAGATTAAAAATTAATATAAAAGTGAAACCTGTAAGATAACCCAAACCAATCCGCCAAACAAAACAGTCTCCTAAATCTACAATAAACATAAATCCCTGGCTATCCATTCCCTTTACAAAGAGAGGAGACAGCTGTATTATCCCTTTTACTTTATGCCTCTTTTATCCCTTCAAATATGGAGCTTAATCACCCAGGATTACTATGTGTACTCCCTCTGATCAACACAGTAAGAAGTTAGCATCTTGGAATAATAAAAAGTATTAAAGATTGATGGCGGGGGGAAGTCACTTTGCCTCTTAAAGCTAGGGTAAGTGGAAAAAAGCTGTCTTTTCGTACAGTGGATAGGAGCAGCGCTTACTTCAGGGTGGATGGAGAAGGATTAAGAATCCCTGATTAGGGTTAAGATCCACTGATTTTATTTAAGTTGTTTGTAGGAAGAGGTTGTTTCTATCTATATTATAACAGTTGTTGACTCAGCTTCTTTTTCATTTTTGTTCCAGTGCAAATGTGACCAACTGCAATGTAAAAGTAAAGAAATAGTGAAATAAGATGAATGTAATTGCAATGCTTTAGTTGCTTTAGTGAAACTAATGTTTCTGTTCCTTTTATGTTGTTTTAACAACATAGTGCTCAAGTTGGGCCTCCACTACCGCAGCCTGTTCTCTCATTTCCTCTAATTTTGGATACTACCCTTTGGACTATAACTATGAACTCAAAACTTCTCTTCATTCAGAGAAGGTTTTGGTAGTTAGCAGCTCGGCAGTTTGTGAGTAAATAACACTAATTTACCTGGTTATTCCTGAGGTTTATAGCTTGTTACCTGTTGGTTAGCTCTGTTGTGAACTTGAGGTGGTCAGTCTATGACACCCAAGGCAGCATTGCTGTCTGGTTTCACGTGCATAGGGAGATTGCAGTTTGTTCCTCTGTATCCTAAGTTCTGATTGTTCTAGACTGTTTTTATACTGTTTATCAGCCTTCTACCGTGTGTAACCAACCTGTCATTGACTGGGCAAATGACCCTCAATCAAATTGGCCTGGGAAAACAATTTTTTATATTTAATAAATAATATTAGATCATATTTCTGGCCAACAAATCAATATAAACTAAAACAGAGGCATGACTGTTTTGTGTCTGAATGTAGAATAAAATAAAATATAATGAGTCCACAATAATTATCACTGGAAAAAGGAAAAGGTTTCCTTCAATAGTTCTGTTCTCTTTTGAGAAACATCCAGATAATATAGTCCCATCATAGTTGATAATAAAAAAAAAATTTCATTACAAAAGTTAATCTGAAGGATGTTAAGCTCTTTCTCCTTCTCATTTGGATGGACCATCAGCATGTCTATGTAATTTGCATCACAGAATTATAACAGAAGTGTCAGAGGAGTTCTCTACAATGTCAAGGCTAATTTTCAAAAGTGTTGAAACATGGAGGACATTCAGAAAACATTTGAAAGAAAAAGAAATTAATGTTGTGCCAATATTTTAAAAAGAATAAATAGAATAACCTATTTAATTATAAGCTTGTCATCATAATATTAGTCTGAGGGGAAGAAAATGAAACAAGTAATGTGGGACTCAGTTTATAAAAGATTAAGAGATAGTCATTTAATTAATGCAAAGCAACACGTTTCTGGAAAATGGATCTTGTCAAAGTAACTTGAGGGCTTATTTGACAATCGCAAATTTTACTTGTAAAGATACTGCTGCTGTAATACTCTTGATTTTCTGTTCTTACCTGATATGGCACAATGTCTGTAAAATAATGGGAAACAATAAATAAAAATCTGCATGCTATACTGCTATATATAAAGATTATTAGATTTTATCTAAATCATAGGTAAGTGTAATTATAAGCAGGAATCATTGTGAAATGGCTACAGAGATTGACTTGCAATGATCATTTTTTTACTCTGAGATATTTATTAAGATTGAGAATGTCCTAGGCAAAAATATTTACTGATACTGTCTTCAAATGATGCAAATTACAGCAGGGAACAAGCAAGTGGAGGCAGAATAGTAAGTGAATACTGGTCCAGAAAAAAAAAATAACAAGTTACTAGCTGTTCTTCCTAGCAAAGTATTTATGAATGTAGTCCATTCCCACAGGATAGAGAGCTCTGTCCTATTAAGCCACAGCTCCAAAACCACTCAAGATCATACTGGATGTGTCTGCAGGAAAAGACTCTCCAGTGCAGAAGCAGACATATTCATTACAATCTGCCAAATATTTCAGTGAAGGAGGCAGCTGCAGCATATGTTCCCAGCAGGTGCACACTCACAAGCTGCATCTACACACCACAGACATTATTCAGTGTAGTATAGGCCAGTAAATGGATAGCTGAACAGGTAACACAAATGGACACACAGAGCACTTGCTCAAACTCTCCCTGTCCCCCCTCTATGCCAAAGTGAGGTGGAGGTTGGGTTCTGAAAATATATACATGTGAATGTGCAATGTGGGTCCTTCTAGCAGGTGGGCTCAACCAGCCTGTCTGGAAGAGTTTTTATTGCATAACTAAACAATACCTGCACTCTGGGACCCTGAAACACAATAATTTCCAAGGGAGAATTGGGAATACACCACCTACCTGTACATGTATCCCTATGTCTGGCAGAGCCTTCCTTGGCCCCCAGCCTAGAAGACTCTTGCCATACTGACCTTCCCTGTCTGGAAGTGCACCCATGCTCCAGGGACTTCTCTGTGCACCTCTGTCTTGTTTGAGAAGAGGAGCATGAGCACAAAGGTTGGAGCCAGCCTTGCACAAGTGCCCCAAGAGATGTGAAGCAGGGGTAGAGAGTAGCCTCTGGACTGGTTGGTGCCACTAGTGTAAGAAGCTCTTCAGCATAGTAGGGTATTTGTAAGAGAGAAGTATTAAATTTGAAGCTAGATAAATTAAGATTAGAAAGTATGTCTATTTGGAATAGGATATTGTTGCTACGACAACTTGTCAATGACGTGTTGAATTGACTTTCTCAAAAATGCTGGAATCAGAACTAGAAAATTTTGTGGGGTTATTTATTTCATTCATATGGGACCTAATTCAGGGAAATATTTTATCATCTGCAAAGGAATAGGTCATATCTGAAGATTAGAATAATTTTACTTTGCCCGATAATCTGTGAAATTGGACTTTAGGACTGTTTAGTCCTTGCTGAAAAATGTTCCCAGTCTTCACTCTCATTGAACCATTTAGTTGAAAAATCCTTTTACATCATGTCCAGGTCTGCTAAATGATCATTTTTATTAACAAAAAGCAGTCAGGCATAGTACTTCATGCTTTTTTACTAACAGATATATTAATTAATGTCAAAAGAAATTCAGCAGTTTTAAAAAGAATAGCATAGCTATCTGGACAAACATCTTTCTTTATGGACATTAGAAACACATCACTCTATTGTGGCATTTTCCCTATAGAATACCTTCTCTCTTTTCCAACTTAAATTCAGTTTTACATCTCCTAAATTATTAAGAATTTAATACATAAAGCGCAGTATCTCAGGAAATACCTTGATAATAAATTTTCATGGATTTGTTTTCTGTGGGGTTTCTTTGTCCAAATAGGAATTTCAGAAAGGCCTCTGCTCACCAGAATGCTGTGCTGGGTTACACCCATCCTGTTGGGGGAGGGTTACGAGAGCCCTGCTTCCCCCAGGGGACAAAAAAACCTGATCCAGGTGGACTTGACTTCCCCCTCCCAGGAGGAGGGGTCCCCTGGGTCTAAGTTGGTCTGTTCCTCTCCCCTTCCTGTCCAGCAAGACTATAAGGAGGAGGGTGTGGCAGCCATCTTTTTCTTTGCTCCTGCCTCCCCTGTTCAAAAGGACTCACAGCTGCTGCTAGCCTCCTGGTTCTGCCATGTGGTTGGGCCTGATCTTCTCCCTGCCACATCCACACTTCTCTAAAGGACTGAAATCCACATACATTGAGGGAGATACAAGGCCATCCAAATTTGGTTTTGTATATTTCCTATACATCCTTATTCCTTACCCTTGTAAATCCTCCCTGTTATTGATATATATATATTTTGTTTAAAATTTTACTTCTACTTCCAAACTGACTCCAGATTATTATTTGGTAGATTTATCTCAGTCTCTTTGGGAGTGGGGAAAGGATCTTCTCGGTTTCTTTCTACCATCTGAATTCTTAAACTCCAGTTAAGGCTCAAATCACCACAAATGCCAAGAACTGTGGTGGGAATATAGCCATCAGATTTGCCTCCTTCAAGAAAAACAACCCATATTTTTTTTTCATTTCAGAGAAAGAGATAGCAAGATAAATTAAAAGGTCACCCCATAATGATCTTATGCAAGCAATGACATAAGAGTTCTATGAAATTATTAATCCATTTGCACTTGATTTTAATAGGACACTAACAAAAGCTGAAAAGCATGACTGTGGAGAGGAGGCAAAGATTCCAGGGATAATTTTATTATTTTCTTGGAAAAAAACCCTCCCAAACATTTTATTTATTTATATTAAAGTAGAAACAATTAAAAAATGCTGTGGATGGTCATACCAGGGCTGATGAGATGGGGAAAATATTTTCTCTAGCATCTGTAATGATACTTAAAAGTTTGATGAATGAGGACTACTGATTTTATAACGAGGACTACTGATTTGATATTAACAAATTCCCCATATCCCCCATTATCAAACTCCCCATATCATATTCAAATTCAACAAGTATCAATATTTTAAATAGTTCATAATTCAATATAGCAAATACAACATATGTACTGAGGGGAAGAAAAGAACATTTATGACCTTTGGAAGAAGGAACAGGCCACTCAGGAGAACTATAAGGATGTCATGAGGTTATGCATGAAGAAAATTAGAAGGGCCAAATCCCAGCTATAACTTACTTGGCTACTGCCACAAAAGACAATAAAAAAATGTTTCTATAAGTATATTAGCAACAAAAGAAGACTAAGGAGAATCTGCATCCTTTACTGGATGCAGGGAGGAACATAGTGACAAGACTGAGCTATTTAACACTTTTTTGCCTCTGTCTTTAATAGTAAAAACAGATATTTTTGGGATACCCAGCCTGCTGAGCTGGAAGACAGGAATGGGGAACAGAGTGAAGCCCCTATAATCCAAAGGTGACCTTTTGCACCACTTAGAAACACCCAAGTCTATGGGACCTGATGTGATCTACCCAAGGGTACTGAGTGAGCTGGTGGAAGTGCTCATCAAGCCATTTTTAATAATTTCCCAATAATCCTGGATAACTGTGGAGTTCCAAAGAAGGCCAGTGAAGCTAATGAGGAGTCTAGTACTATGAGAAGTTGCTGGGATTGTTCACCCTGAAGAAAAGGAGGATAAGGGGAGACCTTCTCACACTCTAGTGAGGTGAGTGTTCGTTACTTCTCCCAAGTAACAAGCAAGAAGACAAGAGGAAATGGCCTCAAGTTGTGACAGGGGAGACTTAGACTGGGCATCATGAAAAATTTCTTCACAGAAAGGGTTGTCAAGCTTTGAAACAGGATGCCCAGGGAAGTGGTTTAGTGTTTAGGTTACCCATGGATGAGGAGACACAACTTCCTCTGAGCTTGAAATGTGCAATTCCTAATGGAGGTGTTTTTAAGGTATGCATTTGGAAATATCACTCTTTCATAAAGACAAATGATCTCTCTGCCTCTTCTTAGGGAAAGCAGGTAATCTCCATCTTTATTTTTCAGGAGCAATGCTTCAAGAAGGCAGCAGATGTATAAATTATAAAACATCCACTGATGTGGTCTTTGTAACTGAGCTGCTCTATTTTTGTCTGCATCAGGTGTGTATGAGATCTGCAACTTTTTTATCAAGTGACTAATAGTAACAAAAATTCTCATATGTATTTGATTTTTATGAACTAAGAAGAATTGAAAGAAATGAGTCAATAAACATTGGAAGTTCACATTAATACTCTCTCTGTGCATCTTAGCATTGCAGTTCATTTTACTCTGCAAATTGTATACAAGAAGCACATTCTGTTATTGGGAGTCAGGCGAATGCTCTGAAGTGTGGATAAAATCTGAGTATGCCACACAGGATATACAAACTTTGAATTTAAACAATGCACACTGAAGGAGTCTGGGTACACTTATAAATTAGTCTTATAAAGTATTCATCAGATCACTTCTGTGCATTGAACTGATGCATATGCATTATATATTTGCTTTCCCTTCTACATCCCTCTCAATCCTTCTATATGCAATTCAAGCAAGTTTCATCTCTCAAGTTCAGTTAGAATCAGTGGACAAATCTGGAGAAGATAAGAAAGCCTCAGGCTACATTTCTGTGTATGCCTGTGACTTCTTTATATGTCTGTGACTCTGAAAGTTCAGAAAAATAATTGATTATCAGCTTCATACATCTGCTATGGTGTTGTGATTTACAGTAGCTGAGGGCAGTGTCCTTCTGAGGACAGAGCAGACAAACAGAAAGATTTAAAAGATTGCAAATTACATAAATGTAAAATAATTATAGTTTTGACCTTATGACCTTGAACTTAAAATGTGAAATACAAACAGAAATATTTGAGGGGAGGGAGAAGTTTCATACTTTTTTTTTTGTTTCTTTCTTTCATCTCCTCTTCCTATTTTCACATCTGCTCTGGAAAATGATTGTCAGATTTCATAACAAAGGAGAGAGAAACCTGAAGATGATTTCTTCCACTCTGTTTCAGAGACCTTCTTTCTTTGACAGAGAATTTAAGGAATCAAGATAATTGCTTCCTCTAAGAGATTCTAATCTAATTTAAGAAGAAAAATTGAGTGAAGTGTGGGAGTTGAAGGTAGAACAAAAAGGTTATCTTATGTATTGTGACCAGGACTGAAATAAATAAAATAAATTAATAATTTTTAAAAAGGTAAGTTATACTTACCATGATCATAGTGATTTAATTATCCAAAGAAACCCCCTTTGTAGTCCTAGCCAATAGGCCAATAGCTACAGTTTGAATATGAGGTTTTATCCATAAAAATATCTCTAAAAAGAAAAGAAAAATGGCTAATTAAGATAGTTACACATATTTATAAATGAAGGTGTATTTACAATATATTGTCTTTAGGAATTGCCCCTTTCCTATTACAGGTAAGCATCACATACATGTGCGTGTTTCAAGGAAGTAAAACAAACACTGTCTTATTTGCAAGTGATATGGCAGTTACGATAACTCATAGCAATCATGCTAGGGAAAGACAGAGAGATGCAACTGAATGAAATAATCCTGACATACAAACCAGATGCACTTTAGCACTAAAATCTTCAATGTTATTACAAAAATCATGAAAGACAAAATTCTCAATGGAGGCATGTAACACACTGTCTATAAAACAATGTATGTGCTGAATATTAACATCTCAATCTATGAAGCAGGGGAAAATTACTAAAGAATAATGAAGTATGTATTTTAGGACATGGTAAAAAAAAAAAACCCAACAGCTTTTGCATTAGCCCACAGGTCATAAGAGAAGTGTGAATCTAGTAAAGATTATCTCCACTGGGACAGAAAAGAAAACAAGACAAAACAGAACAAAACCCACATGTAAAGTAGTCAAAAGTGGCTCTTATTCACTGTACATGTAGATTAAGAGCTTTGTTAGATTAAATAAATGACATTCTACCAAGACAACATCTTCTTTCTCTGAAGACATACGGGATGTTTTTAAGTTTTGCTTGTGTGCTTGTATGGGTGAGATAAATAGGGTGGCCATGAGTCATCCTGACAAACAAAACCTATTCCCAAAATAAATGTGCAGACCCTAAAAATATCAAGGCAAACAAATAACACATGTAAGAGAGAAAAAGAGAAAATACCTTACATAAATAAAGGAGGTGAAAGAACGTATACCCATTTCAGATATCAGTTAAATATAAAATAATGCGCTGGTATGCAAGCAGGGAGAAGCAATCATTCAGAACTTAGTCTTATGCCATTAATACCATGTATGCATAAACTTTCTCTTTCAATATTGCTCCTAAAAATATCACATTTTCTTCCTCCACTATTTATGAAAAAGAAGTGCACTTCACAACCAGTTGTCACATCTCATTTTTGTGATAGATTCTCAGTTGATATAAGCCACTGTGACTTCATCTGTGCTAATGGAACTTTTTATATTAATTTAAGCTCTTCATCTTTGCCTTAGATATTCTGTGCAATGTGGAATTTCATGCAATTAAGAAAGGTACTGAATGTAAAGTTGTTTTAGTATTCATTAAAATCCAAATGATATTCAAAACAAATAAACTTCCACAATCACGCTCTCTAAACACGTCTGTTTTACAGGTGTAAGACCACTTGTGGAAGAGGTCCTTCCTCATTTCTCTCTCTGGTATAACTCCCTTCAGGCAATGTATTACAATATCTATTTTTCATGCAACAACATTCCTTAGTTGTTAGACTGGTCAGAGGATCACTAGTGGGGAGAAAAATTGATCTGTCACAGCCATAATGTAGTATTCATGTCTCATAAATCCTTGATTAGTTTAGAAGACCCAAAATCCTCTAGGGATTGTAGCAAATTCAGAAGCTGTTCTTAAATGATAGATGCTTGAGTTTCAGATCTGCCTAGCTACTGGGGAATGTGAAAAAACAACCAATCAACCAACCAACCAAAAAACCCAGGCAGACAACAGTTTGTTTTGTGGAACATATATTTGCCTACTCAACATGAAAGCTACCTTGCACCTGAACTTTGCATCTACAGTTTGCAAAATGTAATGCTCTAGTTTTCAGTTGGTGCAAACTGGCATAACACTGCCAAATCATGATCTATAGAATTTAATTGGTCTGTCTTATAGTATTTGGTGTGAGGACTGAGGCCTTGAAATCACTGAAAAATAATGATTTTTTTTTTAAGACTAAGATTACAAGTGATCCTTATCTGTCTTGTACTTCAACACAGTTTTAGAGCATTTGAAAATGGCTCTGATGGTAAGGAAGAATGGAAAATGCAGATCTCTAGAAACAATATACTCAAGGAACAGGATCAGAGCTTATGCTATTTGTTTGGGTTGGTTTCAGCTTTTTTTGTTTGTTTTTTTTTTTTTTTTCCTTTCCATCCGTATTGACAGCAATGCTGGTTTCCACTTTTGGAGGTGAACTACCATTAAGCAGTTATTTGAAAGATGTAGGAGGAATATTTCATTTTGATTTGTTGTTTTAGGAGCAGTGCCTTGGAGTACAAATCACAGATGAGGAGAGTAGTACTAAGTGAAAATGTTTATTAGGCTCCTAGAAGTCACTGAACATATCAGTCCTCAGTTTCAGGGAACAGTACTTGATATGCCACAAAAAGCTGCACCATCTCACAGTGGTACTACTCCTCTGAGATTCCAGCAGCAAAGAACTGTGTTGTTCTAAAAATACATTACCCTTCTAATATTCATTTTCAAAGTAAGCAGTTGCTGTGGTTACCCTAGGAATGTTATATAATTGCATCTTAATGTTGAGGTGGCTTATATGACAATTGAGTAGGAAGAAGTCAATATTATAAAATATTCAGTATTTGTCAGACTTAAAGGAATTTCTAAGGCATGATATGGGACTGCTTGGAATGGAACAGACATGGATAATAATGATTTCAAAATTCAGTTGTTGCACTGGTACATGTAATGCACAATCTCCTTATTGAAATGCATAATCTTTTCTCCCAAAAAGAAATGAGCAGTTCCCTATGGCTGCATCTAATCATCACAGGCAACCTTGGGAGATCTGCTGTGTTCTCATTATGGGAACTATACTGTGCCCTTTTGGCATGTAATTCATGTAATCAAGATGTCCTAGGTTGTTTCTGAAATGCTGCAAATATGGAACTGTGACTGATGGGAAAATGTTTCAAATGCATTAAAGGGTTTTGGATATGAGTACAACATCATCAACTGCTGAATTCTGTGATACTCAAAATATACATTTGCAGATGGACAAGAATGTACCCCTGCTTCTGCCATGTGACGTATGGAAATCTGAGCCAAAAGAAAGAAATTATTGATCCCAGACCACCAAATATGAGAAAAGTTGAAGGAAAATGGATTCATAACTCATTTTCTTAGTGACTATAACTGTATTGTCATAGAAAAAAACCAACCTGGCCACATCCTGTTCTGTTGCCATGAAGCAGCACAGTTTATTTCTGTGCAACTAAATAAGCATTGTGGTTTTTTCCAAAGGGTCTGCTATTGCACATTGGAAGTGTCTCTGGCTTATGCTGTCATTTGAACAAGGTTCAGGTGTGGGTCATTTGATGCAAGCCTGAGTCATACATGAAAGCAAGCTAACTTCTGGATAGAAGAGATGCTTTCATGCCTGTACTTCATGCCTGTACCTGTGCCTTAGCCAGATTTTATTTATAGGTGTAGCAAACAACTGTGAGCTTCACCAATGAACTAAGGGACTGGACTTCTCAAGAAAGAGCAAAATATAGTGTATTGGTTTAAGCTGGCTGGCCCCACTAGAATAGATGAGAGACGTGGGACGCGGGACACGGGACACGGCTATCCCCACCCCAGAGTGTCAGGTGGATCATATATCCTACACTATGTCAATTCCATGCTGACTGCATGACAGGAAGGGGTTGGTGGGGTTTATAGGACTTGAAATATATTCCATAACTTGTAAAGTTTCCTTTTCCAGGTTTTTGTGGTTATCTTCCCCAGTGTAGGGGTGTGGCCCTTTATGGTTTGTGTGGTTCACAGTAACATTTGGTATTTTTCTTCCTGTTTTCTTTTGTGTGATCTGATATCCCTGCAACAGAGGAGTAAATTGTCCTTACCTCAACTATTAACTCTGCCATTTTCCCTCTCCCCCCAGCCTGTGTCAGGGGGTTGGAGGGGAAGCAGGGGAAGTGGGAAAGGAACAGTAAGAGTGGCCTGTGTTAACCCAGGACATATAGGAACAGAAGGATTTTTCCCTTTAAAAATAATAAAATTATTTATTTATTAGACCTTCATGTCTTGGCTCTTTATATCAAAGCTGATAGTGACATGCTGGGCTGGGAGCAGCTCTGAATTGCCAACTGCAGCTCCATCTGTTGAATCCTATCAGTAAACCCTGCCTTTAGGGCAGAGAATGTGCTATACAGATATCTTAATTTGCATCTTTTCTGCAAATCTAAATAAACTATGGCTCCTGCCTTGAACAGTTTGAGTGGATCCTAATCAGCGCCTTAGTTATCTGTGTAGTTGCATGTGGTGTAAGAAGTCATAGAAACAGGATAGTAACATGAAAAGTTTTATTCTAGGATCTCGGCTTTCTTGTTCTTCTGAGAAGAAGCGCTGTAGTCCAAGCAAGTCAGTGTGGAAACAATGAAAGTAAAATCACCTTCAGAAGAGAAAATGTCAGTTTTTCAATACTTTGGGCAGTAAGACTGATGGTTACATGAGGTCCTAAACGTCTCTTGAATCTTCTTAAAACAGCATCCATATTCTCATAGTATATATATTTCAAATAAACCTCTCTGAAGATGCCAGAGAATGAAATATATTTTATTATTGCATTACTTTGATGTTCTTAAAGGACCAAACCAACAGCATCTCCACAATAGAGTTACATCACACAGCTCTCAAACATCTAAACAATGAAAAATTTTTTTACATGTTTTATGGCTGACACATTTTTATTGTGGTTTAAGCCCACTCAACCAGCACTAAACACCATGCAGTTGCTCACTCACTACTACCCCACTCCAGTGGGATGAGAAGAAAATACAGCAAAAGGCTTGAAGGCCAAGGACAGGGAGGACTCACTCACCAATTTCTGTCACAAGCAAAAAACAGATTTTACTTGGGAAAACAAAATAAATTAAATTTAAACAAAACTACCATGAATTTACTGATTAAATCTGAGCAGGACAATAATCTTTAAAACATCTTCCCATCTGTGGTGAAGGCTGCTCATGCCCAGAATTATGCCCCTAATATTGCCAAATCTTGTCCCAACATGTTTTGCTCAACTCCCCTCTCGCCCCTCCTTCTGGAGTAGGTATCCATTGTTCCTTGTCTTATTACTGCACACCATCAAAAAGATTGGTCCCATCCACTTGACAAAGAGCTTAATTAAGAAAGGGACAGGTGTCAACAAGCCAGGGTAAACAAACCAACATGCCTTTTTTTGGGATAAACAATATCACATGCTCACCTTGTGTGATGCTTGTGATTCTTCCAGGTTTGGGCATAACTCTGACCACATGCTTTACCACTGGATAATGATGTTTACCAAGTTTGACTATTGGCTAAATACAAGCCTTGGGTGACTTATAACTATTACCCTAATTGTAAACAAATTGCTCTTTTGCTCTTTTGCTCTTGCTTTATTGCTTTTGCTTCTGCTACTGCCTTCATGCATGTGCTCTGCCTTTGTCTGCAGTCCGTAGAGAAGCCTTCTACCTGGGAAGAGCCAGCGTGCCTCAGTTTACCCTGGGAGCCAGCAATGAGTCCTTCACTTTGCTTTGCTAGAGCTTAGAATCATACCCCAGTCCCGCTGGTAGGAATAAGCTGCCACCATGCCCACAGGGACTGAGACCCTGCTGGTAAGCCTGGCCAGGTGGGAGAGAACTTGTCTGGAACCCTTTCAGCAGTTCCAAGTGTCTGTTGCATGAAGCTGCAGACCTGCAAGACAAAGCCTGTTCTCACAGAAAGGACTGTGCTCAGCCCCATTCCGTGTGCCAGCCACTGAGCTGCAGAAAGGAGCCACCTGCCACTCCACGGCCTTCAGCTAAGTGCCAGAGCAATTCAAAGCACTGCCTGTGCTCTGCCAGGACCACCCATGAGTGCCCTGTACAGCTTCACAAAGGACTACCCTGTAACCCTAGAAACAGGAAAGCAGTCACTGACAGGAATTAGCAAAGCTCATTCACTTTCTGAGCTGAGCCAGTGGAAAGCCTTCCCCCCATGCTCTCCAGCTGCTCCAGGAAACTGCCCTCCCACCACATCCTGCTGACTCTGCAGGACCTCCAGCCATGGGAAGTCCCCAAGAGCATATCCACATGAACCTGCCTGTCAGCAGAACCCTATGCCACGCCCCTGCAGCAGCTCGAGAAGGCTTGCCTCCAGGTTGGAAAGCACCACCTCTGGGAGCCAGCACCGGGTACCCATGAGCCCCTGAGTCACCATAGCGACCAGCTGCAGCCCTGCTGAATCCAGCCCTGCCTTGGCAGCCAGCATAGTAACTTAGCAACCAGTTTAGCAAGTGAGACTGTATCTTTTCAGTATCCACATGTTTAAGATCACTTTTGGTTCTGTTTAAAATTCCTGTGCTTTAGCTGGCATGGTATTGTGATCTGTGGTTTATAAGCAGCCTCCCCTGGGTATGCCTGGAGTTACAATTTGTGATCAAAAATTGATTTAAGTCTCTGAAAGGTTCCTTTAAAAGTGTGTGTGCCTCTCTCCCATCCCATTCCCCCCCCCCGGCCCCTCCCTCCGGCGCTGTATAAGCGGGTAAGCGTCTTGTCGAGTCACCACCTGGTGGACAAGCGGTAGAATTGCACTCTAGTTTCTAATCAAATAATTGTTTTGTATTTTTCTAATTTGTTGCGAAATTGTTAAACTGTGCCAGTTTATGGGATATATCCACAACTGTGCACTATAATCTGCATGCAAATATTGATACACTATAATTAACATTTTCTGATATTTATAAATAATACAAATGTTATTATTAATTTTCCATAAATCATAATTAATAACCGTATCCATCACACCAGCCTCCTCTCTTTCTAGGTCCATCTCACTTGCCTCCTCCTCCTTATTGGTTCAGAGGGGCAACGAATGGGGTTCGTGGCCAGTCTGATACATGTTATGTCTCTTTCTCCTTCCTCATCAGAAGGAAAACTCACAGTTCTCCCCTGCTGCAATGTGGCATCCCCACCATGGAGGACTTGTCTCTTCTGTGTGCAATTGTGCTCTCAATGATAGACTATCCTGCTAAAACATGGTGTCCTCCTCTGGCCCCAGGCAAGATTCTGCCCTACTGTTATCTTTAAAGTCTACAAGAGCTCAGCCTGCCATCTCACCATAGGCCTTGGGGAAATGGCTACTCCAGCATGGCTCCCCTGCTCCTTCCTTACTGACCTGTGTACACATAGATGCCTCTCTCACATCCCCCTCTTCTCCAAAAAAAAAAAAAAGAACCCATGAAAAAACAAACAAACAAAAACCCCAAACCAAACAAAAAAACCTTCACCCAAAAGCATTTCCCCTCTGAAATTTGTTTTTACAGAGGTACTGATTGGCTGAGCCTTGGTTAGACACAGATCCAACTTGGAGCTGGATGAGCTTCTTGAAGCTTCTTACAGGAGACATGACAGTAGCTCCCTGCCCCACGACCAGCCCCTACCAGACACAAACCCAACACAATTCTAATATCCATTTTCAGTTATTCAGAAAATTGTTTGGAGCATTGTCATACTAGCAGCCCGTACATGAAAGTATGGGAAATATGATGTGAATGAAGATTATGTCCTCTAATTACCTTAGAACATCATATGTTTTTTTGTTTGTTTGTTTCAAAGTATTTAAATATAATTCCTCTGGTAGAATTTTACACAACTGTATTATTTCAGCTAAAAAAAAAAAAAAAATTGCTATTTCTCTCCCTTCTGCCAGAAGATAGTTCAATTTTTCCTCACTTGTTAGTTAGCAGTGGAATGAGAAAGTAATGCATAAAATAAGATTTTCTCTGTGGAAATGAACAGATGTTATTCTTAGAAATATTCTGGAGTTTTGTCTTTCTCACTGAAAAATTAAAATTAGTGGGGAAATTGATTAAAACAAAACAAAACAAAAAAAAAAAAAAAAGAAAAAGTTGCCACAGATGTGTAGAACAAATGAAACCAATGGAAAATAATGTTAAAATTGTAGTTAGAGACTGCCTAGAGGGAAAAGAGAAATTCCAAGAAATGTTTGAGAGAACACAATTTTCACCATGTCCAGCATGTGAGAAAGACACTGTCACTGTATAGGGGTCGGGGTAAGGAAGGTGACGGTCTGTGCGACAAGAATCAAACACAAGCAGAGTACACAGAAGGCCAAAAAGCAAGCAAGCCAAAGACCCTGTTTATTCCAGCACAGAACTCATATATTGGGTGTAGTGTCAGTGTGGCTGCCTGCAATTGGTTAATGAACTTTTCTCAAGACTCTCATGGGTCAGCGATAGCATTGCTATAGTTACTTGTTAAGTTAGTGCAGGTGGCCTCCCATCTTATCTTGTGGTTTCTCATTCCCACTCAGTCTGTCCGGGGAGTTTCCAGATTCTCATGGGAGCTCAGCGATGTTTTCTCACCAGAGCTCTTCCGAGGGTTCACAGATACATCACAGTCCCCCACAATTCCCCCTTTTTTTTTTCTGCTACAAATGTCACTTTGATCATCTGCTGCAGGGCCCTTTGCAGCAGATTAACCAAACAGGGCAACATCAGTAACATCACAATCACAATTACAATAACTTGATCTTAACATTCAAAAGAAACCAACCTGAAAATCCCCATCCTTCAAACAATCCTTCAAATTCTTGACAATCATGGCCCTGAACTAATAGCAAAAATTCTATCACACCCCTATTTTACAAAGGAGCACGTCAAACAATACCCATGTCAGGCAATAGTCAAATCACACCAAGAAACACACACACAAAATGTTGTTTTTGAGCTCAAAGGCTCAGTCTTCCCAGTAATGTCCTCCCATCTATTCACTGGGACACCAAGCAGGTGCTGAAAGGACTCATAGGTGTTGTTATCGAGAGGCACAGCTTATCTTGTTTCAGGATGTTAACAAGTATGACCCACACATTCTCTGTGGTAGTTTTGGAATCTGCATGATTCTTGCAACAGTCAGTGTCCAGAGGGTGATGAAAACGCTGGTCGAACCCATCTTGCTGGAACCCAGCGTGGTCCAGAATCTGTTGAAACACAAGCATACCCTCGTCCCCAAGTTATTAAATCACAAGGATCAGACCACTGACCTGTTTGCAGATCCCGAACCCTGACTTTAGCTCCTGAGGGCACCCTGCTGGTGGTAGCCAGGGAGCCAAAATGACGCAGTATCGGGGGTTCCTTAGAATCACCAGAAATCTGCAAGAAATTGAGAACGTACATAGCTGTGTTCAGTCGAGCTTCTGGAGGATCCCCTGCCATTCCCCCTTTTTGTTTTTGCAACAGTTGTTTTAATGTGCCATGTGCACGTTCAACAATGCCTTGTCCAGTAGGAGAATGAGGGATACCTATAATATGAGTTATACCCCATGACTGCAGAAATGAGTTAACCTTTGCAGACACTGGACCATTGTCTGTTTTTATCTGAAGAGGAACTCCAGCAGCAGAAAAAGCTCGCTGCCAATGACGAATAACATCTTTGGCAGTCTCTCCTGTGTGAGCAGTAGCAATGATGACCGAGGAAAATGTATCAACAGACACATGAACAAATTTTAACCTAACAAATTCAGCAATGTGAGTAACATCTGTTTGCCAGATCTGGAGGGCTCGCAACCCCCTGGGATTAGTACCAGAATAGTGAGGAATATGCTGGCCCTGACAATCAGGACATGCAGCAACAATAACTCGAGCTTCAGCATTGGACAACTGAAACTGCCGTTTTAGAGCACGATAACCTTGATGAAAAAATTGATGAGAAGCTATTGCTTGTTGTTTGATATTTGGAATTGGTCCCATTGCTACACCCGACACAAGTGCATCTGCTTTTGCATTCCCCTCCACCAAAAACCCTGGTAAGTTTGTGTGACTCTTAATGTGCAAAACATAGTAAGGAGCACATCGTTTCTGAATCTCAGTCCATAGCAGTTTTAAAACTCCAAAAAGCTTTTCCTGTTTAACGTGACCAAGGACAGCTTTATCTAAATGCTGCACTAATCCAGCCACATAGGCTGAATCAGTAACAATGTTTACAGGACAGGAAAATTGCTGAAATACCATAGTCTCAGCCCTTAACTCAACAATCTGAGGAGAGCCTTCTTGGAATTCCATGGTATTTTTCCAGCGATCACCATCATACCACACGATAGCTGCTTTTCCTGTTTTTCCCGAGCCGTCAGTGAAAACTGTGGGACCAAGCACAGGGTTAGGTTGACTCAACTGTTTTTGTGAAAATTGGATTTGTCCACCCATTTTTATTAATGGATGGGAAGGCAGATGATAACCAATTTGACCTGTATAATTTCCCATTGCTGCTTGTAGTGCTGGACTGTTAGCAAGGCACCAGTCAAAATATTTACTTTGTACCGGTATCACAATTTTCTCTGGATCCCTTGCCAACAATTCTGCACAGCGAGCTTAGTAACTCTAAGAGTGGTTGCAATTTAGAGGATGTCAACCCTAAATAAGGTCGCACCCAGTTAATCATTCCTGATAATTTCTGGACATCATTCAAGGTTTTTACATTTACTTGCAGCTGAATTGGTTGAGGCATTACTGTTTGATCTAATACTTTCATGCCCAGATACAACCATGGCTGTTGACGTTGTATTTTTTCTGGAGCAATCACTAATCCACAATTCTGTAGTGATTTTTGCGCCTCAGTTTCCATTTCAGCTAGCATTGTTTGTGAAGGAGCTGCTAACAAGATGTCATCCATATAGTGATAACAGTAGCCTCGTGGAAACGCAGCCCAAACAGGACTTAATGCTTTTGCCACAAACCACTGACAAATGGTTGGTGAGTTTTTCATACCTTGAGGTAGAACCCTCCACTGATACCTTTTGGCTGGTCCACCGTTGTTTACTGAGGGCACCATGAATGCAAATTTCTCTATGTCCTGTTTAGCAAGAGGAATGGTAAAGAAACAATCTTTCAAATCTATTATTACAATTTCCCATTGCATTGGAATCATGGTTGGTGAAGGCAACCCTGGCTGCAAAGCCCCCATAGTAGCCATCACCTCATTGATTTTTCTCAGATCATGTAACAAACACCATTTGCCTGATTTCTTTTTTATCACAAACACGGGTGTGTTCCAAGGACTGTGTGAAGATTCTATGTGTCCCATAGCTAACTGTTCCTCAATCAAAAGGTGCAGGGCAGCAAGCTTTTCATGGGTAAGGGGCCATTGGTCCACCCAGACAGGCTTTTCTGTTAGCCATGTTAATGCCAGTGTGGGTTGTGTGATGCCCTGCATTGCAATGACCCCTAGCAAAAATCCGTCGTGATTTTCACTCCCCACTGCCCCAAACAGTCTCTTCCCCATAGATTAAGGGGGGCCACGGTCACATATGGTCTAACAGTGGCCTTTTGTCCCTCAGGGTTGGTAATCACTACAGGTTTAGCACTCATAAAACTGTTAGCAACCCCACCGAGTCCTACCACACTCATGTTGTTCGATACCAGTGGCCAGGCAGGCGGCCAATTACGCTGGGCAATGATGGTAATATCTGCTCCTGTGTCGAGTAGTCCTGTGACTTGTATCTGTGCAGGAGTAGCACGGTCCATGGAGAGCATGCAGGTCATTTGTGGTCTCTTCTCAGTAATTGTCTGAGACCATAACACAGCGGGTGGTCCTGTCGATCCGAATCCTTTGTCACCACGGATAGTCTGCTCTGTTCTGGAAACATGACTCACAAAAGGTACAAGTTGAGCAATGCGAGTCCCTTTAGGAATTGTCACAGGTGGTGTTGCAGTAGATATTAAAGCACATATCTGCCCAGCATAATCAGCATCAATTACCCCTACATGTACGTCTATTCCTTGAAGGGTGCCACTAGATCGTCCTATTAATAAAGCACTGAGCCCATTACCAATTGGCCCCCATGCATCTAAAGGCACCTTATGTGTCTTTGTATCTGAAATAGTTATTACATCGGCTGTGGATACATCCATCCCTGCTGATCCCCTTGTGCTGGCTGATAATTTGTCGCACAAGGTTGGACCTGCTGGGCTGGGTATGCCCCGCTTGGAAATGGATTGCTGATATTGGGGGTATTTGTGTCATCACGCGCCCTTTCGCGTTCTTTTTCCCGTTTCCCTGCAAAGGCTGACCACTTGCATGAAATTTAGATTTACAGCCTTTGGCATAATGACCAGGTTTGCCACAACGAGCACAAGAAGAATTTTTCAGGTTAACTCCCAGCTGTGCTTTCACTTGCTTATAATTAGCTTTCACATGTCCCTCTTTTCCACAGCTGAAACACCTTATGGGGCCTCCTGATTTTAAGGCGGCTGCAAGTGCAGTCATCTTAAAATCAGTGCTGCCGACCTTTGAACAGGCTGTTACCATATCAGCTACAGATGGTTCACCTGGCAATGCTTCAATAATTTTTTGGCAGTCAGCATTTGCATTGTCTTTCGCCAATTGACGACACAAGATTTGCCTGAGACTCTCATCATCAACTTGTTTCTCAATAGCAGCAGAAACCCTCTCCACAAACTGCAGAAATGGTTCCTTAGGCTCTTGTCTAATAACTGTGTATCGAGGACGTGGAGATGCAAGCTCCATTGTCTTTCGAATTGCAGACATGCCTATTCTTTGACTCTGTTCCAGTACAGAAGGATGCCAGTGAGCTTGTGTGTTAGAATTAGAAAACACAGGTCCTGTGCCCATGAGAGCATCTGCCCCCACCCCTCGCAGGACATCGTTTTGATCCCTTTGCATGTTTTCTATTGCAGCCTTTTCAGCTAATTTTTTCCAGCTAGTTTCAAATACTGAATACTGAACAGGCTAAAAAATGATCTGCGCAAGGTGCTGAATATCAAACGGACACAGCAAATCAGTGTCTATGATACGCAAAAGCTGCATAGTTTCACTGGAATTGACACCATACTTTGCTACTGTGGATCGCAAATCCTGTACAACTTTCCAACCCAAAACCTGATGACTATCCTGCTGCCCCGATCCCGGAGCCACTTTTTCCACAGGGAAAGCCATAGGATCATCTGAAACACCCGTAGGAGAAGAATTCTCCTCTGTTCTAACTGATAAATGTGGTGCATCCAAGATTTCCACCAAACCCCAGTCACCCACAGCAGCAGCTTTCTGGCAAACTTGCTGCCAGAATCTTGCTGCCGAACACGGAGTAACAGTCACACTGCAGGGAGGCAAGGTCCAAGGTGCAGACCGACGCCCACCCCCCTCTCGGTTCTCAACATTCTTTCTTGTGGCCACAGTCACACTATGATTTACTGCTTCCCCCTCACTCTCGTCCTCGCTATCAGATGGCAGAGAGGGTAATTGTTGTTGTAAAGGCAGTTGTTGGTGTGAAGTCTGTAGATTATTCAACTGATTACATTCCTCCTTTTTTACATATCCTTTCAGCTGCTCTCTTGGAGATTGATAAGCCAATGGCATTTTCGCAAAGTCATTGGGACTTTTCCAATTCATCGGGAACTTAAGTTGATCATTAGGAGAAAGCTGCTTCTCAGCAGCGCTTGTTATGTATTGCGCTGTTGAATCTACTTCTGAGCAGCCAGACGAGGGGGGGCCAGGGGGTGCAGAGGGTGCCGGCGTGTCCTCTACTGATTTAGTAGTTTCCCCCATAGCCAGATCATTCCTTTTCTCTTTCAATCCCTCCATCATTTCCTCTTCTTCCTCCTCCTGCTCCTGCTTAAGATCTTGTAGTGCGTCACAAAGCAGGCGCCAGGTAATTGCCATATCAACCAGTTCCTTGTCTCCTTTCGAGATAGCGTCCCACAAGTAACTACCTAGCTTGTGCCAGGCAGGAACGCTGAAGGCTGTAACGGAGGAAGGCTCAAAACCTTGCTGCTTGCCCCATAAGAGTAATTTTCTTAAGTCGAAATCTTTAACTTTTAGACCCCTACATTTCAATAACGATTTCCAGGTTCCAAGGACTAAGTCCTCATCTTTTGTTAATTTCTGACCCATTATGTTCCCAGTGGCTCACCTACCTCAGCCGGGCAGGTGTCAAAGTTCAGGTCCGGACCAAAAGGCAGTATCCCACTGCTCTCAGCTACACTGGGCACCGTCACTGTTGCCGCAAGCACCTGCAGCCCAAAACGTCTTCAACTCTCTTCTTGGGTCTTCACGTTGGGGGTCACCATTTGTCGCTGTATAGGGGTCGGGGTAAGGAAGGTGACGGTCTGTGCGACAAGAATCAAACACAAGCAGAGTACACAGAAGGCCAAAAAGCAAGCAAGCCAAAGACCCTGTTTATTCCAGCACAGAACTCATATATTGGGTGTAGTGTCAGTGTGGCTGCCTGCAATTGGTTAATGAACTTTTCTCAAGACTCTCATGGGTCAGCGATAGCATTGCTATAGTTACTTGTTAAGTTAGTGCAGGTGGCCTCCCATCTTATCTTGTGGTTTCTCATTCCCACTCAGTCTGTCCGGGGAGTTTCCAGATTCTCATGGGAGCTCAGCGATGTTTTCTCACCAGAGCTCTTCCGAGGGTTCACAGATACATCACAGTCCCCCACAGACACAGTGCTCAAGTTCAGTAATTTAGAAGCCTAATAATGGGAACAAATAAGGTTACAATGAAAGGTGACTTGCTAATAATATTTAAATGAAATTCAGTCAACAGATAGTTGCTCTTATCTTTGAACACAGGCAGCAAATTGAATGAGAGCAAATGATGATTAATCATTGAAAAATAGCCTTTCAACGTGAAAATTAAAAAATTCCAAAATATTGCAGCCAGATATTTTCTTCAGATTTAGGTATTTTATTTGACGTTTGTAGATTATTACCTTCACGTACTTTGCAATGGTATTTCCGCTTCCTGCTGCTTTTGCATTCCTGCAATATTTGCAAAGTCAGTTTTCTTTCTTACTCTCAGGCTAATTAGTACATTGTATTATATTGTGTAGTGTATATGCACATCACTGCTACTAACATTTTGCTACTTGTCTCAGTAATTAACACCAGAGAAGGAAATATTTTTTGCTAATGAATGCACAAACATCACTTTGAACATATAAGACTGTATAGAAAGAAATTCAATGTTTTCAATTCTTTCACTCGAGCTTTAAGGCCCTGTTTGGCTGTATTAGTCTTTTCTCCAGTGGCTATAACCTTTAACATTAAAAAATTAATTTCACTGATGTTAAATGACAAAATTAAAAGATTGAGAATATGTAAAGATTTATATTCACAGATTACACCTACAGGGAAAAACAACAATTATTTGCTAATATACTTTTCCAGTTTATACTAAAATAGTTTATGAGGAGCAGTGATATAATCCTAGAACTAGGTAAAATAAATAAACCCCCACAAATCTGTTAAGTATAATAATAATAATTTTTTTTTAAAGAAATATAAAGGTTTTATTTGACTGTTTGTTTAAATAAGTTTAAATCAATGCCTAGATATGTGCTGGTGTACTTTGATCATATTCATCTGATACCAAGATAAGTTGATGAATTCCACTTGTTTGCGGATGTCCATGTGCACTTTTACAAGACTGGTTTAAATGTGAGGGAGAAAAGTTTAAGGTTTTCTGCAGAAAATATATATTTTTTTTTCAAAATTCAAAAGGATTTCTTACTGCTCAGCTAAAGACATTTCATATTCCAGAGAGTGCTAAGCATTTTTTCTGGTGCAAAAATAAACTTTTGTTTTGTATTGTTTTGTTTTGTTTTGACACCCCAAAAGTAACTGTACTTCTTTTTTTTTTTCCTTAGTTTCCTTCTCCCTTGCAGTTTACAGTAGTTATCTCAAAGGATCTTGTTTTGTTATTAAGTTTGTCCTAACTGTTTGTTTTAAATAGCTGCAAATATTTCCAAAACAATAAAAGAATGATGGCTGTTGAAACATAGGCACAGTTCCTGAAAATGTAATAGTTGTGGCACAATAAAAGGAAAGTCGGATCTGTGGTAGGACAGCAACTTAAACAAGCAGATTTCCATCTGAGAACAAAATATCACAGAGACTAATTTTCAACAAAATACAGTTAAGTAAATCATTGAAGTTTCTTTTGTTTCCATTCATTTTTATTCCAAAATATGAAATCTGAACATTTCAGCAGTATGTGCCAGTGCAAAAATGAAGCAAATCAGATTTTGAAAGAAAATTCTTATTTCATTTTTCAATACTGTGATTTATAAGAAATTATTTGTTCAGAAATAGATTTTGGTACAGGACTACTTCCTTATAGTAATACTTGATGAAGTTATATGGTAGCTCCTAATCCCCAGGTGTAAGGAATCAGGCAAAGGCAAGAGAATGATGTGGCTGAGTCGAGACCTGCTGGTCAAATTAATGGGCATGAAGGAAATGCAGAAGCAATGGAAGCAAGGACAGATATCCTGGGAAGAGGATGGGGATGTTGTATATCTTCATAGGGATGGAATCAGGAAGGCCAAGGCACAGCGGTATCTCAATTTTGCAAGGGACATGGAGAATAATAATAAAGGCTTGTACAGTTATCTTGGCCAGAACATGAAAGTCAAAGAAAGTGTACCCACCCTGAGAAGCAAGACTGGCAAGCTGGTAAAAACTGACAAGGAGAAGGCTGAGGTACTCAACAAATTTTTTTCCTCAGTCTTCACTGGCAACTTCTCTTCTCACACATCTTGAGGGGATAGATAACAAGAACTAGGGGAGAAAAGTTCCTCCCACTGTAAGAGACAATCACATTTGGAACCACCTAAGGAACCTGAACTTAGAAGTCTATGGGACCTGATGACTTGCATCCCATGGTCCTTATGGATGAGGCAGCTGCCAAGCTACTCTCCATATTTGAAAAGTCATGGCAGTTAGATGAGAACTGTGGTGACTGGAAATTGCACCCATTTTTAAATGGGTAGAAAGGGGGACCCTGGGAACTACCAACCTGGTAGAAATCAGACTGGGGAAATCCCAGTTTCAATGAAGGGATAATTGGTACTGGTGCATGAAAAGCTGGATATGAGCCAGCTCACAGCTCAGAAGGCAAATCCTATCCTGGGCAAATCCTATCCTATCAAATCAGGTCAAAAGAAGAACATCTTACCTGATAGTTGAGGGATGTGATTCTGCTCCTCTGCTCTACTCTGGTGGGACCTCACCCGGAGTAGTGTATCCAGCTTTGGAGTCCTCAGCACAGGGAAGACATGAACCTGTTTGAGTGGGTGTATCAGTTTAAGCTGGATAGTATTTCCTGCACCATTCTGAGCAATGCTTTCTGGATGACAGGAGTGGACATTGCTGGGTGAGACTTGTAGTTTGCAAAGTTCCTTGTTTTGGAGTTGAGTGCCTTGCTTTTTCCAGGTTTGATTTTGTGTAGGGGCTTGGTGAGGCCTCCTTGTAGCGTGGATACCTGTTTCTGTATTTTCCCCTTTCCTTTTTTTCACTCCCTATGCAATCTGATATCCCTGCAATAGAGTAGCAAAATGCCATTTACCTCAACTAAAACTCTACCTTCCTGCCCTTTTGTTTATCCCCAGACAGTGGAAGAGAGAGAGTAGAGAGGGAGGGTGGAAGATTATGTTAACCCCTTACAGTGGGTCCAGAAGAGTGGCACAGTAAGTGATCAGAGGGATGAAAAGGCTGAGAAGTTGGGTTTGTTCAGCTTGGAGAAGAGAAGGCTCCAGGGAGACCTTATTGCATCCTTTCAGTAATTAATGGAGACCTATAAAAAAGATGTGAACAGTCTTTCTATCAAGACTTATGTCAGGACAAGAGGTAATGTTTTTAAAATAGAGGAGGATAAATTTAGACTAGATAAAAGGAAGGTGTTTTTTATCTACAATGAGAACAGTGAAATGATGCAATATGTTGTCCAGAGAGGTGGTGGAACTCCCATCTCTGAAAATCTCCTCCAAATGGTAGAGGAACCAACAAGAAAAGGTGCTACGCTGGACCTTGTTCTCACCAACAGGGAAGGGCTGGTAACAAATGTGAGGCTCAGAGACGGCCTTGGCTGCAGTGACCATGAAGCAGTTGAATTTAATATCCTCAGGGCAATCAGGAGGACATATTCTAAGCTTACGACCCTAGACTTTAGGCGTGCAGACTTCGATCGCTGCAGGGATCTGCTAGCCAAAGTGTCATGGGATGAAGCCCTGGAGGGAAGAGGGACCCAGGACAGCTGGTCAGTATTCAAGGACCACCTCCTCTGTGTCCAGGAGCTATGTATACCAACAAGGAGAAAAGCAGGAAGGAATGCTAGGAGGCCTGCCTGGATGAACAAGGAGCTGCTGGACACACTATCACTTAAAAAGAAACTCTACAGGAAGTGGAGGGAAGGACAGATAGAACAGGGGGTATATAAGGAGGCTGCCCGAGCAGCAAGAGGCCTGGTCAGGAAAGCCAAAGCAGAGTTTGAACTGAATCTAGCCAGGGGGGTTAAAGGGAACACTAAGAATTTCTACAGGTATATTAATGGCAAGAAGAAGACTAGGGAAGGTGTGGGCCCCCTCAGAAAGGAAAGTGGTGAATTAATCACTAGTGATGTGGAAAAGGCTGAAGTACTTAATCACTTCTTTACCTCAGTCTTCACTGCAAGGGCCTCCAGCCACACTCCTGGTGTCACGGCAGACGATGCCAGGGACGGGGAGGAAGAACTGCCCACCATAAGTGAAGCTCAGGTTTGTGATCACCTGAAGAACCTGAAAGTGTTCAAGTCCATGGGACCCGACGGGATACACCCACGGGTGCTGAGAGAACTGGCAGATGAGGTTGCCAAGCCCCTCTCTATTATATTCCAGAAGTCATGGCAGACTGGGGAAGTCCCCACAGACTGGAAAAGGGGAAACATTACTCCCATTTTCAAAAAGGGCAAGAAGGAGGAACCGGGGAACTACAGGCCAGTCAGTCTCACCTCTGTGCCCGGAAAGATCATGGAGCAGATCCTCCTGGAGGCACTAATGACTCAGAAGAATAGTGAAGAGGTGATTGGGAATAGTCAGCATGGCTTTGCCAAGGGCAAATCCTGCCTGACAAACCTGGTGGCCTTCTATGATCAGGTGACAGCATTAATAGATGAGGGGCAAGCAACTGATGTCATTTACCTGGACTTGAGCAAGGCCTTTGACACTGTCCCGCACCACCTCCTGGTCTCCAAGCTGGCGACACATGGGTTTGATGGATGGACCACTAGATGGATAAAGAATTGGCTTGATGGCCGCACCCAAAGAGTGGCTGTCAACGGGTCCATGTGCCAGTGGAGGCCAGTGACAAGCGGAGTCCCTCAGGGATCAGTCCTGGGACCAGTCTTGTTCAACATCTTTGTGGGTGCCATGGACAGTGGCATCGAGTGCACCCTCAGCAAGTTTGCTGATGACACCAAGCCGTGTGGTGCAGTGGATACGATGGAGGGAAGGGATGCCATCCAGAGGGACCTGGACAGGCTGGAGAGGTGGGCACAAGCCAACCTCATGAGCTTCAACAAGACCAAGTGCAGGGTCCTGCATCTGGGTCGAGGCAATCCCAGGCACAAGTACAGGCTGGGCAGTGACTGGCTGGAGAGCAGCCCTGAGGAGAGAGACTTGGGGGTGCTGGTGGATGAGAAGCTCAACATGAGCTCTCAATGTGTACTTGCAGCCCGGAAAGCCAATCAGATCCTGGGCTGCATCAAGAGAAGTGTGGCCAGCAGGTCAAGGGAGGTGCTTCTCCCCCTCTACTCAGCTCTGGTGAGACCCCACCTGGAGTACTGCCTCCAGTTCTGGAGCCCCTATTACAGGAGGGATGTGGACGTGCTGGAGCGTGTCCAGAGAAGGGCCACGAGGATGATCAGAGGGCTGGAGCACCTCTCCTATGAGGACAGACTGAAGAAGTTGGGGCTATTCAGTCTGGAGAAGAGAAGGCTCCCAGGTGACCTCATTGTGGCCTTCCAGGATCTGAAGGGGGCCTACAGGAAGGCTGGGGAGGGGCTTCTCAGGATCTCAGGTAGTGATAGGACTAGGGGGAACGGAATGAAGCTGGAAATAGGGAGATTCAGGCTAGATGTGAGGAAGAAGTTCTTCACCATGAGAGTGGTGAAGCCATGGAATGGGTTATCCAGGGAGGTGGTTGAGGCCCAGTCCCTGGAGGTGTTTAAGACCAGGCTGGACGAGGCTCTGGCCAGTGTGATCTAGTGTAGGGTGTCCCTGCCCATGGCAGGGGGTTGGAACTCGATGATCCTTGTGGTCCCTTCCAACCCTGACTGATTCTATGATTCTATGATTCTATGAAATATTCAAGGGCAGGTTAGAGGTGGCTCTGAGCAACCTGATCTAGTTGAAGATGTCCTTGCAAGGAGGTTGGACTAGTTGAGCATTAAGGGTCCTTTCCAATCCAAAGCATTTGATGATTCTGTGAATTAAAGTACGCATAAAATCTAGCAATAATAATACCTGTGAGCCTACATTGTCTAGATTCAGAATTCTCCTGAAATCCAAATAATTCAGTATTGTTTCACTAATTTCTTTGAATATTGGTGTTCCCAGTGATGGTCCATGTAACATAATCATTCTGACAAATTTATTGATATCCTGACTTTCCATATACAAAGTTTTCTGTTTGTTCTGATTTAATGAGAAAACAAAACACACAAAGAAACAAAAGCAAGCAAGCAACCAAAAATAACAACACAAATCTCAAATCAACAAATAACCCCAAAGCAAATTAAAAAAAAAAACAAACAAACAACACTTTTATATACACTATACTGTATACTGTAGCACATTTACATAATTTCTCAGACTCACAGAATTCCACTCTGCAGCACCTCTGAATACTCAATACAAGTGACAATACTTGTCTTTTATAACAGGAAACAATATATATCTGAATAGTTTTAGTTGTTCTCTTGGTTTGGATAGTTTGGGGAAAATATGATAGCATGTGTGCATCCGTGGAAGACACAGAAATTCTTCCCTGCATTTGTGGTATTCTGCTGATGCTTCCATGTTTGAGGTAATAGGTGTTTCAATTTTTTTAACTTTGCAATTATTGTGATGCTGACTTCCATAATCCTCAGAAATGTCACCTGAACATTGTCTATTTAATTCATTCCTTTGACTAGATTTCCTTTCCTGAATACTCATTCCTATCTGAAGGAACCAAGCTAGAAATGTGTGATGATTCTAACTTCACCATTGTGCCATTCTTCTGAGAGACAGTTCCTAATGAGATTGTTTTCCCTGAATTTATGTCTATTTCTTTCATATTTTATCTTCTGACAGTGAAGGTGAAATGATATGCTCTTTTTCTGTGACCGGGGAGATCTGCTCTTCTGCCTTATCTTAGAGGATTGTTCCAGATCATCATCTCCTGCTGCCCCTTGTATTTGTGAGAATCTCTGGGGGGTTTTGCTGAAGCTAGACTGATTTGGTCCTTTAATTATGGAAGACTCGGTTTCTGCATTTTTTTCCTCTGAGTCTAGCAGCTTCAATATGACCCAATGTGTAAGTAACAATTGCATGCAGTTCTAAAGTTTCTTTATTTCCTTGGATGTGTCCTTCAGGCTTTATTGATACCCTTCTGGCTACATAATTCCTCCTCAGGTAACATTTCAAAGGCTGATATCTTTCCTTCTGTAGTTTTCAGATGTTTTTTGATAGTTACAAAGCTTTTTTCACAACAAAATCCTACATTATCTTAATGATAAGATTTACTTTGATGCTTTTAATATACTAATAACTAATAACAGTTGCCTCCATTTCTACATCATGCTACATCATGATTAGCTAAATAACATAGGGGGAATTTTCTATAAGGCTAAGAGATCACAGATTGCTTGATAAACTGTGATGTTTTTAAATCTAAAAAACATCATAGGCCTGTGGGAAAAACAATATTAAGCAGAAAAGTAAATTGTGTCTATTTAACACAACTCTTCCTAAACAATAAAAGAATACAATACAATAGAAAAAAAACAGGTTGGAAGAGACCTTCAAGATCATTGCGCCCAACCTATCAACCAATCCAACCCACCTAAACAACTAGACCATGGCACCAAGCACCCCATCAAGTCTCCTCCTGAACACCTCCAATGATGGTGACTCCACCACCTCCCTGGGCAGTCCATTCCAATGGGCAATCACTCTCTCTGTATAGAACTTCTTCCTAACATCCAGTCTAAACCTCCCCTGGCGCAGCCTGAGACTGTGTCCTCTTGTTCTGCTGCTGGCTGCCTGGGAGAAGAGACCAACCTCCACCTGTCCACAACCTCCCTTCAGGTAGTTGTAGACAGCAATACAAACGGGGAAAAATTCCACACCCTCACCTCAAAATATCATCTATCTCCTTTTTTCAAGACAATTCCAGTACAGCCAGGCTGTCTCTGACAGAAACTTGTATGACTTTTTTAAAGTTTGCAACTGCACTGTTTCTGCAACCTATTAAGAGGCCTGTTACGATTTTTAACTGGCCTCACAGTTAGAAGCATGTTTCCCTGACCCACCCAAAATTTTCTACACTGCAAACGAAGCTGAATAGTTAATGTACTGCACTCAGGGGACATAAAACCCAATTGATTGTTGTGGTGGTTTGGGCTGGGTGCCCTTATGCTGCATGGCACACTTCCTGTGTCCATAAGTCCAGCCCAGTGGATGGACACAGGAAACCAGGTATCTCCTACCACAATCCCCTGCACTGCTATAAGATCTTGCGTGGGGTCCGCCTCTTTCTCTTTCTTCCCTTGCCAGCACCCGGTAACTGGGGGAGACGTCTCCTGGCCTTGGGCCTGGCCAGGCCCTAGCCAGGGGAAGGGCGGTCTGAGGCCTGGCCAGCTGAGACTAGCCTAGCTGGGGGGGGGGGGGGGGGGGGAAGAATGAGCCCTGGGGGTCTTGGGCCCACCCTCAGGTGGGGATGGGGTTCATCTGGGTGTGTTTTGGGGTTTCTTCTTTCACTGTTTCTGGTTCCTTTGTGCACCTTCACCTTTTCCTATTTAAACTTTTCTATCACTTCTGCAATCCATTTGTCAGAGTCATTATTTTGCCTGTGGTGGGGAGGGGGCTGCCTCAACCCACTACAATCGTATTTATTGATAGAAACCTTTTACATTGGAAAATTCAGTCACAGTTTGTTCTAATCAGAGGCAAAGTCCTTTGTCTTCACATTCAAGTGGTTAAAAGTTATCAGTTCTTTGGATGATGTCATTTTAATTCTAAGTTTTTCCGATGTGTCAGTGTGATATCAATACATAAATCCAACAAAGGCATTTTCATTGCCACCAGTGCTCATTAGCTGCCTCATAGTACATTCTCCTGTGCTTATCTACCTAGAAGTAATGTCCATTTGGTATTATCATCAGTGTCAGAAACCTTGCAACTGAAGATAATAGCAAGCTGCAGAGACAATTTTGAACTCTGAGGGTGTCTTCCAAAGGGCCTGAGTCCTGTTCCTGACCAATGAAAATTTTACATTTTCTGATCCCATATATCTGTCTTGGTTATTAATGAAAATATTGAGCACTACCAGACCTAGAAAAGAAAGTATATCCATAGTCCCACAACAGCTAGATTTTGCTTTTTCACTTGACTTCCGATATTTACCACTTTAAATAGATGTCATACTTATTATAATTGTAACAAAAAACCCCAACCCAACCATCCAATAACATGATAAGGACATCCGAAGTAATTTCTGAGATAGCTCTGTTTCCTGTACTATGAATAGCTGTCCAGATTCCCACTGTATTAAGTGTTTAGAATAAGTCCAGATCACCAAGATGTGCCAAGGCACCCTCATTATTAGAGTTTCGGAC
This sequence comes from Picus viridis, assembly GCA_033816785.1. NCBI lineage: Eukaryota > Metazoa > Chordata > Aves > Piciformes > Picidae > Picus > Picus viridis. The sequence continues at coordinate 24,123,636 of CM066566.1, forward strand.
TTGTTTTTAAGACGTTTGTTTCATCATCATGATTTTCTTGAATGAGATGCTGACGTTTTTTGGCAGATAGCTTTGATCAAGGCAGTGTCTTTTATCACAGTTTCTGACATACCAAACACCCCTGTGAAAGAAGCTAATTTTCAAGTGGTAGTATATAAAAAATATTTTAGTACCAGAAGATGGCTAAAGGTCAGCTCCAGGCAGTTTTCAGATAGATCTAAGAGGTACTTCATTCTGGATAAACATTTTTTATGGTTACATTTAAATTAGTCACCAGAGTAAAAACCTTTTAAAATAATAAATATAGATGTAGTTTCTGACTGTACATGTAGTAAGTGATTTACATGTGTTGAGGATACACTGTTTAAGATATTACTTATCAGATCTAAAGAAAGGGAGACCGTAAAACAATGAATACCATAAAAATATATAACCAACTGTCTAGAGATCCATTTACTGCCACTGAAAAGAATTAGAATTGCAGACATTGTGTGTGAGCATGAATAGCCGTGTGAAAATGCAGAATAGTGCTGAACCAGCAAAGCTAGGACAGGATGGACTCTGGTACATTATTCAGTTTATATACAAATCTGTTTGTCACAATATATGAAGGCTACTGACTGATCTAGTGCCTGGCTGAGCTCAGCACCTAGCTGAAGATGAGTTAATTGAAACTAAATCCAAATAAGAAAGGGGTATGTTTGCAGGCAGAAGAAAACCCGTATGGACCTTTCCATCATATTTACTTCTTCACGCGAAGACATGTCAGACAAATCATCAGAACAGCCTTTGGTTGGTAGACTCCCCTCTGAGCCTAGACTTATAAATAGCAGGCTACATACTAACAAGTTTGAGATACTTCTCAATTTTTGTTTGCTGATGAAATGGCCTTAATCATGTATACCTTCCTTATCTTATGAATTAATTATCATGATGAACATTATTGAATCCTGAACACAGTAAGTAGCTACCCTCACGGTTCTGCTTTTGGCACTAGCTCCTTACAGAAAGAACACTGAGTCACATTTAACGTTTCATCTAGTGTTTTCCAGGCTCTGAGCAGAGCCAGGGTTACTCTGACCTTCAGAATTTAACTACTTATCTCCATGAGAAAAGAAGTGAGTCATTGTATTTTTGGAAATTAGAATAATGGAATTCACTCCTTTGAGAAGCAGAGAAAGACCATAAGAGTCATTGCTTTCTAGTTCAAATGCAAAGCCCAGTACTTTGAAGTTTCCTATTAAAAAAATTTACCTATGATTAGGTAAAACTGACCTAAAAATACCAGCTTTTGTGTATGTTAATTTTATACAGGAAAACTAAGTGGGTTTTTTTTTTCCCTCTGGAAAATGAGAATGATGAATACTGATGATATATTTTAGGTTTGTGGTAAACATTTTCAGGAAGACCTAAGAATAAAAGAGAGTAAAAATTGTCTGTAAGAAATACTGAGTTGGTTCCATAGCTTATGTCAAAACTGATGTACTTAATATAAAATTTTTAAGGACTAGTATTAAAAGAAATCATTGAGAGAGTAAGAAAAATTGGTCAGAGGACCTCTTTTGAATTAGGTATGTGGAGAAGATAAGACTAGGTTGCTTAATCAGGTTTCTTAAAGACACTTCTGTTCATCAAAGTAATTTCACATGAGTGAAAACCAGTGTTTCAGAACTACTGGAATGAACTATTGCAATATTTATTTTTTTTTACCCTTTTGTCTTTTAGTCTCCTGAAACTGTTAGAATCGTAGAATCATTTGAATTCCTCATAACGAACAGACTGTTGCGTTTTGATTTGAATTTATAAGCAGTTTTCTAGTACATGATCTGTCAACAAATAATTTGATGATGGCTATATTCAGTGGTCTTGGTTCTAATAGTTCTTCAGAGAGATCTTCAATACTACTGAGATGAGGATTTCCAAAATGCTACCACAGTTTTCTGCTGTGGAAGAGATAAGTTAGCACAGTTATGATGTTAAGATCAGATAGACAGCAAGGTTTTGCTTCACTCATTTTCCAGCCATTTTTCTCCTCTGAAAAAAAAAAAGAAAAAAAATTATGATCATAATGAGTAAATAGTTTTTACTTAAAAAGCATTGTCCAAACCATTACATATCTTAATTTAGAAGCTCCAGAAACCTAAAATACCTATAGGTAGATATCAGTTTTATTATCTCCTGTCTGCCCCCTGGGCAGAGTTATTAAGGAAAAAATATCTCACAAGATCATCCACATAATTTTTCAAGTCACATGAGGCTGTAAGGGAATGAGAGAGGAGCTTGTGGTAATATTTTCACTAGTATCTTTTCAGAAACCAGAGAAAATTAATGGACAAGGGAAAGAATGTCAGTTTCCTAAGCTTAAATTAGAAGAGGGCAAAAATAAATGCTTTTAACTTTATTTTCACTGGAATCTGTAGAAGTCTGAGAAATACTGGTAAGTAAAACCCTGCTCTTGCCCCTAGAAACAGAAAGGAGCTTTGGGAAGCATGTCCAGGATATGAAGACCCCAGTGCTCACTTCAATCATAAATAGTTAATATTCTTGGCAGCAGTGGGGTAGTTGTTCCCTCTTGTTAGCCTTTTAAACCAGCCTTTGGAGGGAAAAAAAAAAAAAAAAAAGCACATAAATAAAAATAGGTCTGAGCTGTTACTGGAGTCCCAGATTCTAGCTTTTAAGGGAAGAGTGATCTGTTACAGGAAAAGCACTTAATACTACCAGCTTCAGGAAGCAGAGTTTTGTGAAGGAGTTTGTATATAGTAGTTAGTGTTGTAAAGGTTAACTAGGTCCCCTTTAACCTCTCTCTCTATCTACTGCAAGAATCAGTGTTGAGGTCATTGTTTCTATCTCAGTTTTGCTGAATCAGTGACCCACAAAACTAACACCTCCTCCAGGGAGAAAAATGCATGAGCTTGTTCTTTAATGCATATCCTTAGGGTACCTACGTACTTTAAGTCTTTCCACTGGCTATTAGCATTAACAAAGATTGCTATAGCTTTCCCCATTAAAAAAAAAAAAAAGTAAAAAAAACCCCAAAACCTAAGCACAAACAACCCACCCTCCACCCACAAAACAGAGAGAAGAAAAATTGAACTAGAGTGTTGTATTGGGTTGGACTGAGATGGAGTTAATTCTCCTCACAGCATCTTTCTAGTGCTATGTTTTACAGCAGTAGTTGATAACACAGCAGTGTTTTGGCTACTGTTGAATAAATATCCAGGCTGTCTCCTTTCAACATTTCCCTGCCCTTAGAGTACATTGAGGGGTGGGTAAGATCTTGGGAGGGGACATGGCTGAGCCAACTGACCAGAGAGGTATTCCATACCATATGATGTCCCGACGGAAGAAGTGCAGACGGAGCAAGCGTGCTACTTTGAGCAGCACACTGCCTACAGTGCAGGTTCAGAATAGGTATGAGGCTCTGCAGGAGGAGCAGGTCATAGGTGAGGATGAGGACTCAAGGAAGACAGAAGCTGCACCAATGACAGGTTCCCTCAGGCCAGCTATCAAAACTAGTCCAGAAAGGAAACCTCGTAGGGTCATCGTCGTAGGAGACTCCCTACTGAATGGGGCAGAGGGCCCAATATGCAGATCAGACCCATTTCATAGGGAGATCTGCTGCCTCCCTGGTGCCCAAGTAAAGGACATAGTAGGCAAAATTCCCAAACTTGTGAGTCCTTCAGACTACTATCCACTGCTGGTCTTTCAGGTGGGTAGTGACGATGCAACAATGAGAGGCTCACAATCAATTAAAAGAGATTTCAGAACGTTAGGGCACCTGCTAAAGGGATCAGGATCCCAAGTAGTGTTCTCTGCTATGCCTCTAACGTCAGTGATGGATGAGGGAACATTGAGGAAGAGCCAACAAGTCAATTCATGGCTCCGGGGCTGGTGCCATCAACAGGGGTTTGGGTTCTACAATCATGGTTTGGTTTTCAAGGCAGCAGAGCTGAAAACAACTTATGGGACACACTTGTCCCAGAGGGGGAGAAGGATCCTGGGGCAGGAATTGGCAGGGCTCATAGACAGGGCTTTAAACTAGATTTGAAGGGGGAGGGATTAATAGTCTCCTGCTGGCCTGTGACAAGCAGAGGGGCAGCTCACCTGAGGCAGAGGGATGGAGAGATGGTAAGGGCTCTCAGCTTGCTGCCCTGAGGCAAGCCACGAATGATGCACCAGGACACCCTGTGGAAACCAAGGGGAGTTGGCACAAGAGGACGACAGGGCCAGCCCAGCTGAAGTGCTTCTATGCAAATGCACGCAGCTTGGGCAACAAACAAGATGAGTTAAGGGCCACCGTGCTGTTGGGATGCCATGGCATAGTGGGCATCAGCAAAACTTGGTGGGACGACTCCCATGACTGGAATGTAGGGATAGACGGGTATAAGCTTTTTAGGAAGGATAGGCAGGGAAGGAGAGGAGGAGGTGTTGCCCTCTATGTCAACAATCAGCTGGAATCAGCAGAACTCCACCTGGGGAGGCATGATGAGTTGGTTGAGAGTGTTTGGGTTAGAATTAAAGGCAAGACAGGGGAAGGAGATATTACTGTGGGGGTCTCCTACAGGCCACTTGACCAGCAGAACCAAGCAGATGAGGCCCTCCACAGGCAAATAGAAGCGGCTTCCAGGTCACAAGCCCTGGTCCTCATGGGGGATTTCAGCCACCCTGACATCTGCTGGAGGGACAACACAGCAAGGCATCAGCAATCCAGGATGTTCCTGGACTGCATAGAAGACAACTTCCTCCTCCAAATGGTAGAGGAACCAACAAGAAAAGGTGCTATGCTGGACCTTGTTCTCACCAACAGGGAAGAGCTGGTAACGAATGTGAGGCTCAGAGACGGTCTTGGCTGCAGTGACCATGAAGCAGTTGAATTTAAGATCCTCAGGGCAATCAGGAGGACATATTCTAAGCTTACGACCCTAGACTTTAGGCGTGCAGACTTTGATCGCTGCAGGGATCTGCTAGCCAAAGTGTCGTGGGATGAAGCCCTGAAGGGAAGAGGGACCCAGGACAGCTGGTCAGTATTCAAGGACCACCTCCTCTGTGTCCAGGAGCTATGTATACCTACAAGGAGAAAAGCAGGAAAGAATGCTAGGAGGTCTGCCTGGATGAACAAGGAGCTACTGGACACACTATCATTTAAAAAGAAACTCTACAGGAAGTGGAGGGAACGACAGCTAGAACAGGGGGTATATAAGGAGGCTGCCCGAGCAGCAAGAGGCCTGGTTAGGAAAGCCAAAGCAGAGTTGAAATTGAATCTAGCCAGGGAGGTTAAAGGGAGCACTAAGAATTTCTACAGGTATATTAATGGCAAGAAGAAGACTAGGGAAGGTGTGGGTCCCCCTCAGAAAGGAAAGTGGTGAATTAGTCACAAGTGATGTGGAAAAGGCTGAAGTACTCAATCACTTCTTTACCTCAGTCTTCACTGCAAGGGCCTCTAGCCACACTCCTGGTGTCATGGAAGACGATGCCAAGGACAGGGAGGAAGAACTGCCCATCATAAGTGAAGATCAGGTTTGTGATCACCTGAAGAACCTGAAAGTGTTGAAGTCCGTGCGACCCGACGGGATACACCCACGGGTGCTGAGAGAACTGGCAGATGAGGTTGCCAAACCCCTCTCTATTATATTCCAAAAGTCATGGCAGTCTGGGGAAGTCCCCACAGACTGGAAAAGGGGAAACATTACTCCCATTTTCAAAAAGGGCAAGAAGGAGGAACTGGGGAACTACAGGCCAGTCAGTCTCACCTCTGTGCCCAGAAAGATCATGGAGCAGATCCTCCTGGAGGCACTAATGACTCAGAAGAATAGTGAAGAGGTGATTGGGAATAGTCAGCATGGCTTTGCCAAGGGCTAATCCTGCCTGACAAACCTGGTGGCCTTCTATGAGCAGGTGACAGCATTAATAGATGAGGGGCGAGCAACTGATGTCGTTTACCTGGACTTGAGCAAAGCCTTCGACACTGTCCCGCACCACCTCCTGGTCTCCAAGCTGGTGAAACATGGGTTTGATGGATGGACCACTAGATGGATAAGGAACTGGCTTGATGGCTGCACCCAAAGAGTGGCTGTCAATGGGTCCATGTCCCAATGGAGGCCAGTGACAAGCGGAGTCCCTCAGGGATCAGTTCTGGAACCCGTCTTGTTCAACATCTTTGTGGGTGCCATGAACAGTGGCATCGAGTGCACCCTCAGCAAGTTTGCTGATGACACCAAGCCGTGTGGTGCAGCGGACAGGCTGGAGGGAAGGGATGCCATCCAGAGGGACCTGGACAGGCTGGAGAGGTGGGCACAAGCCACCTCATGAGGTTCAACAAGACCAAGTGCAGGGTCCTGCATCTGGGTCGAGGCAATCCCAGGCGCAAATCCAGACTGGGCAGTGACTGGCTGGAGAGCAGTCCTGAGGAGAGAGTCTTGGGGGTGCTGGTGGACGACAAGCTCAACATGAGCTCTCAATGTGTACTTGCAGCCCGGAAAGCCAATCAGATCCTGGGCTGCATCAGGAGAAGTGTGACCAGCAGGTCAAGGGAGGTGCTTCTTCCCCTCTACTCAGCTCTGGTGAGACCCCACCTGGAGTACTGCGTCCAGTTCTGGAGCCCCTATTACAGCAGGGATGTGGACGTGCTGGAGCGTGTCCAGAGAAGGGCCACGAGGATGATCAGAGGGCTGGAGGACCTCTCCTATGAGGACAGACTGAAGGAGTTGGGGCTATTCAGTCTGGAGAAGAGAAGGCTCTGAGGTGACCTCATTGTGGCCTTCCAGTATCTGAAGGGGGCCTACAGGAAGGCTGGGGAGGGACTTCTCAGGATCTCAGGTAGTGATAGGACTAGGGGGAACGGAATGAAGCTGGAAATAGGGAGATTCAGGCTAGATGTGAGGAAGAGGTTCTTTACCATGAGAGTGGTGAAGCCATGGAATGGGTTATCCAGGGAGGTGGTTGAGGCCCCATCCCTGGAGGTGTTTAAGACCAGGCTGGACGAGGCTCTGGCCAGCGTGATCTAGTGTAGGGTGTCCCTGCCCATGGCAGGGGGGTTGGAACTCGATGATCCTTGTGGTCCCTTCCAACCCTGACTGATTCTATGATTCTATGATTCTATGTCAGCTCAGATATAAGAATGAAGTGAAAGAAGGAAGTGGGGGATTCGTCCATGGCGTCTGTCCTCCCAAGTAGTCACCAAACTTAGAGAGCCCTGCTTCCTGAGACTGACCATTATCCTGCTGATAGGAAGTAGAGATTCTGCTTTTTGCTTCCTTGTGGTCTATTGCTGTTTGCTTATTATTGTTATTAAAATTGCTTCTATCCTATTACTGGCTTTTGTTGTGGTTTTTTCCCCTCTCTCCCTGTCCATTTAAGAGGGGGAATGATAGAGTGGCTTTGGTGGGCATCTGGCCTCCAGACCAGGGCCAATCCATCACAAATATAAAGAAGACTTTGTTATCCTGACACAGCAAAGTGCCCATTTTGCTATTTTGCTTGTAAGAATATAATCATGTGAAAGCATACAAATAATTAGTGCAGCTTAAATAATGTTTTATTGGGAAAGTAAAATCTCACTGGATTCTCTGCCAATGTCTGCCACACTCCATGAGTTTGCAAGGTTTTGGGCAGTTCTTGTGTTCAAATAGTTTGAACTGATTTTGTAATATCAAGAATCCCAATTGTTCTGTGCTTAAAAAAAACACAACAAACCAAACCAAAAAAGCATACACCTACAGTCGATTTTATGAATTACCCTAGTTTAGCTTCCTTAATATCCCACATGTAGTTGTGTGGTACTACATGTGACTGTATAGTACTAGGAAGCATACCAAACAACTTTCAAGTCAACTTTAGATGTTCTGCCTTGGAACATTCTGACTTTATCAGTCTATTTAGTGAGTCTTCCATCCACCAAATCATTCTTTTGAGTCATCATAGCAAGTATATAACAAATCGTATGTCCAATTACCATAAAATCCAAGTAGCTCACAGAACATGAATATGACACATTTTGGCATAAAAAAAGACATTGTGCTAAGGTAACTGAAGTCTAAGATTTATTGATGTAATTTTCTGCCAACTCCAGGTAAATAGTAATGATCTACTTTTTAAGTTAGACCTTGTCCTATTTATATTTGTTCAGATTAAAGATCACAGTTGACTTATAGGTTGATGCTTGACTTTTCAGAATTTAATAGCTGAGAGTGCCATTAAACACAGCATCAACAGCCAAATTGTGCCTGATTAGTTTTTTGTCACTCCTCTATTCCCTTTTCTGATGTTTTCTATCTCCGTAAGCCAATTAATTGTCATCTAATTTTAAAGCAAAGAGTTTTTCAATCTGTTACCAATGTTGCAAGTAATTTTAATCCAGAAATTTACTGATCATATTATACACTGAAATTGGGATACAAAACCAGGAAAAAATTGTTGTTTAATCAGATGACATATAATACCAGGTATTCAATAAATTGAGAGCTTTCTGCTCTGTAATTTAACCAGTTCCAGTTGAAAAAAAATAGATTCTTAATGGAGTTTTAAATATCCAGGATTCATGGAGGATGCCTGGTAAATTAAGACTATTTTAAGACTTGCTTAGAGAACAGCTTTTTTTTTTTTTATTTTTTTTTCCTGATCCACATCTTTTCTGGAAACATATACAATCCATTATTTTATTAGTTGTGATGCTTTAACCCATGCACATCAACAAAAGCTTGGCTGAAGCCAGCTGGAGAAGTGAATGAATCTGTATTTTACAAGCAATAATGGAATGCAATCAATATGTACAAAATATACAGTATTTACAATAGTATACAGGTATTTACAAAAAGAAAACCACACAGAAATCCTCCTTGGGCAGGAGGATTCTGCCCCAGTCCCCCCTAAATTCTCCCCTCCCTTTTTCCTATGGTTAATTAGAAGATAAAAGGAGAGATGTTAAGGGAATTTCAGTTAGTTGAAAAGCATCATTAGAAAAGCTAGTAATGCTTATCTCTAGTTTGCTGATAAAGAGTCCTTCAGTGAAGCAGCCAGCATGCCAGCAGAAAGAGATGGAGAGAACAGAATGAGAGAAGAATGTAAGACCATGAAACTACATCCCACTCATCTGACCAATGAAATTTGCTTAGAATTATTGCTCTTATTTTTCTTTTTACACCAACTGTAGATTTTGCTTGGAATTTTTTTTAAAGGCACACCCTAAACTGTAACAATTTATGGCTTCTAAACAATTTCACTGGCTGTTAGTACTCTCCGTCTAATCTGAAACAATGTCTATAATTCATAAATAAAGTTCACAGTCTATTCTGGCTGTCCTCAGCTGTAGATGATTTAGAAGTCCAAGAAAACCAGGAAACAACAAAACAGAAAACAGCTCGTCTCTTCACATATGAAGTGAAGAAAAAGGAATCAGGGACTTTCAGTTGATTCAGGGCTCTCAGGGTTTGTGCAATGTAGATTCCTCATGGAATCTTCTCTTGGGAGCGATGTATCTGTACAACACTCTGAAAATACACTCTCTCAGCTAAAGTTAGATTTCTTTGTGGAATACACTGAATTTCACCATTATCTTTCATTATCCAGTAAGTATGACCAGAACCTGTGGCAGAAACCACCCCTTGGACAGGTTTGGCCTCTCCTGAAGGACAAAATACCCAAACAGTTTTGCCTAACAGATTCTTTTCTCTAACAAGAACTCTATCACCTTCTACTTTTCGTAGCAAATCTGAGTGTGCAGGTCCAGCTTGATCTACTGAACCTCTACTATTTACCAGCCAGGTTGCTTGTGCTAAATGCTTCTCCTAGTTTTTCAAAGATCCATCCCCCCATAACTTTGAAAGTGGTCTTCAGCAAACCGTTGTAGCGTTCAATCTTCCCTGCAGCTGGTGCATAGTAGGGGACGTGGAATATCCACTCAATGCCTTGCATTTGGCCCAGTTCTTTACAAGATTGTTTTTGAAGTGAGTTTTCCATTGTATGACTCAATTCTCTATGGAGTTCTGTGTCTCCACAGAATTTGTCTCTCCAGACCAAGAATGGTGTTGCATGCAGTTGCATGTGGAACCGGTTTCCAACCATCCAGCCTCTACCATAGAAAGCACATATTGCTTACCAGAATAAGAACGAGATAGAGTGATATAGTCAATCTGCCAAGCTTCACCATACTTGTACTTGGACCATCTGTCACCATACCACAAGGTCTTAATTCTCTTTGCCTCCTTAATAGCAGCACAAATGTCACAGTCATGGATAACTTGTTTGATAGCATCCATGGAAATGTCTATGGATCTGTCATGAGCCCACTGGTAGGTTGCATTGCTTCCTTGATGTCCTGACAAATCATGAGCCCACCGAGCTAAGAATATCTCACCTCAGTGTTTCTAGTCAGGATCAAAATCAGAGTCTGTGTCTACTTGAGAAAATCTTGAAGCTAAATCTGCCTGATCATTTTGTTGCTGTTCCTCAGTAGCTTTGCTCCTAGGAATGTGAGCATCAGTGTGTCTCACTTACACTGGAATTCTCTTGATTTGATCAGCAATGTCCTGCCACAGGTCAGCTGCCCAAATAGGCTTTCCTTTTCTCTGACAGCCATTCTTTTTCCAGTCCTTTAGCCAACCCCACAGAGCATTGCCTACCATCCAGGAGTCGGTGTAGAGATAAAGCTTTGGCCACCTCTCATGTTCAGCTACGTCGAGAGCTAGCTGGACAGCTTTTACCTCTGCAAATTGACTGGATTCTCCTTCTCCATCCTTTGCCTCTGCAACTCGGCGTGTTGGACTGCACATTGCAGACTTCCACCTTCGCTTGTTCCCAACAAGACGACAGGAACCGTCTGTGAACAAAGCATATTTCTTTTCATTATCAGATAGGTCATTGTAAGGAGGAGCTTCCTCAGCACGAATTACTCTCTCCTCTGGAGGTTTAGTACAGTTGGTACCTTCAGGCCAACTTGAGATCACCTCCACTAGACCAGGTCTTTCAAGATTTCCCATTTGAGCTCTCTGTGTTATCAGAGCCATCCACTTAGACCAGGTGGAATCTGTTGCATGATGTGGTGTGGAACCTTTGCCTTTGAACATCCAATTCAAAACTGGTAATCTGGGAGCTAAGAGAAGTTGTGATTGAGTTCCAATTACTTCAGAAGCTGCTTTTACTCCTTCATAGGCAGCTAGAATCTCCTTCTCTGTTGGAGTATAATTAGCCTCTGAACCTCTGTAACCTGGACTCCAGAAACGAAGAAGTCGTCCACGTGTCTCACCTGGAGCTCTTTGCCACAAGCACCAGGTTGGACCATTGTCACTTGCAGCCGTGTACAAAATGTTCTTAATGTCTGGACCATCTTGGACAGGTCCCAGACCCATTGCTTTATCAGACCCTCTTGCTTTATCTGGTCAAAGGCTGCTTGTTGTTCAGGTCCCCAGTGGAAGTGGCTTCTCTTTCGAGTCACATCATACAGAGGTTTCACAATCTGACTGTATCCAGGAATGTGCAGTCTCCAAAATCCCATTATCCCCATGAAACGTAGAGTTTCTTGCTTGTTCATGGGATTTGCCATGGTAGAGACTCTATTTACCACATCCACTGGAATGTGTCGGCGTCCATCCTGCCACCGCACTCCCAGAAACTGGATCTTTCTGGTAGGTCCTTTCACCTTGTCTCGCTTGATGGCAAAACCTGCATTCAGAAGAATGTCAATGATTTTGTTACCTTTCTTGAAGACTTCTTCAGCAGTTTTACCCCAGACGATGATGTCATCGATGAACTGGATGTGTTCTGGAACACCACCTACCTCCAGAGCATCATGGATCACGGCATGACAGATGCTGGAGCTGTGGATCCAGCCCATTGGCAATCTGTTGAAAGTGTACTGGATTCCTCTCCAGGTCAAAGCAAACTGAGGCCTGCATTCCTCTGCTATGGGAATAGAGAAGAAAGCATTTACAATGTCTATGGTAGTGTATCATTTGGCTTCTTTGTATTCCAGCTCATACTGGAGTTCCATCATGTCTGGTACTGCTGCACTCATAGGTGGAGTTACTACATTCAGGGCTCGGTAGTTTACTGTCAAACGCCAGTCTCCATTCTGCTTTCACACAGGCCACACTGGACTGTTGAAAGGTGAATGAGTTTTGCTGATGACTTTCTGACTCTCCACCTGACGAATCAGATTCTGAATGGGCAACAAAGAGTCAGGGTTGGTTCTGTATTGTCTGTGATGCACAGTCTGAGAAGCAACCGGCAATTTAATGTCCTGTATCTCGTGTTGTCCCACAACTGCCGATTCATCTGAAAGCTCAGGTCTAACTGACAGCTTCAGTTTTTGTCCATCAACTTCTACAGATGCTACTCCAAAAGCCCACTTGTAACCTCTAGGGTCTTTGAAACACCCTTCTCTCAGAAAATCAATTCCCAAAATACAAGGTGCGTCAGGTCCGGTCACAACTGTATGCTTCCTCCACTCTTTACCTGTAAACTTTTATCAACCTCCACCTTAGTTAACTCTTGAGATCCACCAGTGACTCCCAGAATAGTTATGGCTTCTGATCCCTGATAATTTGATGACATTATGGTGCATTGAGCCCCTGTGTCAACCAAGGCCCTGTACTTCTGAAATTGTGAAGTGCCAGGCCACTGGATGTACACATCCCAATAAATTCTGTTATCTCTGTTACCCCTCTCCTCCCTCTGGCGGGAGGCAGGGCACCCCTAGTTATGGGGAACATGCCCACATGTGCAATGAGCACAGTGTGCAGTGTTAGAACTGGAGCCACTGTTGGAGCTATTAGAGTTGTCCTGGGAAATTGTGGAAGTAACAGCTACCCTTCTGGTATTGCTACCTCGGGTTCTGCCACTTTGCAGTTCCCTCAGTCTCCTGAAAAGATTAGCAGTTGGTTGACCATCCCATCTGTTCATGTTCTCACCAAACTGATCACACAGAGTTATCCAAATACTCGCACGTGATTGCCTTGGTGGTCTGCTTTGGTTTGATCTGTTTTGGAATGACCTGTTTTGGAATGACATCCTTGGAGGACGCCTATTCCTCACAGAGGAAACCTGTATCCATCTGGAGGAAGAATTGGAATTATTTCTCTGTGCCAATCGGGAGATGGTATTTTTAAATTCATCCTTCAGCTCTTTCATGCAATTCTCAATTTTTCCAGACAGAGTTTCAATGGCTGAAACCAGAGAAACACATGTCATGCTATCTTCCAATTGTCTCATTTGATCAGTGAATTGGCCAACCGTAGGAGGAGCTCTGCCATAGTTTCTTGCCACAATTCTGATTGCCAGAATATTTGCATAATTGGGAGGAGCAAGTTTGATGAGCTTTTTAGCAAGACCAGTTCCTACAGGAATTTCATCAGGATTCAGAGTCTCATGGCCACCATAGAATACCTCTCCAACAGCAAATTCTCTCAGACACTTAATTCCCTCATCTATGGTAGTCCAGGGTTTAGGATTCCATGGAAGATCATCTCGGGAAGGATATGTCATGAGAGTTGCCATTAAAAGGCGTATCCAGAGAGTAACCTTACTGAGAGTCCTGCCTAGATGTCTATCTATTCCATTATCCTTTGAGAGAGTTCCTAGTTGAGCTGCTGATTTGTCTCCAACTACCAGAGCTGGAGCACCTGTATCATAACATCTACCAAGCCAAGCTAGGATTGGCTCCTTATCTGCTCTGATATAATCTTTACACACAATCCGCAATTCTTCGTGCGGTGACGAACAGTTGCCTATATCATCCTCTTTCTCCTCTGCCTCCTGTTCCTCAACTTGTTGTCCCATTAATCTTACTGTCACTCTCCTAAGAATCTCTTTAAGGTCAGGAGTACCACCTCTAGTTGTTCTCCTATCAGCAATTTGCCCTGCATCTCCATCCAGTGATGATCTCAATAATTCAGCTATATCTTTAAGACAAACCTTTTCCTCCAACTCAGCAGGGTCTCTTTGAGCAGAAGTTCCCTCACCAGCATCAGCATCCTGCTGCTCTCCCCCATCAGCATCTGTATCAGCTTTGCCCTTTCCACTTCTCGTTTTTAAAACAGCTACCTGCTTAACTGGAGCTGTGTCTGGATTTACAGCTGCCTTAATAGAAGCTGACAGGTTTTGAGACGAATCAGCTGCTGTGGAGGACACTTCCAGTCCTGCCGAAGAAGAAGGAGGAAATGGCTTTGCCTCGTTAATGGCTGCCGAGGACGTGGGAGCCGCCATGTTAGGAGCTGCCACTGCCGCTGGCTGATTGCCAGAGCCACCAACAGCACCATTCAGAGCAGCCTTTCTGATGGGCTTTTTAGTGCTATCTTTGACTGATACAGATTCTGCACTCTCCTCATCACTAGATATCTCTGGGGTAGAGTTAGAGCTGTGCTTTCTCCGTTTCGATCTACGCTTAATTACAAAGCAAGCTTTAGCCACTTTTTTCTCACGATACAGAGCATATAACAAGTACGCAATCACCGTCACCAGCAGCAGATTTAAACACGTCAAATAAATCTTCTTTGGATCCCAGCCATCACTTAAAACAACCCTTTCGCCTGCCGGGATCTTAAACTCCTTTATCTCTATGGGCAGAGTGCTAGAGGTCACATTCCCGTATCTGTTAAGCCAAAAGAATCCCAGGCACCGGTCGTAATGAAGCTGAATCTTATACTTAAACCATAAATACAATTTATACATCAAGTATCTGCCTAAGCGATCGAAAATCAATCCCATGAAGTACTTGTTGACCAGTACCGAACAAACTGAAAAGACCAAATGCTCTAAAATCCAAAACACTTTCATGTTTGCAACCCCGACTCGAGCAGACAATAAATCAAGCAACCTTTTAGCCCTGCTTCTGGACAGCAATTATCCACAAGCCGTGCATTGGGGGCCAATTAAAAAATGTATGTGGTGGGGTAGGGAGGTTCCCCCCACACACACAAAAGAATCCACAGCTAACTCAGCCGGAGAAGCAGATGAAAGCTATATTTACAAGCAGAAAATGGAATGCAATGAATATGTACAAAAACATACAATATTTACAATATATACAGAAATATACAGCAATGTATGTAATACAGGAGACCTTTCCTCAACCCCCCTGTGGCCAGGGGGGGTTCGGCCTGTCCCTCCCTTCTCCCTCCCTACCTCCCCTTTTTTCCCGAAAGGGTTAGAGAGAAAGAGAAAGGAAGGCAATTAAAAGGGTAAAACTCTGGTAAGCTCAAAGCGAATGCAAGAGTTAGTTTTCTTATCTGGTTAGCAAAGTCGTCCCTGCATAGCAAGCTGTTGCTTCAGAGAGAAGAAACAGGCCAGCTCACAGTACAGGGAGAAGAAGAGACTGCCCCCAGACTGACAGACTAAGCTCAAAGGTACAGCTGGATTCTATCAATGAAATTGGTTTAGCATATCTTTGTTTTCATTCTAATATCAAAACATTCAGCCAGAGTGTTCAGAAAGTGTCCATTTCTTAAAGGCACAGCCTAAACCGGTCACACTGGGCTCGGCCCTCCAGCCACTTCCTAACCCAGTGCAGAGTGTTGCTGTCCAAGCCATGAGCTGACAGCTTAGCCAGCAGTTTGCTGTGGGGGACGGTGTCAAAGGCCTTGCTGAAGTCCAGGTAGACCACATCCACAGGCCTCGCCACATCCACCAGGCGGCTCACCTGATCATAGAAGGAGATTAGGTTGGAGAGGCAGGGCCTGCCCTTCCTAAATCCATGTTGGCTGGACCTGAGCCCTTGGCCATCCTGCAGGTGCGCAGTTATTTCCACCAAGATAATCTGCTCCATCATTTTCCCTGGCACTGAGGTCAGGCTGACAGGCCTGTAGTTTCCAGGTTCCTCCATCTGACCCTTCTTATGGATGGGGATCACACTGGCCAGTTTCCAGTCATCTGGGACCTCAACGGTCAGCCAGGACTGGAGGAAAATGATGGAGAGCAGCTTGGCCAGCTCATCTGCCAGCTCTCTCAGGACCCTAGGGTTGATTCCATCTGGTCCCATGGACTTGTGAGTGTCCAAGTGGCTCAACAGGTCTCGAACTAATTCCTCATGGATTTCCAGGGCATTACACTGCTCCCTGACCCCATCACCCAGCTCAGGAGGCCACTCGTCCTGAACTCCTCCTGCCTTGCTGTTAAACATTGAGGCAAAGAAGGTATTCAGGACCTCAGCCTTTTCCTCATCTTCAGTCACAGTGTTCCCCTTCAGGTCCAATAAGGAGTGGATGTTCTTCTTGCTCCTCTTCTTAGTGTTAATATATTTGTAAAAATGCTTTTAATTATCTTTCACAGAGTTCTAACTGGGCCTTTGCCTCTCTAATTTTTTCCTACATAATCTAACAACTTCCTTAAACATATCAGGAGAAGTCTTCCCTTTCTTCCAAAGGTGATACACCCCCTTTTTTTTTCCCTTAATTCCTCCAGGAGCTGCTTGCTCATCCAGGCCAGTCGCCTTCCCCGCTGGCTCATCTAGCAACCAGCACCAGAACAAGGGGACACAGTCTCAAGCTGCAACAGTGGAAGTTTAGGCTCGAGGTGAGGAGAAAGTTTCTCACCGAGAGAGTTATTCATCATTGGAATGGGCTGCCCAGGGAGGTGGTTGAGTTGCCATCCCTAGAGGTGTTCAAGAGGGGACTGGATGTGGCACTTGGTGCCATGCTCTAGTCATGAGGTCTGTGGTTGCAGGTTGGACTTGATGATCTTCGAGGTCTCTTCCAACCTTGGTAATACCGTGATACTGTGATACTGTGATACTGTGATCTTTCGGCGCATAGGAACTGCCAGTTCCTGTCCCTTCAAGAGCTCCTGTTTGAAGTAGGTCCAACCATCCTGAACCCCTCGGTTCTTGAGGGCTGATACCCAAGGAACTTTGCAAGTAAGTTTCTTAAATAGGCTGAAGTTTGCCCTCTGGAAGTCCAAGGTGAGGGTTCTGCTAGTGCTCCTCCCTATCTTCCTGCATATTGAAAACTTCACTATTTTGTGGTCACTGCACCCTAGGCAGCCTCCCACCGTCGCATCTCCCACCAGCCCTTCTCTATTGGAGAACAGCAGGTCAAGCAGAGCCTGACTCCTGGTAGGCTCACTTAACAGCTGCATCAGGAAGCTGTCCTCTATGTGCTCCAGGAATCTTCTGGACTGCCTTCTCACTGCTGAATTAAGTTCCCAGCAGATATCCAGCAGGTTCAAGTCACCCACAAGGACAAGATCTGATGATCTTGAGACAGCCTCCAATTGCTTATAGAATAATTCATCTGCCTCCTCATCCTGGTTGGGTGGTCTATAACAGACTCCAACCAGGATGTCAGATTTGTTAGGCCTCCCTCTGATTTTAACCCACAGGCTCTCAATCCCTTCATCCTGCACTTCAAGCTCTGTGGCAGAGAGTGACTCCCTAATATACAGAGCCACCCCTCCTCCTCTTGGCACTTGCTTGTCTCTCCTAAAGAGCCTGTAACCCCCAGTGTAGCACTTCAATCGTGCTTGTTATCCAACCATATTTCTGAGATGGGAAGTATATCATAGTCACCCTGGTGGAGCAGGACTTCCAGCTCCTCTTGCGTATTGCCCATGCTGTGTGCATTGGTGTACATGCACTTCAGCTGGGTTCTCGTCTTCTCAATTAACCCTAATTTGTGCCCCATTCTTTCCTCTTCAGATAGACTGATTTCCTCACCCACCCCCTTCAGACCTAGTTTAAAGCCTTCTTAATGAGCCCTGCCAACTCTAGTGCTAGGACTCTCTTACCCTTTCTAGATAATTGCACCCCATCAGGACCCAGCAGGTAGGGTGCAGTAAAAGTTTCCCCATGATCAAAGAAGCCAAAATTCTGCTGGTGGCACCAGCCCCTGAGCCAATTGTTGACGGCATGGGTTCTCCTATTCCTCTCAGTGTACACCCCTGCCACTGAGGGAACTGAGCAGAACACCATTGATGAGCTCTGCCCCATCAATCAATTGTCCAAGGGCCTTGAATTCCTTTTTAATCGCCCTGGTGCCCTTCTTGTCAATTTCGTCACTCCCAGCTTGTATTACCAGCAAAGGGTAATAGTCAGAGGGCTGGATCAGCTTTGAGAGTCTCCTTGTGATGTCCCTTACCTGTGCCCCGGATAGGGAGCAGACCTCCCTGTGGGATGGGTTGGGACGACATATGGGTCCCTCAGTGCCTCCCAGGAGAGAGTCCCCAAAAACTATAACCCTCCTCATTTTCTTTATGGAGCTGGTTGTTATAGTTGGTGGGGACCGCTTGGCCTTAGGCTCCTCCCCAGATGGCTGCTCCTCAGCCCTCTCATCCCCACTGCCCTTGGCCTGCAGGGCCTCATACTTATTATGCAAGGGCAGCGGAGGAGGAGCAGAGGGCCAGGATGGATTTCCCTTGCCACCCCTGGCAGGGACCTGTATCCATGTGTCCCTGTTTCCCGGGACCCTTCCCTCAGCAGGGAAGATCTGCAGAGCCTTCTCCCACATATCTAACTCCCTTTCACTTTCCCTTATTGACCTGAGCCTAGATACCTCCTCCTTCATCTTGGCCACTTCATCCTCCAGCTCTGCCACCAGACTGAGGAGAAAGTTCACCTGGTCACACCTGACACAGGTGTTCTCTCTTTCCCCCTCTATTCCAAGTGCCAGTCTGAAGCACTCTCTGCAGCTGGCAGCCTGGACTCCTGCATGCTGGTGCAGCAACTCTGTCTGGGTAGATACTGTTTCCTTAGACTTTGTCCGAGTGACAACCATGGTTCAGGGTTTGATTAAAAAAAAAAATTTTTTTTTTTTTTTCATGTGAGCAGCAGGAGGGCTCTCAAGTCAAAATGGTGTCACCTGCACAGCCCGGGCGGGATTTAAACCTCCTGCTGCTGACATCACACTCCTGACCCTGAGCAGGCTCGTGAGAGGACGATCCTGCTGGACCTCCCTGCCAACCAGGTGGTCCTCCCGTCCAGCAAAGCCCCAAAAAGAAATGAAAAGCCAGGCAGAAAGCTCACGGTTCAAGCAGAGCAGTCATGACTGCTGTTTCCGGTCAGCTCTCAAGCCAAAATGGAATGAGGAAGCAGGTAATTTTTATTCTAAAGTGAGACTAAAAATAGCAGCACAAGGTTGCTGCTGAATTTCCACTATATCTCAAATCAAATAAATGCAATTAAAAAAAATATTAAAAAAGCATTTTGAACTACTTGGGGTGAACAGATGTTGAAGTCATACAATGCTGATCAGCTAGAACTTATGCACTGAGGATTAAAAGTGCAAAACTCATTTTCTCTGAGTGATCATGGAACAGTGCATTTTGTTCCTGAAAGAAAAGTTAAGTTTTATATAGTGTATATGGCATAGATTGCTATTAATTAGCTGTATTTTTGCTAAAGAGGCTGTAATTATAGACTACAATTCATCTGTGCACTCTTATAGACACATTAAAAATACGGAACAAATGATGTGGTCTCTTCCTAAATGACCAACTCTGCATGTATCACATCCAGAACAACTTCCTCACCTTGCCTGTGTGACCAGTTTAGGCTGTGCCTTTAAGAAAGGGACACTTTCTGAACACTCTGGCTGAATGTATTGAAAACAAAGATATTCTAAACTAATTTCATTGGTGGATTTGGTATAATGCAACTTTTAGTTTTGGGTTCAGTCTGTTTGGAGTCAGTCTGTTCTTCTCTCTGTCCTGTGAGCTGGCCTGCTTCTCTCTCGCTGAAGCAACCGCTGCGGAGCAGAGTGACCTTGGATTAACAGAGCTAACCAGATAAGAAAACTAACTCTTGCATTCGCTTTGAGCTAACAGAATTTTCCCCTGTAATTACCTTTCTCTCTCTCTCTAACCCTTTTTGGGAAAAAAAGGGGAGGTAGGGAGGGAGAAGGGGGATAGCAGCCGGGGGGCACCCCCTCGTCCAGCTGTGGGTCTTCTGTATTACATACATTGCTGTATATTCCTGTATATATTGTAGATATTGTATATTTTTGTGCATATTCATTGCCTTCCATTTTCTGCTTGTAGATATAGCTTTCATCTGCTTCTCCGGCTGAGTTAGCTGTGGAATCTTTTTGTGTGTGGGGGGGAACTTTTTCACCCTACCACAGCCTGGAATTAGGAACTGATCCTATTTGACACATGTTGAAAGAAAAACTGGTACAACTTTTCTTTAGTTTTTCAAAGTCAACTACTGCATCTCTTCACCTCTAAAATCAGTCTGAAATGCACCAACAGGCACCAGAGGAGACAGAAAAGTAAATTTTTTAATATTTTTTTTAATTTAAAATTTCCTCTATCAGTCTTTTTGTTCTGTTCCTTATGTGTAGCTTTTTCTCCTTCCTGTTCCTGAGAGCAATTATTTTTAGTGCCATTCTCTAATGAAACTACTTTTATTAATTGCACAAATAGCAAAACAATGCATGTACCTGAATTAAATGTTAAAGATAGGGAACAAATAGACCAACAGCTATTTTTCCTTTTCTTTTCAGTCCTAACATATTAATTATTCTTTTACTTAGAAAAAAAGAGTTATGCACTATAGGAATTATGTTATCTGCTGATAAAGTTCGAGTGGAATCCATGTTTCTAACAGCCTCTTATGTCTCTTTTTTTTTTCCTAAGAATGGATGTAAAAAAAAAAGGTATAAAATTTTTACATCCAAATATTTCAATGGTTATGCTTCCTGTGCCTTATGTCCTCATCAATTTCTTACATCTACTTCTATTTGTTCCTTTTCCAAAGATTTTGGCCACTAATTAGGAAAACAAAACAACAATCCCCCTTATCTTTTGGTAATTAATCTTACCACTACAGCCAATAAGCTAATTAGAAACACTGAAGAATACAGAATAGAATGCATAGAGGGGGAGGGTTAAGCCATAATTATAGGGTTCTGCTAATCACAGACAGGAAAACTGGTTTATGTTTTGGTAAATGGAAATGGAAAAATCCAGTCTTGTGATGGTTAAAATCTAAGGAAGGCAGTAAGTTATGATGTGATGTGGTGTAAAAACACTTCACTCCTTGCCAGGAGGGTTTTACTGAAGAAGTGAAAATGCTAATTGAAGACTATTTTCTATTTTTCAGGAAGGAGGTGTCAGGGTTTTTTTTGTGGCTTTGTTCTGTATGGATGTACATGTGTTGGTAGTAGAGGCTAGGGTCTACTGCCTGTCTGACACTTCACCCAGTTCCATTAGTGATGTTTGTGGTGCCTCCAGGAAAACATGTTTAAGAAAGGGGAGAACACTTCATGGCTGTTTGCAAGAGAAAGGAGTGAGGAAAAATGTGAGAAACCATTCTGCAGACACCAAGATCAGTGAAGAAGGATGGGGAAGAGGTGCTCCAGAGACAGAGCCAAGATTTTCCTGCAGCCTGTGGAAAGGCTGAGATGAAGCAGGGTGTTCCCCTGCAGCCCACAGGACCATGGCACAGCAGATATCCACAAGGAAGCCTTCAGAAGACCCTACACAGCAGCAGATAGATATTCCCTGGAGGAAGCTGCATCCAGTGTAGAGCCAACACTGAAGCAAGCTCCTGGCAGGAGGTACACCCTATGGAAAGGAGCTCATGTAGGGGCAGGGGAAGACTATGAGGAAAAAGGAATGGCATAGAGGAACTGTTATGAACTGAATGTAACTCCCATTCCTTATCACCCTTGCACAGTTCAGGGCAGGCTGAAATCAAAGATTTGAGAAAGAAGGAATTAAGTTTAGCCTGGGAAGAAGGGGTGGAGAGATTCTTTTTTTTTTTAATCTTAAGATCCATATCTATTTTAATTGTCAAGAAATTATACTATTTTTCCTGAAGTCAGTTATGTTTCATTTATAACAGTGATAGATACAGGATCTCTCTGTATTTATCTCAGTCCATGAGCTCTTTCATCTTATTTGTTACCCCTCTCCTATTGAACAGGGAGAGTGAGAGGGAGTCTGGAAGATGGCTAAGGTCAAAACATCACAGCAACATAACCCTCATCCAGATCATCAATAAAGATATTAAAGAGCATGGGGCCCAGCACTGATCCCGTGGGGGACAACACTAGTGACTGGCTGCCAGCTGGATATGGCACCATTCACCACCACTCCCTGGGCTCAGCCCTCCAGCCACTTCCTAACCCAGCATAGAGTGCTCCTGTCCACTCCCTGGGCTCAGCCCTCCAGCCACTTCCTAACCCAGCATAGAGTGCTCCTGTCCAAGCCACGAGCTGACAGCTTGGCCAGGAGTTTGCTGTGGGGGATGGTATCAAAGGCCTTGCTGAAGTCCAGGTAGACTACATCCACAGGCCTCCCCACATGCACCAGGCAGCTCACCTGATCATAGGAGGAGATCAGGTTGGTGAGCCAGGACCTGCCCTTCCCTAATGCATGCTGGCTGGGCCTGATCCCTTGGCCATCCTGTAAGTGCTGTGTGATTGCCCTCAGGATGACCTGTTCCATAATCTTGCCTGGCACTGAGTTCACGCTGACAGGCCTGTAATTCCCTGGCTCATCCAACTGGCCCTTTTTGTAGATATCACGTTGGCCAACTTCCAGTCATCTGGGACCTCTCCAGTAAGCCCGGACTGTTGAAAAATTATGGAGAGTGGCTTGGCAGCTCATCTGCCAGCTCCCTCAGCATCCTAGGATGGATCCCAGCTGGTCCCATGGACTTGCAGGGATCCAAGTGGCTAAGCAGGTCTCTAACTACTTCCTTCCCTGCCTCCATCTTCCAGCTCAGGAGGCCAGTTATCTGGAAGACAAGCAATCTTACTATTAAAAATTGAGGCAAATAAGGTGTTAAGTACCTGTGGTGGTTTAGGCAGGGTGCTGGCCCAGATGCCACTGCACAGGCCACACCTGGGAGGTCCCAAATGGGGTCCCAGCCTAGTGGGTGGTCAAAGAAGCCCGGTATTTCACCCATAATGCCCTGCTCACATATAAAACATGAAGCATGGGGTCTTCTCTTCCTCTTTCATCCCTCGCCACTGCCTAGGTAAATGTGGTGAAGGCACATTCTGCCCAGATACTAGATCTGGTCCCAGCATGTGGACAGGTTTCCCCTCCTTCAGGAGGAAGACAAAAGCCAAGGCATTAGCCAGCCCAGCACGCATTCAGCGCATGCAGTGCTTTTGCAATTACCAAGTATGGGCATAATTCTAGCTTCACGCTTTCTATAGGCTGAAGCCAGTTGTCTATGAGAGTGCCCATTGGTCAAACCCAGCCTCGAGGAATCTAGAAGTATTATCCCTGTTGGTAAACAAGTTGCCTCCTCTTTCACTTTGTCTCTGTACTTGCTCGAGAGAACAGCTCTCAAGCCACAGCCTCTGCCATTGAGCTTGTTGTTACCTTCTATCATACATGCACGCATACTGAAGCCTCTGCATCATGAGAAGCACTCCAGAGGGAGGACCTTCGCTGAGCCCGAGAAGCCAGTGTCGTTACAGCCAGTCGTACTGATCTGAAGAGCCCATCATGCTATTGGAGGACTGGACTAGCCCCCGAGGGTAGAGATCTGCCCAGTTGTCGGGGAGAAGGGACTTGATAGAGACTGAGTCCACATATACCTAGCTCCTGGGACTATTCCGAGCATCCCGTTGTTCCTTTAAGCCCAATAGCGCATTCTCTCTCCAAGGCTGTTTGCCTCAGCCCCGAGACCCATCGCCACAGGGCCAACCCCATAGCTATCGTCCGACCAGGAACCCCTGAGCCCGCCTACCGGCAACCGTTGCCCCGCTCTGCCGTGCAAGGTGACTCCCAGGGCCGACCCCACAGGCCAAACCCGACCAGGGCCTATCCCTATTGTCTGGAGGGAACCGACTGAGTCCTGAAGGGAACCTGCTTTGGAACTAAGCCCAGGTTCCAGCATCCCCTCTCCACTGCTGCGGAGAGAGGAAACAGTACCCAACGCTACCGTACAATTTGACTAGGAACCGGTCCAGCAGCAGTAGTCGGCCAGACCCCCACCTTGCTACAAACAACAGCTACAGAGTATCTTCCATGTGCTTTCCATGCACTAGGACTCAGTTCAAAGTATCCGCGCGTAGCAGAGTAATCGCTGATGCACAGAAAGATTGTAATATTGTTGTATATAGCTAGAAGCCGCCCGCATTCTGCTGAGTCGCCATTTAGTGGCCAAGCGGCAGAACTGCACCCTTCATTATATAAAACATAGAGATAGTCTGTAGATAGTTTAATTAAGTTCTAATCATAATACTAAGCCACTTATGGAATGTATTTCATCACTAGAACATGTATATGAGATGGTGAATTTTTCAATTTACAGGGAGATAGGGAGGACCACAAACAGAACCTTCACCTTGGACTTCCGGAGGGCAAACTTCAGCCTGTTTAGGAAACTTATCTGCAAAGTTCCCTGGGTATCAGCCCTCAAGAACCAAGGAGTCCAGGAGGGTTGGACCTATTTTAAACAGGAGCTCTTGAAGACACAGGAACTGGCGGTTCCCATCTGCCGAAAGATGACCCGGCGGGGAAGTCGACCAGCCTGGATGAGCAAGCAGCTCCTGGAGGAACTAAGGGAAAAAAGAGGCTGTATCACCTTTGGAAGGAGGGGAAGGCTTCTCGAGGTATGTTTAAGGAAGTTGTTAGATTATGTAGGAAAAAAATTAGAGAGGCAAAGGCCCAGTTGGAGCTGAGGCTGGCCACCTCAGTGAAGGACAATAAAAAGCACTTTTACAACTATGTTAATGCCAAAAAGAAGGACAGGAAGAACCTGCACTCCCTATTGGACCTGGAGGGGAACATGGTGACTAAAGACGAGGAAAAGGCTGAGGTCCTGAACACCTTCTTTGTCTCAATGTTTAACAGTGAGGCAGGAGGAGTTCAGGATGAGTGGCCTCCTGAGCTGGGTGATGGGGTCAGGGAGCAGTGTAATGCCCTGGATATCCATGAGGAATTAGTTTGGGACCTGCTGAGCCACTTGGACACTCACAAGTCCGTGGGGCCAGATGGGATCCATCCTAGGGTCCTGAGAGAGCTGGCAGATGAGCTGGCCAAGCTGCTCTCCATCATTTTCCTCCAGTCCTTGCTGACCGGTGAGGTCCCAGATGACTGGAAACTGGCCAGTGTGGTCCCCATCCACAAAAAGGGATGGATGGAGGAACCTGGAAACTACAGGCCAGTCAGCCTGACCTCAGTGCCAGGGAAAATGATGGAGCAGATTATCCTGGTGGCAATAACTGCACACCTGCAGGATGGCCAAGGGCTCAGGTCCAGCCAACATGGATTCAGGAAGGGCAGGCCCTGCCTCTCCAACCTGATCTCCTTCTATGATCAGGTGACCCACCTGGTGGATGTGGGGAGGCCTGTGGATGTGGTCTACCTGGACTTCAGCAAGGCCTTTGACACCGTCCCCCACAGCAAATTGCTGGCTAAGCTGTCAGCTCGTGGCTTGGACAGCAACACTCTGTACTGGGTTAGGAACTGGCTGGAGGGCCGGGCCCAGAGAGTGGTGGTCAATGGTGCCACCTCCAGCTGGAGGCCAGTCACCAGTGGTGTCCCCCAGGGATCAGTGCTGGGCCCCATCCTCTTCAATGTCTTCATTGACGATCTGGATGAGGGCATTGAGAGAGTCATCAGCAAATTTGCAGATGACACCAAGTTAGGAACAGATGTTGGTCAGTTAGAGGCTAAAAGGGCTCTGCAGAGGGACCTCGAGCGACTGGACCGATGGGCGGAGTCCAATGCGATGGCATTCAACAAGTCCAAGTGCCGGGTGCTGCACTTTGGCCACCTGGGCACACTGCAGGTTTATGTTCAGCCTACCATCAACCAGTACCCCCAGGTCCCTCTCTACCTGGCTGCTCTCCAGCCACTCTGACCCCAGCCTGTAGAACTGCATGGCATTGTTGTGGCCAGTGTGTAGAACCCGGCACTTGGATGTGTTCAATCTCATGCCATTGGATTCTGACCATCTGACCAACCTGTCGAGGTCCCTCTGCAAAGCCTCTCGACCTTGCAGCAGATCAACTCCTGCCCCCAGCTTGGTGTCATCCGCAAATTTACTGATGATGGACTCAATGCCCTCATCCAGGTCATTGATAAAGATATTAAAGAGCATGGGGCCCAGCACTGATCCTTGGGACACACCACTAGTGAACAGGCCACCAGATGGATGTGGTATCATTCACCACCACTCTCTGGGTTCGGCCCTCCAGCCAGTTCCTATCTCAATGCAGTGTGCTCCCTTCCAAGCCATGGGCTGATAGCTTGGCCAGGAGTTTGCTGTGGGGGATGGTATCAAAAGCCTTGCTGAGGTCCAGGTAGACCACATCCACATCCACCAGGCAGGTCACCTGATCATAGAAGGAGATCAGGTTGGTCAGGCAGGACCTGCCCTTCCTAAATCCATGCTGGCTAGGCCTGATCCCTTGGCCATCCTGTAAGTGCTGTGTGATTGCACTCAAGATGACCTGTTCCATAATCTTTTCTGGCACTGAGGTCAGGCTGACAGGCCTATAATTCCCTGGCTGGTCCAACCGGCGCTTCTTGTAGATGGGCACCACGTTGGCCAGCTTCCAGTCATCTGGGACCCCTCCTGTGAGCCAGGACTGCTGCAAAATGATGGAAAGTGGCATGGCCAGCTCATCTGCCAGCTCTCCCAGCACCCTAGGATGCATCCCAGTCTCGAGGTGAGGAGGAAGTTCTTCACCGCTAGAGTCATTCGCCATTGGAATAGGCTGCCCAGGGAGGTGGTGGAGTCACTGTCCCTGGAGGTGTTCAAGAAGGGATTGGACATGGCACTTGGTGCCATGGTCTAGTCATGAGGTCTGTGGTGACAGGTTGGACTCAATGACCTTTGAGGTCTCTTCCAACCTTAGTGATACTGTGATACTCGGATACTGTGATCCCATCTGGTCCCATGGACTTGTGGGGATCCAAGCAGCTGAGGAGCTCTCTAACTCTCTCTTCCTGGAACAGAGGGAAAACTATGCTCCTCCCTGGCTCCTTCTGCCAGCTCTGCAGGCCACATGTCTGGAAGACACTCTGTCCTGCTAGTAAAAATTGAGGCAAAGAAGGTGTTAAGTACCTCTGCCTTTTCCTCATCCTTTGTTACATCATTCCCCTCCATGTCAACCAAGGAGTGGAGGTTGTCCTTGCCCTTCTTCTTGCTATTAATATATTTATAGAAGGACTTTTTGTTGTCCTTCACAGCAGAGGCCAGTCTACACTCCAAATAGGCTTTTGCCTCCCTAATTTTCTTCCTACATGACCTAGCAACATCCTAAAACATTCCATGGATTGCCTCACCTGTCTTCCAAAGATGGTACACCCTCTTTTTTTTCCCTTAGTTCTATTAGAAGTTCATTGTCCATCCAGGCTGGCCGTCTGCCCCAGCGGCTCATCTTCCAGCACACTGGCACAGCCTGTTCCTGCGCCTTCAAGAGTTCTTCCTTGAAGCAGGTCCGGCTCTCCTGGACCCCTTTGATTTTAAGGGCTGTTTCCCAAGGAACCTTCTGAATTAGTTCCTTGAGTAACCTGAAGTCTGCCCTCTGCAAGTCCAGAGTGGAGGTCTTCTTTCTGCCCCTCTTAGCTTGGCTCCGACCACCACAACACCCACCAGCCCTTCCCTGTTGGTGAAGAGGAGGTCAAGCATAGCCTTACCCCTGGTAGGTTCGCGCAGCACCTGGGATAAGAAGCTGTCCTCCATGCACTCTAAGAACCTCCTAGACTGCCTCCTGTCAGCTGTGTTGAGGTACCAGCGGATATCAGGCAGGTTGAAGTCGCCCAAGACAATGAGGTCAGGTGATCTTGAGACAGCCTTAAGCTGCCTATTGAATGCTTCATCAACATCTTCCTCCTGGTTGAGTGGTCTATAACAGACTCCAACCAGGATGGGTGCCCTGATGGTCTTCCCTCTAATTCTCACCCACAAGCACTCAACCCAATCATCCCTGATCTCCAGTTCAATGGCATCTAGTGCCCCCCTGATATACACGACCACCCCTCCACCCCTTTCTTCTTTGCCTGTCTCTCCTGAAGAGCCTGTAGCCGTCAATTGCAGTGCTCCAGTCATGTAAGTCGTCCCACCATGTCTCTGTGATGGCAACTACATCATCACTTTCCTGCTGTAACAAAGCTTCCAGCTCCTTTGTTTGTTACCCATTGTGGTGGTGAGAGAAAGTTCTCCCCCACACACAAAGAGACCACAGCTAACTCAGTTGGAGAAGCAGAATGAATGTGCTACATTTACAAGCAGGAATGAAATGCAGTTAATATGTACTCAATATACAGTATTTGCAATATATATAGAAATACACAGCAATGAATGTAATACAGAAGACCTACAGCTGCAGGAGGGTGTGCCCCCAGCCCCTGTAGCCCCTCTCCTCCCTACCTCCCTTTTTTCCTAAAAAGGGTTAGAGAGAGAGAAAAAGGTAATTAAGAAGGAAATTCTGTTAGGTCCGGCAGCTGTTGCTTCAGAGAGAGAGAAAGAGACAGGCCCACAGGAACAGAGAGAACAGACTGAGACTGAGATTCAAACTGAACTAAAACTTAAAAGTTGCATTCTATCAATCTACCAATGAAATTAGTTTAGAATATCTGAATGTTTTTGTTATTATTCCAAAACATTCAGCCAGAGTGTTCCAGTAACTGTCCCTTTCCTAAAGGCACAACCTAAAATGGTCACAATCCACCCCTTCTAAGCAATTTCATTGGCTGTTTGTACTGTCCATCCAATCTAAAACAATATCTACAATTTGTAAGTAAAGTTCATAGTCCATTCCGGCTATCCTCAGGTGTAGATGATTCAGAAGTCCAAGAAAATCAGGAAACAAGAAAATGGAAAACAGTTTGTCTCTTCGCAAATGAAGTGAAGAAAAGGGAAACAGGGAAACAGGGAAGCAGGGACTCTCAGTTGACTCAGGGGTCTCAGGGTTCTCAAGGTTCGTGCACCATAGATTCCTCATAGATTCTTCCTTTGGGCGCGATGTATCTGTACAACACTCTGAAATTAAACTCTTTCAGCTAAAGTTAGATTTCTTTGTGGAATACACTGGATTTCACCATTCTCTTGCATTACACAATAGGTGTGACCCGGACCTTCAGCTGAAACCACCCCTCGGACAGGTTTAGCCTCTCCTGAGGGAGAAAATACCCAAACAGTTTTACCTAACAGATTCTTTTCTCTAACAACAGGAACTCTATCACCTTCTAATTTCTGTAGCAGATCTGAGTGTGCAGGTCCAGCTCGGTTCACTGAACCTCTACTATTTACCAGCCAGGTTGCTTGTGCTAAATGTTTTCCCCAGTTTTTCAAAGATCCACTCCCCATGGCTTTAAGAGTGGTCTTCAACAAACTGTTGTAGCATTCAATCTTCCCTGCAGCTGGTGCATAGTAGGGAATGTGGAATATCCACTCAATGCCGTGCTCTTTGGCCCAGTTCTATACAAGGTTGTTTTTGAAGTGAGTTCTGTTGTCTGACTCAATCCTCTCTGGAGTTCCGTGTCTCCACAGGATTTGTCTCTCCAGACTGAGAATGATATTGGGTGCAATTGCATGTGGAACTGCATAAGTTTCTAACCATCCAGTGTTTGCCTCTACCATAGAAAGCACATATTGCTTTCCAGAACGAGAACGGGGTAGAGTGATGTAGTCAACTTGCCAAGCTTCACCATACTTGTACTTGGACCATCTGTCACCATACCATAAGGGCTTAATTGTCTTTGCCTGCTTAATAGCAGCACAAATGTCAGTCATGGATGACTTGTGTGATAGTATCCATGGAAATGTCTATGGATCTGTCACAAGCCCACTGGTAGGTTGCATCTTGATGTCCTGACGAATCATGAGCCCACCAAGCTAAGAATATCTCACCTTGGTGTTTCCAATTGAGATTAAGATCAGAGTCCATGTCTACTTGAGAAACTCTTGCAGCTAAATCTGCCTGATGGTTGTGTTGCTGTTCCTCAGTAGCTTTGCTCCTAGGAATGTGAGCATCAGTGTGTCTCACTTACACTGGAATTCTCTTGATTCAATCACCAATGTCCTGCCATAGGTCAGCTGCCCAAATAGGCTTTCCTTTTCTCGGCCAAACATTCTTTTTCCAGTTCTTTAGCCAACCCCACAGAGCACTAGCTACCATCCAGGAGTCAGTGTAGAGATAAAGCTTTGGCCATCTCTCACGTTCAGCTACGTCGAGAGCTAGCTGGACAGCTTTTACCTCTGCAAATTGACTGGATTCTCCTTCTCCATCCTTTGCTTCTGCGACTCGGCGTGTTGGACTCCACACTGCAGACTTCCACCTTCGCTTGTTCCCAACAAGACGACAGGAACCGTCTGTGAACAAAGCATATTTCTTTTCATTATCAGATAGGTCATTGTAAGGAGGAGCTTCCTCAGCACGAATTACTCTCTCCTCTGGAGGTTTAGTACAGTTGGTACCTTCAGGCCAACTTGAGATCACCTCCACTAGACCAGGTCTTTCAAGATTTCCCATTTGAGCTCTCTGTGTTATCAGAGCCATCCACTTAGACCAGGTGGAATCTGTTGCATGATGTGGTGTGGAACCTTTGCCTTTGAACATCCAATTCAAAACTGGTAATCTGGGAGCTAAGAGAAGTTGTGATTGAGTTCCAATTACTTCAGAAGCTGCTTTTACTCCTTCATAGGCAGCTAGAATCTTCTTCTCTGTTGGAGTATAATTAGCCTCTGAACCTCTGTAACCTCGACTCCAGAAACCAAGAGGTCGTCCACGTGTCTCACCTGGAGCTCTTTGTCACAAGCACCAGGTTGGACCATTGTCACTTGCAGCCGTGTACAAAATGTTCTTAATGTCTGGACCATCTTGGACAGGTCCCAGACCCATTGCTTGCACTACCTCTTGCTTTATCTGGTCAAAAGCTGCTTGTTGTTCAGGTCCCCAGTGGAAGTGGTTTCTCTTTTGAGTCACATCATACAGAGGTTTCACAATCTGACTGTATCCAGGAATGTGCAGTCTCCAAAATCCCATTATCCCTATGAAACGTAGAGTTTCTTGCTTGTTCATGGCATTTGCCATGGTAGAGACTCTGTTTACCACATCCACTGGAATGTGTCGGCGTCCATCCTGCCACCGCACTCCCTGAAACAGAATCTCTCTGGCAGGTCCTTTCACCTTATCTCACTTGATGGCAAAACCTGCATTCAGAAGAATGTCAATGATTTTGTTACCTTTCTTGAAGACTTCTTCAGCAGTTTTTACCCCAGATGATGAAATTATCGCTGAACTGGATGTGTTCTGGAGCACCACCTTCCTCCAGAGCATCCTGGATCACTGCATGACAGATGCTGGAGCTGTGGATCC
The DNA here is from genome assembly GCA_033816785.1 of Picus viridis. NCBI lineage: Eukaryota > Metazoa > Chordata > Aves > Piciformes > Picidae > Picus > Picus viridis. The sequence goes on from CM066566.1 coordinate 24,154,850, forward strand.
AGCCCATTGGCAATCTGTTGAAAGTGTACTGGATTCCTCTCCAGGTGAAAGCAAACTGAGGCCTGCATTCCTCTGCTATGGGAATAGAGAAGAAGGCATTAGCAATGTCTATGGTAGCATACCATTTGGAATTTAATGTCCTGTATCTCGTGTTATCCCACAACTGCCAATTCATTAGAAAGCTCAGGTCTAACAGACAGCTTCAGCTTTTGTCCATCAATTTCTACAGATGCTACTCCAAAAGCCCATTTGTAACCTTTAGGGTCTTTGAAACACCCTTCTCTCAGAAAATCAATTCCCAAAATACAAGGTGCGTCAGGTCCGGTCACAACTGTATGCTTCCTCCATTGTTTACCTGTTAAACTTTTATCAACCTCCACCTTAGTTAACTCTTGAGATCCACCAGTGACTCCCAGAATAGTTATAGCCTCTGATCCCCGATAATTTGATGGCATTATGGTGCACTGAGCTCCTGTGTCAACCAAGGCCCTGTACTTCTGATATTGTGAAGAGTCAGGCCACTGGATGTACACATCCCAATAGATTCTCTTATCTCTGTTATCACTCTGCTCCCCCTGGCGGGAGGCAGGGCACCCCTAGTTATGGGGAATATGCCCACATGTGCAATGAGCACAGTGTGCAGTGTTAGAACTGGCGCCACTGTTGGAGCTATTAGAGTTGTCCTGGGAAACTGTAGAAGTAACAGCTACCCTTCTGGTATTGCTACCTCGGGTTCTGCCACTTTGCAGTTCCCTCAGTCTCCTGAAAAGATTAGAAGTTGGTTGACAATCCCATCTGTTCATGTTCTCACCAAACTGATCACACAGAGTTATCCAAATACTCGCACGTGATTGCCTTGGTGGTCTGCTTTGGTTTGATCTGTTTTGGAATGACCTCCTTGGAGGACGTCTATTCCTCACACATGAAACTTGTATCCATCTGGAAGAACAATTGGAATTATCTCTTTGTGTCAATTGGGAAATGGTATTTTTAAATTAATCTTTCAGCTCTTTCATGCAATTCTCAATTTTTCCAGACAGAGTTTCAATGGCTGAAACCAAAGAAACACATGTCATACTATCTTCCAATTGTCTCATTTGATCAGTGAATTGGCCAACCGTAGGAGGAGCTCCGCCATAGTTTCTTGCCACAATTCTGCTTGCCAGAATATTTGCATAATTGGGAGGAGCAAGTTTGATGAGCTTTTTAGCGAGACCAGTTCCTACAGGAATTTCATCAGGATTCAGAGTCTCATGGCCACCATAGAGTACCTCTCTGACAGCAAATTCTCTCAGACACTTAATTCCCTCATCTATGGTAGTCCAGGGTTTAGGATTCCATGGAAGATCATCTCGGGAAGGGTATCTCATGAGAGCTGCCATTACAAGGCGTATCCACAGAGTAACCTTACCGAGAGTCCTGCCTATATGTCTATCTATTCCATTTTCCTTTGAGAGAGTTCCTAGTTGAGCTGCTGACTTGTCCCCCACTATTAGAGCTGGTGCACCTGTATCATAACATCTACCAAGCCAAGCTAGGATTGGCTCCTTATCTGCTCTGATGTAATCCTTACGCACATTTCAAATTTCTTTGCGCGGTGAAGAACAGTTCTGAATATCATCCTCTTTCTCCTCTGCCTCCTGTTCCTCAACTTGTTGTCCCATTAATCTTACTGTCACTCTCCTAAGAATCTCTTTAAGGTCAGGAGTACCACCTCTAGTTGTTCTCCTATCAGCAATTTGCCCTGCATCTCCATCCAGTGATGATCTCAATAACTCAGCTATATCTTTAAGACAAACCTTTTCCTCCAACTCAGCAGGGTCTCTTTGAGCAGAAGTGCCCTCACCAGCATCAGCATCTTGCTGCTCTCCCTCATCAGCTCCTGGATCAGCTTTGTGCTTTCCAGTTCTTGTATTTAAAACTGCTACTTGCTTAACTGGAGCTGTGTTTCAATTTACAGCTGCCTTAACAGCCCTGGAATGGGTTGTCCAGGGAGGTGGTTGAGGCCACATCCCTGGAGGTGTTTAAAAGACCAGGCTAGATAAGGCTCTGACCAGCCTGATCTAGTGTGGGGTGTCCCTGCCCATGGCAGGGGGGTTGGAACTAGATGATCCTTGTTGTCCCTTCCATCCCTGACTGATACTATGATACTATGAAGTGCTCTGTACTTTGTTTTATATGTTTTAAACTTGAAGTTAAAGAGGTAAATTATTTTACATCTTTACTAGAAGATTAACTGTTTATTTAAATTTATCTCTTAATTAAGATAAAATATTTTTGTTGTGGGGACGACATGTTACAGACCACACGTTAAAGAGAAATTCTAGTGTACATAGCACATCACTTTCTGAGAAACTGGCATTTTCAAAGCCAAACTAAACACTCAGAATCACTAGTTATTATAAAAAATTGTAGTGCTACTACTAGTTTCTTGATTGTCTTAATTTTTTTCTCCTCTAGGCATAGTTCACCAGAGCATGGGACAATAGCTTCTAATATTAGTTGCATTTTCTGGACTAAATTGAATTAAAAATATGGAATACTATTAAAAATAGCATTTAAAATATTTCACCTGGATTTATAAAATTGTTGCACTTAGGCATATTCGAAATAGATTTGTTTCAATAAGGTTGTAATGGTCTTTGTGTTTCTATTTGCTTGTTTGTTTTTAATTTTATTAACATAATCATTGCCTTATATTGACATAGAGGTCAAAATTATCTATTTCTTTGACCTTATTGAAATTAATAATTTATACAGTTCTTCAACAGAAGACATTTTCCAATGGAAAATACTACAGCAGTAAAAAACCCAATAATCAGCTATTTCATGCTTCTGACACATGCTGTTTGTAAAATTGTGTCACATCAAATCAGTATTTCTATCTCAATAACTGTTTTATACATTCTTAGTGACTACCTGTATCTCCTGGCTGAGTAAACCCCACAACGTAATACAGATATGAACTATTATATTGAAAACTCTCTCTGAACAAAAACACTATCTTCAAAACACAGAGGTTTTTGCCAAAATCTTACATTGATTACAATGTAAATATCTTCATTGCAGATGTTGTGCTTAGTACACTATGACTCCTTATACTACAGGAGCCTTAATTTAGTCAGGCATAAAGGGGAACTTCAGTAGTCTTCAGGCATTTTCCACAGTCACTTTATATATTAGACTTTAAACTTTATGTGGCATTCCTTTCTTTACTGTAGCTAGAATTAGGTAGATGTGGCTTATGTAGTGTTACTTTGAATAATGGTGTACATTTTATCAACTGTTTAAAATGCACTTTTAAATTAGGTTACTATTATTAAAAGTGCTACTTAACTGGCTAAATCAGAAAGGTTATAGTCAAGAAAATTAGCAAGTTTTGAACTGAAAATGAGTAACATTCAAAAATAGGAATAAAATGTTATTTGTATACATCCTACAAACTAAATGCTATATGATGAAAAAATTTTAAAGTTCCCTTATGAAAACACAGCATCACAGAGTATCTTGAAGAGGCAGAGATCCATAAGGATTATTAAGTCTAACTCCAAATGATTTTCTTAGCTTTGTTTTTTTTTGGGAAACCAAACCAGATTTTTGCATTTCAACTTTAAATTATATTTTAATTTGAGATCAAGTAGCTGTTAATCTCATTGTATCCATCTTCATTTCTACTTTCTTTTTAATTTCCAAATAAAAATTATTATTCTTCTTTTGCCTGTTAGTGCAAAAGAACAAACTAGTTTGCTGGAAAATATCTGTAATGTTAGCTAGGAATGTTGAACTAATATTTTCAAAATAGTTTATTCAAAGAGTTAATTTTTATTGAAGAAAGAAATTATCATGCTATATTATGTATTTATTCTAGTTTATTTACATCACTGTGGAGCAAAACCCAGTTTTACTTATCTAGTAATCAAATACGATGAAAGGATTTACAGATTATAGGATTTACTGAATGCTGAATGGCATTCATCCAGCACTTTGCTCTATACAAACCTTCTTCTGTATTACAAAGCACTCAGTGGGAAGCTCTCAGACTGCTTCCAGTCCATTCAAGGCCCTCCACATTCTTAGCTCAATGTCAGTACCAGCAAAAGAAAGGAGCACTTTATACTTTTGAGAGTCACAGATCAGTCAGAAACCCTTTGATTCTGGGCCCACAGGATTCACTTTAGTGAATTATCACTTTAGGATTATCACTTTAGTAACAGAAATTAGAAGCCTGAATATTCCCAGTTCAGATCTAGGTTCTCACTGTTTCCACATTACTTACTGTATATCCAGGAACTGGTATCTTGAGAATGCCAGAAATACCCAGTACTGGCTTCATCTCAATCTTATATTGAGAGTGTGTGTAGCAAGGTTTGGGTAGCTGGAGGGCTACAGGGGTGAGTTCTATGAGAAGCTGCTAGAAGGTTCCCCTATGTCCAAAAAAGCAATGCCAGCAAGCAACAAGAAGGGTTTGTCTCTGGCTAAGATGAAGCCCTTCAGCAATGATGGTACCACCTCTGTGATAGCATATTTTAAAAGCTGAAAAAAACATGCAAAACATCAGCAGCAGTCAGAAGAGCGAGAAATGGGAGTGAAACAACTTTGCCATCCAAGGTCAGTGAAGAAGCAGAGGAAAATGGTGCTTTGGGTGCTGAAATGGAGATTTCCCTGCATCCCATGGTGAAGATCATGGTGAGGCAGTCTGTTCTTCTGCAGCCCATGGAGGTTAACAGTCAAGGAGATATCTACCTGCACACCATGGAAATGACCTGTGCTAGAGCAGTTTGTGAAGAAATGCAACACATAGGAAGAACTCTAAGTTGGAGAAATTAATGGAGAACTGTCTTCTGTGGAAAGGAACCCATGCTGGAGCACAGGAGTGTGATGACTCCTCCCCCTGAGAAGGAAGAAGTAGCAAAGACTGACTGCAATCCCCATTCCCTGTTCCCCTGTACTGCTTAGGGTGTAAGAAAACCAGAGTGAGGTCGAACATAAGCAGATAGGGGTCCAGGCAACTGGCTGCAGAGACTGCTGGAGCCTGGCACTTGAACTGGAGGGTAGTGGAGACAACACCTGCATTAGGTGTGAGCAGATCGACTATCTGCTTAACCTAGTAGCTGAACTGAAGGAGGAAGTTACTAGATTTAGGCCTGTAAGGGAATGTAAAAGGGAGTTGAACTTGAGTAACCAGGGCCTGCAGGCTCCCCTAGCAGTGGCAGGTGACCCAAAAAGCAGCGGAAAATGGATGCAGGTCCCTCTTAGGAGACGTAAAGTAAAACCCCCACACCTCCCCTCACCTTCCCAGCTGCCCTTACAAAACAAATATGGGGCACTGGAAGTTGAGGGTAAGGTGATTCTAATGGCAGAAGACACACCATCTGAGGTGTTGCCTAAGGCAAAACAGCCTGAGGCAAAACAGCCTTCCCCCAGCATGAGGACTTGTTCCCTGAAAAAAAAAGAGGAGGGTTATTGTTATTGGTGATTCCCTCCTGAGGGGAACAGAGGGCCCCATTTTTCCACCAGTTCGTTCCCACAGGGAAGTCTGCTGCCTCCCTGGAGCCTGGGTCAGGGATGTTACCAGAAGGCTGCCTAGTCTAGTGCATCCCTCTGATTACTATCCCTTAATAATCATGCAGTTAGGGAATGATGATGTTGCAAGCAGAGCTCCCAAGGCAATCAACAATGACTTCAAGGCCCTGGGAGAACTGGTTGAGGGGTCAGGGGTACAGATCATTTTTTCAGCAATACCTTAGTTGCAGGAAGGAATACTGAAAGGAACAGGTCAGCAGCTGTAATTAGCAAGTGGCTCAAAGGCTGGTGCTACCGAAAGAATTTTATTTCTTTTATCTTGGGGAACTTTCTATGGCACCAGGTCAGCTAGCAACAGATGGAGTACGTCTGTCCCAGAGGAGGGGAAAGACCTTCACACATGAGAATGGCCTATACCCCAAAGGAAAAAGGGTTCTAGGAAGGAAGTTGGCAGGTCTCATTGACAGGGCTTTAGACTAGATTTGAAGGGGGAAGGGGCTGAAACCAGTCCACCCAGACAGGAGTCTGGGGGTGATAAGCTGGAGTCAGGGGTAAAACCAGCAGTCCAGATAAAGTGCATGTACACTAACGCACGCCGCATGGGTAACAAACAAGAGGAGCTGGAAGCCTTGCTACAGCAGGAAAGTTATGACATAGTTGCCATCACAGACACATGGTGGGACAACTCACATGACTGGAGCACTGTAATTGGTGGCCACAGGCTCTTCAGGAGAGACAGGTAAGGGAGAAGGGGTGGAGGGTTGGCCCTGTACATCAGGGAGGCACTAGATGCCATAGAACTAGAGATCAAGGATGATCAGGTTGAGTGCCTGTGCGTGAAAATTAGAGGGAAGACCAACAAGGCTGACATCCTGGTTGGAGTCTGTTAAAGACCACCCAACCAGGATGAAGAAGTAGATGAATTATTCAATACACAGCTAGAGGCTGTCTCAAGATCTCCAGACCTTGTTCTTATGGGTGATTTTAACCTGCCTGATATATTCTGGGAACTCAGCACAGCAGAGAGGAGGTGTGGTAGTTTAGGCTGGATGCCTTCTGCTGCTACCACACAAGATACACCTTTGGTGCCCCGGGTGTCCAGCCCAGTGGGTGGACACATGAAGTTATGTATTTCATTCCCATAATGTCCTGCTCCCTATAAAACCACCCGCAAAGTCCTACACTTCTTCTTTCTTCCCTCACTGCCCTCATGGGAGATGCTCCCTGTCTGGTAATGGAGGGGGAGTTATCTGAAGGCCTTTTAGGCCTGGCTAGGCTTAATGACAAGAGGAAAAGTGGAAGGGCAATCTCAGATCTGGCCAGCTGAGATTGGCCTAACAGTGGAGGGGGGAAGAAAGAGCCCTGGGGGTTTTGTGTGTACCCTCAGGTAGGGAGAGGGGAGTGTTGGGATGCTTCTGGGTATGCTTTGGCATCTCCTTTTGTAACTGTGCTTGTGGTTCTCTGTAAAATATTCACTGCTTTTCCATTTAAACTTTCCATCACTTCTGCAATCTGTTTGTGTGAGTCTTGTCTTTTTTTTTTTTGCCCTGGTGGGAGGCAAAGGAGGATCTGCCTCAAACCCACCACAGGAGGCAGTCTAGAAAGTTCTTAGAGTGTATGGAGGACAGCTTCTTTTCCCAGGTGCTACATGAGCCTACCATGGGTAAGGCTTTGCATGATCTTTTTTTTGCAAATACAGAAGGGCTGGTGGGAGATGTGGTGGTTGGAGGCTATCTGGGGTGCAGTGACCATGAAATAATTGAGTTTTCAATATTCAGTCAAGCTACGAGGGGCATCAACAAAACCTCCACTCTGGATGTCTGGAGGGCGGACTTCAGGTTACTCAAGGAATTAACTCAGAAGGTACCTTGGGAAACAGCCCTTAAAAACAAAGGGGTCCAGGAGGGCTGGACTTACTTCAAGAAAGAATTCTTGAAGGCTCAGGGACAGGCTGTGCCCATGTGCCGGAAGATGAGCCGCCGGGGTAGACGGCCAGCCTGGATGGGCAATGAACTTCTGGGCAAATTAAGGGGAAAAAAAAGGGTGTATCAATTTTGGAAGGAAGGTGAGGTAACACATGGAATGTTTAAGGATGTTGCTAGGTCATTTAGGAAAAGAATTAGAGATGCAAAAGCCCATTTAGAGCTTAGACTGGCCTCTGCTATGAAGGACAATAAAAAATGCTTCTATAAATATATTAATAGCAAGAGGAGGGGCAAGGACAATCTCCACTCCTTGGTGGACACGGAGGGGAACATAGTAAGAAAAGATGAGAAAAAGGCAGAGGTACTTAATGCCTTCTTTGCCTCAAATTTTAATAGCAGAATAGGTTGTCTTCTGGACAACTGGCCTCCTGAGCTGGCAGATGGAGTCAGGGAGCAGTATAGTTCCCCTGAGATCCAGGAGGAAGTAGCTAGAGACCTGCTTAGCCACTTGGATCCCCACAAGTCCATGGGACTGTATGGGATCCATCCTAGGGTGCTGAGAGAGCTGGCAGATGAGCTGGCCAAGTCACTCTCCATCATTTTTCAACAGTCCTGGCCACTGCAGAGGTCCCAGATGACTAGAAGCTGACCAACATGATGCCCATCCACAAGATTATGGCACAGGTCATCCTGAGGGCACTTACACAGCACTTACAGGATGGCCAAGGGATCAGGCCCAGCCAGCATGCATTAGGGAAGGGCAGGTCCTGGCTCACCAACCTGATCCCCTATGATCAGGTGACCCGCCTGGTGGATGTGGGGAAGGCTGTGGATGTAGTCTACCTGGATTTCAGCAAGGCCTTTGATACCATCCCCCACAGCAAACTCCTGACCAAGCTGTCAGCTCATGGCTTGGACAGGAGCACTATGTGCTGTGTTAGGAAGTGGCTGGAGGGCTGAGCCCAGAGAGTGGTGGTGAATGGTGCCGTATCCAGCTGGCAGCCAGTCACTAGTGGTGTCCCCCAGGGATCAGTGCTGGACCCCATGTTCTTTAATATATTTATCGATGACCTGGATGAGGGCATTGAGTCCATCATCACTAAATTTGCAGATGACACCAAGTTGGGGGCAGGTGTTGATCTGTTCAAGGGTAGAAGAGCTCTGCAGAGGGACCTTGACAGGCTGCACAGATGGACAGAGTCCAATGGTTGACTGTAGGCTGAACATGAGCCTGCAGTGTGCCCAGGCAGCCAAGAAGGCCAATGGCATCCTGGCTTGCATCAGGAACAGTGTGGCCAGCAGGACCAGGGAGGTCATTCTGCCCCTGTACACTGCACTGGTTAGGCCACACCTCAAGTACTGTGTCCAGTTCTGGGCCCCTCAGTTTAGGAAGGATGTTGACTTGCTGGAACATGTCCAGAGAAGGGCAACAAAGTTGGTGAGGGGTTTGGAACACAAGCCCTATGAGGAGTGGCTTAGGGAGCTGGGGTTGCTTAGCCTGGAGAAGGGGAGACTGAGGGGTGACCTTATTGCTCTCTACAACTACTTGAAGGGAAGTTGTAGCCAGGCAGAGGTTGGTCTCTTCTCCCAGGCAGCCAGTACCAGATCAAGAGGACACAGTCTCAGGCTGCACCAGGGCAGGTTTAGGCTGGATGTTAGGAAGGGCTCTGCAGAGGGACCTCGAGCGACTGGACAGATGGGCAGAGTCCAATGGGATGGCATTCAACAAATCCAAGTGCCGGGTGCTGCACTTTGGCCACAACAACCCCATGCAGAGCTACAGGCTGGGGTTGGAGTGGCTGGAGAGTGGCCAAACAGAGAGGGACCTGGCGGTGCTGATCGACAGCCACCTGAACATGAGCCAGCAGTGTGCCCAGGTGGCCAAGAAGGCCAACCGCATCCTGGCCTGCATTAGGAATGGTGTGGCCAGCAGGAGCAGGGAGGTCATTGTGCCCCTGTACTCTGCACTGGTTAGGCCACACCTTGAGTCCTGTGTCCAGTTCTGGGCCCCTCAGTTTAGGAAGGACATTGAGACACTTGAACGTGTCCAGAGAAGGGCAACAAGGCTGGTGAGAGGCCTTGAGCACAAGCCCTATGAAGAGAGGCTGAGGGAGCTGGGGTTGTTTAGCCTGGAGAAGAGGACGCTCAGGGGTGACCTCATTGCTCTCTACAACTACCTGAAGGGTGGTTGTAGCCAGGAAGGGGTTGACCTCTTCTCCCTAGCAACCAGCACCAGAACAAGAGGACACAGTCTCAAGCTACAACAGGGGAAGTTTAGCCTTGAGGTGAGGAGAAAGTTCTTCACCGAGAGAGTGATTCGTCATAGGAATGGGCTGCCCGGGAGGTGGTTGAGTCGCCATCCCTGGAGGCGTTCAAGAGGGGACTGGATGTGGCACTTGGTGCCATGGTCTAGTCATGAGGTCTGTGGTTACAGGTTGGACTCGATGATCTTTGAGGTCTCTTCCAACCTTGGTCGTACTGTGATACTGTGATACTGTGAAGAAGTTCTATACAGTGAGAGTGATTGCCCATTGGAACGGGCTGCCTGTGGATGTGGTGGAGTCACCTTCATTGGAGGCGTTCAGGAGGAGGCTTGATGGGGTGCTTGGTTGCATGGTTTAGTTGTTTAGGTGGGCTGGATTGGTTAATGGGTTGGACGTGATGATCTTGAAGGTCTCTTTCAACCTGGTGTATTGTATTGTATTGTATTGTATTGTATTGTATCTATGGAAATTTTGTTTGGTTTGAAGCACATAGTCAAGAAGGGTACTTCCTATGGCAAGTGTACTGAATCTTTTGGGTACATGACATCACTCCAAATGACAGCACTCCAATGGCATGACATTCAACATATCTACGTGCTGGGTTCTATACACTGGCCACAATAACCCCATGCAGTGCTGCAGGCTGGGGTCAGAGTGGCTGGAGAGTGGCCAGACAGAAAGGGACCTGGGAGTACTGGTTGATGGTAGGCTGAACATGAGCCTGCAGTGTGCCTATATGGCCAAGAAGGCCAATGGCATCCTGGCCTATATCAGGAATAGTGTGGCATACAGCAGCAGGGAGATCATTCTGCCCCTGTACCCAGCACTGGTTAGGCCACACTTTGAGTCCTGTGTCCAGTTCTATGCCACTCAGTTTAGGAAAGACGTTGACTTGCTGGAACATGTCCAGAGAAGGGCAACAAAGCTGGTGAGGGCTTTGGAGCACAAGCCCTCTGAGGAGTGGCTGAGGGAGCTGGGATTGCTTAGCCTGGAGAAGAGGAAGCCTTATTGCTCTCTACTACTACATGAAGGGAGATTGTAGCCAGGTGGGGGCTGCTCTCTTTTCCCAGGCAACCAGCACCAGAACAAGAGGACACAGTCTCAAACTGTTCCAGGGGAGGTTTAGGCTGGATGTTAGGAAGAAGTTCATCATAGAAAGAGTTATTTGGCATTGGAATGGGCTGCCCAGGGAAGTGGTGGAGTCACCATCACTGGAGGTGTTTAGGAAGAGACTATATGGGGTGCCTGGTGCCATGGTTTAGTTGATTAGATAGTGTTGGATGATAGGTTGGACTCAATGATCTCAAAGGTCTCTTCCAAATGGATTAATTCAATTCAATTCAATTCAATTCAATTCAATTCAATTCTATTCTATTCTATTCTATTCTATTCTATTCTATTCTATTCTATTCTATTCTATTCTATTCTATTCTAAAAACCAGAGAACTCAAAAGTAAAGTTAAGCCTGGAAAGAATGTGGAGTTGGGGGAAATTGTTTTAAGATTTAGGTTTTATGTTCTCATTATCCTATTCTGATTTAATTGGTAATAAATTAAATTAATTTCCTGAAGTCGAGTTGGTTTTCCCCATGATGGTAACTGGTGAGTGATCTCTGTCTGTTCTTATCTTGACCCATGACCCTTTCATTACATTTTCTCTCTCCTGTCTAGCTGAGGAGAGAGAGTGTTGGCACAGATTTGGTGGGCACCTGTCCTTTATTTCTGTGATCTGATTTCCTCAGAAAACCTGCTCTGAGTATGAGCTGCCACATTCACGCTGTCTCTGCTTTGGAGGACTGGAGGTGGCATGCTTTGGAGAGGACCTTCCCCTGTGTGTGTACAAGGCACCGGGTCCCTTTTTCTAGGCTAAGTGCTGTGGAGGCTAGAGCCAGCACAGGGAGGGAATCACACCTGCCAAGCTCTCAACTGTGCAGCCTTTGAAGGGATCTGCATTGTGAAGCAAGGCAGAACCACAAACCAGGTGAGTTTACTATAGTAAAGGGGGACAAGGAGTAAGCTTGAGTACATGGACACCGATTACCCACATGGCTCAGTTGTTAATTTGTTTCCTGTTTCCATTTAGGCTTCCTCTGACTAAGTCTTACCAGTGTGATTCCTAGATATGGTCCGCTGGGCCTGCACACTGTTGACCTACTGTCAGGCCACAGCCAGAGCTGCCTTCTCAGCAAGGGAAAAGGAATGGGGAGGTGAGTGTGGCAGCAAGGCAGATAAGGTAGTGGCATCAGCAACAAGAGCCTGCTTCCACAGTATCCATGCAAGGAAAGTAGGATTATGATAAACAAGGCCAGACATTGTCCAGTGATTGTTGGATATGTCTGTAGTGACTGGCAGGTCCAAGGCTCAAGGATGTCAAGGTGGTGAATTAGAGGAGGATTGGCTAGGAGTCCAGCCCAGTGGTTTGATCCCAAGTTACCCAGCTAAGATGCAGCAGAACTGACCTGAGCACAGGCAGCCAGAACCTGAGGAGAGGTGAAGGGGACTAGATCCATGTGCTGCACTCTTGGTCTTGTGACCGGTTTAGGCTGTGCCTTTAAGAAATGGACACTTTCTGAACACTCTGGCTGAATGTTTTTGATATTTGAATGAAAACAAAGATATGCTAAACTAATTTCATTGGTGTACTTAGTGTAATGCAACTTTTAGTTTTGGGTTCAGTCTGTTTGGAGTCAGTCTGTTCGTCTCTGTCCTGTGGGCTGGCCTGCTTCTCTCTCGCTGAAGCAACCACTGCAGAGCAGAGTGTCCTTGGATTAACAGAGCTAACCAGATAAGAAAACTAACTCTTGCATTCACTTTGAGCTAACAGAATTTTCTCCTTAATTACCTTCCTTTCTCTCTCTAACCCTTTTTGGGAAAAAAGGGGAGGTAGGGAGGGAGAAGGGGGAACAGGCTGAACCCCCTGGCCGCAGGGGGGGGAAAAAGGTCTCCTATATTACATACTATTACATACATTGCTGTATATTTCTGTATATATTGTAAATATTATATACTTTTGTGCATATTCATTGCATTCCATTTCTGCTTGTAAATATAGCTTTCATCTGCTTCTCCAGCTGAGTTAGCTGTGGAATCTTTTTGTGTGTGGGGGAGGAACTTTCTCACCCTACCACAGGTCTTGACCCTGATCTCAACAGGCAGTACTGACAAAACATCACCAATCTGTCTTTTTTTTTTTCCCCTTTAAACTAGCCTTCAGCTCTCTCTCAAGAATATTGGGTGCTTCAAGCAGCCCACAGAGCCTCATGCCTCACATTTCCAGAAAAAATACTAATTTTGTTGAATAGGGCTAAAAATACCCAAAGGAAATTCCAGGCAGAATGCTTTTCAGTATATATATGTGCAATTTTCTTCACACAAGACTAGCTTTAACAAATATGGATGCAAATCGGTTCTTGCCATATGGTTTCAGGGTCATGGATCAGTATTCTTCTATTTAGCAGAATCAGATAGGTCTAGTTTTTTGGTAATGTGGCACATGAGCTGGCATGAAACAAAAAATCCCCTCTAATTAATTCTGTCCAAGTGTTTATAATGGATACTGTTTTGTCAAAATGTTTCAAATTTTCAAAAATCTAATTCATCTTAAAATTCAGATGAGCTGAAATGTTTACACTTTTAGTTTGGGCTGGGTACCCTCTGCTGTGCTTACTTCCTGTGTCCAGAAGTCCAGCCCAGTAAGTGGACACAGGAAATTAGTATTTCGTACCATAATTCTCTGCACCACTATAAGATTCAGTGTGGTGTCTAGCACTTCCTCTTTCTTCCTCACCACCACCCAGTAACTGGAGGGAGATGTCTCCCGGCCATGGGCCTGGCTAGGCCCAAGGCCATGGGGGGATGGGCAGTCTCAGATCTGGCCAGCTGAGACTAGCCTAGCAGTGGGGAAGGGGAAGAGGGAGCCCTGGGGGCCTAGGATGTACCCCCAGGTGGGGATGGGATGCCTCTGGGTCTGTTTTGGGATTTCTTTTGTCACTGCGCTTCTGGTTCTCTGTAAACATTCACTGCTTTCCATCTAAACTTTCCATCACTTTTGCAATCTGTTTGTTTGAGTTGTTATTTCTGCCCGTGGTGGGGGTGGGAGTGGGGGTGGTGTCTGCCTCAACCCATCACATTCTTGGTAGCAGAGGATGGTTCTGGTGGGGAGGGGGTCTGCCTCAAACCCATTACATTCTTTGGCGTAACCAGGCAGGAGTTGGTTGTTGTGGTCACTCTGCAAATCAGATTGCAAAAGATGGAGAGTTTTAAATTTAGTTCTGGGCATTGGTTTGGATTTGGGAAGTTGGGGCTCCAGTTTTGTTGTTGGGGCGATTGTGAGTTCTTGTGGATTGCAGGGGGACACCTGGTGCGTGGCCGGTGGCACGGAGCCCCTCCTGCTGTTTTAAGCATGGGTTGTTCTTCACCATCGGAATTGGGGTACTGCTTAAGAACGCAGAACCTGCCCTTCCTGCACCTTTGTTCTCTGCAGAGCAGTAAAAGTGGCGGGGAGTGAAGTGGGGAAGGGGCACCAGCGAGCAGATCAGAGTCAGGTCCGTTCTCGCTGCGGGGATAGAGCCAGCTGTGGCAGGCAGGTGAGCCCAGCTCCCAAAACTCAAGAGGGCAAATGGGGACTCCAGCTGGAAAGCCAATCTCAAGGGCTCTGAGAACGTGTTTATGGCTTTCGCTGGAGGAGCTGTTTGAATGCCCGAGGGGTGGAGGTGATTTTGATTCTGTACCGCGGCGGTAGAGGTGGCTGGAGCCCTGCTGTATACTGAGTGGCGGTGGCGGCGGGCCCGGCTGTGCGCTCGGAGCGGCAACGGCAACCCCCAGCCGTCCACTCAGGCTGCGGTGGAGCCGGATCTAATCTCTTCCCTGAATTTTCCAGACAAGTCCGAAAATGGCGCCGAGCACCTGGCTCCACCTCCCTTCTTCTCAGTAGGTTGTGGTGCAGCCCCTCCCTTTTCTTGGGGAGGGTTGTATATCTGGATGCTGTCACGCCTTGGTATGTGAACACCCAGTGGGGGGCAGTGTACTGTGACATGCATCTGTATAGCCTTGGGCCACGGCTGGAAGTGGTCAGCACTGGGTTTGGGATAGGTCCATGCAAGGTTGTGGATGACTCAGCATGCTATTTTCCTGGAGGGGTGGAGAAGCAGTTAGAGCCTGATTGTTCTGACTGGCTTGCCTCAGGGGTGGAAATATGCTGCTGAGTAAATAGAGATGGAAATAAAAGTTGGTTGAGAAGTTATGAGGCTTTTCCAGGTGACCAGGATGTCCACCGGTTCCATGAAGAACTTGCACCACAGAAGAGTGAACTCTGCATCGCTGGGAGGTTCCATTAGATGAGAGAAGAAGAACTGGACTGAACTGACCCTTGAGCCTGAATGAGAGACTGTTTGGATGGACACCCAGATGAAGATATGGACTTCGCCGGACATGTCATCAGAAGATTTCCAATTTGATGATATGTTTGGGTGCGGAGATTATGATATGAAATAAGGGGTGGCGTGTAGCAGTTTGGGCTGGGTATCATCTGCTGTGCTTACTTCCTGTGTCCAGAAGTCCAGCCCAGTAGGTGGACACAGGAAATTAGTATTTCATTCCATAATTCTCTGCACCACTATAAGATTCAGTGTGGGGTCTAGCACTTCCTCTTTCTTCCTCACCACCACCCAGTAACTGGGGGGAGATGTCTCCCGGCCATGGGCCGGGAAGAAGGAGCCCTGGGGGCCTAGGATGTACCCCCAGGTGGGGATGGGATGCCTCTGGGTCTGTTTTGGGATTTCTTTTGTCACTGCGCTTCTGGTTCTCTGTAAACATTCACTGCTTTCCATCTAAACTTTCCATCACTTTTGCAATCTGTTTGTTTGAGTTGTTATTTCTGCCCGTGGTGGGGAGGGGGCGGTCTGCCTCAACCCATCACATTCTTGGTAGCAGAGGATGGTTCTGGTGGGGAGGCGGTCTGCCTCAAACCCATTACAAGGGACTTTAAAGATCACGTAGTACCAACACCCCTGCCTTCGGCAGGGACACCTTCCACTAGACTTAAGGTCTCAACCAATCTGTCCTTGAACCCATCCAGGGAGGGGCATCCACAACATCCCTGGGAAACCTGTTCCAGTGTCTCACTACCCTCACTGGAAAGAATTTCTTTCTAATGTCCAATCAAAACCCACCATCCTCAAGCTTCAATCCATTTCCTCTCATTCTATCATTACAAGCCCTTAAAAATAGTCACTTCCTGGCTTTGTTATAAGCCCCTTTCAAATACTTGAAGGCTGCTAAAAGGTCTTCTTGGAGCCTTCTTTTCTTCAGGATGAACAGCCCCAACTCTTACCACCACGGAGCAGGTGCTCCAGCCCTCTGATCATCTTCATAGCCTTCCCCTGGACCTGCTCCCTCAGTTAAATAGTGCTGGGGGCACCAGAACTGAACGAGGTATTCCAGGTGGAGTCACACCAGAGTAGAGGGGGAGAATCACCTTCATGTCCTTCTAGTCATATTTTTTTTATGCACCCCAGGATGAGACTGACCTTCTGGGATGCAAGTGCACATTGCCAGCTCATGTTGAATTTTTCATCAACTGACACTCCCAAGTCCTTCTCCTTGATGTTGCTCTTGAGCAACTCCTTGACCAGCCTACATTTGTGCTTGGGATCATAGTATGAATCATAATGTGAAAACATGAGATACTCAATGTATATTACAAGGGTACTAGCCATTTTAATCACCTTATTATTACATGTCCAGAACAGAACAACTTTCTGAGTGACAAGTACCCTTAATATATAAATGGAAAAATTTCCAGGTCAGAGAAACTTTCTGTATTCCAGAACAGATTATCTTGAAGTGAATGGATCAAGGCTATGTTTCTTTTATTCTTCAAGCAGCTTGTAATATTATGGGAATATAAAGTATCAGTTCCTTGTTATTTCTGTAAGAACTCAAATTGCTTTCAATTCTCAGTTTGCAGCTTGTAAGAACAGAAAATGATAGTATCATAGATAGTTTGGGGTTGGAAGAGACCTTTAAATATCTAGTCCAACCCCTCTTTAGTGAGCAGGAACATCTTCAACTTGATGAAGTTGCTCAGAGCCCAGTCCAACCCCATATGATTCAAAGCAATCTGAGTTATGAATAAATTTTTTGAGTTGTCTAGATAAACTAAAAAGAAAAAAAAAATTCTAAGACACATTCCTTTCCTAAATGTCTAATGTCTTAAGGGGGAAAAAAAAGTAATCTAAGAAAAACATCAACTTTTTTTATTTTCAGAAGTGTATGACAGTTGCATAAATCAGGCTGAAATTCCTTGCTGCTGAGGCTCCTGTCTCCAGTGATGGCAAATACTAAATACTGGGAGAATAATGAGTGACATAACAAGAGGTCAATCAGATGATGGCATTTTACTGTGATACTGTCCCAGACTTCATGAATTTGTAACAAGGGTAGGAGTGAGTGTCTGAAATTAGAGGTATTGTTTCTGTGTTCAACAGTCTTGAATTTTCTGCCGAGTATGTCTAGTTATAAAGACTCTGCTTCTGTAATATCTTGTAGTAAAAACATAACTTACGTAGTCATTGTGTGAACATATAATACTTTTTTCTTGTTTTAAACTGGGAATAAAATGGTTGAATATTTGTGAATCATTGATAAGAGAAGATACTGACAATTATTCCCTATGGATGGTTTTCTCTGAGCCGCTTACCATGCTTAAGTATTAGCTATCTCTATTCTATCCATTGAGGCTGATGACAAAGGATTTGATGAAAAGGGATGGGTCAAAATGAGAAACTTCTGAAATCTTGGTTTTATTCATAGTTCTTTTCCCTGCTCACTTTTGAAGCATTTATACCTTCAAACATATTTTTTACCTCTGTCATCTTGAACATCCCCTCTGTTTTTCATTCTTTACTGTTATGAATTATGTTATGCTGCATGCCGTAAACATTTCTTGAAGATTTTCAGATGCAGCCAGGGACCTTTTCTTCCATTTCCCAAAAGAAAGTTGTACTGAGACCCTAATAACCATGACAATCAAAACTCTACAGTCATTCCTTCTTATAAAAAACTCTGTATGTTTGCCAGGTGACTTGGGACATATATAAAAGAAACACACAGAAGTTTTCCTTTGTATCTGCAGTAACCAATGATTTTCAAATGATGGTGATTGTTCCTTTTTTGTCTAGTATCAAACAAAAGCAATAGAGGAATAAACTTAAAATTCCTGCTTCCTTTTCATAATATTTTATAAATGGTAGGATAATCTCTTAGTATATCAGGCTTAGTCAATAAAAATAAGGTAGGTATTCAAAGCAGTACCAAGAACAAAAAGATTAATAAAATCCCTCGTATAATGATCATTAAAGCAATTTATTTTCCCTTGAGAAAATTTAATTTACTTTCTAGTGATTCAGCTTGCCTCCAGTTAAGTTTTTCCAATCATCCAAAATTTAATCTAACGCTTCAGTGTTAGTTTAACCATTCATCAGTTAAACATTGTGAGACACCTCCCCATTGAATGAATATCAAACACCGCATAGTGATTGAGTGATGCTGCTTAAAGATTAACTTTTTTTTTGCACCATTAACTGTAAAATCTTCAGTAGTTGGTTGTCCTTTTAACCAAGCTTGATTCAACTTTGAGTCCACTGCTGACTTTTTCAGCTACCTTAATCTTCAGGGAGATTTTTCCTTCTTGAATAAAATTATATATAAAATATTTTATTTTATGTTTCAACATTAATAGAAAACAAAGCAACAAAAAAAATCAGTATGTAGAAAAAAAGGAAACAGAAATATGAACCAATACAGTGCTGCAATGAATGATACCATAGGGGTAGATTATTCCTAGATGCCTGTAGGAATGTTCTGCTTTGTATTTCCCTTGCATGTTGATGAATTCATTAATTACTCATGGAGCTATGATAAGTATATAGACCACCATTTTAACTACCTGTGTGGGCAAGGCAAATAAAACTACATGCATTTAAGAATTAATGTGGGAAAAAGGAAAGATATTTGCTATTGGATAGATTTTCACAAATTAAAATGGAGATATTTGGAGAGCAGATAGCAGACAGCTGTCAGAGTGAGCCATTTACAAAAGCTGACTTGTGCTTCAGAAGTGATGAGCAGCTCCTGCATTTTAATTAACACTCCCTGAAATAGCTGATCAGAGATTTGAAGACTGCCAAGCTCCATACTTCTTGCCCTGGCCTAGTTTAGATAGCTTTTCAAGCCAATAACGGAGAAAGGTTAATGCAGAAGATTCTGCTCATTAGAAATGCCAAAAATATTGAGAGACTCACATTTTCTAGTATGCATTGTGTCTATGAAACTATGCATTCAGG
Organism: Picus viridis; assembly: GCA_033816785.1. Classification (NCBI taxonomy): domain Eukaryota; kingdom Metazoa; phylum Chordata; class Aves; order Piciformes; family Picidae; genus Picus; species Picus viridis. Next base: position 24,173,905 of record CM066566.1, read on the forward strand.
TGATGTTGTTTCAGAGTGAACAATTTATGATGTTAAAAGTAAAAAGACACTGAACGGAAAAAAACACCACACTCTTCTATGAATTTTTCATTGGTTCTTGGTTTTTGGTTCTTTTCTTTGTCTGGTTGGTTGGTTTTGTTTGTTTGTTTGTTTTCATCATTTCAGATTGAGTCGCTTGCTTTATATGTGATGTCCTGGTCTTCCAATGTGATGATTATAATAGATCCTTTCTCCAATAGGGAGTCCCACTGGATTACATTAAAAAAAAAATTATTGTGATCCAAATAGTCTGAGTACTTATGTAAAAAACAAAGGACAGATTGCAGCAAAAGATGCAATCTAAAATCAAAGAATAAATTTCTGGGATCTGCTTGGCACAAAACTGAAATATAAAGGGTCTATATTTGTCCTTTTATTTGGTGTGTTGTTCTTAAGAGGGACAGAAGATTTTTCTGGAGGGTCCATGTCTTTTTAAAAATACTGAGAAAATTCCCCCATCTATTCAATTGGAATATTGCTTGTACATGTAAGAAAATTACCTGTTTTCGTCTTTAGATCCTGCTTGACAAAGACTAGAAATTATTCTGTTGATTCATATTGCACGCACCCAGAATGGCAGGGCAAGGCTCATGGCCAGATAAGTCAGGGCTGTGGTGAACTGGAGACTGGCCCTGCTGCAGTGTTGCTGGGGAAGGAGCTGATGCCCCTGGGGGCTGACATGAAGTCCTGGGCCCTAGGCAAGGTAAGGGGGGCCCTGTGGTTCCTGGGCAGGGACAGTCAGGGATGGTAGTGATCTCACTGACATAACATACACCTTGCAACATAAATACAGGTTGAAGCCCATTGAAAGAAGCATCATCATTCAGAATCAGCCACAGAGTGAAGCTGTTGTTTGATAAATGTTCATTTGATGTCAGAGCTGTGTGCCATAGAAACACACATGAATGTTAAAGTCTGCCTAGGATGGCAGCTTCTATTTTTTATAAAGAATTAAAATTATGCAGTAACTGCAAGTTTTGTATCTGTCAAACCTACTAATAAATATTCAAAATATGATACAACAGTGAACACAACCATGCATTTTTGTGGGGAAAAAACTTGTAACTAACCTGTTAAATTTTTACCACTGCTATCCTCAAAACAGAAAGTTGTGGGCTTCAAGATGAATAATATTTTCTTTTCCCCTTACACTGCCATCTAAAGCAGTAGTAAGTGATAATTGGGAAGATGTTCTTATCAGTTCTCAGGGAAGCATATGTGGAGGTGGTGGAGTCACCATCATTGGAGGTGTTCAGGGGGAGACTTGATGGGGTGCTTGGTGCCATGGTTTAGTTGTTTAGGTGGGTTGGATTGGTTGATGGGTTGGACGTGATGATCTTGAAGGTCTCTTCCAACCTGGTTTATTCTATTGTTTCTATTTGTCCTACTTAGGAAGCTGATTATACCCCTAAGAAGGGAAAGTGAGTGGAGGCCTTCCCTATCAGCCCTCAAGGGCGTAGAGCTCCAGCTCAGGCACAGCCATGGGGTAAGCCTGCTGTTTGACTTGGAGGGTCTAGATGATTAGTCTTTGAGTAGCACTGGGTGGAAGAAAAGAGCTAGTAAACATTTTGCATGATGAACTCTGTATTGTGCTCTATAGCGTGAAGTAAATTTTCCACAGTATAAAGGCTAAGAACTGCATGTTTCTATATTATATTTGAAAAGTTAGTCTGTATAAATGTATGCAGCTGTTTGTAGAAAATGACATTGCAGTTTAAGCTTTGGTACCGCTGTTTGACTGGAAAGAGTTCAGATAATTTAAGGCTAATAAACCTCTGTTTCAGACTCAGGTTGTAAATCAGTATTAATTTAGCCCAACCCAATTTACAAAGATGGAAAGAAAAAAGCAACAACAACAACAAAAAAAGATTTTACGTCATATAAAGAATTTGTAAAATTCTACCTAAGTCTAAATGTTTTAAATAGAATAGAATAGTTACATCACTTCAGGAGGGACAGGCCAAATGAAAGGGTGTAGGGACCCTTTCATAATATTAAATAGGGACAATTCTAAGACTTCCAAATAGTATCAAAGCATGATTGGTATTGCAAACAGGATGATAGTTTAACATAAACACATGCATAGATTAATATTGGTTTCTTCAATCACAATTTAGATTTTTGCATGTTTGTCTCTATCTCCTTTCTTTTGTACTGTATTCCTAAGGAGAACAAATATGTGAGCTTTTAAAGTTCAAGTTATCTTTTATAGTCTGATTTCTTTTCACAAGCTTAGCTGAAAGGGGTGGGGTTAGAAATAATTTATCTCTTTTTTCTATTTGTCTTCTGTGAGGGGCATGTAATTGACATATCGGGCATTAACAACTAAGCTAACAGTTTTACTCAAGGTGATCCACCTCCATACCACACTCCTTTACTAGAGGGCTTCTGCTATGTATCTGAAAAAATAATTTCAGGTTAGTTCCCAGCTGATTCATTGAAAAAAAAACCCAACAAACCCAAACAAAACCAGCCAATCAACCAATCCCCAAAATACCTAAAAACTACAACCAAGAAAATCCTCCCCCCCCCCAAAAAAAAAATAAATCCAAAACAAACTGTCGTGGCTTAACACCCATTCTGAAAACAAAGGGGGACGGCTTGAGAGTGCTTTGCCCTCCCTGCAGGGCATTTTCCCCCTGGGAAGCTGAGTCTGTTCCACTCCCCCTCCCTGCTCAGCTAGGGTATAAAAAGCAGGACATTGCAGCTATTAACTCTCCTTTTGGCTCCTGCCTCTGCTGGATGAGAGCTACTGCAGCTGCTTTCTTGCTCCTCTGCCATGTGGTCGAGCCTGATCCTTCTCCCTGCTGCCTCTGCGCCTCTTCAGAGAGAGACTGGTTTTGTATTATTCTTCTTTGTCCTTTTCCCATCTATCCTTGTTCCTTGCCCTTGTGAACCTTACCTGTTATTGTTATATATATATTGTTTAAAGAAAACTCTTTACCTCTCTACTTCTAAGACGAATCCGAATCATTGTTTGGTGGATTTGCTCCTTCTTTTTTTGCTGTCTCTGTTGGGAGAGAGGAGGGGGAGCGGGGGAGAGATTCTCAGCCTTGCCCCCATCTGAGCTCTTAACTCCCAGTTAAGGCTTAAACCACCACAAATTTTTGGCACCCAACATGGGGCTTGGAAATTAATATTGTATTTGGAGAGCAATACTTCTTCTGAAAGAAAGGGACTGAAAGTAGAGATGGCAAAGTAGAGATGGTCCAAGCCTTTGCATGAGTGTTTGGCTGGATCTTTTGGACCCACATCTACAAATTAATAGCTTACCATGTGGTGTGGTTAATGATAGAGATGCTGCTCAACTGGATAAAAACTTTACCAATGAAGTTGGGCATGTATCTCTTGAATTCTTTGAATTTTACTGGCAGTGGTAACTTCTCTAATGCAGGAAATTTTCCTGAAGCAGGTTATGAAACTAACAGTGTAGATAAAATGTCTGTGATGGAAAATTGCTTTGCATTGCAATATGCTCCATATGCTTAAATATAATCCTTAGAGGGACATTTGCTGTGACCATGTTGGGTGGGGGAAGAGCTAACCCATTGAGAGCTGTTTGGAGGGTGATAACACACTCCTTTGTACTCCTTAACGACCAGGGGTGTGTCTGCTGTGGGCATTGTAAGCACTCTGTAAGCACAAAGAGGGAGGGGTTGGGTTGTAATGAGTGTGCCAGATCTCAGCCTGAGCCCCAGGCACAAGGGTTTGCCCCACCACCAGCAGTTCCACACTTAACCCCTGATGCTCCTGCCAACTCCGTTTCTCTAGCACGAGTCACCACATGCAGGAAAAGAAGTCAAAAATCATTGCCAAGCACATATGGTGAGGAAGGCGCATCAGCAGGCCCCAGCACCTCACAGAACCCAGCAGTGGATGAATATGAGTCAGATCATGAAATAACTGTTACATTGCTACCCAGAAAGGAATTAAGGCAAACTTGTCTGGATTATGCAAGGAAAGAGGGTGAGCCAATACTAAGATGGACCCTGAGATGCTGGGACGAGGGGGTGGACACAGTGGACCTGGATAAGAGGGAGGCGAAGCTTTTAGGCTCCCTGACTTGTGATGCTGGTCTGGGCAAAGAGTTAGACAAACTTGATGGAACACACACTCTCTGGACCCAGATCCTCAATGCCATAAAGAGCCAGTACCACTCAAGAGACGACCTACCCTGTGCTCCAGTTAGATGGACAACTATGGGACAGGGCATTCGGTATCTGAGACAGATGGCCATGCTGGAAATAATTTATGGGGATGGCCAGCTCCCTTCTGAACCACATGAGGTGCCCATGAGATGGCCCTTCATAAAGAAACTCACCCAGGGTGCTCCTCACAAATATGCTCCCACATTAGGAGGAATACTCCTGACTGGACAGGATGGAGGTCCTAAAAATGCCTGTGAGTTTGCCAATGATTTAAGGGAGTATGAGGACAGCATAAATCAGAAACCCCTGATCTCAGCCATAGAAACTGTGGCTAAAGACACTGTCAAAGAGCTCAAGACCTCCATGTCTGAACTGAAAAAGGGGAGAGATACCTCCTTTTCTCCTTCTCCTTCAGAATGGGTCCAGGTTTCAGCAATCAGGAACAGGCGACCTTCCCCTAGGAGATCACCCCAAGCCAATCGGGGGATGTCAAGGGAGTCCCTGCGGAGAGGACATGGACACCTGGCATGGCCAATCCACCTCTGCCCTCTGGAACAGAGTGCAGGAACTGCAAGGTGGGCACCACGGGGATAACTCGTCCAGGAGAAGGGCTGCCCCAGTTTCCCAGAGTGGTCCCTCTCGCTCAAGAGACCCTTCCCCTAATATCACAGAACCCTGTGGCAAATGTGGGCATCACCGCCAGCATTAGAGGTGCCCTACCTCCAGCCAGGTGGAGGCCGGGGACAACAGAGTATACTGGTATGTGTATGTGAAATGGCCTGGCACTTCAGAAGCCCTGAAGGACCGACCTCTGGTGGACACAGGGGCCCAATGCACCCTGATACCATCTAAGTACAAAGGGGCTGAGCCCATAAGCATCCAGGGAGTCACAGGGGGCTCACAAGACCTGACTGTACTGCAGGATGAGATAAGCTTGACCAGGAATGAATGGGGAAAATGCAACATAGTGACTGGTCCAGATGGACCTTGCATTCTTGGCATTGACTTTCTGAGGAAGGGATGCTTCAAGGACCCTAGGGGGCACAAGTGGGCATTTGGGGTGCCAGCTGTAGAGACTGCAGGCAAAGAACAGCTGTCTACCATGCTTGAGCTGTCAGATGACCCCTCTGTAGTGGGCAGCCGTAAGGTGCAGGATTTGAAGTTACCCATTGCCTCTCCTATAGTACATTGCAGGCAATACAGGACCAACAGAGACTCTCTGCACCCCATGCACCAACTGATTCAATGACTGGAGAGCGAGAAGGTGATCGGCAAGGCTCACTCACCCTTCAACAGCCTGAAATGGCCAGTGCGGAAGGCAAATGGGGAATGGAGAATGACCATGGACTACCATGGCCTGAATGAAGTGACTCCTCCGATCAGCGCTGCCGTAATGGACACTCTGGAGCTCCAGTACGAGCTGGAATTGAAGGCGGCCAAGTGGGATGCCACAACTGACACTGCTAATGCCTTTTTTTCCATTCCCATTGCAGAAGAATGCAGGCCACAGTTTGCTTTCACCTGGAAGGGAGTACAGTACCAATGGAATCGGTTGCCTCAGGGCTGGGTCCATAGTTCAGCCATCTGCCATGAGGTGATCCAGACTGCCTTAGAGAAAGGTGAAGCCCCTGAGCACCTGCAGTTCATTGATGACATCATCGTATGGGGTGAGACAGCAGAGGAAGTTTACCAGAAGTGTAAGAGGATAATCGATATCCTGTTGGAGGCTTGCTTTGCCATCAAGAGAAGCAAGGTAAAAGAGCCTGCCAGGGAGATCCAGTTCCTGGGTGTTCAATGCAGGATGGCCATCGTCACATCCCTCAGGAGGTGGTGAACAGGGTAGCCACTATGGGGCAACCCACGAACAAGAAAGAGACACAGTCCTTTTTGGGGCTTGTGGGCTTCTGGAAAATGCACATTCCCGGGTACAGTCAAATTGTGAACCTCTCTTCCTTGTAACAAGGAAGAAAAATGATTTTGTGTGGGGACCTGAGCAGCAGGTAGCATTTGACCAGATAAAATGAGAGGTGGTTCATGCTATGGCTCTGGGACCTGTTCAATCTGGACCAGAGATCAAGAATGTGCTGTACACTTCACCAAGTGAGAATGGTCCTACGTGGAGCTTGTGGCAGAAGGCTCCTGGTAAAACCAGGGGCAGGCCCCTAGGTTTCTGGAGTAGGGGGTACAAGGCTCCGAGGCCAACTACACTGTGACAGAGAAGGAAATTCTAGCTGCCTCTGAGGGTGTCCAGGCTGCCTCTGAGGTAACTGGGACTGAGTCACCTCTATTTCTAGCTGTCCAGCTGGCCCTGGATATAGCGGAATGAGAGAGCTGGCCAATGCTGTACCTCTACAATGACTCCTCGATGTTAGCCAATGCCTTGTGGTGGTGGCTGAAGGAATGGCAGAGGAATGGGTGGCAGAGAAAAGGGAAGGCAGTTTGGGCCGCCAACCTGTGGCAAGACATCGCTGCCCACCTGGACAGGCTGCCAATAAATGTACAGCACATCGATGCACACATCCCCAAGAGTAGAGCCATAGAGGAGCACAAGCATAACCACCAAGTAGATCTGGCTGCTAAAATCTCCCAAATAAACTTGGGCTGGGAACACAAGGGTGAGGTGTTCTTAGCTCGCTGGGCCCATGACACTTCTGGCCACCAAGGGAGAGATGCCACATACCGGTGGGCTCAGGACAGATCCGTGGACATCTCTATGGAGGCTATCTCACAGGTCATCCATGAGTGTGACATCTGTGCTGCCATCAAGCAGGCCAAGCACTTGAAGCCTCTGTGGTATGGGGGGAAGATGGTCAAAATATAAGTACAGAGAGGCCTGGCAGATCAACTACATCACCCTTTCTCGGTCTCACAGCAGCAAGCAGCACATACTGACCATGATGGAGGCAGTGCAGGGTGGCTGGAAACCTACCCAGTACCTCATGCCACTGCTTGCAACACCATTCTGGGCCGTGAGAGACATATCCTGTGGAGACATGGCACCCCCAGGAGGACTGAATCAGACAATGGAACCCACTTCAAGAACCAGCTCATAAGGTACTGGGCAAAGGAACATAGGATTGAGTGGATTTACCACATCCCATATCATGCACCAGCTGTGGGGAAGGTCGAGCACTACAATGGCTTGCTAAAGACCACCCTAAAAGCCATGGGGGGTGGAAGCTTTAGGAACTGGGAAAAACACCTAGCTCAAGCCACTTGGCTAGTGAACAGCAGAGGATCTGTGAACCGAGCTGGTCCTGCCCAGTCCAACCTGCTGCAAACAGTGGATGGATATGTAGTTCCTGCGAAAAAAAACACCCAATAAATGGGAAAACTTTCTCAAACAAAGATGTCAGGGACAAAAAAAACAAAACTAAAAAAGGGGGGAAAGTAATTCACCTATGTTTTCATCACACTTCCTCCTGTGTTAGCATCTTATTTAACAGGGCTCTGATGGCTATTTTAGGAAGTCTATTTAGCTTTGCTGCCCTGCTGCTTCATAGACATATTCTTCATGTATGTCCAGATTGACCCATGGTGTAGGTCTCAAAAGCCACGAGGATGATTAGAGGGCTGGAGCACCTCTCCTATGAGGACAGACTGAGAGATCTGGGGCTGTTCAGTCTGGAGAAGAGAAGGCTCCAAGGAGACCTAACTGGCTTTCCAGTATCTGAAGGGGGCCTACAAGAAAGCTGGGGAGGGACTTTTAAGGGTGTCAGGTAGTGATAGGACTAGGGGCAAGGACTAGGGGCAAGGACTAGGAGCAAAATGAGAAATGGGTCAATTCAGACAGGGTGTCAGGAAGCAGTTCTTCACCATGAGGGTGGTAAGACACTGGAGCAGGATGCCTAGTGAGGTGGTGGAAGCCCCATCCCTGGAGGCTTTTAAGGTCAGGCAGGATGTGGGTCTGAGCAACCTGATATAGTGTGAGGTATCCCTGCCCATGGCAGGGGCTTTGGAACTAGATGATCCTTAAGGTACCTTCCAACCCTAACAATTCTATCATTCTATGTAGTAGCTAAGTGCAATTCCTATTAGGAGCATTTTCACGGAGTCTCCAACCAAGTCAAATGGCAGTGAGTTTTTCTGACTTTTTCTGATGTCACTACAATCTAACACTTAAATTTCCCTAATTAGTAGACTCTAGTACAAGCAGAACAGCTGCTGTACATTTGGTACTTGCCTAAGTTTGATTTTTTTTTTTGACAAAAGGATATTCTTAGTAGTGATTAATAATTTATCTGAATGAAAACAGAAAATGTTTAACTCTAGAGATGACAAAATATATAGAACAGAATTCATTTCCTGTTAATTTACTTAGAACAGAGTTTCTTGCCTTGTAATAGGAACCAGATAAAATGTCTATTTAGTAAGTGGTAATTCTAATTACATATATATGAAAAGGAAAATTTCTTCAGAACAAGTACTGTGAAAAGAGATATTTTTAATGATGCATGACATTGTGTTTTCTATGGTCATCTTTTGAAAACTTGATTGCACAGCCTTTTGACCTCAACATTGGATCTTATTATACTGTGATAACTTGATAAGGTTATGTAAATTCTCTGCTAACACAGGTTAAGATATTTGTTCTAGCAAGTTTTGAGAGCTATTATTCATCCTTGCAAGGAAAACCTTACCTTCTCTGACCCCTCATTTCGCAGAAACACAACAGTTTTGCTAGATAGTTTTTATATGTTTTGTTGTTGAGACAACCTTGGGAGGAAATAGCGAACAGTAATTGACTATACCTTTATGAGAAACTTCCTGTATAACATTGAGACTAATTTGGAAGTACACTGTAGGTATCCAGAGAGCACAAGCAATATCTTTTGCAAAGAACTACCATAAAAAAGCCTTTGGGGAAGATACAATCTGCCTTGTATAGTAATAAAGCCAATTCTATTTCCCACTCTCCCTTAAGCATCTTAGTGGGGTATCTCAAAAAAAGGGATAGAATCTAGAGATTAAAAAGTCACATGACACATAAATGAAAATAACAGAAGGCATTGAGAATGAGTTTGTAATTAAGTAATGTTTAGTATTCAGTATAATTGGTCTTCTACAGTTCTTATCCATTATCTGCTTTTTAAAGTTATCACAATTTTCTGGAACACGATGGATAATTGTACTTAGGAATTTGAAAGTAAAATGTGTCATTTTTATAAAGAATTAATTTTTAACTCAATTTCACCTTTCTGCTTTTTAGCCTCATCTTGTTAGAAAAAGGCAACTGAAAGCAAAGTTAGTTTCCATAAGGGCATATCTTATATTGCTGTAAATCATGGGACCTTTTGACTTTTGCAAGATAGCTTTGTACTCTTCACTAGATTTCTGTCCTTTTTGTCACTGTTACAGCAACCTCAATGTGATACTATAATGTAACTGTCTAGAGAAGCTGAAACATTATCTTTGGGAATTCAGAATAAAAGTGAAAAACATAACTTCAAGAATCTGTTCTACACTTCTAAAGAGAGTGAAGAAAGAAAACAGAAAAATTACAAAACTTCAGCCTTTAAATACTATCATAGTAGTAGTATCATAGTATCATAGTATCAGTCAGGGTTGGAAGGGACCACAAGGATCATCTAGTTCCAACCCCCTGCCATGGGCAGGGACACCCCACACGAGATCAGGCTGGCCAGAGACTCATCCAGTCTGGTCTTAAACACTGACAGGGATGGGGCCTCAACCACCTCCCTGGATAACCCATTCCAGGCCTTCACCACTCTCATGGTGAAGAACTTCTTCCTCACATCTAGCCTGAATCTCCCCACCTCCAGCTTCATTCCATTCCCCCTACTCCTATCACTACCTGAGATCCTGAGAAGTCCCTCCCCAGCCTTCTTGTAGGCCCCCTTCAGATCCTGGAAGGCCACAATGAGGTCACCTGGGAGCCTTCTCTTCTCCAGACTAAACAGCCCCAACTCCTTCAGTCTGTCCTCATAGGAGAGGTCCTCCAGCCCTCTCATCATCCTCATGGCCCTTCTCTGGACACGTTCCAGCATGTCCACATCCCTCCTGTAATAGGGGCTCCAGAACTGGAGGCAGTACTCCAGGTGGGGTCTCACCAGAGCTGAGTAGAGGGGAGAAGCACCTCCCTTGACCTGCTGGTCACACTTCTCCTGATGTGGCCCAGGATCTGATTGGCTTTCTGGGCTGCAAGTGCACACTGAGAGTTCCTGTTGAGCTTCTTGTCCACCAGCACCCCCAAGTCTCTCTCCTCAGGGCTGCCCTCCAGCCAGTCCCTGCCAAGCCTGTATTTGTGCCTGTGATTGCCTCGACCCAGATGCAGGACCCTGCACTTGGTCTTGTTGAAGCTCATGAGGTTGGCTTGTGCCCACCTCTCCAGCCTGTCCAGGTCCCTCTGGATGGCATCCCTTATAAACTCTATATATATTATAACCGTTTATATATTATATAACCCTATAAACTGCCCCCATTTAATCAACAATAGTGACCATTTTGGAGAGAGAAACTTATCATCAGATAGATATGGATTATGATAGATTATGGGATGTGGGAAAGGCAGTTTCCATATGTGAGTCTGAAGAGGTATCTACTCATATGAAACATTGTGTGCTATATGTGGGAGAGATAATAAGGGATTTAACAGGGCATATCCACTTTGGATTATGCTTCCCTTTCATATGTACATAAGCAAGCACTCACAAATGTATGTCTCAGCTCTACTCTTCCAACAAAAGTAGATTGCTTTCTGGGCTAATCTGTTTTACCCAGGTACCATTTTGCTTTCCATTATGCCCCGCCATGTGCATTAGTGTAGCACATGCAGTTTTTTCAGTCAGAATTCAATTTCAATTTAACTTTTGAAAAGTAGTCCTTCTATGAAACATCATAGTACATCATCGCAACTGGTTATCAAATAAAATGCAAATTTCCATATAAATAGTTTCCTTTCCATACATATCAGTTGATTCCCTTTTTTGTTGCTACGATAATTTCTTTAAATTACATCAACAATGTCTCCTTCTTATGATTATGAATAGATTTTTATTATGCTTACTCCTTCATTTGAATACTGTCTTTTATTTTCCTTACACCTATTTATTTTCCCACTTGTGATCTTTCCTCTTATTTTCAAGTCATGCAGAGATTCTCAGCTGACTTTTGAATAGATTTTCTGATCTTAGAAAAAATAGGACAGTTTACACATACATGAAAAAAAGCAACATTTCATCTTATTTTGCACCTGAACACCACAATTGGGTTAAAATATATTTAAAAAAAAATCTAAAATATAACAAAAATCCCCAAAGCACAGAAAGAAAAAGCTATTAGCCTACCTCACCAGTGAGAATTATAATCTAAAATATATTTAAGCTAATTTGCTATTTTCCTCCTACTATCTATCTAATTTCAGGTTTATGCTTTCAGCTTTGCCCATGTAATGGGTTAACCACCTGTTTCTCTCTAACACAGAAGTGAGGGTAAAAAACTCTGGGTTGAGATGAAGACTTGAGATAAAGAGCTTTAGTGAGAAAAATGAGATAATATAAATCATAATTACCTTAGCCTATTTGCTGAAAAAGCACAGCAAAAGGCAGAAAGCAGCAGCAGCAGATTCAACTATTCAATTATCAGGGAAAATGAGTGTGACTGGTTTAGGCTGTGCCTTTAAGAAATGGACACTTTCTGAACACTCTGGCTGAATGTTTTTGATATTTGAATGAAAACAAAGATATGCTAAACTGATTTCATTGGTAGAATGCAACTGTAACTTTTAGCTTAGTCTGTTCAGTCTGTTCAGTCAGTTCTTCTTCTCTCTGTTCTGTGAGCTGGCCTGTTTCTCTCTCTCTGAAGCAACAGCTTGCGAAGCAGTGACCTTGGATTAACAGAGCTAACCAGATAAGAAAACTAACTCTTGCATTCGCTTTTGAGCTTAACAGAATTTTTCTCCTTAGTTACCTTTCTCTCTCTCTCTAACCCTTTTGGGAAAAAGGGGAGGTAGGGAGGGAGAGTGGGGGGGACAGGCCGAACTCCCCTGGCCACAGGGGGATTGGGAAAAGGTTTCCTATATTACATACATTGCTGTATATTTCTGTATATATTGTAAATATTGTATGCTTTTGTACATATTCATTGCATTCCATTTCTGCTTGTAAATATAGCTTTCATCTGCTTCTCCAGCTGAGTTAGCTGTGGATTCTTTTGTGTGTGGGGGGGAACCTTCCCACCCTACCACAATGAGACATGATAACTTATGTTCAGAGATACAGCTTTTATTTGCTTCAGTGTCATGGATTTCACCTCTGATTCTATATATTTTTATTGTTAATTTTTTACACATCACTTTAAAATTTGTCTTGCACTTAACTCTAAGAGGAGAGTTGAAGTATCAGTGCTAAAAACATTCTTTTTGCTATGGCTAGAAGTTCCTTAGAAAGGTGTATGCAAAGTGAATCAGACTGCAATCTGTCCTCAATTTTTTGATAGTGGATTTTTATCTTCAACTACATGTTCTTTCCTCTTGACTCCAAAGTTTGTGTTGCCACTGATGAACATTGCCATAATTTTTCAATCTTAATTCATTAATATGCATCACATTATGAAAAATGGGTTTCTCAATGAGCAGAATAAGAAGAAACAATGCTCAAGATATGGAGGGAGTGAGTATGTGCAAATGCACAATTATCTATCTCCATCAGTAACAGGTTTGTGGGGAATTTTCAGCTGATTATTTGTCATGCAGATCCTTGGTCACCTGGAACACTTTTGAAAACACTTCATTCTTTTCCCCTGAAGCTTGCTTCTAAACTTTTATTCATCAGTGCCTTCTGGCACAGGCCCGTGTGGGAACTGCTGTCCACTCAACCTACACAGCTAGAAAGTTTAACATGCATCAGTAGCAGAACATTTTGGAAATTGTTTGTTCTTTTCCCAGCAGAGTCAGTCTTCTACACATTTAGCTGCCACATTCAGAAGTTAAATTCCTTTATTATGATTGTTCATTGCCAACAATGTGATCTGCACTGTACAGTATATTACACTGGAGGCAGGGTCAAAGAATGTTGTTCTCCAGCTAACGGAAGGCAGAGAGGCTATAGGGAATTTGAAGGCAAAATATCTTCCTGAGCCTTACAGCTACAACAAGAAAAAGATCAAAGTGTTTTGAATCAGACACTGCAGCCCTCACAGGTCCCTATTAAAGTTTTTATTTCTTTTGAATGTAGTTATCTTGAGGAGACAGTTCTAGACACTTTCTTGAAATAAATCAATACTTACATTATGCTTTATAATTGCTTGTTTACAGAAGAAGCTCTTATCTTTCTGTATATTTTCAGATGGGGAAGTGCAGTCATAGAGAAGGAGTAACACACCCTTTATCATGCTGTATTCTAGTGACAGAAACAGAACATACACTGTCTGTCTCCAGAGCTACATCCTCTCAAATCATGATGCTTTGGAAGCAATGTAAATGGACACAAGTTATATACAATCACAGAATCACAGAATCACCAAGGTTGGAAGAGACCTCAAAGATAATAAAGTGCAACCTGTCACCAAAGACCTCATTGTGACTGGTTTAGGCTGTGCCTTTAAGAAATGGACACTTTCTGAACACTCTGGCTGAATGTATTGAAAAACAAAGATATGCTAAACTAATTTCATTGGTGGATAGGTAGAATGCAATTTTAAGTTTTGGGTTCAGTCTGTTTGGAGTCAGTCTGTTCTCCTCTGTTCCTGTGGGTCTGTCGGCTTCTCTCTCGCTGAAGCAACAGAGCGACCTTGGATTAACAGAGCTAACCAGATAAGAAAACTAACTCTTGCATACGTTTTGAGCTAACAGAATTTTCTCCTTAATTGCCTTTCTCTCTCTCTCTAACCCTTTTTTGAAAAAAAAAAAGGGTGGTAGGGGGAGGGAGAAGGGGGGTACGGGGGGAACCCCTGGCTTCAGGGGGAAAAAGGTCTCCTGTATTACGTACATTGCTGTATATTTCTGTATAGTAAATATTGTATATTTTTGTACATATTCATTGCATTCCATTTCTGCTTGTAAATATAGCTTTCATCTGCTTCTCCGTCTGAGCTAGCTATGGAATCTTTTGTGTGTGTGTGTGTGAACTTTATCACCCTACCACACTCATGACTAAACCATGGCACCAAGTGCCATGTCCAATCCCCTCTTGAACACCTCCAGGGATGGTGACTCCACCAACTCCCCAGGCAGCCCATTCCAATGGCTAACAACTCTCTCAGTGAAGAACTTTCTCCTCACCTCGAGCCTAAACTTCCCCTGGCACAGGTTGAGATTGTGTCCTCTTGTTCTGGTGCTGATTGCCTGGGAGAAGAGACCAACCCCTTCCTGGCTACAACCACCTTTCAGGTAGTTGTAGAGAGCAATAAGGTTGCCCCTGAGCCTCCTCTTCTCCAGGCTAAACAATCCCAGCTCCCTCAGCCTCTCCTCATAGGCCTTGTGCTCGAGGCCTCTCACCAGCCTCGTTGCCCTTCTCTGGACACGTTCAAGTGTCTCAGTGTTCTTCTTAAATTGAAGGGCCCAGATCTGGACACAGTACTCAAGATGTGGCCTAACCAGTGCAGTGTACAGGGGCACAATGCCTTTCCTGTTCCTGCTGTCCATAGTCATTGAGTGTCATGCTGAAGCTGTATTGCACACATCTTAATGCAGCTACATTATGCCAGTGAATTAAAAAAGTTTACTGAACTCTTTGTAAAAGGTAGCAGTTTTGTTGTCTGTTAATACCTGAAGTTGACATCTGTCAGCATTTGCAAGAATCTGAGATTCCCAGTGCCACTTCTCCTTTTAGCTCTGTGGTTACTATAGATTGATATACCAACAACTTGTAAAATACTTTCTCCTATTGTACTCTATAGGCAATGTACTGAACTTTTCACACTTGCTTCACATTAATTCTTAATGTGATGGATTAGATCTTCTTCATTTAACTGTAGAATATATGACAACATCATGGAACAGCCACTAAAGAAGAGATGGCGTTTGAGTTTGGCAGATGTAAGATAGCTACTGTAATGTCAGCTGTCTCCTTGCAGATAAAAATCAGAATGACTAAAGGTGCTATTTTTCAACACTATGACTGAAAATGAAACAGAAATAGCTAGTATTATTAATTCATTTATTGATGGATGGTATTATTTTTCAAAAGTGTTAAATTATTTTATAAGAACCTATGGCTATATGTAGTGAACTGCTACTTACCTGAGCAACTCTAGCCGCTCTGAAGGGATGAAACACTCAGTAATTGTCGTATTTGGTAAAAATAATATACTAACAGTGTGTCATTTACAAATGCAACCGTTACCAGAAATTTCATACAAATATTAGGAAAATCCTGCCATCTGGAAACAGAAAGATCCTCCCTAGGTATTTCACAAGAGGTTAAAGTTAGTTTTGTTTCATATTAAAGTAATATGTGTGGTTTTCCCCAGTCCATTGGTACTCCAAGGCCTTTCTTCATGGACACTTAGTCTCTAATGGTGCCTAGGGTTGTTTCTTCCAAGATGCAAGACTCAACACTTGTCCTTACTGTCTTTTGTGAGGTTTCCCTCTGTCCAGCTCTCCAGATCTCACAGAATAGCAGCACAGCCTTCTGGTGTCAGCCACCCCTCCTAGTTTCATACCATGAGCAATCTTGCTGAGGGTACACTTGATCCTCGCATCCAGGTTGTTGATGAAGATTCTGAATAAAACTAGACCTAGTACTGATCCCCGGGGAGCACCATTGTCCAACAATTGAACACATGATCTGGAACACAACTATCTCAGTAAATCTTTTGCTTTGGGAAACCTTTTTCTGCTTTGAATAAACTCACTTGAAAATAATTAAATTTTTAAAATAACAGTAAGTACAAGAATACTAGCCCAAGCAAGAAAATGCCTACTGAAATTGAAAATAAAGAGGTAGCATCTTATCTGTTATAAAATGACTATATGTATAATTCAATACCATCTTGTGGTCAATGCAAATAGAAATGCAAGAATCTGAAAAGCGTGTATAAAAAATACTTTATGTTTTGCATAGTTAAAGGACAATATCACAAGTTAATATTAACAAAGCTAGAGCTTTTCAGGTATGTGATGAAGAGGTTATTAATTATGATTTATGGACATGGAAGCATAAAATATTTTTATTAAAAATTATTAATAATCAATTAACCACTATTTTATATGCAGATTCTAGTGCACAATTGTGAGATATATCCCATAACTGGTTTATTATGTACAATGTGAACCCAATTAGAATGTTTACAGAATTAATTTCAATTAATGAAGGTGCAGTTGCACCACTCATCCACCAGATGGCAATTCAACAAGATGCTGTGACTACTGTAACTCTGTACTGTTACAATGCATCAGGGGCAATTCAACTTAGGCTTGAACTAGGCCTGGGTTTTAAACTGTGAGTGCAGTGAGTGCAGCACATGTGAAAGATACACTGTGTCTTGTGTTTGTAGTGAAGCTAGTTGCTAGGCTACAGCTGGCTGGCTGCTGCCTGCCTGGCTTGCGCTGGGGCAGACTCCTGGGCAGGTCCTTTCTGGGGTGGGGCTACTGGGGCTAAGGCTGTGGCTGAAAGCTGCTGGATGGGCCCAAAGTGGGGCTTCCCTCTGGATGGTGATAGTGGGAGCAGCCTTCTCTCTCTCACAGTGGTCGGGAGAGGGTAAGTCTTCTGCCGGTTGGCAGGTTCCCTTGGAGCAGCAGTGGGGGCTCCACAGTGTGGCTGCAGCTGCCAAGGGGCTGGTCCTGTGGGGCAGGGCTTGGCCCTTCAAGGTTGGCCCGCACTGTGCTGGAGCCAGTGGAGGGCTCTGAGTTGGGGTGCAGCTATATGGAGTGGTTGTGGCAGTCCCTTGGCTTGAAGAGAACTGATGGGACTCCCTCAGGGGTTCAGACTCTGAAACACAGGCATGGATGGTGCTCTGAATCTCCCTGGCACACACAGGGCTGCAGAGTGGGCTCAAGTGGCGGCTCCTTGTTTCCTGCGAAGGGCAGGGTCATGCAGGGTGCGGCTGAATGCTGATCCTGCTTTCCAAGATAAACACACACACAGTTGTGGCTCGTCAGTCTGCTGCCTTATGGCTGTAATAGATGCTTGGACTGATGTTTTCCTGTCTGGACTAAAAGATTACCCTTGTGGGTCCAGTCCTCTTTAAGAAATGGCGGGCTCTTCTACTGACTAGTGGGCCTGTCCAATGCAATGCTGAGACTTCCAGTGAAGGACCCTCCTTTGCAGATTTCTTGAGGTTGCTAGCTTCTCACCATGTTGCAGAGGCTGGGAGTTTTCTTGCATGTGGAGCTTGAGAAGACTTACAGCAGTGAGCTTACAAGCTTGGGCAAAGAAAGCAAAGAGAGAGTGACTTGTTTACAACTTGGGATAATACTTATAGGTTTCTTGAGGCTGAATTTGGCCAATGGGCAATCCTGTTAACATTTTAGCTTTAGCTAATAGAAAGCGTGAAGCTAGAATTATGCCTTTGCTTGGCAGTAGCACAATCATCCCATGCAGTGGGTTCATGCTGCTGTCTACCCCCTAGAAGGCAGGTCAGGGTTGTTTATGCCATCTGGCTGGCACCTCGGCCTTTGTTCCCCTCAGTTCTGGGCTGAGTACCCACTCTGGAAAGGAGGGTGGAAGGGGGATGTAGCCAAACATCTTGGGACAAGTTTTACAGTATTTGGGGCATAATTCTGGGCATATGGTGCCTTCACCACAAGGTATAATGAAAAATAAGTTTATTGATGTGGTTTGTTTTTTTCTGTTTGTGGTTTTGTTGTGTTGTTGGGGTTTTTTGTTCTTTTTTCATTGCAAGTACAAATACATATTTGCAAATAATGCATCATCTCCACTTGTCCTTGAGAGCAGCACGTATTGCATTTAGAGGATGGATCCACATGTCTCACAAAGGATTCTGGCAGTATTTCATTTAGCAGAGGAGATACTCAGATTTGGCTTTTGACTATGTGTTTTTCTCTAACCTTCATTTACTGTAGTACTAGCACCACATACCCCAGTAGGTGAAGATTTTCTCCTCCTGTAGTAATTCTTTTCTTGGCAATGTCTTTAGTTAAAGCTTTTTTTCAAGTGACCATAAAAGCATACCTCAGTTAATGTATAAACAACCAACTATTTGATAGAAAAGTGATTCTTAAAATAAATGTTCACACAATTGCTGTATATTAACTCTTACAGTCTTTAGAAAATTACTGAGATTGATGAGAATTAAGCTGTATTTAGAAAACCCAGCATTATGGAGCAATGCACCTTACAGGTGGCATTTGGTTTTGTATTATAGATACTATTTTGCTTTTGCTTTAAGTTAAAAGAGCAGCAATAATCACTTACAGTGTTCAAAACTACTTTTTATTTTTTTTAAGCACTAATAATGTTCTGAGAATGTTAAATTAGTTTTTTACTTCAGTCTAAGTTGAAAGGTTTCTTAAAAAGAGGAGAAGCAAACTGAAAAACGAGTCTGGCATAATTTTCATTTAAATTATCTAAGTAATCCAGTCTGACCTCAGGCTGACCTTTGAGCAGAAGTTAGTACCAAATAACCTCCTGAGGTCATTCCAACCTGAATTATCCTTACAATCATATGATTTAGATATGATTTTCCACAGATTTTAAATGGAGTTAAGACAGATCCTTTTATCTGCTGGATCCCTTGTGAAGTATGATTAGATTTCTATAAATATCCTATAATGCTGTCATCAGAGATATTGTTTAGAATTAATGGCGTGTCAAATTGCAAAACTAATTTCACACCTCTTTCTAGAATCTTTGCAAGGCCTAATTCAAATGTTCATGAATGTCTCTGTTGTATGGATTTGGGAAGCACTAAGACAGGAAATTCACAGCAATCCTAATGAGAAAGAGGGTTTATTTCCTGCTGCTTGGTACTGTTGAAGTTGCTTTTAGAATATAGTCTTGTCATAGATTGAGTTTTAATCTGCTGCTATTCATACCACCTTGCCTCATGTCAGCTTCAAAATGAAAGTGCTGTCTGCAGCAAAGTATTATGGGTCTTGAAGTTCAGAATGTAGCATGAGAGGCTTCCTCTTCTAGTTGATGCTTTTGGGTTCTGGGTTTTTGGGTGTTGTCTCTTTCCTGTGGTGAGAGAGTCATCTCTTGAACATGTAAATCACCTAGTAATGTGGTGATTATATTAAGAACTGAGAAGTGTCTCAACAAACACAAGATCTTTGTGAATGACTCACCTCTGCCCACCGAGACAACACACCTGGCAGTCACATATGCATTGTAATGTGACTAGGGTGTGGGCCAGATGGAGCTACAATGAACGAAGGAGCAACAACATAAAAGCCCTGACCTGTACCAGTTCACAGCGAGGTGAGGTAGGATGGGGTGTTAGGTGGGAAAGGGAAACATCACCTGGGATATCTCAGGCTGGAGGCAGAGGCCAGGATATTTCTACCTGCCACAGTCAAAGAAAGACTTTAGGGTAAGTAACTATTTCTCCTACTCTTTCTCTTTCTTCATTCTCTCTCTTCCTCTCTCTCTTTTTTTTTCTTTTTCTGTTTTGGTTGCTCCATTCTTTCTCTTTGATAAATGCTCTCATCTTGATCAATCATCTCATTTGTGTCTTAGTTTCACTCACAGGAATGTTCAAAATAGAACCATGTCTTCTAACTTTCAGAATGAGACATTCAGGAATGGTGACAAGAGGAGTTGGAGTTGGCCAGTTATCTGCTTTTCTGCTTTAAGCTTTTTTTTTCTCCTCCTCCTTCCTCCTCCTCCTCCTTCCTCCTCCTCCTCCTCCTTCCTCCTCCTCCTCCTTCCTCCTCCTCCTTCCTCCTCCTCCTCCTCCTTCCTCCTCCTCCTTCCTCCTCCTTCCTCCTCCTCCTTCCTCCTCCTCCTTCCTCCTCCTCCTTCCTCCTCCTCCTTCCTCCTTCCTTCCTTCCTCCTTCCTCCTTCCTCCTTCCTCCTTCCTCCTTCCTCCTTCCTCCTTCCTCCTTCCTCCTTCCTCCTTCCTCCTTCCTCCTTCCTCCTTCCTCCTCCCTCCTTCCTCCTCCCTCCTTCCTTCTCCTTCTTTCTTCTTCTTCTATAAATAGTCTGAGCTTGAGTAATCATTATTATCTGATTTGCTCAGTAAAACTTTTTTCTCAACTCTTTTTATGTCTATCCAGAATTTTTGTGTATTACTTTTCTCTCCCTTCTATGCTGGGGTGGGAGGAAGCACATTAACCTGTTCATAATGCTTTAACCTGTTACAGTCTCCTGTTTGTATGCCCAGTAGAGCTCTGAAGACTGCAACAAGAAGTGAAAATAGATCAAAATGATCACCTCTGTGGTTAATCTTCCTCTTTTTAAAATGGATTTAGAATCAAACTTTATACTAATCAATAAAGGGAGTTTAATATGGTTCCTGACCTACAAAGCTTAAGTAATCTAAACACCATCCATACTCAAGCATCTCTTGAGAGGGCACTATATATGTTTAGGCTGGGTGCCTCCTGTTACTGCCACGTAAGCTATATCTCCAGTGTCCTGAGTGTCCAGTCATGCAGGTGGACACAGGAAGCTGCATATTTCATACCCATAATATCCTGCGCCCTGTAAATCTATCTGCAAAGTCTTCCTCTTCTTCCCTCTCTGCTCCCGTGGGAGTTGCTCCCTATTGGGTAACAGTGGGGGAGCTATCTCAAGGCCTCTAAGGCCTGTCTAGGCCTAATGCCAGGAGGAGAAGGGGGAGGGGCAGTCTCAGACTTGTCCAGCCTGAGGCTAGCCTAGCAGTGGTGGGGGCATGGGGGAGAAAGAGCCCTGGGGGTTTTGGGTATACCCTCAGGTAGGGAGAAGGAAATTGTCTGGGAGGCTTTTGGGTGTGCTATAGGGGATTCTGTATGCATTGGGATTTCTTTTGTCACTGTGCTTGTAGTTTCTATAAAACACTAATTGTTTTTTCCATTTAAACTTTCCATCACTTCTGCAATCCATTTGTGAGAGTGTCATTCTTTTGCCCCTCTCATTGGCAAGAGAGGATCTGCCTGGCCTCACACCAGGACAGGTGCTAAATAACTAATACTATGGATGCCCATTTGACAGTATTTGGGGCTGCATTCTGTCTATATTTAATTTACAAATATAAATAAAGCAGGAGTTCTAACCAAATCAATGATTAGGCATTAACATCCTTATATACTGAGTGCAAAGATACATCATGAGGAGTATGTCAAACTCTTCTTTACAAACTTATTAAAATAATTTGGAAGAAAAATCTAGAATGGTAAATATTAATAACAACAATACGAACTTAAAAACCCCACTGTTTAAGGCCTATCCAACAGTCATAATGTCAAAATAGGAACCTAGATTTATTAACTACTCCTCCAAAATATAAAGTAAATTAAGGTAGTTAGTCAGAAGATATGTATGTAACAATTTTAAAAATGTGATTAAAGTCTAAAAATGCAACATAACTGGCAGAAAGAAAAAAGAACATTACTCAAGCAATAATACAGGAAACAGGAGGTGGAACAGCTGGGTGAAGCTGAGATTTTTTGAATGTCTGATACAATAGCTCCGTTCTTAATTGCAACATTTATACTTAGATTCAAATGGCTCCAATTGTCAACTGTGTCAGGATATGCAAAGCTTTTCACTGAGGTTCTGTTATTTATCTGCCAGAAAACTCAGTGTGGCAGCTTCGATTTCATAAATAACATTTTCCAAAAGGTGTGTTTATTTTGTGAGAACAAGATCAAATGTTACAGACTTCAAAGCAAATAATAATCCCTAGAATGATGTCTGTTAAAGCTATCTCTGTTGGTTTCAACACAGCGGATCTTTATTATCAATTCTACTTCTTATACAAAAGAAAGAACTGCTTAATATTTTTAAGGGAAACAAAATTAAAATTAGGAATTGGAGATCTATTTCTACCAGTGCGACCACTGGATTAACAGATGGGTCACAACTGAGTACTTCCTAGTGTCCTTGATCTAAACAGGATGAGGTGGAAAAAGGGATGCGAACTATATCAGGCCTATAAAAGAAAAACCAAACAAATCCACCCAAAAGGTAAACAAATAAGCAAACAAACAAAACCCCCACCACAACCAACCTACACACACAATCAGCATCAAGTAAAACAAAACAATATTTTATCATTTTGGCACAGTATTTTCTTGCCCACTCAATTCTTGCAGGTTCCAAATCTTCTATTTACTTGTTACAGTATCTTGATTTCCACTTTTAAAACTCATTTTGTATTATCCCAGTGTGATAAAGTTCCTTCTTGTTAGGTTAATTTCCTATGATCTCATTCCTCCTTTTTTCCCAGTCTTGTTATGTTTGATTGACAAAGATTCCTCTTCCTTGATGGCTGCTGAAACAAGTAAGTCAGGCAAACTCATCTGACAAAGAAACATTGCTTTCCAACAAATGGATTAGACACATATTAAACGCTTGACATAACACGTTGCTTGATTTAAAGATTTCTCTAACTAAATCCAACTACTGGAATACTGAGACTCAGATCAGATCTTCACACACAACTGGGTATAAATAAAATAAAGAATTATGAAATACTGAAACACAGAAAGGAAAATTTATTGCATTGATCACTTTTAACCCTTAACTATAAATAAAAATATGCAATTTTAATTATTTCAGAAATTTTTTTTTTTTTTCTAATTTAGCTATTAATCTTGAAGAATAACAATTGTTTCACTTGGAAAACAAGCACACTTTATAAACTCTTTAGTAACTTAATATTTCTTATGCTTATTTTTGCAGTGTGTCGTAACAAATGAACTATAATAGCAAACAAAAGAATTTTAATTAAGCAAGGGATTTCCAAAATATTATTTTAATTTAGTTTCATTACTTTATGAGAAGGAGTGATACCTCCCTGGATCTCAGAATAAATTAAGTGTAGAATAACTACAATATTTTTTTTTTTGGCTCAATATGGGTGATTTTCAAGTCACTACATTTAGTCCACACTTAGTATCAACTGCGTCTAAGATAAAACATAATGTGACGTAGGAGCTGCATAGAAACTATTGAGGTGATACATGTGAATTTCATATTGATTTTCAGACACCTCCTGTTCTTGTGAAACTTAAGACACTAAAGCATTATAGCTTTAATCTGTTAGCTTCATGCTATTGATGCTTGTCACTGTTTCTCTTGTCTTTTTGAAGTCAACAAGTTACCTTCTTTCTGTCAAAAGCCAAGTAGTGGGGAGGCTGCAAGCTGTGGGGCAGGGGGTGGCAGACATGTTCCACCTGGTCTTTGTTCCGTGTCACAGAATCACAGACTCACAGGATAGTTGAGATTGGAAGAGACCTCTGGAAGTCATCTGGTCCAACCCTTTTGCTCAAGCATGGCTTCTTTCATTGTACTGCCTTAGAGGAGGAAAACCAGTGTGTACGTCAAGTAGAAGAAAAGAAGGTGTAAGGGAAAGATATTCAAGGCACGGTGTCCTGAAGGGACAAAAAGCCTCACAAAGGCTCTGAACCAGACAATGAGGCAGGAGCTAGTAGGTCTGTTTTTTTCTAGTCTGGGTTTTCATTGCCCAGGCTTGTCTGAATATGTCCTGGAGCCCGAGTGGGTAGGTGGGCGTGCCTTTGGCCAAGTTTGGAGAAAACCCCTTTCTATAGGTTACAGTGTCAAGGTTTTATCCCTCAATCTGTGTTGTCACTGGCCATTATTGTCTCAGGAAATCTATTAGTACCAGCCCAAAGAGCCAGAGCCTTGCCTTGCAATTGTCCACATTCTGGAAGGAATCACAAGCCTCGCTTGGAGGCTGAGTCAGTTTACCCAGACAGGGCAGCAAAGACCCCTCGCTCTTTTAGGGTTCTAAAACCCAGGAGCAGACAGACATGTCTTGCTGGGCTGAGAGGTGAAACCCCAGAGGAGCTGAGTCCCCAGGACAGTTTCGTTCTATTGGGAGAGGCAACGAATGCCTCTGCGAAGAATTGCAGCAGAACAAGGGTTAGAGTGTCAGGAAAATCACAGATGGAAAAAGAAAATTACAGATAATTTAGCCATGTCTGTGCACTGAACTAGTATCAAAAACAGTAAGACTTTTCCAGAAAATATTTACTTAACCTCTTTTTCGTAACCTTTTATGAAGGTATAAACTTTCTCATTGGTATTGAACAGTCTAAAAAACAATTTTAATTCTAGTACAACCTCCATGAACAGGGAAGAAACCATTCACCATTCTGTCTCTATATATTATTTAGCTAGTGCAAAACTATTATCATATTCCTGCTCTTTAATCTTTGTGTATTTAAACTTAAGCCCAGTTTGTTCAGCTTCTTTTCTGAGCTATTTTTTTTGCTGTCCATGATGACACATTACTTAGCTTGTCCAAAATCTTGAAATGTGATGACCATAAGTAAATGTAATCTTTCTTCTGATTTTCCATTAGCAATGTATCAAATGACCTAACTGCCTTTTGTTTCTTTTATGTGAGATTGATTCCCCTCACCCCCCCAGTACAATCAGAGTAGTGCCTTCAAATACAACTTACAATTTATTAACCATTTACTGTGGTAACATTTTGTAATTGTATTCAACTCACCATTATCAAAATAGTTACTGAAAATGTTAAATTATTCTGACTCTTTGTAGAACCCACTCTAATTACTTGACCACTTAGACAGCAAACCATTGAGTACAATATAATCAAGCAGTTGTGCATTTAATTTATGGTAGCTTTAGTCAGTCCATAGATTTTAGAATGATTATGAAAAATATCCTGTAAGTTACTCATTCCTAAATTCAAATTATGTGAATCACATGTGATATTTCCCTATTTGCAGTTGGGTTAGTTATCTGAACAAATTAAGTAAAAAAAAAAATAATTATGAAGAAACAGATGGTGGCTCCTTGTGTCACATATGCCACAGACACTTATAATTGTCCAACTGATTATATTGCAACTATAACAATGTAAATACTTCCACTTTTTATAAGTGGTCTCTGAAACGAGAGTCCACTGTCATCCATCTATTCATCTGTGTCCAAATTTGAGGACAAGAGAGGCTGTTAGAAAACATTTTTCATTTCAAACAGTATGAATTCCTGAAAAGGAAAAGCTGAAATCTCAGTATTTCATGGTATGTTTAATTCTTCCTCATTAAAATTGTCTGAAGAATATCAGTGTCAACACCTTAAAAGCGAAATATAAAAAAAACCACAAACTAGTTACCAGATTAAATTACTGCCATATAGACTATAAAATAGAAGGGACCATCATTCTATTTCTTTTCTTTTCCAGTGTAAAAGACAGGCTGAAATTCAAACTAAAGGGAAGAAAAAACACTTAAAATATAACTTTCCTCCTCTTTTACATTTTTGAATGGGTTTATTAAATCAGTGAGGGATAGCCTCAGAGACATTTTTAGGGCATGGTAGGGTCACGCATTTTTTTAACTTTAGTGAATCTTGTCACATAATTGAGAATAAGTTCTGTTCAGTGAAAATACTGCCAGTTGGATTTTAATTTTCTCTTGGCTCTCTCTGAACATGTATGAAACACATTTAATGAAGGAATGTCAATTTTAAATAAAATTTTAAAAATATGTATTAACAGGACAGTGAAATCACAGATTCAACAAAATCTATAGTTTCTTCCAATTTAGTATGTACCCAAGACACATTGTAAGTATAGTAAAGAGATGCAATTGTGAAGTACTCATTAAATAGAACATAACATTTTCTTGAGAATATTATCAAAAGTAGCATAATTTTTATCAAGATATCTTGTGTTTTAATTGTGCTTTATGTAATACAGAAAGAATTCATGGTAACTTGCAAAGTGTACACTTCCAGAATTACTGCACCATGAGTCTCAAAAAGCGTAGAGGCTGGTGCCTTGGTTCAAGTCAGGTGCCCGAATGGATTTCACTGACTTGACTCCTAGTGAATATGCTCCTCTTCAATGTCTTAGTTGGCTTTCAGATTGAGATTGAACTAATTCACAGAGATATTCTAAAGAGGGGAAGTTCATACATCACCAACTTAAACACACAAGCTGCCAGCTGTTCCTTCAATGTGTGAGCATTGCCTTTTTCTTGGAGCCCATGATATAGTGGTCCTATGATAAAATCTGAAACTGAAGTGTGTTCTATATATAACTAGATCTTGGGGTGGGATGTGAGACATGGGATATCAAGCCATATTGGATAACATGTTATATAATAAGAGGAGGAAAAGTTTTCAGCCTAAAATTGTCTAGGTTAAGATGATCATGAAAAGTTAAAGAGAGATCTCTAGAGTTACACAGTCTTCACACTGTTAACAACCCAGACTTGGTCCAGATTATTTCTTTCCATGTGTATACTTTTCCTTGATATGACCTTCTTAACTAAATCAATTCAGGTTAGCTTTTAGAAATGCTCTTATTAAGAATATATTAGCTGTTAAATTATATTTAAATGGATTTAGAATATTATTGGGTCGGGCTGTGAACAGCATCTGCAGGCACAAGAGATTAACTCATCACCCATTGAAGGGCTGACAATCAACACTTTCATGTTACTACAGTTAGTTATCCCAGTAGCTGATCAAATCTCAGAGCTTATCTGCTTCCCAAGCTTGCTTTGCCTAGAGTGGTGCAACAGAATAAATGCTGGCAAGGCTGTCATTCTTGAAAGAGGAACATATTACATTGCACCTTTTTTTTCTCCCCAAAAGGGGAGAAAAATCCTAGCACATGAGAATGGCCTATCCCCCAGAGGGAAGAGGGTTTTAGGAAGGGAGTTGGCAGGATTCATTGACAGGGCTTTAAACAAGGTTTGAAGGGGGAAGGGGCTGAAACCAGTCCACCCAGACAGGAGTCTGGGGGTGGTAAGCTGGAGTCAGGGGTGAAACCAGCAGTCCAGCTGAAGTGTGTGTACACTAATGCATAAAGCATGGACAACAAACAAGAAGAGCTGGAAGCCTTGTTACAGCGGGAAAGTTATGATGTAGTTGCAATCACAGAAACGTGGTGGGATGACTCACATGATTAGAGCACTCTAATTGATGGCTACAGGCTTTTCAGGAGAGACAGGCAAGGGAGAAGGGGTGGAGGGTTGCCCCTGTACATCAGGGAGGTTCTAGATGCCATGGAACTAGAGATCAAGGATGATCAGGTTGGGTACCTGTGGGTGAGAATTAGAGGGAAGACCAACAAGGCTGACATCCTGGTTGGAGTCTGTTATAGACCACCCAACCAGGATGAAGAGGCAGCTAGAGGTTTTCTCAAGATCTCCAGACCTTGTTCTTATGGGTGATTTTAAGCTGCCAGATATCTTCTGGGAAATTAGCACAGCAGAGAGGAGGCAGTCTAGAAGGTTCTTAGAGTGTATGGAGGACAGCTTCTTATCCCAGATGCTGCATGAGCCTACCAGGGGTAAGGCTCTGACCTCCTTTTTACAAATACAGAAGGGCTGGTGGGAGATGTGGTGCTTGGGGGATGTCTGGGGTCCAGTGACCATGAAATAATTGGGTTTTCAATATGCAGTCAAGCTAAGAGAGGCAGCAACAAGGCCTCTACTCTGGAAGGAGAGGTTACCCATGGAATGTTTAAGGATGTTGATAGGTCACGTAGGAAAAAAAAAAAATTAGAGAGGCAAAAGCCCATTTAGAGCTTAGACTGGCCACTGCTGTGAAGGACAACAAAAAATGCTTCTACAAATATATTAATGGCAAGAGGAGGGGCAAGGGCAAGCTCCACTCCTTAGTGGACATGGAGGGGAATATTGTAACTAAAGATAAATATCAGCAAGACAGGTTGTCTTCCAGACAACTGGCCTCCTGAGCTGGCAGATGGAGGCAGGGAGCTGTATAGTTCCCCTGTAATCCAGGAGAAAGTAGTGTGGCAGGGTGAGTGAGTTCTCCACACACACACACAAAGAAACCGCAGCTAACTCAGTCGGAGAGGCAAATGAAATAAGCTGTATTTACAAGCAGAAATGGAATGCAGATGGATATATACAAAAATATACAATATTTACAATATATACAGAAATATACAGCAATGAATGTAATACAGAAGACCCACAGCCACAGGAGGGTGTGCCCCCCAGCCCCTGTACCCCCTCTCCCTCCCTACCTTCCCTTTTTTTTCCCAAAAAGGGTTAGAGAGAGAGAGAAAGGGAATTAAGGATAAAATTCTGTTAGCTCAAAGCATGTGCGAGAATTAGATTTCTTATCTGGTTAGCTTTGTTAATTCAAGGTCACCTCCTTCCAGCAAGCTGTTGCTTCAGAGAGAGAAAAGCAGACAGGCCCACAGGAACAGGGAGAACAGACTGAACTAGAACAGACTGAACTAAAACTTAAAAGTTGCATTCTACCAATCTACCAATGAAATTCGTTTAGACCTTATCTTTATTTTTTTCAAAACATTCAGCCAGATTGTCCCAGCAACTGTCCCATTCTTAAAGGCACAGCCTAAAATGGTCACAATCCACCCCTGCTAAACAATTTCATTGGCTGTTCGTACTGTCCACCCAATCTAAAACAATATCTACAATTTGTAAGTAAAGTTCATAGTCCTTTCCAGCTATCCTCAGGTGTAGATAATTCAAAAGTCCAAGGAAATCAGGAAACATGGAAAACAGTTTGTCTCTTAGCAGACGAAGAGGAGAAAAAGGAAACAGGGAAACAGGAACTCTCAGCTGACTCAGAGCTTTCAGGGTTCTCAGGGTTCGTGCACTGTAGGCTCCTCAAGGATTCTTCCTTTGGTCGCGATGTAGCTGTAAAACACTCTGAAATTAAACTCTTTCAGCTAAAGTTAAATTTCTTTGTGGAATATACTGAATTTCACCATTCTCTTGTGATCAGGCCCTTCGGCTGAAACCACCCCTCGGACAGGTTTAGCCTCTCCTGAGGGAGAAAATACCCAAACAGTTTTACCTAATAGATTCTTTTCTCTAACAACAGGAACTTTCCACTTTCTGTTTCAGATCTGAATGTGCCGGTCCAGCTCGGTTCACTGAACCTCTACTATTTACCAGCCAGGTTGCTTGTGCTAAATGTTTTTCCCAGTTTTTCAAAGATCCACTCCCCATGGCTTTAACAGTGGTCTTCAACAAACCGTTGTAGCGTTCAATCTTCCCTGTAGCTGGTGCATAGTAGGGAATGTGGAATATCTACTCAATGCCATGCTCTTTGGCCCAACTCTTTACAAGGTTGTTTTTGAAGTGAGTTCCGTTTTCTGACTCAATCCTCTCTGGAGTTCCATGTCTCCACAGGATTTGTCTCTCCAGACCAAGAATGGTATTGCATGCATTGCATGTGGAACTAGATAAGTTTCCAACCATCCAGTGTTTGCCTCTACCTTAGTAAGCACATACTGCTTTCCAGAATGAGAACGTGGTAGAGTGATGTATTCAACTTGCCAAGCTTCACCGCACTTGTACTTGGACCATCTGTCACCATACCATAAGGGCTTAATTGTCTTTGCCTGCTTAATAGCAGCACAAATGTCACAGTCATGGTTGACTTGTGCTATAGCATCCATGGACATGTCTATGGATCTATCACAAGCCCACTGGTAGGTTGCGTCTCTGCCTTGATGTCCTGACGAATCGTGAGCCCACCAAGCTAAGAATATCTCACCTCGGTGTTTCCAATTGAGATTAAGATCAGAGTCCATGTCTACTTGAGAAACTCCTGCAGCTAAATCTGCCTGATGGTTGTGTTGCTGTTCCTCAGTAGCTTTGCTCTTAGGAATGTGAGCATCAATGTGTCTCACCTTCACTGGAATTCTCTTGATTCAATCACCAATGTCCTGCCATAGGTCAGCTGCCCAAATAGGCTTTCCTTTTCTCGGCCAACCATTCTTTTTCCAGTCCTTTAGCCAACCCCACAGAGCATTGCCTACCATCCAGGAGTCGGTGTAGAGATAAAGCTTTGGCCATCTCTCACGTTCAGCTACGTCGAGAGCTAGCTGGACAGCTTTTACCTCTGCAAATTGACTGGATTCTCCTTCTCCATCCTTTGCTTCTGTGACTCGGCATGTTGGACTCCACACTGCAGACTTCCACCTTTGCTTGTCCCCGACAAGACGACAGGAACCATCTGTGAACAAAGCATATTTCTTTTCATCATCAGATAGGTCATTATAAGGAGGAGCTTCCTCAGCACGAGTTACTCTCTCCTCTGGAGGTTTAGTACAGTTGGTACCTTCAGGCCAACTTGAGATCACCTCCACCAGACCAGGTCTTTCAAGATTTCCCATTTGAGCTCTCTGTGTTATCAGAGCCATCCACTTAGACTATGTAGAGTCTGTTGCATGATGTGGTGTGGAACCTTTGCCTTTGAACATCCAATTCAAAACTGGTAATCTGGGAACTAAAAGAAGTTGTGATTGAGTTCCAGTTACTTCAGAAGCTGCTTTTACTCCTTCATAGGCAGCTAGAATCTCTTTCTCTGTTGGAGTATAATTAGCCTCTGAACCTCTGTAACCTCGACTCCAGAAACCAAGAGGTCATCCACGTGTCTCACCTGGAGCTCTTTGCCACAAACACCAGGTTGGACCGTCGTCACTTGCAGCCGTGTACAAAATGTTCTTAATGTCTGGACCATCTTGGACAGGTCCCAGACCCATTGCTTGCACTACCTCTTGCTTTATCTGGTCAAAAGCTGCTTGTTGTTCAGGTCCCCAGTGGAAGTGGTTTCTCTTTTGAGTCACATCATACAGAGGTTTCACAATCTGACTGTATCCAGGAATGTGCAGTCTCCAAAACCCCACTATCCCCAAGAAACTTAGAGTTTCTTGCTTGTTCATGGGATTTGCCATGGTAGAGACTCTATTTACCATATCCACTAGAATGTGTCGGCATCCATCCTGCCACTGCACTCCCAGAAACTGGATCTCTCTGGCAGGTCCTTTCACCTTATCTCACTTGATGGCAAAACCTGCGCTTAGGAGAATATCAATGATTTTGTTATCTTTCTCAAAGACTTCCTCAGCAGTTTTACCCCAGACGATGATGTCATCGATGAACTGGATGTGTTCTGGAGCACCACCTTTCTCCAGAGCATCCTGGATCACTGCATGACAGATGCTGGAGCTGTGGATCCAGCCCATTGGCAATCTGTTGAAAGTGTACTGGATTCCTCTCCAGGTGAAAGCAAACCGAGGCCTGCATTCCTCTGCTATAGGAATAGAGAAGAAGGCATTAGCAATGTCTATGGTGGCATACCTTTCGGCCTCTTTGGATTCCAGCTCATACTGGAGTTCCATCATGTCTGGTACTGCTGCACTCATAGGTGGAGTTACTACATTCAGGGCTCGGTAGTTAACTGTCAAATGCCAGTCTCCATTCTGCTTTCGCACAGGCTACACTGGACTGTTGAAAGGTGAATGAGTTTTCCTGATGACTTTCTGACTCTCCAACTGATGCGTCAGATTCTGAATGGGCAACAAAGAGTCATGGTTGGTTCTGTATTGTCTGTGATGCACAGTCTGAGAAGCAACCGGCAATTTAATGTCCTGAATCTTGTGTTGTCCCACAACTGCAGATTCATCAGAAAGCTCAGGTCTAACAGACAGCTTCAGCTTTTGTCCATCAATTTCTACAGATGCTACTCCAAAAGCCCATTTGTAACCTCTAGGGTCTTTGAAACGCCCTTCTCTCAGAAAATCAATTCCCAAAATACAAGGTGCGTCAGGTCCGGTCACAACTGTATGCTTCCTCCATTGTTTACCAGTTAAACTTTTATCAACCTCCACCTTAGTTAACTCTTGAGATCCACCAGTGACTCCCAGAATAGTTATAGCTTCTGATCCCTGATAATTTGATGGCATTATGGTGCACTGAGCCCCTGTGTCAACCAAGGCCCTGTACTTCTGAAATTGTGAAGTGCCAGGCCACTAGATGTACACATCCCAATAGATTCTCTTATCTCTGTTATCCCTCTCCTACCCATGGTGGGAGGCAGGGCACCCCTAGTTATGGGGAACATGCCCACATGTGCAATGAGCACATGGTGCAGTGTTAGAAATGGAGCCACTGTTGGAGCTATTAGAGTTGTCCTGGGGAACTGTAGAAGTAACAGCTACCCTTCTGGTATTGCTGCCTCGGGTTCTGCCACTTTGCAATTCCCTCAGTCTCCTGAAAAGATTAGAAGTTGGTTGACAATCCCATCTGTTCATGTTCTCACCAAACAGATCACGCAGAGTTATCTAAATACTCGCACGTGATTGCCTTGGCGGTCTGTTTTGGTTTGACCTGTTTTGGAATGACCTGTTTTGGAATGACATCCTTGGAGGACGTCTATTCCTCACAGATGAAACTTGTATCCATCTGGAGGAAGAATTGGAATTATCACTTTGTGTCAATTGTGAGATGATGTCTTTAAATTCATCCTTCAGCTGTTTCATGCAATTCTCAGTTTTTCCAGACAGAGTTTCAAGGGCTGAAACCAAAGAAACACGTGTCATGCTATCCTCCGATTGTCTCATTTGATCAGTGAATTGGCCAACCGTTGGAGGAGCTCCGCCATAGTTTCTTGCCACAATTCTGCTTGCCAGAATATTTGCATAATTGGGAGGAGCAAGTTTGATGAGCTTTTTAGCAAGACCAGTTCCTACAGGAATTTCATCAGGATTCAGAGTCTCATGGCCACCGTAGAGTACCTCTCCAACAGCAAATTCTCTCAGATGCTTAATTCCCTCATCTATGGTAGTCCAGGGTTTAGGATTCCATGGAAGATCATCTCGGGAAGGATATCTCATGAGAGCTGCCATTAAAAGGCGTATCCAGAGAGTAACCTTGATGAGAATCCTGCCCAGATGTCTATCTATTCCATTATCCTTTGAGAGAGTTCCTAGTTGAGCTGCTGACTTGTCTCCAACTATTAGAGCTGGAACACCTGTATCGTAACATCTAGCAAGCCAAGCTAGGATTGGCTCCTTATCTGCTCTGATGTAATCCTTACGCACATTTCAAATTTCTTCGCGCGGTGAAGAATAGTTCTGAATATCATCTGTCTTCTCCTCTTCCTCCTCCTCTTCCTGAACTTGTAGTCCCAATAATCTTACTGTCGCTCTCCTAAGAATCTCTTTAAGCTCAGGAGTACCACCTCTAGTTGTTCTCCTATCAGAAATTTGCCCTGCATCTCCATTCAGTGATGATCTCAATAACTCAGCTATATCTTTAAGACAAACCTTCTCTTCCTTCTCAGCAGGGTCTCTTTCAGCAGAAGTTCCCTCACCAGCATCAGCATCTTGCTGCTCTCCCTCATCAGCTCCTGGATCAGCTTTGTGCTTTCCAGTTCTTGTATTTAAAACTGCTACTTGCTTAACTGGAGCTGTGTTTGAATTTACAGCTGGCTTAACAGAAGCTGACAGGTTTTGAGATGGATCAGCTGCTGAGGAGGACACTTCCAGTCCTGCCAAAAGAGAAGGGCGAAATGGCTTTGCCTCTCTAATGGCTGCCGAGGACATGGGAGACGTCATGTTAGGCACTGCCACTGCCACTGCAGCTGGCAGATTGCCAGAACAACCAACAGCATAGGTCAAAGCAGCCTTTCCAATGGACTTTTTAGCTCTATCTTTAACTGATACAGATTCTCCATTCTCCTCATCACTAGATATCTCTGGGTTAGAATTAGAGCCATGCTTTCTCCTCTTTGGTCTACGCCTAATTACAAAGCAGGCCTTAGATACCTTCCTCTCCTGGTACAGCGCATATAACAAGAACATATTACTTATCACCAACAGTAGGATTGTACACATCAAATAAATCACCTTTGCATCCCAGCCATCATTTAAAACTACTTTTTCACCTACTGGTGTCTTAAACTCCTTTATCTCTATGGGAAGTGTGGTTGATGTCACATTCCTGAATCTATTAAGCCAAAAGAATCCCAGACACCAGTCATAGAGAAGCTGAATCTTATACTTAAACCATAAATACAATTTATACATCAAGTATCTGCCTAAGCAATTGAAAATCAATCCTAGAACATGCTTATAGATAAAGATGCCAAAAATAAAAAAAAACACAGATGCTCTAAAATCCAAAACACTTTCATGTTTGCAACTCCGACTCGAGCAGACAATAAATCAAGCAAATTTTGCCCTGCTTCTGGAAAGCAATTATCCACAAGCTGTGCATTGGGCCGCACAGCCTAAAACGGTCACAAGTAGTTAGAGACCTCCATAGCCACTTGGATCCCCACAAGTCCATAGGACCAGATGGGATCCATTCTGGGTGCTGAGAGTGCTGGCAGATGAGCTTGCCAAGCCACTCTCCATCATTTTTCAACAGTCCTGGCTCACTGGAGAGGTCCCAGATGATTGGAAGCTGGCCAAAGTGATGCCCATCCTGAAGATGGGCCAGAAGGAGGAACCAGAAAATTATAGGCCTGTCAGTCTGACCTCAGTGCCAGAAAAGATTATGGAACAGGTCATCTTGAGAGCAATCACACAGCACCTACAGGATGGCCAAGGGATCAGGTCCCTGGATGGATGGATTCAGGAAGGGCAGGTGCTGCCTCACCATCCTGATCTCCTTCTATGATCAGGTGACCCACCTGGTGGATGTGGGGAAGGCTGTGGATGTAGTCTACTTGGACTTCAGCAAGGCCTTTGATACTGTCTCCCACAGCAAACTCCTGGCCAAGCTGTCAGGCTGTGCTTGGACAGCAGCACTGTGCTGGGTTAGGAACTGGCTGGAGGGCTGAGCCCAGAGAGTGGTGGTGAATGGTGTCACCTCCAGCTGGCAGAAAGTCAGTCACTAGTGGTGTCCCGCAGAGATCAGTGCTGGGCACTACCCTGTTCAATATCTTTATTGATGATCTGGACAAGGGTTTTGAGTCCATCATCAGTAAATCTGGAGATGACACCAAGCTGGGGGCAGGAGTTATTCTGTTCAAGGTTAGGAGAGCTCTGCAGTGGGACCTTGACAGGCTGGGCAGATGGGCAGAGTCCAAGGACAGGCTATTTAGCACATCTAAGTGCTGGGTTCTTGTGAGAGACTAAAATCTTGTCTCTTCTCATGTGGCTCTGCTTCCCCAGACAATAGCTGATGTGTGTTGGGCAGAGCCACTGGAATGACTCTTGGGAATGTGCTAAGATAACAATTGCACACTGGACCACAGCTGGCCTGACAACAATGGACCAAGGCCACTGTATCTTCGGGAGTATGCATAAGACAAGATCGTCTCCACCCACCAGGTATCCTGGAAAGGGAGGATGGTGAGACAATGGATTCACCACCTGGCCCCTGATTTGCTGGGGGACAATACTTGGACACATACCTAAGGACTAAAAACTGCATAAAAGACTTTAGCAGCTACTGGCTCAGTAGTAGGAAAACACAGAAGAAAAACATGGGAGGAGGACAATGCTGCTGAGAAGGAAAACAGGAGAGAAGGAAAAGCCCAGGGCAATGCTGCTCTGAAGAAAAACGGAGAGACTACCAGCAGAGGAAAAAATGACAGAGACATCACTATGGAGCCTGGAAGGAGCAGACCAAGAGGAACCCTCTCTCCATGTCCTAAGTTCTGCCTGCTGAAACTCATGGAGCTGAAGAGGCTGCTCAGAGGACCACATCTCTTCTACAGCCAAAGCCTCAGCACTGTTTCTCTACAGCCCCAACATCTCCTGCAGCACCTTTCCTTCACAGACTCAAATTGTCTTGGGGGGTGAGGGGTGTGATAATATAATTCCTTTCCTCTTCTCTCTCTCTCTTCTCTCTCTCTCTATTTTGTCCCTCTCCCCTTCTGAACCATCCACTTTATTTATGTAATAAATAGTCTATCAGTTGATATTTTGGCCTCGTTTGTGCCTCTAATTTCATAACATGGGAATATTCAAAAGAACTGAGTCTCTTTCCCTCTCCCGACTGAGACATTAATATTTTCCCTCTCCAGACCAAGACAGTTCTACACATGGGCCACAACCGCTCCATGCAGTGCTACAGGCTGGGGTCAGAGCAGCTGGAGAGTGGCCAGGCAGAAAGGGACCTGGGGCTATTGGTTGATAATAGGCTGAACATGAGCCAACAGTGTGCCCAGGTGGTCAAGAAGGCCAATGGCATCCTGTCCTGCATCAGGAACAGTGTGGCCAGCAGGGAGGTCATTCTGCCCCTGTACGCTGCACTGGTTAGGCCACACCTTGAGTCCTGTGTCCAGTTCTGGGCCCCTCAGTTTAGGAAGGATGTTGACTTGCTGGAACATGCCCAGAGAAGGGCAACAAAGCTGGTGAGGGGTTGGGAGCACAAGCCCTCTGAGGAGTGGCTAAGGGAGCTGGGGTTGCTTAGTCTGGAGAAGAAGCAGCTCAGGGAAACCTTATTGCCATTTACAACTACCTGAAGGGAGGTTTTAGCCAGGTGGGGTTTGATCTCTTCTCCCAGGAAACCACCAACATAACAAGAGGACACAGTCTCAAGCTGCACCAGGGGAAGTTTAGGCTGGATGTTAGGAAGAAGTTGTGACAGAAAGAGTTATTGGCCATTGGAATAGGCTGCCCAGGAAGGTGGCGGAGTCACCATCACTGGAAGTGTTTAAGAAGAGACTGGATGAGGCCCTTGAAGCCACGGTTTAGTTGATTAGATGGTGTTGGGTGATGGGTTGGACTTGATGATCTCGAAGGTCTCTTCCAACCTTGTCTATTCTATTCTATTCTATTCTATTCTATTCTATTCTATTCTATTCTATTCTATTCTATTCTATTCTATTCTATTCTATTCTATTCTATTCTATTCTATTCTATTCTATTCTATTCTAATTTTTTGAACATTCAGTGTATTGTATAGTAAAAACAATGGGTAATAGCAGTATTTCACTAGATTTCTTAACAACTAGTGAATTAGTAATATATTCTTTTTAACTCATAAATGTTTGATATAGTGATGAAACCTGATAATTATATTGGATATTGGAAGGAAGTTCTTCCAGTGAAATACTGGAACTGAGATGTGGTGGAGGCCCCATTCCTGGAGATGTTCAAGGTTAAACTTGATGGGACTTTGAGCAAACTGATCTAGTTAAAGTTGTCCCTGGTTAATGCAGGGGGGTTGTACAACATGAACTTCAGGGGTCCCTTCCAATCCTATGTATTCTATGATTTTATTTTGCAACATTAACACTATTTAAGGAACTGTATAGAGTATTTGTACAATGTATAGACATTTAGATTCTGTCAAAAGTAAAACTTTTCTTGATATGTTGGATTTGAAAATAAGTTTCTAAAATGTCATCAGGAGCAAAAGAAGTTCTTATTTCAGTCACCTTTCCAAGAACTGAAACAGCTCAGAGAACGACTGATATCAGAAGAGGTATACAAAAGAGGGATCTGGCCATTTTCTCTCTCTTTGCTCTAATTTCCTTAGATCTACACATTTAAGTGAGATACTCAGTTACTCAGATGAGCAATACATATCTATAATCTCCTGGCAGGTATCTACACTTCTTGATCCAATCAATAATATCATAATGATGGAAGTCTGCCATGAACACAAACTTATTATAAGAGTTGATTCTGAGTGGTCTAGACAAGTGTCAGCGAGGCACCAAGAAATTCAGGTGTCTGCCTGAACCTCAGCATTTCAAATCTTGTCCTACACAAAGCCAACAAATACCCACCACTACTGTAAAGTATGAAAACTGCAATTCTGCAATCCTGAGCAGTTCTTCTCAAGAAACAAATTTGCATAAGTGAGTTTCTAGAGGATAAGAAAAAAAGCCACTCCATGATTATAGTAGTAGACCTCTTGTGTGACCTCTGACTGATTATTCCACCTGTCATCATTGTGTTTCTAGTGGCTGATGACACTGGGCTTCGAAACTGTTGTGTTACTCTTCTTGTTCTTAATACCAAGATGAGTGCAGATTTTGTAAAACATTTCACTAACATTTCACTTAAAGCCTTCAAGTCTGCAAAGCACTTATGCAGATGTTTAATTTTAAACATGTGAATAGTACTATTAACTTTGATAACTAAAGTTAAGGCCATGCGTAAGTGCTTTTCTAATAACGGTGAAGGAGGAGGAAAGAATACCCATGACCTCCATTTATGTTATTGCTGCCTTTTTTTTTTCCCTTTTTTTTTTTTATGGGTGCCTTTGTGGCTTTCATCATCACAATGTTGGAGCGTGTCGAATAGAATAGAATAGAATAGAATAGAATAGAATAGAATAGAATAGAATAGAATAGAATAGAATAGAATAGAATAGAATAGAATAGAATAGAATAAACCAGGTTGGAAGAGACCTTCAAGATCATCGTGTCCAACTTATCATCCAACACCACCTAATCAACTAAACCATGGCACCAAGCACCCCATCAAGTCTTCTCCTGAACACCTCCAGTGATGGTGACTCCACCACCTCTGCGGGCAGCACATTCCAATGGGCAATCACTCTCTCTGTGTAGAATTTCTTCCTAACCTCTAGCCTAAACCTCCTCTGGTGCAGCTTGAGACTGTGTCCTCTTGTTCCAGTGCTGGTTGTCTGGGAGAAGAGACCAGCATCTGCCTGGCTACAACCTCCCTTCAGGTAGTTGTAGAGAGCAATAAGGTCACCCCTCAGTCTCCTCTTCTCCAGGCTAAGCAACCCCAGCTCCCTCAGCCTTTCTTCATAGGGCTTGTGTTCCAAACCCCTCACCAGCTTTGTTGCCCTCCTCTGGACATGCTCCAGCAAGTCAACATCCTTCTAAACTGAGGGGCCCAGAACTGGACACAGGACTCAAGGTGTGGCCTAACCAGTGCAGCGTACAGGGGCAGAATGACCTCCCTGCTCCTGCTGGCCTCACTGTTCCTGATGCAGGCAAAGATGCCATTGTCCCTCCTGGCTGCCTGGGCACATTGCAGGCTCATGTTCAGCCTACCATCGACCAGTACCACCAGGTCCCTTTCTGCCTGGCCACTCTCCAGCCACTCTGACCCCAGCCTGTAGCACTGCATGGGGTTGCTGTGGCCAATGTGCAGAACCCGGCACTTGGATGCGTTAAATCTCATGACGTTGGATTCTGCCCATCTGTCCAGCCTGTTGAGGTCCCTTTGCAAAGCCCCTCTACCCTCTAGCAGATCAACACTGAGTAGGGAGGACCACCAACAGAACCTTCACCTTGGACTTCTGGAGGGCGAACTTCAGCCTGTTTAAAAAAATTATTTGCAAAGTTCCCTGGGTATCAGCCCACAAGAACCGAGGGGTCCAGGATGGTTGGACCTACTTCAAACAGGAGGTCTTGAAAGCACAGGAACTGGCGGTTCCCATCTGCCGAAAGATGAGCCGTCGAGGAAGTCGACCAGCCTGGATGAGCAAGCAGCTCCTGGAGGAACTAAGGGAAAAAAAGAGGCTGTATCACCTTTGGAAGGAGGGGAAGGCTTCTCGAGGTATGTTTAAGGAAGTTGTTAGATTATGTAGGAAAAAAATTAGAGAGGCAAAGGCCCAGTTGGAACTGAAGCTGGCCACCTCTGTGAGGGACAATAAAAAGCATTTTTACAACTATGTTAATGCTAAAAAGAAAGACAAGAAGAACCTGCACTCCCTATTGGACCTGTAGAGGAACACAGTGACTAAAGACGAGGAAAAGGCTGAGGTCCTGAACACCTTCTTTGTCTCAATGTTTAACAGTGAGGCAGGAGGAGTTCAGGATGAGTGGCCTCCTGAGCTGGGTGATGGGGTCAGGGAGCAGTGTAATGCCCTGGATATCCATGAGGAATTAGTTTGGGACCTGCTGAGCCACTTGGACACTCACAAGTCCGTGGGGCCAGATGGGATCCATCCTAGGGTCCTGAGAGAGCTGGCAGATGAGCTGGCCAAGCTGCTCTCCATCATTTCCCTCCAGTCCTGGCTGACCGGTGAGGTCCCAGATGACTGGAAACTGGCCAGTGTGGTCCCCATCCACAAGAAGGGCCGGATGGAGAAAGCCAGAAACTATAGGCCGGTCAGCCTGACCTCAGTGCCAGGGAAAATGATGGAGCAGATTATCCTGGTGGCAATAACTGCACACCTGCAGGATGGCCAAGGGCTCAGGTCCAGCCAACATGGATTCAGGAAGGGCAGGCCCTGCCTCTCCAACCTGATCTCCTTCTATGATCAGGTGACCCGCCTGGTGGATGTGGGGAGGCCTGTGGATGTGGTCTACCTGGACTTCAGCAAGGCTTTTGACACCGTCCCCCACAGCAAATTGCTGGCTAAGCTGTCAGCTCGTGGCTTGGACAGCAACACTCTGTACTGGGTTAGGAACTGGCTGGAGGGCCGGGCCCAGAGAGTGGTGGTCAATGGTGCCACCTCCAGCTGGAGGCCAGTCACCAGTGGTGTCCCCCAGGGATCAGTGCTGGGCCCCATCCTCTTCAATGTCTTCATTGACGATCTGGATGAGGGCATTGAGAGAGTCATCAGCAAATTTGCAGATGACACCAAGTTAGGAACAGATGTTGGTCAGTTAGAGGCTAAAAGGGCTCTGCAGAGGGACCTGGAGCGACTGGACAGATGGGCAGAGTCCAATGCGATGGCATTCAACAAGTCCAAGTGCCGGGTGCTGCACTTTGGCCACAACAACCCCATGCAGAGCTACAGGCTGGGGTCGGGGTGGCTGGAGAGTGGCCAAACAGAGAGGGACCTGGGGGTGCTGATCGACAGCCGCCTGAACATGAGCCAGCAGTGTGCCCAGGTGGCCAAGAAGGCCAACCGCATCCTGGCCTG
Source organism: Picus viridis (assembly GCA_033816785.1). NCBI lineage: Eukaryota > Metazoa > Chordata > Aves > Piciformes > Picidae > Picus > Picus viridis. The sequence goes on from CM066566.1 coordinate 24,214,708, forward strand.
CATTAGGAATGGTGTGGCTAGCAGGAGCAGGGAGGTCATTGTGCCCCTGTACTCTGCTTTGGTTAGGCCGCACCTTGAGTACTGTGTCCAGTTCTGGGCCCCTCAGTTTAGGAAGGACATCGAGACACTTGAACGTGTCCAGAGAAGGGCAACAAGGCTGGTGAGAGGCCTTGAGCACAAGGCCTATGAGGAGAGGCTGAGGGAGCTGGGGTTGTTTAGCCTGGAGAGGAGGAGGCTCAGGGGCGACCTCATTGCTCTCTACAACTACCTGAAAGGTGGTTGTAGCCAGGAAGGGGTTGACCTCTTCTCCCTAGCAACCAGCACCAGAACAAGGGGACACAGTCTCAAGCTACAACAGGGGAAGTTTAGGCTTGAGGTGAGGAGAAAGTTCTTCACCGAGAGAGTGATCCGTCATAGGAATGGGCTGCCCGGGGAGGTGGTTGAGTCGCCATCCCTGGAGGCGTTCAAGAGGGGACTGGATGTGGCACTTGGTGTCATGGTCTAGTGTCCAAGTGGCTCAGCAGGTCCCAAACTAATTCCTCATGGATATCCAGGGCATTACACTGCTCCCGAAAAAAAGAAAGGGAGGGGAGCAAATCCACCAAGAAATAATTTGGGTTTGGCTTGGAAGTAGAGAGACAAAGAATTTTTCTTTAAAAAGTATATATATATTTATGTAACAATATCAGGCAGGGTTCACAAGGGTAAGGAACAAGGGTGGATGGGAGAAGGAAAAGAAAAAGAAAAAAGAGATACAGAACCAGTCCTTTGCAAAGTGTGGAAGCAGCAGGAAAGAGAGCAATGGCTGCAATTCTCCTCCCTCTTATAGCCTGCTGGACATGGAGAGGGGGAAGTGGAACAGACCAAGTCAGTTTCCCAGGGAAGAAAACACCCCCAGGGAGGGCAAAAAACCTCTCACGAGCCCTACCTGCCCTGTTTTTTTTTTCCAGGATGGGCATTGCGCACCACACTCAAGTAGACATGTACTCTGATTTTGATCTCGACTGGAAACACTGAGGCTAGATGTTCTTAGCTCAGTGGGCTCACAATTCATCAGGACATCAAGGAAGAGATGCAAACTACCAGTGGGCTCGTGACAGATCCATAGATGTTTCCCTGGATGCTATCAAGCAAGTCATCCATGACTGACTTTTGTGCTGCTATTAAGCAGGCAAAGCGAATAAAGCCCTTGTGGCGTGGTGACAGATGGTCCAAGTATAAGTATGGTGAAGTCTGGTAGATTGACTACATCACTCTACCTCATTCTCAATCTGGTAAGCAGTATGTGCTTACTATGGTAGAGGCAAACACTGGATGGTTGGAAACTTATCCAGTTTCACATGCAACTGCATGTAACACCATTCGTGGTCTGGAGAGACAAATGCTGTGGAGACATGGATTGATTCAGACAACAGAACTCAGTTCAAAAACAATCTTGTAAAGAACTGAGCCAAATGCATGGGATTGAGTGATATTCCACATTCCCTACTATGCACCAGTTGCAGGGAAGTTTGAACACTTGTGGTGAAGGCACATTCTGCACAGATACTAGATCTGGTCTCAGCATGTGGACAGGTTTCCCCTCCTTCAGGAGGAAGACAAAAGCCAAGGCATTAGCCAGCCCAGCACGCATTCAGCGCATGCAGTGCTTGTGCAATTACCAAGTATGGGCATAATTCTAGCTTCACGCTTTCTATAGGCTGAAGCCAGTTGTCTATGAGAGTGCCCATTGGTCAAACCCCGCCTCGAGGAATCCATAAGTATTACCCCTGTTGGTAAACAAGTTGCCCCCTCTTTCACTTTGTCTCTGTACTTGCTCGAGAGAGCAGCTCTTGAGCCAGCCTCTGCCATTGAGCTTGTTGTTGTTAGCTTCTGTCATACATGCACGCATACTGAAGCCTCTGCATCTTGAGAAGCATTCTGATCGTGAGGATCACCACAGAGGGAGGACCTTCGCTGAGCCCGAGAAGCCAGCATCGCCACAGCCAGTCGTACCGACCGGGAGAGCCCACTGTGCTACCAGAGGACTGGACCAGCCCCTGAGGGTAAGATCTGCCCAGCTGTCAGGGAGAAGGGACTTGATAGAGACTAAGTCCTCATATACCTAGCCCCACCATAGCGGGAGAAGAGCCGCCACGTGTGCCACTCTGAGCCCTGTAACCTCAGGGAAGACTAAAGCATTGTTCGTACCTACACTGCACTGAACCCGGGACCATTCCAAGAGTACTGCTGTTCCTTTAAGGCCAGTAACTGGCAACCGTCACCCCGCCCTGCCGTGCGAGGCGACTCCCAGGGCCAACCCCACAGGCCGAACCCAACCATGACCTATCCCTATTATCTGGAGGGAACCGACCAAGTCCTGAAGGGAACCAGCTTCCAAGCTAACCCAGGTTCCAGCATCCCCTCTCCACTGCTGCGGAGAGAGGAAACAGTACCCAACACCACCTTCCAACTCGACTAGGAACCAGTCCAGCGACAGTCGTCGGCCGGACCTCTACCTTGCTACAAACAACAGCTACAGAGTATCTTCCATGTGCTTTCCATCCACTAGCACTCAGTTCAAAGTATCCACGTGTAGCAGAGCAATTGCTGACACACAGAAAGATTATAATATTGCTGTATATAGCAAAAAAATTAGAGAGGCAAAGGCCCAGTTGGAACTGAAGCTGGCCACCTCTGTGAGGGACAATAAAAAGCATTTTTACAACTATGTTAATGCTAAAAAGAAAGACAAGAAGAACCTGCACTCCCTATTGGACCTGTAGAGGAACACAGTGACTAAAGACGAGGAAAAGGCTGAGGTCCTGAACACCTTCTTTGTCTCAATGTTTAACAGTGAGGCAGGAGGAGTTCAGGATGAGTGGCCTCCTGAGCTGGGTGATGGGGTCAGGGAGCAGTGTAATGCCCTGGATATCCATGAGGAATTAGTTTGGGACCTGCTGAGCCACTTGGACACTCACAAGTCCGTGGGGCCAGATGGGATCCATCCTAGGGTCCTGAGAGAGCTGGCAGATGAGCTGGCCAAGCTGCTCTCCATCATTTCCCTCCAGTCCTGGCTGACCGGTGAGGTCCCAGATGACTGGAAACTGGCCAGTGTGGTCCCCATCCACAAGAAGGGCCGGATGGAGAAAGCCAGAAACTATAGGCCGGTCAGCCTGACCTCAGTGCCAGGGAAAATGATGGAGCAGATTATCCTGGCGGCAATAACTGCGCACCTGCAGGATGGCCAAGGGCTCAGGTCCAGCCAACATGGATTCAGGAAGGGCAGGTCCTGCCTCTCCAACCTGATCTCCTTCTATGATCAGGTGACCCGCCTGGTGGATGTGGGGAGGCCTGTGGATGTGGTCTACCTGGACTTCAGCAAGGCCTTTGACACCGTCCCCCACAGCAAACTGCTGGCTAAGCTGTCAGCTCATGGCTTGGACAGCAACACTCTGTGCTTGGTTGGGAACTGGCTGGAGGGCCGGGCCCAGAGAGTGGTGGTCAATGGTGCCACCTCCAGCTGGAGGCCAGTCACCAGTGGCGTCCCCCAGGGATCAGTGCTGGGCCCCATCCTCTTCAATGTCTTCATTGACGATCTGGATGAGGGCATTGAGAGAGTCATCAGCAAATTTGCAGATGACACCAAATTGGGAGCAGTTAGACGGTAAAAGGGCTCTGCAGAGGGACCTCGACCGACTGGACAGATGGGCAGAGTCCAATGGGATGGCATTCAACAAGTCCAAATGCCGGGTGCTGCACTTTGGCCACAACAACCCCATGCAGAGCTACAGGCTGGGGTCAGAGTGGCAGAGCACAGAGAGGGACCTGGGGGTGCTGATCGACAGCCGCCTGCAGAGCTACAGGCATCCTGGCTGGGGTCAGAGTGGCTGGAGAGCGGCCGGACAGAGAGGGACCTGGGGGTGCTGATCGACAGCCGCCTGAACATGAGCCAGCAGTGTGCCCAGGTGGCCAAGAAGGCCAACCGCATCCTGGCCTGCATTAGGAATGGTGTGGCTAGCAGGAGCAGGGAGGTCATTGTGCCCCTGTACTCTGCTTTGGTTAGGCCGCACCTTGAGTACTGTGTCCAGTTCTGGGCCCCTCAGTTTAGGAAGGACATTGAGACACTTGAACGTGTTCAGAGAAGGGCAAGAATCATAGAATCATAGAATCAGTCAGGGTTGGAAGGGACCACAAGGATCATCTAGTTCGAACCCCCTGCCATGGACAAGGACACCCTACACTAGATCAGGCTGGACAGAGCCTCGTCCAGCCTGGTCTTAAATATCTCCAGGGACAGGGCCTCAACCACCTCCCTGGATAACCCATTCCAGGGCTTCACCACTCTCATGGTGAAGAACTTCTTCCTCACATCTAGCCTGAATCTCCCTATTTCCAGCTTCATTCCGTTCCCCCTAGTCCTATCACTACCTGAGATCCTGAGAAGTCCCCCTCCCCAGCCTTCCTGTAGGCCCCCTTCAGATACTGGAAGGCCACAATGAGGTCACCTGGGAGCCTTCTCTTCTCCAGACTGAACAGCCCCAACTCCTTCAGTCTGTACTTATAGGAGAGGTGCTCCAGCCCTCTGATCATCCTCCAACAAGGCCTTGAGCACAAGCCCTATGAGGAGAGGCTGAGGGAGCTGAGGTTGTTTAGACTGGAGAAGAGGAGGCTCAGGGGCGACCTCATTGCTCTCTACAACTACCTGAAAGGTGGTTGTAGCCAGGAAAGGGTTGGTCTCTTCTCTCAAGCAACCAGCACCAGAACAAGAGGACACAGTCTCAAGCTACAACAGGGGAAGTTTAGGCTCGAGGTGAGGAGAAAGTTCTTCATAGAGAGAGTGATTCGCCATTGGAATGGGCTGCCTGGGGAAGTGGTTGAGTCACCATCCCTGGAGGTGTTCAAGAGGGGACTGGACATGGCACTTGGTGCCATGGTCTAGTCGTGAGGTGTGTGGTTACAGGTTGGACTCGATGGTCTTCAAGGTCTCTTCCAACCTTAGTGGTACTGTGATACTGTGATGCTGTAACTCCTGCCCCCAGCGTGGTGTCATCCGCAGATTTACTGATGATGGACTCAATGCCCTCATGCAGATCATCAATAAAGATGTTGAAGAGCATTGGGCCCAGGACTGATGCTTGGGGCACAGCACTACTAACTGGCCGCCAGATGGATGTGGCACCATTTACCACTACTCTCTGGGCTCGGCCCTCCAGCCAGTTCCTAACCCAGCACAGAGTGCTCCTGTCCAAGCCATGGGCTGCCAGCTTGGCCAGGAGTTTGCTGTGGGGGACAGTGTCAAAGGCCTTGCTGAGGTCCAGGTAGACCACATCCACAGCCCTCCCCACATCCACCAGGCGGGTCACCTGATCATAGAAGGAGATCAGGTTGGTTCAGGCAGGACCTGCCCTTCCTAAATCCATGCTGGCTGGGCCTGAGCCCTTTGGCCATCCTGTAAGTGCTGTGTGATTGCACTCGAGATGACCCGTTCCATAATCTTGCCTGGCACTGAGGTCAGGCTGACAGGCCTATAATTCCCTGGCTCTTCCAACTGGCCCTTCTTATGGATGGGCACCACGTTGGCCAGCTTCCAGTCTTCTGGGACCTCTCCAGTGAGCCAGGACTGCTGAAAAATGATGGAGAGCGGCCTGGACAGCTCATCCGCCAGCTCCCTCAGCACCCTAGGATGGATCCCATCCGGTCCCATGGACTTGTGGGAGTCCAAGCGGCTGAGAAGGTCTCTAACTATCCCATCCTGGAACAGGGGAAAACTATGCTGCTCCCTGGCTCCTTCTGCCAGCTCTGCAGGCCAGCTGTCTGGAAGCCGTTCTGTCCTGCTAGTAAAAATTGAGGTAAAGAAGGTGTTAAGCACCTCTGCCTTTTCCTCATCCTTTGTTACAATATTCCCCTCCATGCCCACCAAGGAGTGGAGCTTGTCTTTGCCCTTCCTCTTGCTATTAATATATTTATAGAAGGACTTTTTGTTGTCCTTCACAGCAGAGGCCAGTCTGAGCTCCAAATGTGCTTTTGCCTCCCTAATTTTCTTCCTACAAGACCTAGCAACATCCCTAAACATTCCATGGGTTGCCTCCCCTTTTTCCAAAGATAATACACCCTCTTTTTTTCCCTTAGTTCCTTTAGAAGTTCATTACCCAACCAGGCTGGCCGTCTGCCCCGGCGGCTCATCTTCCGGCACACCGGCACAGCCTGTTCCTGCGCCTTCAAGAGTTCTTTCTTGAAGTAGGTCCAGCTCTCCTGAACCCCTTTGTTTTTAAGGGCTGTTTCCCAAGGAACCTTCTGAGTTAGTTCCTTGAGTAGCCTGAAGTCCGCCCTCCGGAAGTCCAGAGTGGAGGTCTTCTTGCTCCCCCTCTTGGCTTGGCTGAATACTGAAAACTCAATTATCTCATGGTCACTGGTGCCTAAACACCCTCCGACCACCACATCACCCACCAACCCTTCCCTGTTGGTGAAGAGGAGGTCAAGCATAGCCTTACCCCTGGTAGGCTCACGCAGCACCTGGGATAAGAAGCTGTCCTCCATGCACTCTAAGAACCTCCTAGACTGCCTCCTCTCTGCTATGTTGTGATCCCAGCAGATATCAGGCAGGTTGAAGTCTCCCACGAGAACAAGGTTAGGCGATCTTGAGACAGCCTTAAGCTGCCTATAGAATGCTTCATCAAGATCATCCTCCTGGTTGGGTGGTCTATAACAGACTCCAACCAGCATGTCTGCCCTGCTGGTCTTCCCTCTAATTCTTACCCACACGCACTCAACCCGATCATCCCTGATCTCTAGCTCAATGGCATCAAGAGCCTCCCTGATGTACAGGGCCACCCCTCCACCCCTTCTTCCCTGCCTGTCTCTCCTGAATAGCCTGTAGCCGTCAATTGCAGCGCTCCAGTCATGAGAGTCATCCCACCACGTCTCCGTGATGGCAACTACATCATATCTTTCGTGCTGCAACAAGGCTTCCAGCTCCTCATGTTTGTTGCCCATACTTCGTGCATTAGTGTACATGCACTTCAGCTGAGCTGCTGGTTTTGCCCCTGACTCCAGCTTACCACCCTCAGACTCCTGTCTGGGGGGACTGGTTTCAGCCCCTTCCCCCTTCGAAGCTAGTTTAAAGCCCTGTCAATGAGACTTGCTAATTCCCTTCCCAGAATCTTTTTACCTTTGGGGGACAGGCCATTCTCATGTACTGTGACCTTTCCCCTCCTCTGGGACAGATGTACTCCATCTGTTACCAGCTGACCTGGTGTAGTAGAAAGTTTTTCAAGATCAAAAAACCCAAAATTCTTCTGACTGCACCAACCTCTAAGCCACTTGTTGACTACAGCTGCTGACCTGTTCCTTCTCATATTCCCTCCTGCAACTAAGGGTATAGACAAAAAAATTATTTGTGCACCTGAGTCCTCCACTAGATCCCCCAGGACCTTGAGGTCATTCTTGATAGCCCTGGGAGTTCTAGTTGCAACATCGTCATTCCCAATGGTTGCTTTGGAATCTGCAGGACTGTTGTAGCAGTAAGTGTCCAGAGGGTGATGAAAACGCTGGTGGAACCCATCTTGATGGAACCCAGTGTGGTCCAGAATCTGTTGAGACACAAGCATACCCTTGTCCCCAAGTCATTAAATCACAAGGATCGCACCACTGACCTGTTTGTAGATCCTGAGCCCTAACTTTAGCTCCTGAGGGCATCCCCCTGGTGTTAGCTAATGAGCTAAAATGTCATGCAGCAACAAAACCTTGAGCTTCAGCATTGGACAACTGAAATTGCCGGTTTAGAGCACGATAACCTTGAGGAAAAAGTTGATAGAAGCTATGGCCTGTTGTTTGATATTTGGAATTGATTCCATTGCTCTACTGTGCATCTGCTTTTGCATTCCCTTCCACCAAAAAACCTGGCAAGTTTGTGTGAATCTTAATGTGCAAAACATAATCAGGAGCACATCGGGTTTGAATCTCAGTCCATGACAGTTTCAAAATTCCCAAAAGCTTCTGCTGATTAACATGACCAAGGACAGCTTTATCTAAGCGTTGCACTAGCCCAGCCACATAGGCTGCATCAGTAACAGGAAAATGGTTGAAATACCATAGTCACGGCCCTCAACTCAACAATCTGAGGAGAGCCTTCTTGGTATTCCAGGCTCTTCTGTTGATGATCACATCATGCCACACGATGGCAGCTTTTCCTGCTTTGCCCGAGCCGGCAGTGGAACCTGTGAGACCAAGCCCAGGGTTAGATTGACTTCACCGGTTTTGTGCAAACTGAATTTGTCCACCCATTGTTATTAATGGATGGGAAGGCAGCTGAGAGCCAATTTGACCTGTATAATTTGTCATTGCTACTTGTAGCGCTGAACTGTAAGCCAGGCACCATTCAAACTGTTCGCTTTGCACTGGTACCACAATTTTTTCTGGATCCCTTGCCAACAATTCCACACAGCGAGCTCTTGTCTTCATAATGATCTGAGACAAAAGTTCAAACAGGCCAGGAGCAGTTTTCTTGGTTCTGGAAGGTAAGAAGGCCCATTCTAAAACATGAAGAGGAGCTTGCCAATCAGAATTGCACTGTTCAAGCATTGCAAAAGGTACCGGATCATCTGTTAAAACAAACACCTGGATTGATGCAGCCAAATCAGTTCTTCATACATGCTTTTTGTGGATGGCTTGTTCTACTTCTTCAATTACTTGCTTTGCTTTTGGAGTTAGAACTCATGGTACAGAAATGTCCAAATCCCCTGTTACTAGCTCTAAAAGTGGCTGCAATTTGGCAGGACAAGGCAGGGCAAGGCAGGGCAAGGCAGGGCAAGGCAGGGCAAGGCAGGGCAGGACAAGGCAGTGCAGGGCAGGGCAGGACAAGGCAGGACAGGGCAGGGCAAGGCAGGGCAAGGCAGGGCGGGGCAAGGCAGCACAGGGCAGGGCAAGGCAGGGCAGGGAAGGGCAGGGAAGGGCAGGACAAGACAGGACAAGGCAAGGCAGGGAAGGGAAAGGCAGGGCAAGGCAGGGAAGGGAAAGGCAGGGCAGGGCAGGGCAGGACAGGGCAGGGCAAGGCAGGGCAAGGCAAGGGCAGGGAAGGGCAGGGCAGGGCAGGGCAGGGCAGGGCAGGGCAAGGAAGGGCAGGGCAGGGAGGGCAGGGCAGGGCAGGGAAGGGCAGGGCAGGGAAGGGCAGGGCAGAGCAGGGCAGGGCAGGGCAAGGTAGGGCAGGGAGAGGTAGGGCAGAGGAGGAGAAGGCAGGGCAGGGCAGGACAAGGCAGGCGATGACAGGGCAAGGCCGGGAAGGGCAGGACAAGGCAGGAGAGAGCAAGGGAGAGCTGGACAAGGCAGGATAGGGCAGAGCAGGGCAGGGCAGGGAAGGGGCAGGGCAGGGCAGTACAAGGCAGGGCAGGGCAGGGCAGGAGAAGGCAGGGCAGGGCAGGGCAGGAGCAGGCAGGGCAGGGCAGGGCAGGACAAGGCAGGGCAGGGCAGGGCAGGACAAGGAAGGGGAGGGCCAGGCACGGCAGGGCAGGCAAGGCAAGGGAGGGCAAGGCAGGGCTGGACAAGGTAGGGCAGGGCAAGGCAGGACAAGGCAAGGGCAGGGCAGGGCAGGACAAGGCAGGGCAGGGAAAGGCAGGACAGGCAGGGCAGGGCAGGGCAGGGCAGGGCAGGGCAGGGCAGGGCAGGGCAAGGCAAGGCAGGGCAAGGGAAAGGCAGGGCAGGGAAGGGCAGGGCAGGGCAGGGCAGGGCAGGGCAGGGGGCAGGGCAGGGCAGAGCAGGGCAGGGCAATGCAGGGCAGGGCAGAGCAGGGCAGGACAAGGCAGGGAAGGGCAGGACAAAGCAGGGCAAGGCAGGGCAGAGCAGGGCAGGGCAAGGCAGGGCAAAGAAGGGCAGTGCAGGGCACGGGAAGGCAGGGCAGGGCAGAGAAGGGCAGGACAGAGTAGGGCAGGACAAGGCAGGGCAGAGCAGGGCAGGACAAGTCAGGGGAGGGCAGGGCAGGGCAAGGCAGGGAAGGGAAGGGCAGGGCTGGACAAGGGCAAGGCAGGGCAGGGAAAGGCAGGGCAGGGCAGGACAAGGCAGGGCAGGGCAGGGCAAGGCAGGGCAGGGCAGGGCAGGGCAGGGCAGGGCAGGGCAAGGCAGGGCAGGGCAGGGCAGGGCAGGGGCAGGGTAAGGCAGGGCAGGGCAAGGCAGTGGAGGAAAGAGCAGGACAGGACAAGGCAGGGAAGGGCAGGACAAAGCAGGGAAGAGCAGGGCAGGGAAGAGCAGGGCAGGGCAAGGCAGGGCAAGGCAGGGCCGGGCAAGGCAGGGCAGGGCAGTACAAGGCAGGGCAGGGCAGAGGGCAGGGCAGGAAAAGGCAGGGCAGGGCAGAGCAGAAGGCAGGGCAGGGCAGGGCAGGGCAAAGCAGTGCAAGGCAGGGCAAAGCAGGGCAGGACAAGGCAGTGGAGGAAAGAGCAGGACAGAACAAGGCAGGGAAGGGCAGGGCAGGGCAGGGCAGGGCAGGGCAGGACAGCACGAGGCCGGGCAGGGCAGGGCAGGACAAGGCAGGGCAGGACAGCACGAGGCCGGGCAGGGCAGGGCAGGGCAAGGCAGGGCAGGGCAAGGCAGGGCAGGGTAGGGTAAGGCAGAGCAACGCAGAGCAGGGCAGGGCAAAGCAGGGCAGGGTAAGGCAGAGCAACGCAGAGTAGGGCAGGGCAAAGCAGGGCAGGGTAAGGCAGGGCAGGGCAGGGCAGGGCAAGGTAGGGCAGGGAGAGGCAGGGCAGGGCAACGCAGGGCAGGGCAGAACAGGGCAGGACAATGCAGTGGAGGAAAGAGCAGGACAGGACAAGGCAGTGGAGGACAGAGCAGGGCAGGACAAGGCAGGGCACGGCAGGGCAAAGCAGGGCAAGGCAGGGCAGGGCTGGACAAGGCAGGGCAGGGGAGGGCAAGGCTGGACAAGGCAGAGTAGGGCAGAGCAGGACAGGACAAGGCAGGGCAGGGCAGGGCAGAGCAGGGGAAGGCAGGGCAGAGCAGGGCAGGGGAAGGCAGTGGAGGATAGAGCAGAGCAGGACAAGGCAGTGGAGGGCCGGGCAGAGCAGGGCAGGACAAAGCAGGGCAGGGCAGAGCAGGGCAGGGCAGGGCAAGGCAGGACAAGGCAGGGCATAAGGGCAGGGCAGGGCAGGCAGGGCAGGACAGCACGAGGCAGGGCAGGACAGCACGAGGCAGGCAGGGCAGGACAGCACGAGGCAGGGCAGGGCAAGGACAGGGCAGGACAGGGCAAGGCAGGGCAGGACAGGCACATGGCAGGGCAGGGCAAGACATGGCAGGACAGGGCAAGGCAGGGCAGGGCAGGGCAGGGCAGGGCAAGGCAGGGCAGGACAGGGCAGGGCAGAGCAAGGCAGAGCAGGGCAGGGCAAAGCAGGGCAGGGGTGAGGAGGGCAGGACACGGCAGGGCAGGGCAAGGCAGGGAAGAGCAAGGCAGGGCAGGGTAGGGCAAGGCAGGGCAGAACAGGGCAGGGCAGGGGCAGGGCAGGGCAGGGGGCAAGACAGGGCAGGGCAAGGCAGGGGGCAGGGCAGAGCAGGGGAAGCAAGAGCAAGGCAGGGCAGGGGAAGGCAGGGGAGGGCACGGCAGGGGAGGGCAGGGAGGGCAGGGCAAGGCAGGGCAGGGCAGGGCAGAGCAGGGGAAGCAAGAGCAGGGCAGGGCTGGACAAGGCAGGGCAGGGCAGGGGAGGGCAGAGCAGGACAAGGCAGGGCAGGGCAGAGCAGGGCAGGACAAGGCAGGGCAGGGCAGAGCAGGGCAGGACAAGGGCAGGGCAGGGCAGAGCAGGGCAGGAAGGGCAGGGGATGGCAGAGCAGGCCAGGACAACGCAGCAGCAGGGCAGGGCAGGGCAGGGCAGGGCAGGGCAGGGCAGGGCAGGACAAGGCAGGGCAGGGCAGGGCAACAAGGCAGGGCAGGGCAGGGCAGGGGCAGAGGCAGGGCAGGACAAGGCAGCAGGGCAGGACAAGGCAGGGCAGGGCAGGACAAGGCAGCGCAGGGCAGGACAAGGCAGGGCAGGACAGGGCAGGGCACAGGGCAGGGCAGGGGAAGGCAGCAGGGCAGGGCAGGGGACAAGGCAGGGCAGGGCAGGACAAGGCAGGGCAGGGCAGGACAAGGCAGGGCAGGGCAGGACAAGGCAGGGCAGGGCAGGGGAGGACAAGGCAGGGCAGGGCAGGGCAGGGCAGGGCAGGGCAGGGCAAGGCAGGGCAGGGCAGGGCAGGGCAGGGGAAGGCAGGGCAGGACAGAGCAGGGCAGGACAAGGCACGGCAGGGCAGGGCAGGCGAAGGAACGGCATGGCAGGGCAGGGGAAGGCAGGGTAAGGCAGAGCAGGACAAGGCAGCGCAGGGCAGGGCAGGGGAAGGCAGGGCAGGACAGAGCAGGGCAGGACAAGGCAGGGCAGGGCAGGGCAGGCGAAGGAACGGCATGGCAGGGCAGGGGAAGGCAGGGTAAGGCAGAGCAGAGCAGGACAAGGCAGGGCAGGGCAGGGGAAGGCAGGGTAGGACAGAGCAGGGCAGGACAAGGCAGGGCAGGGCAGGACAGCGCAGGGGAGGGCAGGACAAGGCAGGGGAGGACAGGGCAAAGCAGGGCAGGACAAGGCAGCGCAGGGCAGGGCAGGGCAAGGCAAGGCAGGACAGAGCAGGGCAGGACAAGGCACGGCAGGGCAGGGCAGGTGAAGGAACAGCATGGCAGGGCAGGGGAAGGCAGGGTAAGGCAGAGCAGAGCAGGACAAGGCAGCGCAGGGCAGGGCAAAGCAGGGCAGGGCAGGGCAAGGAAGGGCAGCACTGAGCAGGGCAGGACAAGGCAGGGCAAGGCAGGGCAGGGAAAGGCATGGCAGGGCAGGGCAGGACTGGGTAAGGGAGGGCAGGGCAGGGCAAGGCAGGGCAGGACAGGGCAGAGCAAGGCAAGGCAGGGCAGGGCAGGGAAAGGCAGGGCAGGGCAGGGAAAGGCAGGGCAGGCAGGGCAGGGCAGGGCAGGGCAGGGCAGGGCAGGGCAGGGCAGGGCAGGGCAAGGCAGGGCAGGGCAAGGCAGGGCAGGGCAGAGCAGGGGAAGCAAGAGCAATGCAGGGCAGGGTGTGGTGAAGGCATATTCTGCCCAGATCCCAGATCTGGGCCCCCAGCATGTGGATAGGTCTCCCCTCCTTTAGGAGGAGGACCACTACCAAGTATGGGCATAATTCCAGCTTCATCCTTTCTATAGGCTGAAGCCAGTTGTCTATCAGAGTGCCCATTGGTCAAACCCAGCCTCGAGGAATCTATAAATATTACCCCTGTTGGTAAACAAGTGGCCTCCTCTTCACTTTGCCTCTGGACTTGCTCAGGAGAGCAGCTATCGAGCCACCGTCTCTGCCTTTGAGCTTGTTTTTAGCTTCTGTCACACATGCACGCATACTGAAGCCTCTGCATCGTGAGAAGCACTTTGATCGTGAGGATCAGCCCAGAGGAGGACCTTCGCTGAGCCCGAGAAGCCAGCGTCGCTATTAGCCGGTCATATCTCCAGGGGAGCCCATCGTGCTACCGGAGGACTGGATCAGCCCCGAGGGTAAGATCTGCCCAGTTGTCGGGGAGAAGGGACTATCTCAAGCGTCGCGCTGTTCCTTTAAGCCCAGGAACGAGAAGCCGCACTACCCTCCCTAAGGCCGTTTGCCACGAGGCTGACACCATAGCTATTGTCCGACCGGGAACCTCTGAGCCGCCTATCGGCAATCGTCGCCTCGCCCTGCTGTGCGAGCCGACTCCCAGGGCCGCCCCCACGGACCGAACGCGATCAGGAACCAGTCCAGCGGCAGCAGCCAGCCGGACCCCCACCTTGCTACAAACATCAGCTACAGAACATCTTCCACGTGCTTTCCACCCACTAGCACTCAGTTCAAAGTATCCGCGTGTGGCAGAGTCATCGCTGACGCGCACAAAGATTGCAATATCGTGTTTTATATTAGCCAAAAGCCGCCCGCGTTCCGCCGAGTCGCCATCTAGTGGTCAAGCGGCGGAACTGCACCCCTGGTTATATAAAACACAGAGACAGTCTGTAGATAGTTTAATTAAGTTCTGATCATAATACTAAGCCATTTATGGAATGTATTTCACGAACGTGCACTAGAACATGTATATAAGTTGTTGATTCATCGGTTATTAATAATTTGATAATAAAATTTCATATTTTCATAATTCATATTTCATATTCATAAATTTAATAACCTCTTCACAACAAGCAGGGTGCACAGCTGTGAAATATTTCCATAACTTGGGATACAAAATTACTGCCCAAGACTTGGAGTGGGCAAAATCAAATTGTAAAAATATCAATGGCATTTTTGCAAAGCTAAGCGAACCCAGCAGCGAACACACTGTCCTGATGGCATCTTGCATCATACAGATGCAAGAGGAAATTGAATTTTTTGATCAAAAGGTTTCCCAATTGGAAAGAGAGTTAGGAAGGTCTGAGGCACTAAATAACAAACTTCATGACATATTAACGTTGCAAATTAAAGAAAGCAACGCTGCTATCAAGGCACTGGCGAGGTCAAACACAGACTCTTTTCCAAACCTTCCTGGGATCTCCCAAGCGTCTAGCCCCAAGGAGCCCCGCGGATATGGTGTCGTGCCCGGAGCCAGATCTCCTCTACCGTCCTTTCACGGATTATCCCCACCCGTTCAGTCCAGCACACCAGCAGCGGCGCGCGAGTTAAATCTGCTTGCCAGTAGTGCTCCAAGAAGCAAAGCCCGGAAAAAATCCAGAACTACCTAACGGAGAGAAACCCATCTAACTGGGACGATACGGATTACAGTTCTGAGGACGAACCCATACGGAGCAAAGCTGTGCGTTTGCGTCCCGTTCTTAAAGAGCAATACACCGACGGCCGCCATGGCCGAGGGACAACAACTACTTCTGTTCGCCCGTACAGCGGAGCAAAGCTTCGGGACCTGCAAGAGACATTTGCAAGAGAGCCGGACGAGTCGGTAACAGACTTTTTGTATCGCGTTATGGAATTGGGCGGGGATACAATTGTTTTGGATCGGAACGAAGCAAAAGGCTGTTCATGGGGCCATGAAGTATTTTTAGGCATGGGTCCGGAGGGATATTACTCGTTAACTTCCCGTATCGCTCACTGGGCTGGCAGTTTAGATCCTATGGATAGAGGCGAGCCAACAGAAGTGAGGGTCACAAGTTCGGCCGAACTCACTGCCGCGATTAAAAAGCTAGCATGTGTTCAAGCAATGTACGATCGCGGGGCGTACTCTTCCCCACTAGAAGCCCCAGTTGACCCAGTGCGACTTAAAATCCTAATCCGTGGTCTGCCAACGGGTCTCAAAATTGTCTGTGATGCCAAAAAGGAGGAAATTGAACGAGTAGTCGAGAGGA
Organism: Picus viridis; assembly: GCA_033816785.1. Classification (NCBI taxonomy): domain Eukaryota; kingdom Metazoa; phylum Chordata; class Aves; order Piciformes; family Picidae; genus Picus; species Picus viridis. The sequence continues at coordinate 24,230,036 of CM066566.1, forward strand.
ATAATGCCTCTGCTAATTCCCGGGAACACCACTTAACTTGGGAAGAGCTTCTAATGGCATTATCCCACAAGGGCCGAGACCTGGGCTACTCTGATCATATGCTCACAGCCGAGATTCCCCGTGACAGATGCCATACTGGATTCAATGGCAGCCACGTGGCGACACCCCGGGGGAAAATGCAGGAAGTGCGCCATGCTAAGGCCTTCCCTACTGCGACTTCTGCAAGTTCAAGCAGCAGTCCGGGGTCAGGTCGCAGTCACTGGGAAAGTCCCAGAGGGAGAAATTCCGGCCGCCAGAGAGATAAACAGCGTGCTTCTAATAGATCCTCCTCACCCAGAGAGAAATGGTATCAACTAGCACGGTCTTTAAATATACCTGAATCCGTGATAGCGCCATTATCAACAGGACTGTTAAAAGGAGTAGTGCTGAGCTTACAAAATAACTCCAGCAGCTGGAAGGGGGACCAATACCAAAGTGACCGCCGTGGCAAGGGGGTGGGAAAGTGACAAACCCTGCAGGCACTTTGATGGCTTCGGTGTCATATGGGAATCAAACCCCATCACACAGTCAAAGGGGTGGTGGGAGATAATTAAGAGTACCAACATTGGTTTCGGAGCAAACATTTGTTCTACACTGCTAAGGCAGCATTCCCTGTTAAGAGTACAGTCTAAAGTTTGTATACTGTTTATATAGTGCTAAGGTATTGTAACTCACTATGTTTGAAAGTGCAATCCATCAAGCAGGTATGATGTAACTTAACCTGTATGTGACACACCTGGTTCAGGGTAATTCATACTCGAGGCTTATATATGCCCATGGGCAAAGGGGTGGTAATGTGGTGAAGGCATATTCTGCCCAGATCCCAGATTTGGCCCCCAGCATGTGGATAGGTCTCCCCTCCTTTAGGAGGAGGACCACTACCAAGTATGGGCATAATTCCAGCTTCATCCTTTCTATAGGCTGAAGCCAGTTGTCTATCAGAGTGCCCATTGGTCAAACCCAGCCTCGAGGAATCTATAAATATTACCCCTGTTGGTAATACGAGTCGCCTCCTCTTCACTTTGCCTCTGGACTTGCTCAGGAGAGCAGCTATCGAGCCACCGTCTCTGCCTTTGAGCTTGTTTTTAGCTTCTGTCACACATGCACGCGTACTGAAGCCTCTGCATCGTGAGAAGCACTTTGATCGTGAGGATCAGCCCAGAGGAGGACCTTCGCTGAGCCCGAGAAGCCAGCGTCGCTATTAGCCGGTCATATCTCCAGGGGAGCCCATCGTGCTACCGGAGGACTGGATCAGCCCCGAGGGTAAGATCTGCCCAGTTGTCGGGCAGTTCTGATCATAATACTACACCTCCTCTTTTATGTTCATACTAGACTTTGCATGCAACATAATGGTCTGCTTGTTTCTTTTCCTGTATCAGGAAACTTTGATTTGTTTGGGTGGTTTTGGAATCAAGACAATTAATTAAAATGCATTACCAACCATACCATGTCCTTCCAGGACCCTGTGTGTTGTCACCTCTAATCCAGACATCTTACTGTAGTATGTCTGAGAAGGTTTCTCAGTTAATCAACAGAAACCACCCATTTCAGTATCGCCACTACACGTCGCCATATTCAGTTCAGGCCCTCTATTGGAAGTAATGAACAGCTTCAAGAGCCATTCCTTGCTAATAGCTGCTGCCCTCTGCTGCTACTATGTATACCTTACCAGCAGTAACTCGGAGAAAATTCCTCGGGTTTCCCTTTTGAGCATTACTGTAGCCTTTCCCATCCACCCTATCACGCCAGAACTTAACACTGATGAAGAAACTTGTTTCTGATACGTCTAATTTTGATTAAGCCCTTTGCAAGATTCTGCATGTGTCGTCCCCACCACGGGCAGAAATAACGACTCAAACAAACGGATTGCAAAAGCGATGGAAAGTTTCAATGGAAAGCGGTGAATATTTACAGAAGGCCAGAAGCACAGTGACACAAGAGATCCCAAAACAGACCCAGAAACATCCCATCCCTACCTGGGGGTACATCCAAGACCCCCAGGGCTCCTTCTTCCCGCCCCACCCCCCCCCACCCCGCTAGGCTAGTCTCAGCTGGCCAGATCTGAGACTGCCCATCCCCCCGTGGCCTTGGGCCTAGCCAGGCCCATGGCTGGGAGACATCTCCCCCAGTTACCGGGTGACCGTGAGGAAGAAAGAGGAGGTGCTAGATCCCGTGGTGGATTTTATAGTGGTGCAAAGAATTATGGTATGAAATACCTAATTTCCTGTGTCCACCCCTCTGGGCTGAACTTCTGCACACAGGAAGTAAACACAGCAGAGGGCAACCAGCCCAAACTGCTACAGCATGACAGCTGTATTGCTTGCTTTACCTGTTTTTCAAATTCCAAAATACAACGTTGGCATGTCAGCTCTGCAATTTCTGCGTCCCCAGTGGCATTTCTAGCACAGTAACAATGGCAGATGTTTTCTCTTTGAGTACATAGTTTTGTAGTGTTGGCGTTACACACTGCTCTTTACTGTGTCAGCCTGAAATACTGACCTTGTGTGACCAGTTCAGGCTGTGCCTTTAAGAAAGGGACACTTTCTGAACACTCTGGCTGAATGTTTTGGTATATAAATGAAAACAAGATATGCCAAACCAATTTCATTGGTAGAACCCGGCTGTGAGTTCCAGCTTCGTCTATTCAGTCTGGGGGCAGTCAGTCTTCTTCTTCCCCCAGTACTGTGAGCTGGCCCGTTTCTCTGAAGCAGCAGCTTGCTACGCAGGAACGATTCTTGCTAACCAGATAAGAGAAAACTAACTTTTGCATTCGCTTTGAGCTTTAACAAAGTTTTCCCCTTTTAATTACCTTCCTTTCTCTTTCTCTCTAACCCTTTTGGGAAAAAGGGGAGGTAGGGAGGCAGAAGGGAGGGACAGGCCGAACCCCCCCCCCCCCCCGCAGGGCGGTTGGGGAAAGGTCTCCTGTATTACATACATTACTGTATATATTGTAAATATTGTATATTTTTGGTACATATTCATTGCATTCCATTTTCCGCTTGTAAAATACAGCTTTCATCTGCTTCTCCGGCTGAGTTAGCTGTGGATTCTTTTGTGTGTGTGTGGGGAACCTTCCTACTCCACCACACCTTGGCTCAGTGTTTCATTGCCATGGTCAAGGACCAAGGGCTTGTTGAGCATCTCCTGAAAAAGATACTTGATGTTTTAACCATACTACTTTCATCTCGCTTTAAACAATTTGATGTTTGTATCTCTAGATTTTGTATTCCAGCATGAGGTACTAAGTTTTCTTCATTTATTTTTCTCCTAATTTTGTTATTAATAGCAAGGATGATGATACACTTAAGGTACTATTATTTTCAGTTACCTTAAAGAGTAATGTAAGAGATGTAAATTAATTTTACCTGGCTTTGGTATAATACTTTTTTGCCCAGGTAAATTGAAATAATTCATTACTGCAACACTGATTGAATTCTGCTCAGTTCAATTATATGCTTTCATATATTGTCTTATTCATAGTGCTACAGAGTTGTCCCGTTCTTCCTTGTCCTGACATTTTTAGAATGTCATCTATTATTCATTTCACATCTATCACTTCTCATATTATTCCAAATGCTTATTTCTGGACATCTTCTGCAGGTCAAATGTCAAGGTGACACTTTTGAAGCACCACCTTCCAAATGAAATGTTGGAGGGGTAACTTTTTTTTCATTCTGATTTTTCAAGAAAGCTTGTACATTGCTTAGGGCGAGAAAGATAATGTGACTGTACCTGCGGAATGAAATTTCTGTGGTTGCCAAGGAAGACTTCAAGCCTGAAGATTTTAACTTTTTTGGGGCAGATTTTCCCTGAGAATATGATTACTGGGTTACCTTGATGGAGTATAAAAGGTAATATGCCCCTACTATGAATTGTGTATTGACCACTAGGTACATAATTTGAAACAATGAACAACCAGACACATACAGGAGTAATTTTTCTGTAGTAGTCAAGAATTTATTGTAATTTCATTATGAGAAATATTTGTGTTCAATTGCGGGCTGTCTTACACAGGCTTTGCAGTTTACAGATCCAGTATGAACTGTTAGCATGAAAATACTGAGCTATGAAGTCACAACACATTTTTTTTCTACAGTTTGGTAAATTCCTTAATATTCTTTTGGCATGTCTGGATGTTAGCATACAGGTAAGGCCACGCTATCTTGGCTTTACTGTGAGTGGAAAATAGGATTGTGTCCCAGGGACAGTTGAGCAGAGTTTGAAATCGCACTTGCCTTCATCTGCTCCATGGCTAGGCCAGGCACAATGATAAAGCGCTAGGGTCAATTTATTTGGGATTGACTGCCCACTTTTTCTACCATCTAAGTAGTCCAAAAGATACTGTCTCTGAAGAGTGAAGGCTAACAGCAACCATACCACCACAAAATGTAGTCCGTCACATTGACCGTGTTAAACTCGCCCCCCATTATCGTCGACAGAGGCCGTTTCGCCTCCCCGCTTGGCCCGTGGCAAGCTGCCGACGTCCCCTTCCAGGCCTTCCAGCACCTGCAGAGCACTCTCAGGCCAAACCTGAGCCTGGTGCAGAGCTGAGGAGAAGCCTGTCTAGGTTAGGAGAGAGGGGTGGGCAAAGAGACAGGAGACAAGAATACAGAGACAGATGGGCACACTGCGGGTTTCGCACTCTGCTGTACGTTCCAAATGGCACTTTAAAAATATATCGCCTCAGTACAGTTTTCACCCTACTGGTTAAATGAAAAGGGGTGAGAATCTTAATTTTTATATCAAAACTTGCATTCTGGAAGCAGTTTGCATGGGTCTTGGACAAGATAACCCGCTTGGGCGGGCTTTCGCGCTTCTCCTCTTCGGGCTGCGGTGGCGGCTGGGCTCGCCACGCTTCCTGAACACAGAGCGGCTCTCGGTGCGGCCCTGTCTTCACGTGCCTACGGCTGGTGAGGCCAGCGCCTTCGGCGGCGGAACTTAAACAACGGGCAGCGCTTCGCGCGGCTCCGCTCGGCGGCAGCCCCTTCCCTGGTACTCTCCCGTGCTCTCGCGCGCCGCACTTCTTCTAGATTTTTGTCCAGTGGGTGGTGTGTCCAGGGGCAGCCACGGCTGTGGCCAGGGGCAGCGTGGTTGTAACGCGCAGCAACATCTCCTTTGAAAAATCAGTGTCGACCCAGACTGAGGTAGAACGCAAGCAGGTAGCTGTCCAGGTATCTGGCTGTAGTGAGTGCTGGGGCCCGGCTCTTGAGATGCAGGGTAGTGGGGGCAACTCTTGGTACGTGTGGGGATTGAAGGATCCCCAGGATGGGGTTGACCTTACCTTGGAGTTAGTCGCTATGGATCCATCTCCGCAGCTCTTTCAAAGCAGTGCCTTGCGTGTGTTCCGGAAGTGTCCTTTTTATGGCTTGTGTGCTGACTGTTCATGGGAACCTAGGTGATGAGGTCTGATGTAGATTATCTGCTTTTATTAGAGAAACCCCAGTCCTTAAACAGACAGAAATCTGCTCCAGTCTTGTGAAAACCATAGCACACAATGGAAATGTGAGCATAGTTAGAATTAAAGCTGTGTAGGTTTCACAGATTTTGAGGTCAAATGGGGCTGGGTGCAGAATTTTCCAGGGTGAAAGGCAGCTGAGTTACAGCTTTCAGCAGTTTAATTTGGGAGTTGGATGCCTAATTCTCACATTGAATATGGAGAATCTCACCCTTTTTTAGCAAGAGATTATAAACAAAAACTCTGCTTAGGTGCTGTGATCAGAAAATGAAAAACAAGTCTACAAGTTTGAGCACTAGAAGGTCCATGAAGAGTCGTGTGGAAGCCCACACCACGTGTCCTACCTCTGAGATCCAATGTTTCCATCTCTTTTCAGAAGTAAATCCATGAGTCAGACACCCAGGTTCAAGTAATTTCTAGCACTGGTATCATTACTGTGGCTTTATCCTCAGGTGACTCACTTCTTTTTATTTTACTCTTATTTTACAGCATAATGTGGGTCATCCTGAAAGTGTTTTACAAAGCAGTAACTCAGGCAAAGAGCTGGGGAATAGGGCAGTCAAGTAGCAGCTATAGCTTGCTGTTTGTCTTGAAGCTCCAGATTTCAGGTTATAGGCACTGAGCTTGAGCAGGGGGAGGAAAGTAATCTGTTTTCCATATCCTTCTTTTCCTTCCTTTACTACCGTTCCTTTAGAAATGTGGACTTGACCTTAACTGACAATCCTCCTAAAGTGCTACCATCTCCCATCAGAATCAAACCAAGCAGTTTCTGACTGCTAACAGTTTGTGGCTGTTCTGGGCAGCTCAGGGAACCGGGTGGTAACCTGCTGCTGTTTCCAAGGGCTTGAAGGGGAGTGGTGTCTTCCAGCCCGAGTCCAGAGAGTCAGAAAGTTGCTGGCACTTGCACAGGCATATGTGTACACAGATGTAGGTCTCTCTGTATCTATACATACATCTCTCTCTCTCTCTCTAAAACCCTCATGTTTTAAGCAGGCTGAAGTGTAGATAGGGAAGGAGAGATTCTGAGAGCCAGAGGAGACAGTTGTCGGCAGCAGCTCTAGTTGTCAGCTCAGTAAAAATCCAAGTGCAGCTTAGGAATAAACCTGAAATGGTCCAAGTGAACAGGAGCTGTGTTCTGTGAATTGGTCAAAGAATCATGTGACCCCACAGCCAAGCAATCCAGGAAGAGATATGGAAAATTCAGGCACTTTGGCTGGCTGCAGAGGGAGATAAGCATTGCCTAAATGTATTGCAAGGACAGAGTCTGCCTCCCAAGTAAAAGGGAAGTCATGAAAACAATGTGAGTGAATGGCACATTTTGTAATGAATGTATGTCAATGGGAAGCTGTTCAGCAAACCAAAAAATTTAGTTTATTCTGAAAAAAAAAAAAAGTTAAATCCATGCTGTCTTTTGTTAAACCTATTTATGAACCTCCTGTAGGTATGAATTAGGAGCAGCTTTGTTCATTGGATGGGCTGGAGCTTCACTCTGCATTATTGGGGGCAGTATATTCTGCTTCTCAATAACTGAAACCAGTAATTCTCCAAGGTAAAATACAAACTGTACTTACTGAAAGAAGTTTCATTTCTACCCATTTTATGTATGTAGTTTGATTTACTTTTCCCAAATATTTTGTAGTGAGGTTCAGGAAAAGATTGTATGGATGAAAGCATTATCCTTAAATCTCATTATTTGCTATGCCCATGATTCATGTAATTAAAACCTATTGCCTCAGAACAAATACTTGTATTTTATAGATATACTTCATAAATCTGCTACAGTTGGGAAAAAACCAACACACTGTACTCACCAATGTAGGAGCAGTGGCCAAGCCACTTTACAGGTGTGAACAGAAAAGGTTTTTTAATCCCAGATCACCAGGTAAAAAGTGAGAGGGGTGAAGGACAGCAACGGTGGCAGAGACTTACAGCAACAGAAGTGGGGTCATAATGAAGAGGCATAGCTGGAGGGAATAACCACCTAGATCTGCCACAGCCTAAATATTTCATGACTGGGCCCAAATTTACTTATCTGTGAACAAGGAATACACATTTCTAGAAAAGTGAATTGCAAAGATTGATGCTGGAGGGGGAAATGTGAAACCAGAAAGCGATCCCACAGGGAAGGAAGGTGTGTCCCCTGCCCCTTTTCATAAAATGTATAGGTGTGCTCCTAGATGTTTCTTCTAGTTTTATGTTACTGTAAGGCTTGGATGCGGAGCCGTTGCCTGTGGGATGAGCTGTAAATGGCTCTTTCTGTTTTCTTTTCAGGAGAGGGTATGCATATAATGGAGCCACATCTGTGATGTCTTCCCGTACAAAGGTCCACAACAGCATCCCAGACAAAACCCCACCAAAGCATTTTGACAAGAACGCTTATGTTTAATTGTGCCACTGGAAGATTCAAAGCGTTTGAAAAATGAGTTTGTTTGTTTCATTCAGAGTGATTTCCCCTTCCCCAACCCCAATGTACTTACCACTAAGACAATGACTTTTTAAAACATTAACTTGCAGCTTTTTTTTTTTTTTTTTCACTTTGATGTAAATTTTATTATATATTTTAAGATTGATGTTGGTATTGTCAAGTTTATACCTGGAAATCATGAGCTGATGTTGCTTTCTTGAAAAAAATAAATGAGGTATTTACCAGTTCAATAGTTATTGCTTATGAGAATGGCATCACACCCCCCACACTGACTGCAGTGCATCATTGCAACCATTTTTGAAATGGGTTTGGTACTGGACAAAACAGCCACACTCCCTACAGCTTAGTATGTAAAATATCTCACCATTGATTAGCAGTGACATTGAAACTGCAGAGCGCACCGTAACTGCATCACCAGATCATGACAGTGGGAATCAGCAGACTCTTACCCCTTTATTGCATTGCTGGGGTGGAAGAACATGCAACTTAGTCTCTTCCTCTTCCTGCAGCACTGAGTAGACCAGGTGAAGTGAAAGTAAGTATGGGATCTGGGGAGGCAGGAGCAGGTACCAAGCAGAGTCAGGGTCAATTGTTACCAGTCCCTAGAGAGGGTCTTGCACAGCCTAAGAACGCAAGCATGAGAAGAAGAATGCACATGTGATGGTTTGCTTTTGTTTGCATGGCAGGGGGAGCAAACGTTAAGCAAGGCTGCAGCCTGTGGGGAGTTGTGTGGTGGGCAAGGCAATGCTCAGAGACATTCCTATATGCCGCCTTTGCTTTGTGCTGTTGGGCTCATGCCCTGCATTAACACTCACTCCTACTGGTGATGAGCCACTTCCAGAGGGGTGGTTTGGTTCCCTCCTGCTGAGCAGGATGCTGGGATACCTTTGGCTCCAGAATGGCTCCAAGCCACTGGGTTAGTAAGAGAAATCCCCAGTTGGCCTGCTCTGACAATGACATTTCTGAAGGGCTGACCACATAAAAGCAGGTAATACTTCACAGCACAATTTTAGATAACCCTGAGTTACTTCCAACAGTTCAAAAATTCAGGTAATAAACTTTTTTTTTAACCTATTATAAATGTTATGGATTTGTGAGGGAATATTTGTACAATGAATCAACAAATGAGATCAGAGATTATGAATGAACTACAAACTGCATTCTAGACTGAGTCCCTAAAACCAGACACAAATTCAAGTCCGTCCTGAGGCTTGGAGTATCAATGCCATTGGTCATTTTGGGACAAAGATGTGAACATAAAAAATGAGAAGTCCTATTTAATAATAGCACAGTATGATAGAAAAGGTTTTGTATCTGACCCCATCTAAAACATACCAGAACTACAAAGCCATTCAGGGTTCTTCCAATTTTACTTCAGTTTTGTATTTCATTTCAGTCAAAGAGCTGCTGTGGTTTTCTAGGGAGGCAGCCAATATGGACAAAACAGAAATATGAAAGTATTTCTGCAATAGCAGGTCAGTGCTTTTCTCACTGCAGCTTGATGGGTCTTTGTTGGGTTTTTTTTGTTTGTTTCCAATTTCTGTGCTTTTACGTTAAGTCTCAATTCTAACACAAACAAAACAAACCAAACCCAAACCAAAACAAAACAGTTACTGGCCACTGTTATTGGCCATTGGAATGGGCTGCCCGGGGAGGTGGTGGAGTTAGGATCCCTGGAGGTGTTCAGAAGGGGATTGGACATGGCACTTGAAGCCATGGTTAAGTTACTCATGAGGTGTTGGGTGATAGGTTGGACTTGATGATCTCTGGGGTCTTTTCCAACCTTATTGATTCTATGATTCTATGAAAAAACCCCACCAAAACCCCACAACCAAAAGAATAGCTTCCTAAAATAAAGGGCATTTAATAATAATTAGTTTCATAGCTGAGGTATTCTTTTTCTTTTCATTTGGTGTTTATTGCAAACGATGTTAAAAACGTAACATTTGAAGTCATGGAAACATTTTCTTTAAAATGGTCACAATTTTATATAAAGTTTGTGATAAAATACAAGAAAACATAAATTTGAAAATGCAATTACACATCTGAAGAATCACTCCACTCTGTTACAGTGACTAAACTGCTTTTCAAGGTGCTTGTATTATCAGCTTCCTGAGGGCCTGTTAAAGTAACAAAACAACATTATTAGTACTATTTTATTTTTTAATTTTATTACTTTGTATTGACCTGTGAGCTAAAAATCTCACATTATGTGAGCAAACAGCTGTGGACTTGAGGAAGTCCAGAATTTCACCCAGTGAGGAAATTAAAAGTGTTGCTAACACAAAGGCTGTTTCTCTCCAAGAATACACTGCACAGTACAAGCAGTCAGTGTCAGCATTATTTTCCCCTATTAAAATAACCTGAAGTATCTCTAAATAATTGACACATCTTCAACCTTTTACATATATTGAAATGCTATGGCTAGAAACTGCTGTATTAATGCTATGTAAGATTGAAGTCATCTCTTTACCAGCAGTTCAAATATTTCAGCTTGATAGGTCACTTAGACATCTTGAATGAACCCCAAGTCCACGCAAAGTAAGAAAATGTTCTCCCTCCCTTAAATTTGGAAAGGTATTAAAAATATCCTGGTGTGGTAGGTTGAAAATTCCCCCCAACGTAAAATTGCCAGAGCAGCTCAGTTGGAAGCAAATGATTAATTTTTAAGATGAGGCTGAAGCCTGATGTTTTGAAATTTCCAGTTTATTGGCATCTTTGTAGATTTAGGAGTTGCTCATGTGTAAGTTTGTACCTCAAATACCATATAGTGTATTTGAGGGCGTAAACCCAAGCAGATATATTCTTAATTGTTCTTTTCTTACAAAATACCACCTACTGAATTACAGTGTGTAATACACCACAATTAAGTTCTCCTCTGAGTGTGTCAGTCACTTAACAGTTATACTGTGGAAGCATGAATATATTACCTTCCTCCTTTGGTACACTTGTCTTTGGCAGACCCCATGCATGTACCACAGATGCAGCATTTGACTCGTTTTTTGGAGCCGTCACTGCCTTCTGACCTCTATAATCTTTCATCACTAAGAAGTCTTCTTCTATTGATGATATATCCCAATCATCTTCATCAGCATCTGCAAACTAACAGGGAGAGGCAAAAAGGTGCATTTTTCCCTTCTCTGTCAAGTCATGCTGAGATCTTCCATGAACTCAGCAAAGTGAAACTGCTGAAGAAAAATGCACTGCTGCATGGCCTATGTGACATCTATCACTGCAGTTTCAAAATCCACATAATCAATGACCTGAATTACACCAACTCACTATCACAGCTCCAAAGCTACTGTGGTGGGTTTTTTTTTTTTTTAATCAGGAACTGCTGAAGTTACAAGTTGGAACTGCTAAACCTGCAAATTCTGCCAGGTGTGTAACTGGCAGAAATGGATGTTTTCAGATATTTATTACGGGTCTAACTCAAAAAAAGGATTGTCTTTTCCAAGGAATCAATGAGCTGGAAAGTCCTTCTGCATGACAATGTACACTGCTTACATGAAATAAAGACATGATGCGGTGGTGTGCAGGTGGCAGCTTAGTTTGCTACATAAGCATTCTGCATTCACACTCCAAAAATTTAATGTTGCAATAAAGGCCTTTTCAGTTTAAACCTGGTTTATCTGAAGACAAAATTAAATAATGAAAGTTTAAAACCCCTGTCTGGTGCTCAAAGTTCAAATACCTGTCCCTCCTTAAGACTCACTGCCAGCATGCCCAAGCATATTTTTAATTGAGTCATGGATTTGCAGAATGAGTTCACAAAATGAGAGTGAAGTCGAACTGATGAACCTGAAGGCAGAGAATCCACGGTTTTTCTTACCACATCTGCCTAAGAACGAAATATCTTCATTCAGCTTTTGAAAGAAGAGCTACAGCATTTCCCTACTGGACAATCAGATGTGATTCAAAGGAATCAAGCCATTGTTACAACAGACCTTAACCAAAAGATGGTTTCCTCAGAAAGCTAAAACCTTGTTTCACTGGAGTCTCTCAATATTACACTAAGATGCAGAAAGTGCTTCTGTTGCAAAGAAGAAAGTTTGAGATGCTATTTGGAAACAATGTAAGGTATGTACATACAGAGAAAAATCAACAATTATGTGTCTCAAAAGAAGTGAAGAGACTGCAGTAATGCTCTACCTTGCAACATAATTCAGCTTCAACATTGCAAACTGTTTCTCAAATCCTGACAGATCTGCTCTGTGTGGTGTATTATTAACATACCAAGACTCAACATCTTGCTGTTTTAAATTATCTGTGTTTGGAGGGTGTGGTAATGGGAAAGTCAGAGTCATGTATATTGAGACATGCTGGGGGAAGAGTTTCCTCACTGGCTTACTCCACAGTAATACCATCACACATACAATATCTGATGCTGGTGAATTCAGGTAATACAGCTGCAGGTAAGCAGAGACCTAATTTTCTGTAAAATACTTCTGAAGTAACTTTGGTGACACATGACTTATAAAACATAGGACAATCACAGAATGTTAGGGGTCAGAAGGGACCTTTAGAGATGGTTTAGTCCAACCCCCCTGCCCGAGCAGGATTACCTAGGGCCAGCCACACAGGAACACATCCAGAAAACCTCTCTTGGCAGCCTGTTCCAGCGCTCTGTCATCCTCATGGTAAGGAAGTTTATCCTAATGTTGGGGTGGAACCTCCTATGTTCCAGCTTATACGTGTTGTTCCTTGTCCTATCACTGGGCACCACCAAACGGAGATTGACATCTTCATTTTGACACCCGTCCCTCAGATATTTATAGATGTTGATTAAGATCTCCTCAAGACTAAACAACCCCAGGGCTCTCAGTCTTTCTTCACAGGAGAGAGGGTCAAGTCCCACAACTATGCTTGTAGCTCTCCATTGCACTCTCTCCAGCACATCCCTGTCTCCCTTGAATTGGGTGTGGTCTTACCAGGGCAGAGCAGAAGAGGAGGAGAACCTCCCTGGATCTGCTGGCCACACTGTTCTTAATGCACCCCAGGATACTGTTGTCCTTCATAGCCACGAGGGCACATTGCTGTGCCACGGGATGACTTAGAGTCCACTAGGACCATCTAGTTCAGTCCCCCTGCCATGGGCAGGGGCATCAAGGTGCTCAAAGCATCATCCAGTCTGAACTTGAACACTTCCAATGATGTGGTATCCACAACTTCACTGGGAAATCTGTTCCAGTGTCTCACCACCTCTGTATTAATAAAATTCCTCCTTATATGCAATCTTAACCCACTCTCTTTTAGAGAGTCACTACAGGCCTTAGTAACACGTCTTTCTCCACCATTCTTATAGGACTCCTTTATATCTTGAAATGCTGCAGTAAGGTCTCCCTGGAGCCTCCTCTGTGCTAAACAACTAAAACTCCCTCAGCCTTTCTTCACAGGAGATCTGTTCCAGCTCTCTGATCATTTCTGTAGCCTTCCTCTGGACATGCTCCAACAGGTTCATGTAGTTCTTGTGCGATGGACTCCAGAGCTGGATGCAGTAAACCAGGTGGAGCCAAGAGGCGGAATCACCTCCCTCGACCTGCTGGACACACTTCTTTTGCTGCAGCCCAGGATGATTTGGTTTATGGGCTGCAAGTGCTGCAAGTGCACATTGCTGGCCCATGTCCAATTTTTCATCCACCTGTACTCCCAAGTCCTTCTCTGCAGGGAAGTATTACAATTTGGAATACATTTTATTCCTTTCAAAAATTTTTCAGATAACGATCAGTTTGCATCAAAGTAAGTACCAAACTCTAAACTGAGGGTAGGACTGGGACATGAGGATCCTGAACAAGCTATTTAAGTATCCTGATGGTGAGCACAGGCCATTTCCAATGGACAGATACCAGCGATAGATCTGGTACAGACTGAAAACAGTATATGATGGCAAACAGACGCAGCAGAACGAAGACCATACTAAGAAATGGAATTTGTTCCCTCATTAAAATGTATTTAGGAGTTCCATACCAGATAAAGCTCTAGAAATAAAAAAATATTTTAAAATATTAGGTAAACAAATTAATTCTTTCCTTCACCAGAACAAGATGCTAGGAAAGCAAGTAAAGAAGGGCTCTCTCTGTGCTGCTAGAATAGGGAATAAAATTGAAACCAATTATACCCCCAAACACTGGCCAAGCTACAGGGATCCAAACCCAGTCATGGTAGAAGGTAGTACATGGTGTGGATGAAGAGGTCACTTGCCACAGCTCATCTGCTAGCACTTTTCTATACACCAGTGCAGAGGTACCCAAAACCACAACTGTAATTCCACAACTGTTTTTGAGAATTAAGTTCTTCGCTGTGTCAAATAATTTCAGCACACACACACAAAAATTATGTGTGTGTATACATACCTATATATACACCCCTAGAGAGAGAGAGGGAGAGAGAGTTCAATTACTTAATGAAATAATGAAAGTTAAAAGCGATACCTTCAGTTCTTTCACCTCTTCTTTCTTGATAAATGCCTGTGCAACAGGAATCCCTCCAGCTGGTTTGTCCCTATTTCCATGGTTAGAAAGACTCTTTCCAACTTGTTCAGTCAGTTTTTGAATAACTGTTCCTAAAGTTCATAAAAAATTATATTTAGAGCTTCCATTCACAAGCAAGGAGCTTTACTATAAGCTCTTTAAAAATCTTTCACAAAATAAAATTAAGAAAAAGAAGTCTCAATGAAGCAGAGATTCTCTTTTTTCCTGCATGTGTATAATACATATCTAACCTGAACTGATCACAGGATCACAGTATTGCCAAGGTTGGAAGAGACCTCAAAGATCACTGAGTCCAATCTGTTACCACAGACCTCATGACTGGACCATGGCACCGAGTGCCACATCCAATCCCCTCTTGAACACCTCCAGGGATGGTGACTCCACCACCTCCCTGGGCAGCCTATTCCAATGACGAATGACTCCCTCAGTGAAGAACTTTCTTCTCACCTCCAGCCTATACTTCCCCTGGTGCAGCTTGAGACTCTGTCCTCTTGTTCTGGTGCTGGTTGCTAGAGAGAAGAGACCAACCCCTTCCTGGCTACAACCACCCTTCAGGTAGTTGTAGAGAGCAATGAGGTCTCCCCTGAGCCTCCTCTTCTCCAGGCTAAGCAACCCCAGCTCCCTCAGCCTCTCCTCGTAGGGCTTGTGCTCAAGGCCTCTCACCAGCCTTGTTGCCCTTCTCTGGACACGTTCAAGTGTCTCGATGTCCTTTTTAAACTGAGGGCCCCAGAACTGGACACAGGACTCAAGGTGTGGCCTAACCAATGCAGAGTACAGGGGCAGAATGACTTCCCTGCTCCTGCTGGCCACACTATTCCTAATGCAGGCCAGGATGCCATTGGCCTTCTTGGCCCCCTGGGCACACTGCTGGCTCATGTTCAGGCAGCTGTCAATCAGCACCCCCAGGTCCCTTTCTGTTTGGCAGTTCCCCAGCCTCTAGCTCCGATGTCTCTAAGTACCGTATTAATATAAATGCAGCAAGAAGAACGTAAAGTACACACAAGTATGTGGACACTCAAGACCACATGGTCTGCCTTCCTTATGTTTTCTAGCACAGAAACAATATCAGGAAATGCAAAATCATGCACATCTGTAACAACATGCATACACAAAAGCAGTGAAAAAAACCTTTTGAAGTTCTGGCAGTTGCTCCAATTTCCTGAGTTTTGCTTTCCTCCATCCCATCCACGTTGCTTTTGTTAGAAGCCTTCTGAACAGCACTGACTTTGCTACTTGATGGTTTTGGCTGCTTTTGTGATAATTCGGGTGATGTGTAAGACTGTTTAGTATCATCTTCATCTAGTTCTTCCTCTGAACTGAATGGTGGAGTTCTAAACAGAAACACAAGCAAGCCAAGGCCTTACTGGGTTTCAGTGCCTGCACTGCTATATGCATCTTTAATATTGCTTTTATTTTCCTTTTCAATTTTTTTTTTTTTTTGGTAACAAATACTTAGAATCATAAAATGGTTTGGGTTGGAAAGGACCTCCAAAGGTCACCTAGTCCAACACATATTCTAACTATCCATAACGCTATTGAATAAAATTAAATAAATCATGCTGCTAAATAAATTCTGAAAGCTATCACACAAAATGGTATCTTATCTAGATATATGACTCTTTCCATCTACACAACACTACCTTTACAAAACAATCAATACTTATCAAGTAGATCAATGTATAACTATACGTGCATATATATATCAATACATCACAATACGTAACAATATAGAAATCAATATGCAACAAGTCTTGCCAAGCAAACAAGGAGAGGCTTTCATGGATTAGCAGAGAGAGCAAAGTTCAAGGTCAAGGAACCTGGAGTAAGAGAGTTTGTTAGATGAAAATAACTAAAAAACATTCCATGCAGGCAATTACAAATTAATGCACCTGATTTTGGATTATTATGAATTTTGGTCATCAATAAACAGAAAAATTAGGTCACCATAGTCTAGTCTTTAAAGGCTTTTAACATCTCTCAGAATTAAACTAAAGAAACCTGATTTTATTGAATATCCTTCCCTAGAATCATGCTATCTTTCAGAGATTATAAATGGAATAATACTTTAGAACCAAATATCAGGATATCAGGTAGTGATAGGACTAGGGGGAATGGAATGAAGCTGGAGGTGGGGAGATTCAGGCTGGACGTGAGGAGGAAGTTCTTCACCATGAGAGTGGTGAGGCCCTGGAATGGGTTCTCCAGGGGGCGGTTGAGGCCCCGTCCCTGGAGGTGTTTAAGAGCAGGCTGGATGAGGCTCTGGCCAGCCTGATCTAGTGAGGGGTGTCCCTGCCCATGGCAGGGGGGTTGGAACTGGATAATCCTTGTGGTCCCTTCCAACCCCGACTGATACTATGATACTATGAATTATGCAGTCCAGAAAGCACTTATAATTTTAGGTGAATAATAGCATGTGAATATCCAGTTACCAAAACGCGGGAACAAAACATACGTGGTGCTAGATGTCTTTCTAGAAACTTCATTTCCAAGAAGCTTCTTGGATCTAAAAATAACAAGACACGTGATTTCAAGTCTGACAGTCACATAAACAAAGAGAAATCTTATATAGAAGTAATATGAATTCTTTGCTTAATTCTTATCATATTAGTAGGAAACATTCACATTAGTCATGAAAACCCAAGCCCGTAGGACTATGGGAACAGCATCTATGAGAACAGTATCTCTTACTTGGGTGTAGACCTATTCTCAGTGATGGCTGCTCTTGGCTCAGCTGGGCGAACAGCTGCTGAAGACCGTGGCAAGGCAGATGAGGAAATTCCTAACTGACTGAACTTCTGCTTATCTACAAGAGAAGTTGTCTATCTCATTATTGGAAACAATATCTGGTATCTTTTGTAATCAATTTCCAAAATTAAAGATGTCTCTGCTGCAGATTATCATCTTACAAAAAAAGAAAAGAAAAAGTAGGCTTTTTCCTCAAAGCAGTTCAGAAGTCACCCTGTACAACACAGGAGCGAAGGCATCTGCAGTCATACACGATGCCAAGAATCCTGGAAAGGAAACTGTAAAATATTTACATGAAAAACAATGGGAGAAGTTGTACAGGGATGTTGCTAAATAAAATCTTAAATAGCAGTTATAAAATGCTAGGAGAACAAAGAACCAACAAAGCCATTTTAACCTTCTGAAGGAAGCTGAGGCCAGGAAACAGGTGTATTACGAGATGCTGATTTCTCTTCAACCCTAAAGCTAACTTGGCGTTCCAGGTGCTCTCGAATGCGGTGAATGCCAGGGTTCTGCCTCTGTTTGCGCTCTCTGGCAGATTCAACAGCACGCAGGATTTGATTCAAATGATCGTTCGAGATACCACGAACACCCTGAGGAAACAAATGGTACTGTAAACACAGGGGCCATTATTTCTGGGATTTTTATATTACAGTTATCTGCACTCTTTCTTTCGTACTTCCAATATCACAAAGCTTGTAGGAAAATCACAGAAGTTGGTACTGAGCACAGTAACAAACAATGTTCACAGGTGTAGCCATATCCCCCACAGATGTAATTTGATGGACATCCTCTCAGGTTAACAAATCACACTTCTTTGTAACACACGGAAATGTGGCCTGTGATTTTATAGGTTTGAGTGGTACAAGAGTAAAAGAGAATAGCAAAAAATGTGGGACAAAGATTACCCCTCTTATAAATAACTCAAAATATTCTTACCGGTTTAATTCCCAATTCAGCTTCTCCTCCAGGGTTTGCTCCAAAACAACTCGTAATTCTTTAGTTAAAGAAGGGCAAGTCTTCAAAGCGTTCATTAAGCGGTGGCCACTTCTACCTGCTTTATAATCACCATTCTCCATGTCTGAAATAATAACGGAGAAATGCATTTAAGACACATTTGAAAAATCCACAGCACGTGAGACAATTAAGAACTGCACTGGAGCATGCTTTTTTTTGGAAACACAATAGATACACATTTGCACTTTCTGTCTACACGAGGTTGCATTTTTCAAAAAAAGTCCTTGGGCCAGCTTGCAAAAGGCAGCTCTATTTCAGCACCTCATACTCACCATCACAAGTATCTTTTGGTTTTCATGTTATGGACTCACTGTAAAGATAAAGGTCTGAGTATTCAGCAACAGAGATCTTTACTTTTAGAACTGCACTAGGAAACGCCTGATGGAGGAAGACTATCCTCTGATACTTAAGTCCTCTAAAACTGGGATTTCAAATCGAAGCTGAACTCTAGAAGGAATCAGAACAGGAATATGACAAGTTTGTTCTCAAGAAAAGCTTCAAACAAGGTGATGTTCTCTGATAAACTCCCGGTGAAATCAATCTTTGGCAAATCGTAACACTTTCAGAAATCTTGGTAAAGACAAAAGCTTAGTCCGAAGCAGGTTGTTTCACAGCAGATACTTGGCAGCTACTACTTATCTTTGACGTTCTTTCAAGGACAAAGTTCAGTGTCGTGTTTTCTTCTAT
Source organism: Picus viridis (assembly GCA_033816785.1). NCBI lineage: Eukaryota > Metazoa > Chordata > Aves > Piciformes > Picidae > Picus > Picus viridis. The sequence continues at coordinate 24,248,895 of CM066566.1, forward strand.
GCGGTCTGTGACATCACACATACTTAAAAGCAGACAAAAAGTTTCTCTCTCCTTCCCTTGCTTTAGGTGTCAGTAAAGACATGAACTCTTATGCAAGAAACAATCATCTAGATAGATTCTTCCATCTAAATGAAACACTGACATTTAAATTAGGCCAAAGTATTATAAGGTCACACAAGAGAATAAAGAAACAAAGAATACCTATCTGGAGCTTGTTTATAAAGCGTCTCTGGCAAGACAAAATTTTACTGAATGCCACTTGCACCAAGTAAGCCAATAATCTGGGGACCACAGTAGCTGCTTCTGTCTGTCAGTTGTCAGCAAAGCTAGTAAAGCCTATATAGAGGGGTCTACAACATCCCAGGAAAGTATGCTATAAACCACACTCCCAACTTTGCCCCTGAAATGAAGGTAAACCTTGGGCAGGAGTTTACCTCTTTACAGTACACCTTACAGGGCAGCAGAGTCATTTGCCAGCCCACAGACAAGAACATGCATGGAGGAATAATAATTGTGCCGTGCAAATGGTGTCTTTCAAAACAATGATTGCTTAAAAAGCTGTTCTGTTCACTTTTCATTTTTCTTTGAGATAAGCACCCTGAAGACGACCTAAAAAGGCCTCAAGACATACAAATGATGTTTAGGTTGTTTTGAGTCGCTTCTGATGGATCCTCAAAATAATGACTGAGCCCTAACTTTAGCTCCTGAGGGCATCCCCCTGGTGTTAGCTAATGAGCTAAAATGTCATGCAGCAACAAAACCTTGAGCTTCAGCATTGGACAACTGAAATTGCCGGTTTAGAGCACGATAACCTTGAGGAAAAAGTTGATAGAAGCTATGGCCTGTTGTTTGATATTTGGAATTGATTCCATTGCTCTACTGTGCATCTGCTTTTGCATTCCCTTCCACCAAAAAACCTGGCAAGTTTGTGTGAATCTTAATGTGCAAAACATAATCAGGAGCACATCGGGTTTGAATCTCAGTCCATGACAGTTTCAAAATTCCCAAAAGCTTCTGCTGATTAACATGACCAAGGACAGCTTTATCTAAGCGTTGCACTAGCCCAGCCACATAGGCTGCATCAGTAACAGGAAAATGGTTGAAATACCATAGTCACAGCCCTCAACTCAACAATCTGAGGAGAGCCTTCTTGGTATTCCAGGCTCTTCTGCTGATGATCACATCATACCACACGATGGCAGCTTTTCCTGCTTTGCCCGAGCCGGCAGTGGAAACTGTGGGACCAAGCCCAGGGTTAGATTGACTTCACCGGTTTTGTGCAAACTGAATTTGTCCACCCATTGTTATTAATGGATGGGAAGGCAGCTGAGAGCCAATTTGACCTGTATAATTTGTCATTGCTACTTGTAGCGCTGAACTGTAAGCCAGGCACCATTCAAACTGTTCACTTTGCACTGGTACCACAATTTTTTCTGGATCCCTTGCCAACAATTCCACACAGCGAGCTCTTGTCTTCATAATGATCTGAGACAAAAGTTCAAACAGGCCAGGAGCAGTTTTCTTGGTTCTGGAAGGTAAGAAGGCCCATTCTAAAACATGAAGAGGAGCTTGCCAATCAGAATTGCACTGTTCAAGCATTGCAAAAGGTACCGGATCATCTGTTAAAACAAACACCTGGATTGATGCAGCCAAATCAGTTCTCCATACATGCTTTTTGTGGATGGCTTGTTCTACTTCTTCAATTACTTGCTTTGCTTTTGGAGTTAGAACTCATGGTACAGAAATGTCCAAATCCCCTGTTAGTAGCTCTAAAAGTGGCTGCAATTTGGCAGGACAAGGCAGGACAGGGCAGGGCAAGGCAAGGCAGGGCAAGGCAGGGCAGGACAAGGCAGTGCAGGGCAGGGCAGGACAAGGCAGGACAGGGCAGGGCAAGGCAGGGCAGGGCAGGGCAGGACAGGGGCAGGGCAAGGCAGGGCAGGGCAAGGCAGGGCAAGGCAGGGCAGTGGAGGGCAGGGCAAGGATTGGGCCCAGGGCATTGAAGGCAGGGCAGGGCAGGGCAGGGCAGGGCAAGGCAGGGTCAGGGCAGGGCAGGGCGTGGTCTCAGGACAGGGCAGGGCAAGGCAGGGCAGGGCAGGGCAGGGTAGCAGGGGCAGGGCAGGGCAGGGATGGGCATTGGGTAGGGCAGGGGCAGAAATAGGAGGGGCAAGGCAGGGGAGGAGCAGGGCAGGGCAGGGCAGGGACAAGGCAGGCGATGACAGGGCAAGGCCGGGAAGGGCAGGACAAGGCAGGAGAGAGCAAGGGAGAGCTGGACAAGGCAGGATAGGGCAGAGCAGGGCAGGGCAGGGAAGGGCAGGGCAGGGCAGGACAAGGCAGGGCAGGGCAGGGCAGGGGCAGGGCAGGGCAGGGCAGGGCAGGGCAGGGCAGGGGCAGGAGGAAGGGCAGGGGGGCAGGGGAAGGGGAGGGCCAGGCACGGCAGGGCAGGATAAGGCAAGGGAGGGCAAGGCAGGGCTGGACAAGGTAGGGCAGGGCAAGGCAGGACAAGGCAAGGCAGGGCAGGGCAGGACAAGGCAGGGCAGGGAAAGGCAGGACAGGGCAGGGCAGGGCAAGGCAGGGCAGGGCAGGGCAGGGCAGGGCAGGGCAGGGCAGGGCAAGGCAAGGCAGGGAAGGGAAAGGCAGGGCAGGGCAGGACAGGGCAGGGCAGAGCAGGGCAAGGGCAGGGCAGGGCAGGACAAGGCAGGGGCAGGGCAGGGCAAGGCAGGGCAGGGGCAGGACAAAGCAGGGCAAGGCAGGGCAGAGCAGGGCAGGGCAAGGCAGGGCAAAGAAGGGCAGTGCAGGGCACGGGAAGGCAGGGCAGGGCAGAGAAGGGCAGGACAGAGTAGGGCAGGACAAGGCAGGGCAGAGCAGGGCAGGACAAGTCAGGGGAGGGCAGGGCAGGGCAAGGCAGGGAAGGGAAGGGCAGGGCTGGACAAGGCAAGGCAGGGCAGGGAAAGGCAGGGCAGGGCAGGACAAGGCAGGGCAGGCAGCAGGGCAGGGCAGGGCAGGGCAGGGCAAGGCAGGGCAGGGCAGGGCAGGGCAGGGCAAGGGGGCAGGGCAGGGCAGGGTAAGGCAGGGCAGGGCAAGGCAGGCAGGGCAAGGGCAAGGCAGGGCAGGGAACAGGGCAGGGCAGGGCAAGGTAGGGCAGGGAGAGGCAGGGCAGGGCAGCAGGGCAGCGAAGAGCAGGGCAGGACAAGGCAGTGGAGGAAAGAGCAGGACAGGACAAGGCAGGGAAGGGCAGGACAAAGCAGGGAGGGCAGGGCAGGGAAGAGCAGGGCAGGGCAAGGCAGGGCAGGGCAGGGCAGGGCAGGGCAGGGCAGGCAGGGCAGGGCAGAGCAGGGCAGGACAGGGCAGGCAGGGCAGGGCAGGGCAGGGGCAGGGCAGGGCAGAGCAGAGGCAGGGGGCAGGGCAGGGCAGGGCAGGGCAAGGCAGGGCAAAGCAGGGCAGGACAAGGCAGTGGAGGAAAGAGCAGGACAGAACAAGGCAGGGCAGGGCAGGGCAGGGCAAGGCAGGGCAGGACAGCACGAGGCCGGGCAGGGCAGGGCAGGACAAGGCAGGGCAGGACAGCACGAGGCCGGGCAGGGCAGGGCAGGACAAGGCAGGGCAGGGCAGGGCAGGGCAGGGCAGGGCAAGGCAGGGCAAGGAGCAGGGCAGGGCAAAGCAGGGCAGGGTAAGGCAGGGCAATGCAGAGCAGGGCAGGGCAAAGCAGGGCAGGGTAAGGCAGGGCAGGGCAGGGCAGGGCAAGGCAGGGAGAGGCAGGGCAGGGCAACGCAGGGCAGGGCAGAACAGGGCAGGACAATGCAGTGGAGGAAAGAGCAGGACAGGACAAGGCAGTGGAGGACAGAGCAGGGCAGGACAAGGCAGGGCACGGCAGGGCAAAGCAGGGCAAGGCAGGGGGCAGGGCTGGACAAGGCAGGGCAGGGCAGGGCAAGGCTGGACAAGGCAGAGTAGGGCAGAGCAGGACAGGACAAGGCAGGGCAGGGCAGGGCAGAGCAGGGGAAGGCAGGGCAGAGCAGGGCAGGGGAAGGCAGTGGAGGATAGAGCAGAGCAGGACAAGGCAGTGGAGGGCCGGGCAGAGCAGGGCAGGACAAAGCAGGGCAGGGCAGAGCAGGGCAGGGCAGGGCAAGGCAGGGCAGGGCAGGGCAGGGCAGCATAAGGCAGGGCAGGGCAGGACAGCAGGGCAGGGCAGGACAGCACGGGCAGGGCAGGACAGGCACGAGGGCAGGGCAGGGCAGGGCAAGGCAGGGCAGGGGCAGGGCAGGGCAGGGCAGGCAGGGGCAGGGCAGGACAGGGCAGGACAGGGCAGGGCAGGGCAGGGCAGCAGGGCAGGGCAGGGGCAGGGCAAGACAGGGCAGGGCAGGGCAAGGCAGGGCAGGGGCAGGGCAGGGCAGGGCAGGGCAGGGCAGGGCAGGGCAAGGCAGGGCAGGGCAAGGCAGGGCAAGGCAGAGCAGGGCAGGGCAAAGCAGGGCAGGGGTGAGGAGGGCAGGACACGGCAGGGCAGGGCAAGGCAGGGAAGGCAGCAAGGGCAAGGCAGGGCAGGGTAGGGCAAGGCAGGGCAGGGCAGGGCAGGGCAGGGCAGGGCAGGGCAGGGGGCAGGGCAGGGCAGGGGGGCAAGGGCAGGGCAGGGCAGGGGCAGGGCAGGGCAAGGCAGGGCAGGGGCAAGGCAGGGACAAGGCAGGGCAGGGCAGGGCAGGGCAGGGCAGGGCAGGGCAGGGCAGGGCAGAGCAGGGCAGGGCAGGGGCAGGGCAGGGCAGGGCAAGGCAGGGCAGGGCAGGGCAAGGCAGCAGGGCAGCAGGGCAAGGCAGGGCAGGGCAGGGCAGGGCAGGGGCAGGGCACAGGGCAGGGCAGGGCAGGAGGGCAGGGCAGGGCAGGGCAGGGCAAGGCAGGGCAGGGCAGGGCAAGGCAGGGCAAGGGCAGGGCAGGCAGGGGAGGCAGGGCAGGGCAGGGGGCAAGGCAGGGCAGGGCAGGGCAGGGCAGGACAGGGCAGGGCAGGGCAGGGCAGGGCAGGAGGCAGGGCAGGGCAAGGCAGGGCAGGGCAGGGCAGGAGGCAGGGCAGGGCAGGGCAGGGCAGGGCAGGACAGGGCAGGGCAAGGGGACAAGGCAGGGCAGGGCAGGGCAAAGCAGGGCAGGGCAGGGCAGGGCAGGGCAGGGCAGGGCAGGGCAAGGGAAGGCAAGGGGGGCAGGGCAGGGCAGGGCAGGGCAGGGCAGGGCAGGGCAGGGCAAGGGCAGGGCAAGGCAGGGCAAGGCAGGGCAGGGCAGGGGTCAGGACAAGGCAGGGCAGGGCAGGGCAGGGCAAGACAGGGCAGGGGGCAGGGCAAGGCAGGGCAGGGCAGGGCAGGGCAAGGCAGGGCAGGGGGCAGGGCAGGGCAGGGCAGGGCAGGGCAGGGCAGGGCAAGGCAGGGCAGGGCTGGGCAAGGGAAGGGCAGGGCAGGGCAGGGCAGGACAAGGCAGGGCAGGGGGAGCAGGGCAGGGCAGGACAAGGCAGGGCAGGGCAGGGCAGGGCAGGACAAGGCAGGGCAGGGCAGAGCAGGGCAGGGCACAAGGGCAGGGCAGGGCAGGGCAGGGCAGGGGAAGGCAGGGGATGGCAGAGCAGGCCAGGACAAGGCAGGGCAGGGCAGGGCAGGGCAGGGCAGGGCAGGGCAGGGCAGGGCAGGCAGGGCAGGGCAGGGCAGGGGCAGGGCAGGGCAGGACAGGACAGGGCAAGGCAGGGCAGGGCAGGGCAGGGCAGGGCAGGGCAGGGCAGGGCAGGGCAGGGCAAGGCAGGGCAGTGGCAGGGCAGGAGCAGGGCAGGACAAAGCAGGGCAGGGGTGAGGGCAGGACAAGCAGGGCAGGGCAGAGGCAGGGCAGGGCAGGGCAGGGGAAGGCAGGGCAGGGCAGGGCAGGGGACAAGGCAGGGCAGGGCAGGGCAGGGCAGGGCAGGACAAGGGCAGGGCAGGCAGGGCAGGGCAGGACAAGGCAGGGCAGGGCAGGGGAAGGCAGGGCAGGGCAGGGCAGGGGCAGGGCAGGGCAGGACAGGGCAGGGCAGGGGGCAGGGCAGGCAGGGCAGGGGAAGGCAGGGCAGGGGAGAGGCAGGGCAGGACAAGGCAGGGCAGGGCAGGCAGGGCAGGAGGCAGGGCAGGACAGGGCAGGACAAGGCAGGGCAGGGCAGGGGCAGGGCAGGGGAAGGCAGGGCAGGACAGAGCAGGGCAGGACAAGGCAGGGCAGGGCAGGGCAGGGCAGGGCAGCATGGCAGGGCAGGGGAAGGCAGGGCAAGGCAGGGCAGAGCAGGACAAGGCAGGGCAGGGCAGGGCAGGGCAGGGCAGGGGCAGGGCAGGGCAGGGCAGGACAAGGCAGGGCAGGGCAGGGCAGGGCAGGGCAGGGCAGGACAGGGCAGGGGAGGACAGGGCAAAGCAGGGCAGGGCAGGGCAGCGCAGGGCAGGGCAGGGCAAGGCAGGGCAGGACAGAGGCAGGGCAGGACAAGGCAGGGCAGGGCAGGGCAGGTGAAGGAACAGCATGGCAGGGCAGGGGAAGGCAGGGTAAGGCAGAGCAGAGCAGGACAAGGCAGGGCAGGGCAGGGCAGGGGCAGGGCAGGGCAGGGCAAGGAAGGGCAGGGCTGAGCAGGGCAGGACAAGGCAGGGCAAGGCAGGGCAGGGAAAGGCAGGGCAGGGCAGGGCAGGACAGGGTAAGGGAGGGCAGGGCAGGGCAAGGCAGGGCAGGACAGGGCAGGGCAAGGCAAGGCAGGGCAGGGCAGGGCAGGGCAGGGCAGGGCAGGGCAGGGCAGGGCAGGACAGGGCAGGGCAGGGCAGGGCAGGGCAGGGCAGGGCAGGGCAGGGCAAGGCAGGGCAGGGCAGGGCAGGGCAAGGCAGGGCAAGGCAGGGCAGAGCAGGGCAGGGGAAGGGCACGCATACTGAAGCCTCTGCATCGTGAGAAGCACTTTGATCGTGAGGATCAGCCCAGAGGAGGACCTTCGCTGAGCCCGAGAAGCCAGCGTCGCTATTAGCCGGTCATATCTCCAGGGAGCCCATCGTGCTACCGGAGGACTGGATCAGCCCCGAGGGTAAGATCTGCCCAGTTGTCGGGGAGAAGGGGACTATCTCAAGCGTCGCGCTGTTCCTTTAAGCCCAGGAACGAGAAGCCGCACTACCCTCCCTAAGGCCGTTTGCCACGAGGCTGACGCCATAGCTGTTGTCCGACCGGGAACCTCTGAGCCCGCCTATCGGCAATCGTCGCCTCGCCCTGCTGTGCGAGCCGACTCCCAGGGCCGCCCCACGGACCGAACGCGATCAGGAACCAGTCCAGCGGCAGCAGCCAGCCGGACCCCCACCTTGCTACAAACATCAGCTACAGAACATCTTCCACGTGCTTTCCACCCACTAGCACTCAGTTCAAAGTATCCGACTCACTGAACCTTGACTATTGACCAAGCAGTTTGCTTGTGCCAGATGTTTCTCCCAGTTGTTCAAAGATCCACCCACCATAGCTTTCAGAGTGATCTTCAGCAAACCATTGTACTGTTCAAACTTTCCTGCAGCTGATGCATAGTAGGGAATGTGGAATATCCAATCAACACCGTATTCTTTGGCCCAGTACTTCACAAGATTGTTTTTGAAATGAGTTCTGCTGTCTGACTCAAAACTCTCTGGAGTTCCATGACTGTAACATATCTTGGTAAAGGATTAAATTTAAAAAAAAAATTTTAAAATGGTGCCATGGTTTAGTCCATGGTTTAGTCATGAGGTCTGCGGTGACATGTTGGATTTGATGATCTTTGAGGTCTCTTCCAACTTTGGTGATTCTGTAGAGACTCCAAGCAAAGAACAGGTGTCTACCATGCCTGAGCTGTCAGATGACCCCTCTATAGTGGACAGCCATAAGAAGCAGGATTTGAAGTTCCCTGTTGCCTCTTGCATAGTACATCACAGGCAATACAGGACCAACAGAGACTCTCTGCACCCCATACAACAACTGATTCAATGACTGGAGAGCCAGAAGGTGATCAGCAAGGCTCACTCCCCTTCAACAGCCCGATACGGCCAGTGCGGAAGGCAAATGGGGAATGGAGACTGACCGTGGACTATTGTGGCCTGAATGAAGTGACTCCTCCAATCAGCGCTGCCGTGCCGGACATGCTGGAGCTCCAATACAATCTGGAATCCAAAGCGGCCAAGTGGTATGCCACAACTGACATTGCTAATGCCTTTTTCTCCATTCCCATTGCAGAAGAATGTAGGCCACAGTTTGCTTTCACCTGGAGGGGAGTACAGTACCATTATGTCTACTGCACTCATAGGTGGAGTTACTCCATTCAGGGCACAGAAATCCACTGTCAGATGCTAGTCTCCATTCTGCTTTTGCACAGGCCACACTGGACTCTTGAAAGGTGAATGAGTTTTGCTGATGACATTATGACTTTCCAACTGACAAATCAGATTCTGAATGGGTAACAAAGAGTCATGGTTGGTTCTGTATTGTCTGTGATGCACAGTTTGAGAAGCAACCAGCAACTTTATATCCTCTATCTCATATTGTCCTACAACTGCAGATTCATCAGAAAGCTCAGGTCTAATAGACAGCTTCAATTTTCCTCCATTAGCTTCTACAGATGCTACTCCAAAAGCCCATTTGTAACCCTTAGGGTCTTTGAAACACCCTTCTCTCAGAAAATCAGTTCCCAAAATACGAGGTGCATCAGGTCCTGTTACAACACTATGTTTCTTTCTCTGTTTACCAGTTAAACATCTATCAACTTCTATCTTAGTTAACTCTTGAGATCCACCAGTGACTCCCAGAATAGTTATAGCCTCTGATCCCTGATAATTTGATGGTATTATGGTGCACTGAGCTCCTGTGTCAACCAAGGCCCTGTACTTCTGAAATTGTGAAGTGCCAGGCCACTGGATGTACACATCCCAATAGATTCTGTTATCTCCATTATCCTCTCCTACCTATGGTGGGAGGCAGGGCACCCCTAATTATGGGGAATATTTCCACATGTGCATTTAGCACAACATTTAGGGTCAGAGTTGGACTCACTGTTGGAGCTATTAGTGTTGTTTTGGGAAACTAAGGAAGTAACGGGCACTCTTCTGATATTACTGCCTCGGATTCTGCCACTCTGCAGTTCCCTTAGTCTCATGAAAAGATCAGAAGTTGGTTGACAGTCCCATCTGTTTGGAATGTCCTCCTTGGAGGATGTCTGTTTCTAACAGCTGAAACTTGTATCCATCTGGAATTATCTCCCTGTGCCAATTTGGATATGGAGTTTTTTAATTCCTCTTTCATCTCTTTCATGCAGTTCTCAATTTTTCCAGACAGAGTTTCAATGGCTGAAATCAAAGAAACCCTTGTGAGACTATTCTCTATTTATCTCATTTGGTCAGTGAAATGGCCAACTGCAGGAGGCGTTCCCCCATAATTTCTTGCCACAATTCTGCTTGCCAGAACAGTAGCATAATTAGGAGTAGCAAGTTTGTTGAACGTTTTAGCAAGACCTGTTCCCCCAGGAATTTTGTCAGGATTCAGAGTTCCATGGTCTCCATTCATCACCTCTTGCACAGCAAACTCTCTCAAATGCTTAATTCCCTCATCCGTGGTGTTCCACAGTTTAGGATTCCATGGAAGGTCATCTCAGGATGAGTACCTCGTAAGAGCTGCCAGTAAAAAGCATGTCCAAAGAGAACCCTTACCAAGACACCTGCCTAGATGTCTATTCCACTATCCTTTGGGAGAGTTCCTAGCTCAGATGCTGACTTGTCTCTCACTATTAAAGCTGGTGCACCTGTATTGAAACACCTGCCAAGCCAAGTTAGAATTGGATCATTCTCTCTTCTGATCTAATACAATACAATACAATACAATACAATACAATACAATACAATACAATACACCAGGTTGGAAGAGACCTTCAAGATCATCATGTCCAACCCATCAACCAATCCAACCCACCCAACAACTAGACCATACAGCCAAGCACCCCATCAAGTCTTCTCCTGAACACCTCCAGTGAAGGTGACTCCACCACCTCCACGGGTAGCCGACGCCAATGGGCAATCACTCTCTCCGTGTAGAACTTCTTCCTAACATCCAGCCTAAACCTCCCCTGGTGCAGCCTGAGACTGTGTCCTCTTTTTCTGGTGCTGGCTGCCTGGGAGAAGAGGCCAACCTCTGCCTGGCTACAACCTCCCTTCAGGTAGTTGTAGAGAGCAATAAGCTCACCCCTCAGTCTCCTCTTCTCCAGGCTAAGCAACCCCAGCTCCCTCAGCCTTTCCTCATAGGGCTTGTGTTACAAACCCCTCACCAGCCTTGTTGCCCTTCTCTGGACATGCTCCAGCAAGTCAACATCCTTCTGAAACTGAGGGGCCCAGAACTGGACACAGTACTCAAGGTGTGGCCTAACCAGTGCAGTGTACAGGGGCACAATGACCTCCCTGCTCCTGCTGGCCACACTGTTCCTGATGCAAGCCAGGATGCCATTGGCCTTCCTTGCTGCCTGGGCACACTGCAGGCTCATGTTCAGCCTGCAATCAACCAGTACCCCCAGGTCCCTCTCTGCCTGGCCACTCTCCAGCCACTCTGACCCCAGCCTGTAGCACTGCTTGGGGTTGTTGTGGCCAATGTGCAGAACCCGGCACTTGGATGTGTTAAATCTCATGCCATTGGACTCTGCCCATCTGTCCAGCCTGTTGAGGTCCCTCTGCAAAGCCTTTCTGCCCTCCAGAAGATCAACTCCTGCCCCCAGCGTGGTGTCATCTACAAATTTACTGATGATGGACTCAATGCCCTCATCCTTCCTCACATGCTGAATTTCCTTTCTGGGGACATTTGTTGTTTGGATATCATCTTGATCTTGTTCATCATCTGTCTCATGTTCTTGAGGTGGCTGTCCCCATAATCCTGCCACTACTCTTTTTAGTACTTCATTAATTTTGGAAGGACCTCCATTAACTGCTGCCCTACCTAAACCTGTATCCTGTCCTGCATCTCCATTATCCACTGATGGTCTGAATAATTCTGCTGTATCTTTAAGAAAAACCTTCTCTCCATCCTCAGAAGGATCTTTTTTAACAGACTTTCCCTCACCAGGAGAAGGATCTTGCTGTTCTGCTGCATCAGCTCCTACATCCACCTTGCACCTGCCTCTCTTATCTAAAGCCACAACTTATATACCTGTTCTAGTACAATTTCATGAAATACATTCCATAAGTGGCTTAGTGTTATGATTAGAACTTAAACTATCTACAGACTATTTCTATATTTATATAGTGAAGGGTGCAGTTCTACCGCTTGGCCACTAGATGGCGACTTGGCAGGATGCAGGCAGCTTCTGGCTATATACAGCAATATTGCAATCTCTATATGTCAGCGATTACTCTGCTACATGCAGATACTTTGAACTGAGTGCTAGTGGATGGAAAGCACGTGGAAAATACTCTGTAGCTGTTGTTTGTAGCAAGGTAGAGGTTTGGCAGACTACTGTCGCTGGACCGGTTCCTAGTTGAGTTGGACAGCAACGTTGGGTTACTGTCTCCTCTCCCTGCAGCACTGGAGAGGGAACAATGGAACCTGGGCTTAGCTCGGAAACGGGTTCCCTTCAGACAACAGTAATCAGTCCTGGTGGGAGTCAGCCCCACAGGCCAGCCCTGGGAGTTGGCTCACATGGCAGAGCAGGGTGACAATTGCCGGTAGGCAGGCTCAGAGGTTCCGGGTCAGACAATGACAGCAAAAAATAGCTATGGGGTCAGCCCCATGGTGACGAGTCTCGGGGCTGATGTAAACAGCCTCGGAGAGAGAATGCGGCTGTGCTGAGCTGCAGCTTCTCTGTTACTGGGCTTAAAGGAACAGTGAGACACTCGGAGTAGTCCCGGGTTTGGCACAGTATAGTCATGAACAGTCTTCCCTGAGGTTTACAGGGCTCAGAGCGGCACACGTGGTGGCTCCTCTCCTGCTAAGGCAGGGCTAGGCATATGTGGACTCGGTCTCGATCAAGTCCCTTCTCCCCGGCAACTGGGCAGATCTTACCCTCGGGGGTTAGTCCAGTCCTCCGGTGGGACGGTGGGCTCTCCTGGTGGTTATGACTGTCTAAGAAGATGCTGGCTTCTCGGGCTCAGCCAAGATCCTCCCTCTGGGATCCTCAGGATTACTTCTCACGATGAAGAGGCTTTCAGTATGCGTGCATGTATGACAGAAGCTTACAACAATAAGCTCAATGGCAGAGGCTATGGCTTGAGAGTTGTTTTCTCAAGCAAGTACAGAGACAAAGTGAAAGAGGGGGCAACTTGTTTACCAACTGGGGTGATACTTATAGATTCCTCGAGGCTGGGTTTGACCAATGGGCACTCTCATAGACAACTGGCTTCAGCCTATAGAAAGCGTGAAGCTAGAATTATGCCCATACTTGGTATTTGCACAAGCACTGCATGTGCTGAGTGCGTGCTGGCCTGGCTAATGCCTTGGCTTTTGTCTTCCTCCTGAAGGAGGGGAAACCTGTCCACATGCTGGGACAGGATCTAGTATCTGTGCAGAATGTGCCTTCACCACAAACCTAAATAGGCACTACACACCTATGTTAAGCCCTGCAGTCAAATTGTAACTGGTACCTAGAAAATCATTCACCCGATAAAATACAGATATTAATTTATAGATGACATAATAGCATTCCATATTCTTCTAAATTAGATCTCCACTGGCTTAGACACCTTTTGCTGTTGACTTACGCACTTACACTTTGTCGCTTTTCAGCTGCTTGATAAGGAGCTCTTCTCAACCATGATGTTTAAATGCTCTACTAGATCTGTATTGTCTAAAGAGGTTTGTCAAATTACCTACCACCTGAAAAATGGACTGAAAGAGGATCTAGATCCTTCACAGAAAGCCTTTTCTTTGATATCTAACAGTGCTCAGAAAACTGATACATCTCAATGCAAATTACAACAGTGAAATAACTTCATGCATGGTTAGTGTTTCCTTCTAAAAACACACAATGTTCAAAATGAGGCTAATTATGCAAGTAAAAAAAGAAATTATTCTAGTGCAAAATGAGTCAAATAATCTAGTGGCTGCTATATCAAGTTACATATAAAATGACTGTGCAAGTAGTATTACTTCATAGTAATACTGTACTGTCCTTTTCCACCTAACCTTGTGGTGAACTAAATCCCCTCTCTTTACTACTTTATCCAAGTGGTAATTCAGTGCAATTGCCATACATGAATTGCTTCTCGGAGTGTTCAATCACTATGTGGCTATCTAGAGCATGTCTTTATGAAATAAGACGCCATTCTCATTGCTCCATGAATAGTTACACTCCATGAGTTAATTACATGTCAATCTAAATCCACAGACTTTGACTACATTTGACATAGCCATAAATTAATAAACTCATTATGGCATATGCAGAGTCTATGTTGAGGTGAGATTAATTTAGCATATGCATAACCCCCATTCAAAGCTTAACGCTTTGGGGCCATTTCTGAATAGTTAATGCTTTCATATCAGCACTGGAATTTTATGCTTGATCAACACGCCGCAGGTTTTGGAAGAAGCATTTTGAATATGGAGCTATGAAACTGCAATACAGAAGCACAGAAAAGGATGGAAAGGGACTGAAGGCTGGTGTCTGCATCTTTATGGTTGTCAGACCTAGTCTAATACTTTTAGAAAATTGTGGCTCTTCAACTTGCTCACTAGGCCTTTAGCTTATTTAAAGATTCTTGCTATAGAATTAGATGTGTTTTGTATTGCAGTTTAAGATGAAGTTTTAAAGCAATATATAGAATGAGATGTTTTCTTAGACAGGATGATATGCAATAGTGTGAACAGAAGAGTAGTAGTGAGTTATGGATATAGTCTCTTAACATGACAGTTTATATTGTAAACTAAATATTTATCAATGGTGTGTGAGACTGAATATTACTTGAGTCTGTCCTGCAGTGAACCAAGGAAATCTTTCATGGCAAAGCTAATAGCATAGCAACTATGCATGTGTGTGTGTGAAATTTTGTTTATGTTGACTATTCCTTAGAACAAAAGGCATCTTAGTATCTCTATGAATTGTTCAAAACATAATCTGCATCTTACTACCTGTGAGAAAACATATAAACTGGGACACAAGCTCGGCAGGGTGCCTCCCAGATAGGTGCTTTTCAGAACAAGAAGCATAGAAAAGATATTGGGTTTACTGTTCAAAGTCAATCTCAATATGCTGAAGCCAGTTTGAATATCTTTCCTCCCTCCCCTTGATATGCACCAATCATGACATTTTGGGACATGGTTTAATGGCCACGTTGGTCTTAGGTAGAAGGTTGGACTCAATGATCTTAGAGGTCTTTTTTAACTAAAAAATTCAATGATTTTATGACAAATTTGAGAGAAACTTGAGCCTGTGTATGACTATAACTCCATATTCACTCTGCATAGAAAGATCAATTTTGAAGACAAAACACTAACATTTCTAACATACTAATTTGTCATTAAAAGAATCAGATTTTATCAGGTTTCTACACTTAAGCTAAGGGTTTTTTGAAGGCCTGATATAAATAAGTAATTTTGTAAGATATTGTCAGAAGTTAGGCACCATGTTTAGCCCTTGGTCAACAGATCATGTTACAACTTTGAATGATTGACTAGGTTTAGCAGAAATTGAATCCACATGTGAGTCTGAAAGCATTCAGCCTGTCCAGTGATACCTGATATTGTCACTTCAGTTTTACTAAAGCGATGACTTTATTCATTGAAGTCAGGCACACACATAAATTCCTTCAAGACAGAAGCTTTGGGGAGATTTGAAATGAAAGAATATTAAAACTGAGGGAAACACTAAAGCTAATATCAGTAAGTGATACATAAGCAAAATGTCAATTTTATTTTCAATCCCATTTACTATTTATGCATTTGTTTGTATGTATCAAAGAAATTTCATATCTCTGAAAAACATTTTTTCCAGTGACAAAAACCTCCCCTATGGAGATAGACTATGAGATTTGGGGCTGGTCAGTTTGGAGGAGAGAAGGCTCTGAGATGACCTTATAGTGGCCTTCCAGTGCCTGAAGGAGGGGCTCAGGAGAAACTTTTCAGAAGGACTTAAGAAGGGTAGGGGTAGACTGGATATTAAAATTAAATTCAATTAAATTCATTACAGTAAGAGTGGTGAGGCACTGGAGGTTGCCTAGGGAAGTTGTTTATCTCCCTTCCCTTGAGGGATTCATGGTTAAATTAGACAAGCCCTTGAAGATCATAGAATCATAGAATCATATAATCAGTCAGGGTTGGAAGGGACCACAAGGATCATCTAGTTCCAACCCCCTGCCATGGGCAGGGACACCCTACACTAGATCACGCTGGCCAGAGCCTCGTCCAGCCTGGTCTTAAACACCTCCAGGGACTGGGCCTCAACCACCTCCCTGGATAACCCATTCCAGGCCTTCACCACTCTCATGGTGAAGAACTTCCTCCTCACATCTAGCCTGAATCTCCCCATTTCCAGCTTCATTCCATTCCCCCTAGTCCTATCACTACCTAAGATCCTGAGAAGTCCCTCCCCAGCCTTCCTGTAGGCCCCCTTCAGATACTGGAAGGCCACAATGAGGTCACCTCGGAGCCTTCTCTTCTCCAGACTGAACAGCCCCAACTCCTTCAGTCTGTCCTCATAGGAGCGGTCCTCCAGCCCTCTGATCATCCTCGTGGCCCTTCTCTGGACACGCTCCAGCACGTCCACATCCCTCCTGTAATAGGGGCTCCAGAACTGGAGGCAGTACTCCAGGTGGGGTCTCACCAGAGCTGAGTAGAGGGGGAGAAGCACCTCCCTTGACCTGCTGGTCACACTTCTCCTGATGCAGCCCAGGATCTGATTGGCTTTCCAGGCTGCAAGCGCACATTTAGAGCTCATGTTGAGCTTCTCGTCCACCAGCAAGATCCTGTTCTAGTGGAAAGTGTCCCTGTTAATGATAGCATGGGGAGGTTGGGATTAGATGACCTTTAAGGTCCTTTTTAACCAAAACCATTCTATGATTCTATTA
The DNA here is from genome assembly GCA_033816785.1 of Picus viridis. Taxonomy (NCBI): domain Eukaryota; kingdom Metazoa; phylum Chordata; class Aves; order Piciformes; family Picidae; genus Picus; species Picus viridis. The sequence continues at coordinate 24,264,881 of CM066566.1, forward strand.
TTCTGAACATAACTATCTTCTTATGAGACAAAAAAATACTATTTTTTTCTGCAAAGGGTAATGAACAAAAGTCAAATAAGTCTATTTCCTGTCTTTCATAGGCCCATGAGACCCTTTCCAAACTCAAATGCTGTCATTCCTTGCTGAAAAGAGGATGTATAGGCTTCTGTCACTTACATATTTTATTCCTTACATGTGCTATCTACTTTTCATGAACTGTGCACAGGAAATTAATAGCGACTATAAGGCTCCTTGGGTAATTCTATGATAGCTATGAATCTATTTAATTCCTTACAATGAGTTATAGGACACAAAGTCTGGTAGAAGTACCTGTACCTCTTGGCCTCCTACATACCTACATAATGAATGAAAAAGAAATAAATGTACTACTAAATTGCTAAAAAAACCCAGTAGAGTTCTACATGGATATCTGCTATTATCTGTTTGAACTCTTCCTTCTTAAAATGAACAAAGAAGGAATGCCATGGGAGCGATGAGGACATAAAATTGTATGTAGTTTTTTTAATTGTAAGATACAAAAGATGATATTGAAGGCTACAGAATTACTTCAGATGTGTAGCAGTGAAGTTTTAAATGACTCCTTCAAAATAATTTGGAAGTTTTTGTTAAACAAGCTTTATTTACTGTTGTTTCTAGTATGGTTCATTATAGATTTGAATTTTTTTTTTTTTTAACAAACTGCTTTCCATCAAGAACAAGTATAGTTTTATTACTTTAGGATTTTTGAAGAATGTTACATGGTGGTAATTAATTCATTTGCTATTGTTATTCTACTCCAGAATTTGTTCATTTAAAAGACCAATAACATAAGCACCTAATGATGTCTGCTATCAAATAGAAAGGACACAGGCATTAATACTAGATTTCAAATTCTTAAGTTTTCCTTTCAATTAAACAATGTACTTTTAAACATGTTCATTCCTAGAGTATGACACAGAGCATCTTATTTGACTAAAGCAATTTGAAATATTCTGGCCAATTTCAGCCAAACTTAGGCATCTGAAAGAATAGCTAAGTACAAACGCTTTGATGAGGCCAGTGAAGATTCAGTTATACCATCTGTCCAGCAGTAGCAGGGAAGTGATTGTGCCCCTGTACTCAGCTCTGGTGAGGGCATGGATTGAGTGATCAATTGTGTTCAATTCTGGGGGCCACAGTACAGAAAAGACATTGAGGTCCTGGAGTGTGTCCAGAGAACAGGAATGAGGCTGATGAGGGGTTTGCAGGGCATGTCATACAAGAAGTGGCTGAGGGAGCTGGGTTTGTTCAGTATGGAGAAGAGAAGGCTAAGGGGAGATTGTATTGGTCTCTTATTCCAAGTAACTATCAATAAGATGGGAGGAAATAAGTTTAATTAGTGCCAGAGAAGGTTTAGATTGGGCACTAGAAAAAACTTTTTTACTGAGAATGTGGTGAGGCATAAGAACAGGCTGCCCAGGGAGGTGGAGGAGTTGCCATCCCTGGAGGTGTTGGAGACGTTCAAGAAGCATGTAGATGCTTCACGATATAGTGTAGTGGTCATGGTAGTTGGGTTACAGTTGGACTCAATGATGTTAAAGGTCTTCTCCAATATTAATTATTCTATGTTTCTACATGATATTATTTATATTTCTTGGTGAAGGAATCATCTAAAATATCAACTTTGGATGGCATATTGTGAGATAGTGTGGTCTTACATGTAACATTTAGTTATGACTTCTTTTATTTTTCAATAGTAGAACTGAACCATTTGCTTCCTGCTTAGGCTTTAAAATTGTTTCATTTAAAATCAGCTAATTAGGTGTTCACATATCTAAATTAACAATGTAAAAAAGTGATCACTGCAAAGCATTATATATAAAATCTAAAATACAGATTTCTAAGGACTTATTACTAAACTATATATGATGCTTGAAAGATTATTCCATTCCTATCCTCAACTGGAATTCTTCAAAACAAGGAAATAAATAAGTCTATCCCCATTTAGTATAATGCATCTTGCCAGGTAGGCAAATCTGCAGAACAGAGACTTCACGTATGATTTTTTCAATCTCTGGCAAAAATATGATTTTTAATGGTTTTTGTTTGTTTTGTTACATGCATCACATGTCACATGATTCCCTACCATTAGCATCTGGGTGTAGCTATAAAACATTAAAAAATAATGCACTACCTAAGTGATATTGCAGTTACTGTAAATGTACTGTTAGAAGTTTGGTTGCTTCTTTTTTTAATAGGCCTTGGGTCAAATAAGGAGATGCTTTAATTTTTCAGCTGATTAATCATGACAATTCAGATATTGAGAATTATGTTATTCAATATTAACAATGAATTTTATTTCCTTAGAGCAGGCAATTGCAGCTATTGAAGAATGTCTTATGCTCATGTTGACCCAGCAGTGACACAAAAGATTTCTTTGGAAGTTATATAGTTGGTCTAGATAAACTAGAAAGATTTTTGAGAATCTGAAATTATGTCAAACTGACACTTGAAAACATTATTATGTAAGAATTCAAATTTCACTCCCTTTTGCCTCTACATTCATTCATCTGGAGTCTCATAATCATAGGAAATGTTGGAATTTAAAACAAGCCAAACACATTAGAACAAAAGAAACATAAACCAAATCCTACAATTCACAAAGATCTAAATATTTTCCTCTGGCCCATAATAAATTTAAAAAATATATTCCAAGCATCAAATACATAGTATAGATCAAGAAGGGATCAAGACCACTGTTCCTTCTTATGTCTCTTTATTAACAGGAAATTAATGTATAGAAATATGTAAATGATCCTGTGATAATATGTGCAATTCAGGTAACCAAGAAATTAAATTAAACCAATTACCAACATCAATACCCACTGAAAACTACAAGGGCAGTGTCAGGGTGTACTGAGAGGAGCAAAAGCTCAGCTTGAATTGAAATTGTCAAAAACTACAAGGGTCCTTCAGGTACATAAACAACAAATAGGAATAGAAGAAATATACTGGCCTGCTTTTAAACAGGCCTTGGAAACAAAAAATTAGGTTGACACAAACATAGGCCCACTATCAGTCAAGGAAGAGTTTGCAACCAAACTATTAAAGGAGCTTGTCCCTTACAAATTGGTGAGCCTAGACGTTATCCAGCTGAGCATATTGAGATAGCTGGCTGATCTTTGGGAAGTCATGGAGAACAGGAAACATAACAGGAGACTGGAAGAAGGATAATGTCACCCCCATTTATAAGAAGGCCTTAAGGGGAAACACAGGAAATCATAGGTCCATTAGTCTTACTTTATTCCATGTGAAAGTTAAGGAAAAAAATTCTCCCTGGGGGGATATCATAAATAAAATTAAACATGTAACTGGAAAAAGGCAGAGGGCAAATTGTGCTTAGCAAACCTGATCACCTTCTACAAGAAAGTAAGTGTTTAGCTGATGTGAGGTGAGCAGCAGATGTTGTCTACCTGGATTTTTCCAGATAAGGAGAGCCACCTTACAGGAAAATACGGATAGCCTGTAGGAGTGGGATAACAAGAACCTTAAGTTCAATAAGGAGATCTGGGAAAACATAATCCAGGAGTACAGCACAGACAGGGATCTATCTGGTTGGGGAGTAATTCAATGGAAATGGGCCTGGGGATCCAGGTGGACAAGAGGCTCAATATGAGCATATGATGCTGTGGCAAAGAAAACTGATAAGATTCTGGATTGCATCAAGAAGGACATTAACAGAAGAGATAAAGAAGTCTGTATGTCACACTACACAGTGCTTACCAGACCACATTGTGTTCAGTTTTGGTCCCTACCATACAAAAATTAGTGAACAAACTGGAGAGGATTTGGAGAAAGTCCAGAAAGATGATCATGGTACTGGGAAGCATGCCATGTGCAGGAAGAATGAGAAAATAGAGTTTGTTCATCCTCAAGAAAACAAGGCTTAAAAGACGCCTTATCATCACATTCCAGTATTTAAAGGGTTATTGTAAAGAACACAGAAAAGATGAGGATTAATGGGTAAAAGCTGCTCCTGGGAAGATTTTGATGGGACACAAGAAAACTTCTCCCTAGAGAAGTGGTGGATTCTCGAACATTGGGTGATTTCAAGATTCAGGTGGACAGGGTTCTAGGCCATGTTATGTAGACTGTCCATTTGAACCAAATGATCCTTGGGGTCCATTCCAAGTTGGTATTCTCTGATTCTATGACCAAAAACCTCTAAACAACCTTTATAGCTTTTTGGGGGGATAGGGAAGATCTTGATTCAACTTCATACTTTGAGTCGGTTAGTTGTAAGAAAAATATGTTGCAAGCAAATGGAGTACTTTTGGAGAATCAATTCACTGTCAGTAATATTGCATCCTTATGCTTGTCTGTGCCCCAGAAATGACTCTGCAAATATCAGTTTTCTCTTGCTGATGTTAATTGCTGGAATTCTTGAAACAAGAAAGTGACAAAATGATCGAGATAAAACATATGCAATCACTAAGAAAAAAAAATATATTTTTTGCTGACATTCAGGTTTGATATCAGAAGATGCTTATCTGAACATTGCAAAGCTAAGATCAGCAGGATCTTTTCCATAAATCTTCATGGAATAATTTGGATATGAAGGGACTTTAAAAAGACATCTAACCACCCTGCAATGAGCAAGAACATCTTCAATGAGGTTGCTCAGTGCCTCCACCAGCACAGGCTCAGATACACCCAAAACTGGAACACTTACCATCCTTCTGAGTGACTCACTCCAGTGTTTCATCGCTGTCACCATAAAAACACCTTCTTTATATCTACATTATACATACTCTTATTTACATTAAAACCATTCCTCTTTATCCTATCACAACAGGTCCTGTTAAAAAGTTTGTTCTGAGCTTTCTTGTTAACATCCTTTAAGTACAGGAAAGCTACTAAAAGGTCTCCCTGGAGCTTTCTTTTCTCCAGGCTGAACAATCCCAACTCTCTCAGCCTGTCCTTATAAGAGAACTATCACAGAATCACAGTATCACAGTATCACCAAGGTTGGAAGAGACCTCAAAGATCATCAAGTCCAACCTGTCACCACAGACCTCATGACCAGACCAAGACACCAAGTGCCACGTCCAATCCCCTCTTGAACATCTCCAGGGACAGTGACTCCACCACCTCTTGAGCAGTCCATTCCAATGACGAACGACTCCTAAAGAACTTTCTCCCCACCTCAAACCTAAACGTGAGACTGTGTCCTCTTGTTCTGGTGCTGGTCGCTTGAAAGAAGAGACCCTCCTGGCTACAGTCCCCCTTCAGGTAGTTGTAGACAGCAATGAGGTCTCCCCTAAGCCTCCTCTTCTCCAGGCTAAACAATCCAAGCTCCCTCAGCCTCTCCTCATAGGGCTTGTTCTCAAAGCCTCTCACCAGCCTTGTTGCCCTTCTCTGAACACGTTCAAGTATCTCAATGTCCTTCTTAAACTGAGGGGCCCAGAACTGGACACAGGACTCAAGGTGTGGCCTAACCAGTGCAGAGTATAGGGGCACAATGACTTCCTTACTCCTGCTGGCCACACTATACTTGATATAGGCCATGATGTCGTTGGCCTTCTTGGCCACCTGGGCACACTGCTGGCTCATGTTCAGGTGGCTGTCGATCAGCACCCCCAGGTCCCTGTCTGTTTGCTGGCTCTCCAGCCACTCCGACCCCAGCCTGTAGCTCTGCATGGGGTTGCTGTGGCCAAAGTGCAGCAACTGGCACTTGGATTTGTTGAATGCCATCCCACTGGACTCTGCCGATCTGTCCAGTCAGTTGAGGTCCCTCTGCAGAACCTTCTTCCCTCTAACAGATCAACATCTGCTCCCAACTTGGTGTCGTCTGCAAATTTGCTGATGACTGTCTCAATGCCCTCATCCAGATCATCAATGAAGATATTAAAGAGAATGGGGCCCAGTACTGATCCCTGGGGGATGCCACTGGTGACTGGCCTCCAGCTGGAGGTGACTCCATTAACCACCACTCTCTGGGCTCGGCCCTCCAGCCAGTTCCTAACCCAGCACAGAGTGCTGCTGTCCAACCATGTGCTAACAGCTTAGCCAGCAGTTTGCTGTGGGGGACGGTGTCAAAGGCCTTGCTGAAGTCCAGGTAGACCACATCCACAGGCCTCCCCACATCCACCAGGCGGGTCACCTGATCATAGAAGGAGATCAGGTTGGAGAGGCAGGACCTGCCCTTACTAAATCCATGTTGGCTGGACCTGAGCCCTTGGCCATCCTGCAGGTGCACAGTTCTTTCCACCAAGATAATCTGCTCCATCATTTTCCCTGGCACTGAGGTCAGGCTGACAGGCCTGTTATTTCCAGGTTCCTCCATCCAATCCTTCTTATGGATGGGGATCACATTGGCCAGTTTCCAGTCATCTGGGACCCCTGAGGTGAGCCAGGACTGGTGAAAAATGATGGAGAGCGGCTTGGCCAGCTCATCTGCCAGCTCTCTCAGGACCCTAGGATGGATCCCATCCAGTCCCATGGACTTGTGAGTGTCCAAGTGGCTCAGCAGGTCCTGAACTAATTCCATATAATTTCCACGGCAATACACTGCTCCCTGACCCCATCACCCAGCTCAGGAGGCCACTCGTCCTGAACTCCTCCTGCCTTGCTGTTAAAGATTGAGGCAAAGAAGCTGCTCAGGACCTCAGCCTTTTCCTCATCTTCAGTCACAGTGTTCCCCTCCAGGTCCAATAAGGAATGGACGTTCTTCTTGCCCCTCTTCTTAGTGTTAATATATTTGTAAAAATGCTTGGGTTTTTTTCACAGAGGTGGACAGTTTAAATTCTAAATGGGCCTCTGCCTCTCAAATTTTTTTCCTACATAATCTAACAACTTCCTTAAGCATACCTCGAGAAGCCTTCCCCTCCTTCCAAAGGTGATACAGCCTCTTTTGTTCCCTTAAATCTTCCAGGAGCTGCTTGCTCATCCAGGCCGGTCACCTTCCCCGCTGGCTCATCTTTCAGCACATGGGAACTCCCAGTTCCTGTCCCTTCAAGAGCTCCTGTTTGAAGCAGGTCCTACCATCCTGGACCCCTTGGTTCTTGAGGGCTGATACCCAGGGAACTTTGCAAATAATTTTCTTAAACAAGCTGAAGTTTGCGCTCCAGAAGTCCAAGGTGAGGGTTCTGCTCGTGCTCCTTCCTATCTCCCTGCATATTGAAAACTTCACTATTTTGTGGTCACTGCACCCTAGGCAGCCTCCCACCGTCACATCTCCCACCAGTCCTTCTCTATTGGAGAACAGCAGGTCAAGCAGAGCCTGACTCCTGGTAGGCTCACTTAACAGCTGCATCAGGAAGCTGTCCTCCATGCACTCCAGGAATCCTCTGGACTGCCTCCTCTCTGCTGAGTTAAGTTCCCAGCAGATATCTGGCAAGTTAAAGTCACCCACGAGGACAAGATCTGATGATCTTGAGACAGCCTCCAATTGCTTATAGAATGTTTCATCTACCTCCTCATCCTGGTTGGGTGGTCTATAACAGACTCCAACCAGGATGTCAGATTTGTTAGGCCTCCCTCTGATTTTAACCCACAGGCTCTCCATCCCTTCTTCCTCCACCTCAAGTTCTGTGGCAGAGAGCAACTCCCTAATATACTGGGCCATCCTTTTGATCATTTCTGCACCCTTTCTCTGGACCCAGTCTAACAGATACATACCTTTCTTCTTTTGGGGAGCCCATGTAGGGTCTCAGCAGAGCGGCGCACAGGGACAGAATCATCTCCCTTGGGCTGCTAGACACACTTCTTTTGATGCAGCCCATCTAATATTTTATCAAATATTACCTTAAAGCAATTAAATTAATTGTCCCCACACTCCTATACATAAGGTTATCTAAAAAATTACTTCATGATTGCAGATATTTTTTAATATTCTGCCTGGAAACATAGTCATAATTAATTTATATCTGTTTGTTTTGCACCAGCAGTATCTTTCAATTTAATTAAGTCTTTCTCACTTTTTCAATATCCCTGAATGCTTAGCTTAACACAATTCAATGACTTCTCATAGAAACAAGTCAAGCCCTTTAACCTCTTTTCATAATCTTGATTTTCCATTAGTGTAATTATTTTGACATTTCTATAAACATATTTCAATATAAGTTCATTAATGTGCATAAACAAAACTGGACATTGAATTGTACATGAGTCCTTTAATACTTTTTAGCATGTTATCAATATAGAAGTCATATGGATTTTTTTTCCCAATCTGTCTCTTTTCTGTTGCCTCCTAGAAGTGTGAATCCATTTAAAACTTTTGCTACAATGATAGCTCAAAATCATCTCATATGACTTGAGATATGAAAAGAATTGATAGCCTTAGATTGAAAGAAGGGAGACCTAGTCTTGCCTAAAGAAAAGGGCTCTAGTGCAACATCAGAGTACATAGTTTAGGGAGGCTGGGGATGACAACATTTTCAAGAACACCTTAGACAAATGTTTGTCAGGAATACTTTATGTTTAATTCATCTGCTTTTGTGGTGGGTTGAAATTCCCCCCTCCCAACATTAACTTTTGCCAGACCAACTGAGTTAGAAGCAAATGAAGCCGTATTTACAAGCAAAATCTACACTCTATAATGGAATGTACAAAATATACAGTATTTACAATATTATACAGACATTTATAATTAGCAAACAATGTAAGAAACCCCCAGTCAATAGACCAGGGAAGCCATTCCACTGCCCCCTCCCCCCACCTCCCTGTCCCAAGAAAGAAAAAAAGTGGAGAGAGAAGCAGTGAGTTAGACTTAGCCAAGGCCAACCACAGCATTTAGATTCTCTCTCCTAAGTGAAGCAAAACCAGCTGAGATCAGAAGAGGGAAGAATTGTTATGATACAGCTCTTCTTATTCCGGATGTTTACCCAAAGAATTTGTTCAGAATAACTCTTTGTTTTCATTTTTTTACCCAATAGTGATTTATTTATATTTTTCTACTTTTCTGCTCAAAATCTGTAAATTTTAAAGGCATAGCCTAAAACCACCACAATACACCCCTTCTAAACAGTTTCATTGGCTGCTAATGCTATCCATCTAATCTAAAACAATATCTACAATAATGAGTAAACAAAGTTCATAGTCCATTCTGTATATCTCAGATGTAGTTGATTCAGAAGTCCAAAACCAAGAAACAAGAAAAAAAATAAAACAGTTTGTCTCTCCGCAGATGAGGTGAAGAAAAAGGAGCAGGGGCTTTCAGGTGACTCAGGGATCTCAGCCTTTTAGAGGGAGAATAGACTACATGATCTCTTAAAGGTCCTTTCATTATTACACTTTGTACATAGATGTTATTCTATACCATCTCAGTAATGACTTATGAATCATGTGTTTTATTATTTACAGCAGCAAATACTATTCTTAAGTTTGAACTAAATTCTACTGCAAATTACTCTTCTCACTGAGAAATTGGGCTGATAGTTATCTAAAATTAGTCTGAAATATATACTATGACAGGTGCCCACCCCTGTACTTTTCATTTATGAATGTTATAATCAGATTCTTGACTTTATAAGATTGTTCCATCCATATGTGGTGTTTTGTTATTTTTTTAATATGTAATTTTTCTAGTATTTGCAATAGATGTGATCTAACAGTGGAGCCCTTGGCCATCCTGCAGGTGCACAGTTCTTTCCACCAAGATAATCTGCTCCATCATTTCCCTGGCACTGAGGTCAGGCTGACAGGCCTGTTATTTCCGGGTTCCTCCATCCAATCCTTCTTATGGATGGGGATCACATTGGCCAGTTTCCAGTCATCTGGGACCTCTGCGGTGAGCCAGGACTGCTGAAAAATGGTGGAAAGTGGCTTGGACAGCTCATCTGCCAGCTCTCTCAGCACTCTAGGATGGATCCCATCTGGTCCCATGGCCTTGTGGGGGGTCCAAGCGGCTCAGAAGATCTCTAATTTCCTCCTGGAGCAGCGGGAAACTATGCAGCTCTCTGGCTCCTTCTGCCAGCTCTGCAGGCCAGCTGTTGGAAGACGTTCTGCCCTGCTAGTGAAAATTGAGGCAAAGAAGGTGTTAAGTACTTCTGCCTTTTCCTCATCCTTTGTTACAACATTCCCCTCCGTGTCAACCAAGGAGTGGAAGTTGTCCTTGCCCTTCTTCTTGCTATTGATGTATTTATAGAAGGACTTTTTGTTGTCCTTCACAGCAGAAGCCAGTCTAAGTTCTAAATGGGCTTTTGCCTCCCTAATTTTCTTCCTACATGTCCTAGCAACATCCCTAAACACCCCATAGGTTGCCTCCCCTTTCTTCCAAAGATAATACACCCTCTTTTTTCCCCTTAGTTCTATTAAAAGTTCATTGCCCATCCAGGCTGGCCGTCTGCCCCAGTGGCTCATCTTCTGGCACATTGGCACAGCCTGTTCCTGCACCTTCAATAGTTCTTCCTTGAAGTAGGTCCAGCTCTCCTGGACCCCTTTGTTTTTAAGGACTTTTTCCCAAGGAACCTTCTGAGTTAGTTCCTTGAGTAGCCTGAAGTCTGCCCTCCGGAAGTCCAGAGTGGAGGTCTTCTTGCTCCCCCTCTTGGCTTGGCTGAATATCGAAAACTCAATTATCTCGTGGTCACTGGTGCCTAAACACCCTCCGCCCACCACATCACCCACCAGCCCTTCCCTATTGGTGAAGAGGACGTGAAGCATAGCCTCACCCCTGGTAGGCTCGTGCAGCACCTGGGATAAGAAGCTGTCCTCCATGCACTCTAAGAACCTCCTAGACTGCCTCCTCTCTGCTGTGTTGAGATCCCAGCAGATAGCAGGCAGGTTGAAGTCACCCATGAGAACGAGGTCAGGTGATCTTGAGACAGCCTTAAGCTGCCTATAGAATGCTTCAACATCCTCCTCCTGGTTGGGTGGTCTATAACAGACTCCAACCGGGATGTCTGCTCTGCTGGTCTTCTCTCTAATTCTCACCCACAAGCACTCAACCCGATCATCCCTGATCTCCATCTCAATGGCATCCAGTACCTCCCTGATGTACAGGGCCACCCCTCCACCCCTTCTTCCTTGCCTGTCTCTCCTGAATAGCCTGTAGCCATCAATTGCAGCGCTCCAATCATGCAAGTCGTCCCACCAAGTCACTGTGATGGCAACTACATCATAACTTTCCCTCTGCAACAAGGCTTCCAGCTCCTCTTGTTTGTTCCCCATGCTTCGTGCATTAGTGTACATGCACTGCAGCTGGGCTGCTGGTTTCACCTCTAGCTCTAGCTTATCACCCCCAGACTCCTGCCTGAGGGCACTGGTTTCCGACCCTTCCCCCTTCGAAGCTAATTTAAAGCCCTGTCAATGAGACCTGCCAATTCCCTTCCCAGAATCTTTTTACCTTTGGGGGTAGGCCATTCTCGTGTACTGTGACCTTTCCCCTCCTCTGGGACAGATGTACTCCATCTGTTACCAGCTGACCTGGTGCAGTAGAAAGTTCCCCAAGATCGAAAAACCCAAAATTCTTTCGTCTGCACCAGCCTCTCAGCCACTTGTTGACTACAGTGGCTGACCTGTTCCTTATTGTGTTCCTCCTGCAACTAACGGTATCGATGTAAAAGTTATTTGTGCACCTGACCCCTCAACCAGATCTCCCAGGGCCCTGAGGTCATTTTTGATAGCCCTGGGAGGCCTGGTACCAACATCATCATTCCCTAACTGCATGACCAATAAGGGATAATAGTCAGAGGGCTGTACCAGACTGGGCAGCCTTCTGGTAACATCTCCAACTTGGACTCCTGCTAGGCTAATCACTTCCCTATGAGATGGGTCCGGCCTACATATGGGACCTTCTGTTCCCCTCAGGAGGGAATCACGAATAACAATTACCCTCCTCTTCTTTTTGAGGGAGCAAGTCCTGATGCCAGTGTAAGGCTGTTTAACCTTAGGCTGCTTTGCCTTAGGCTGTTTTTAGGCTGTTTAACCTTAGGCTGTTTAGCCTCAGGGAAGACCCCAGATGGTGTGTCCTCCGGCATCAGTATCACCTCACCCTCGATCTCCAGCGCCCCATACCTGTTTTCCAAGGGCAGCGAGGGAGATGGGGGAAGGCAAGGAGGTTTTAATTTGTGTCTTTTGAGAGGAACCTGCATCCATTCCCCTCTGCTTTTTGGACAACCAGTCTCTGCTGGGGGAGCCTGCGGAGCCTGCTTACTCGGGTTCATCTCTTTCCTCCTCTGGCTCATCTCTTTTCTACATTCCCATACATCTCTAAAACTAGCAACCTCATCCTTTAGTCTGGCCACAAGATTGAGCAGATAGCCGATCTGCTCACACCTAATGCAAGAGTTGCCCCCACTACCCTGCATCTCAAGAGCCAAGCCCCAGCACTCACTACAGCCAGATACCTGGACAGCTACCTGCTTGTGTTCTACCTCAGTCTGGGTCAACACTGATTTTTTAAAGGAGATTTTGCTGTGCGTTATAACCATGCTGCCCCTGGCCACAGCTGCTCCTGGACACACCACCCACTGGCTGCTCCTGGACACACCACCCACTGGACAAAAATTTAAATTTAAAAGTGCGGCGGCACGAGCCAAGAGCACGTGAAGAGAGAGTACCAGAGCAGGCGGCTGCAGCCCAAAGAGGAGAAGCGGAGCCCTGCGACTAGTCCCGGTGCTGTCACTTAAATTTAAATTTAAATTCTGCCACCGAAGGCACTGGGCTCATGAGCAGTGGGCACGTGAAGAGAGGGCCACGCCGAGTCTCGCAGCGTGTGCAGGAAGCGTGGCGGGCCCAGCCGCCACCACACCCCGAAGAGGAGAAGCACGAAAACCCCCCAAGCACTTGCTAGTCCCGGTGCTGTTCCAAGGGGGCTGCTGCCGAGCGAAGGCCCACAAGTCGCTGTCCCTTGTTTAAATTCTGCCGCCGAAGGCTCAGAAGTGTCATAATCACAAGATTAGAATGTTTTCCTTCCTCATTAATCCCTGTGTTTTAGGACGGAGATTTTTACTTGCAGTGTTTAATAGCATGGCAACCACAGCTGTAAGTTTGGTCCATTAGATTTTTACAAGCTTAGTCAAGTACCTGGAACTTATAATTTCTGTCTGAGTTTTCCAAGCCCTTGGCTATTTTTCAGAAACTGTTCTGATAGCAACTGAGGTTCCAAGAAGGTGATGACAAAGTAATTCTTATTAGTTGTCTTTATTCTCATGAAAGGGACAAGTATGTGATGTAAGAGGATTTAACAGCACCAGAAATCCCTGAATACAAGTTCCATAGTCTTTCAGAGAAAGAAGGAACATAATTTAAATTAACAGGATATCTTTTGACTTTTTAGGAAGTTATAAGATTGTGCTGTAGTGGGTTGAGGCAGCCCCCTCCCCACCACAGGCAAAAGTGATGGAAAAGTTTAAATAGAAAAGGGTGAATGTACACAAAAGAACCAGAAACAGTGACAGAAAGAACCCCAAAACACACACGGATACACCCCATCCCCACCTGAGGGTGGGCCCAAGACCTCCAAGGCTCGTTCTTCCCCTCCCACACTGCAGGCTAGTCTCAGCTGCCCAGGCCTGAGACTGCCCATCCCCTGGCCTTTGGCCTAGCCAGGCCCAAGGCCGGGCGACATCTCCCCCAGTTACTGGGTGCTGGCAAGGGAAGAAAGAGAAAGAGGCGGAACTCACGCAAGATCTTGTAGCAGTGCAGGGGGCTGTGGTAGGAGATACATGGTTTTCCGGTGTGCACCCACTGGGCTGGACTTCTGGACACAGGAAGTGCACCATGCAGCAGTGGGCACCCAGCCCGAGCCACTGCACTCCACCCCTTATCTCATATCACAACCCCTGCACCCAAACACATCATCAAATTAAAAATCTGATGACACGTCCAGCAAGGTCCATATCTTCTTCTGGGCGTCCACCCAAACAGTCTCTCTCAGGCTCAACCATCAGTCCAGTCCCGTTCTTCCTCTTTCATCCAATGGAACTTCCCAGCGATGCAGAGTTCACTCTTCTGCAGTGCAGGTTCTCCATGGATCCGTTGGACATTCTGGCCACCTGAAAAAGCCTCACAACCTCTCAGCCAAGATCCTGTTCTCACTCACGTCAACTCAGCGGCATATCCTCCACCTCTGGGGCAAGCCAGTCAGAACAATCTGGCTCCATGACTGCTTTTTCCAATCCAACCAGGGTGCCGCAACCGACCGCCTCCGACCGCGGTCCAGGCTACATAGATGCCTGTCAAAACACTTCGCCCTCCCACCAGGCATTCGCATACCTAGGCGTGACAGCCTCCAGCTGCACACCCCACCCCAGAAGAGGGAGGGGCTGCACCACAGCCCACTGAGAGGAAGGGAGGTAGAGCCAGGTGCTCGGCGCCATTTTCGGTACCTGTCCGAAAAGATTGGGAGATTAGAGCCGGGCCCGCCACAGCCCGAGCGCCGGGCGGTGTCCGCTGCCGCCACCACTCAGCATACAGCAGGACCCGGCCACCTCTACCGCCGCGGTACAGAATCATGTGACCGGTTTAGGCTGTGCCTTTAAGAAAGAGACACTTTCTGAACACTCTAGCCAAATGTTTTGATATTAGAATGAAAACAATGATATGCTAATTCAATTTCATTGGTGGGACCCGGCTGTAAATTTTTGTTTAGTCTTTCAGTCGGGGGGAGTCAGGCAGCAGTCGTCTTCTTCTTCTCCCTGTGCTGTGAGCTGGCTCGTTTCTCTCTACGATTCTTGCTAACCAGATAAGAAAACTAACTTTGCATTCGCTTTGAGCTTTAACAAAGTTTTCACCCTTTTAATTACCTTCCTTTCTCTCTCTCTCTAACCCTTTTGGGAAAAAGGGGAGGTAGGGAGGGTGAAGGGAGGGGCAGGCCAAACCCCCCTTGCGGCAGGGGGATTGGGGAAAGGTTTCCTGTATTACATACATTGCTGTATATTTCTGTATATATTGTAAATATTGTATGTTTTTGTACATATTCATTGCATTCCATATCTGCTTGTAAAATACAGCTTTCATCTGTTTCTCCGGCTGAGTTAGCTGTGGAATTCTTTTGTGTGTGTGGGGGAACCTTCCTACTCCACTACAAATCAAAATCACCTCCACCCCTCGGGCATTCAAACAGCTTCCCCAGCAAAAGCCACAAGCGCATTCTCAGAGCCTTTGAAAATGGCTTTCCAGATGGGGTCCCCATTCACCCCTCTTGGGTTTCGGGAGCTGGCTTGCCCACCTGCTGCAGCTGGCTCTATCCTCGCAGCGAAGCCAGACAGACTCTGACCTGCTCGCCACTGCCCCTCCCCTGCTTCACCCCCTGCCACTTCTACCACCCGCAGAGAGCAAAAATGGAGGAGGGGCAGGTCCCGCGTTCTTAAGCGGTACCCCGATGCACCAGGTGTCCCCCTGCAATCCACAAGAACTCATCCAATCACCCCAGCAACAAAGCTTGAGCCCCACCTTCCCAAACCCAAAACCGATGCCCAGAACTAAATTTAAACTGTCCATCTTTTGCAATCCGATCTGCAGTTCGCCACACCAACCAGCCCCACGTTGGCACACCAAAAATGTAGTGGGTTGAGGCAGCCCCCTCCCCACCACACGCAAAATAACGACTCTGACAAACGGATTGCAAAAGTGATGGAAAAGTTTAAATAGAAAAGGGTGAATGTGCACAAAAGAACCAGAAACAGTGACAGAAAGAACCCCAAAACACACCCGGATGAACCCCATCCCCACCTGAGGGTGGGCCCAAGACCCCAGGGCTCGTTCTTCGCCCCCCCACTGCTAGGCTAGTCTCAGCTGGCCAGGCCTGAGACCGCCCATCCCCCTGGCCTTGGGCCTAGCCAGGCCCAAAGCCGGGCGACATCTCCCCCAGTTACCGGGTGCTGGCGAGGGAAGAAAGAGAAAGAGGCAGACCCCACGCTTGATTTTATAGCGGTGCAGGGGGCTGTGGTAGGAGATACACGGTTTTCCGGTGTGCACCCACTGGGCTGGACTTCTGGACACAGGAAGCACTCCATGCGGCAGTGGGCACCCAGCCCAAACCACCACATGTGCTAAGTGTATTTCTTGTACATTTTGTAATATAAAAGTAATTTCTGATGTGTTCCAAGAACTCTATACTTTCAGTCTTCTTTCAACATGTATCAGATAGTTCAAGTCTTAAAAACTGGATTGCTTTTCAATTAATAGTTGGTGCTTCTCTTCTGCTAAATTTGCCTTTAGAACTTAATCTGAACTTGAAAATGTTCCAGACAAACTTCCTGGTTTCTGTAAAATGGAAGTTAGACAGCTTGGTTGGCATTTCTACCACTGATTTCTTTCTTACAGTTCTTGCTGCTTTTCATGTGTTTGTAGTTCCTTTACCCCCATGTTGAGCCAGTTTATACTAGACGTCTTCAACAGACAAAGTAATATAAAGCATAACAGCAATATGTACAGTAACTACAAAACATTTCTAGAAAGCGTTCCTTATTATCATGTATGGAGAAAAACAGATTGCTAGAAGCATTCAGGGTGCTTCTAAAATGTACTTTGAAGGAATTTGTAATCGTACAATTTTTTACAGTGAGTGGCTTTATAAGCATCATTGCAGTTGCCTCCTAGTATGGTCACCAAGGTTTTAATATTTCTTAGTATTCTCTCCCTATCAGTTATATATTTCATTTTTACAGGGAATGTCATATATCCCAAATCTTTGTGCTGAAGATTTATTATTAGTGATCCATTAAAGATGAATGAGAAATGACTGATGTATCTAAACATATAACTCTTATACCATTTAAAATACCTGTAGGGCATTAATTCATCATGTTCTTCAGGTACCATTATAAGGTGGTACAGTTATTTACTGGGTTGTATCTTCCAGCCTAGTAGAAGTATCTGAGATAGTCTAGTTCAACTAGAATAGTACTAGCTGCCAATTCCTAAGTAACTGATTTACTGTCATGTTTTCAGGCTATCATCAGACTAGTCTCCTTTTAGTTAACTCACATGGCGTTTAGATCAAGCTTCATTTAAAACTCCCCAATTAGCTTTCAAATTTCTTGACAATTTTTGTGTTTTCTCCTAGATTCTTTTAGTTATTGCATTTAACACTTAACAGTCATTCAGGGAAACAAACAAACAAAACCTGTGTTTACTAGAGGTTTTTGCCATGTCCTCATTTTTAACTTCAGTATTGTGCCTTTATGTGCTGAACACGAGTTTCCCATGGAGCAGAAAGTAACAGAAGAAGGCAACTAGTTCAGGGGGATATGTAAGTCTGTTCACTTTCCTTGGTCCATCTTCTTTTAACTCCTCCAAAATCTATAACTCTTGGGCTAGGAATTCTAAAAAGTATGACCCTGTCTCATGCCTTTATCATCTGTTCATGAACTTATCAATAAACCTGCTGATATGTCCACAGCCTCCTGTGGCAATAAATTCTGGAAATTCACTATCCTTTGGGATTTTTTTTTTTTTTTTTTGTGTTTGTTCTGAATTTTTTTTTGTCACAAGTTTCTTTAAGTGCAGTAAGTTCTGGTACTGTGTGTTTTGATAAATTGTGGATCTTCATTCTTCCTACTTAACACCATTACATTTTTTTAAGTCTTGATCCATTCTTTTCTCTACATTTCAGACTATCAAGTATTTTGTATATTTTAAATTGGTGCTTTTCCCATTCCCTTATGTACTGCTCTCCTTTTACCTCCTGTAATCCACGCTATTCCGTTTAATTGCTCTTGAGATGCACAGATCAAACCTTTATGCTGTACCCTAGACAAGCTTTTTCATAGTGGTAGAGTTGTCTCTTACTGATGCTACACAACTTTTTTCTACCTTTCTTTGCGAGCATGCACATTAAGACAATGACTGTAAAGAGTTTTAGGATCTCTTACTAGGCTGTAACTAGCAGGCAAAACTGACAGAGGCACTGTCTCAGTCCGGAGAGGGAAGAGACTCAGTTCTTTTGAATATTCCCGTGTTGTGAAATGAGAGGCACAAACGAGGCCAAAAATATCAACAGCTAGACTATTTATTACATAAATAAAGTGGATGGATCAGAAGGGGAGAGAGAGAAAATAGAGAGGGAGAGAGAGAAGAGAGAAAGAAGAGGAAAGGAATTAAATTACTACACCCCTCACCCCCAAGACAGTTTGAGTCTGTGGAGGAAAGGTGCTGCAGGTGATATTGGGTCTGTAGAGAAAGGGTGCTGCAGCTTTGGCTGTAGAAGAGATGTGGTCCTCTGGGCAGCTTCTTCAGCTCCATGAGTTGCAGCAGGCAGAACTTAGGACACGGAGAGAGGGTTCGGTCTGCCTCTTTCAGGCTCCATGGTCTTTTTTCTTCGGAGCAGCCTTGTCTCGGGCTTTCCCATCTCTCGTGCTTTCCTTCTCAGTGGCTTTGTCCTTCTCCTGTGTTTTCCTTCATCTGTATTTTTGGTTCAGTGTTTTTCTTCTGCTGAGCCAGTAGTTGCTCTAGTCTTTTATATACAGTTTTTCAGTCCTTAGCTATGTGTCCAAGTATTGTCCCTCAGGAAATCAGGGGCCAGGAAATCATCCTTAGGTAAGTATCCAAGTATCATTCTCCAGGAAGTCTTTCTGTGTATTCCTGTGTGTTTGGGCAGGGGTCTGGATGGAGGGGGGGGAGGGCTCCGCTTCCTCCTTCTCCATCTACCTGCCCACACACTCATTACACATCAGGAAACTGGTGGTGAATCTGTTGTCTCACCATCCTCCCTTTCCAGGGTACTTGATGGGTGGATATTAACTTGCTTTATGAATATTCCCGAAGGTGGCCTCGGTCCATTGTTGTGAGGCCAGCTGTGGTCCAGTGAGCAATGTTATCTCTGCACCTTCCAAGAGTCATTCCAGTGGCTCTGCCCAACACACACCAGCAAGCAGCAGATGATTTTATCTTTGTTGAGTCACACCAGGAGAGACAATCTTCTAGTCTCTCACAGGCACTTAGGAAACCGTGCTTTGTAACAGGAATATCTGTCAGTTTTCATTTCAAAAAAGAACTATGCTAATTTATTAATGGAGTTAAAGTAATCTGTTTTAAATATTCTTGGAAATTGTGAACAAATATTAATGGAGTCATTGCTTTAGAGTTTTATTTCCAGGTGCTTTGCAGAGACTACTTATATTGACCTATTTGTTTAAGCCTATTTTCAAAGATGAGAAACATACTGACATGTATAGGCTTAATGATAGAAGATGATGAGCATTGGAAAATAAGTTTAAGTGTCTGAACATCCATTCTTGTGTGTAAGTGTGTATGGTCATAAGGATAATTCGAGATTTGCAAGGATCTGATGCTATTTGAATAAAATGAGTCTGGAAAGATCAAGAATCATTAAGGACTTCTGTTATATATGAGCATGTGAGAGCATTGTTGAGCATGTGAGAGCATTGTTGAGTGGCATACGGGAAATGAAAAACGTTTACAATATGCTACAGAAAAAAATATTAGGTAAAGCAAAGTGGAGTAAAGCCAGAAAAGGCCCCTTCTGGATTAATATCTTCAAAATAACGTGTGGAGGACTGGTATTTTAGCAAAGAAATGTATACTTATCATAGATTAATTTTATTATAATCTAATGTTTTGAAGTAAAATAGAGATTTTTACTTTTACTGATATCTATGATAATTTTGAAATAGAAGAAGGTTCCTAATCCTTACAAAGGAAAGAAGAAAAAGAAAACTAATGATAATGGACAGCAGACTTTTACAGACCCATAGAAGCTTTGAGAAGCAATGTCCTACAGAAAGGAAGTCTAAGGAATAAGGTGCTTTAGAGAACTGCTTATTCCTTATAAAAAAAGCAATATTAGGAACACAAAGGCAAATAATTGCTGGGAAAAGAATTATAGGAATTTGACAGGTAATGAACTGAATTAAATGGAGCAAAATTTATGATAATGAACAATCTTAAACTGAAAAAAGAAAGAGCATAGAGAAATTAAATAGTAGGCTAAATTACTAAATAAATAGAATTGCTAAATGGAAGCAATGAAAAGTTAAGAATTACTAATTGAAGAGTAGTGAAATATTAGCAAAATCAGAATGTCTGAGGCACAGAATGAGGTACCTCAAGCCAAGGACATCACAAGAGAAGCAAAAGGTCATTCTTACTACATTAGAAGAAAAAAATACCATGGCAACATGAGAAATAGTTCATTACACAGTGAAGAAGCAAAGCCATTGAAGATTATGCTGACCAGTTGAAGCACTGAATGGTTTTTTTTCTGAATACTACTTTCTACTATGATCAGACAGATAAAACAATTTATAGGCTGAACTATACATTAAATAAAAATGGCAAGAAACTGTTTTGGTAAGTTTAACGACCTCTAATCATTTAAATGTGATTAATTCACCCTTGGATACTAAGAGAACTAAATAAAATAATTATAGTTATCAGGGAGAATTCAAAAAAAAAAAAAAAAAAAAAAAAAGGAATAAAAGTGTCTATTAAAAAATATAGAGTGAAACGCTAACAAAAAAGAACTCCAGTAAAATATTAAAATATAAATATATATAATATGTATATAAAATATATAAAAATAACTCTAATAAAAATGTAGTGTGAAACTTAATTTTCTTCTACAAAATTCCACAACAGGATTTTCAGGAAAATAATAAGAAGCAGACATTATATTTTTTATTTACTAGGATTTTGATAGTGGATTTTTATATATGATATCAGATAAGAAAACTGTAAAAAAATATTTCACGTGAGTTTCTGAAAGAGTATAAAACTGGAAAATTACTTGGAGTAGTTACCATTGGGATGTTGCCAGCATCTTTCTAATAGAAAACAATCTAGTAGTTACAGTGATTCCCAACATTAGCAATATCATGCTGTTACTGAGAAACAAATATTATTGCAAAATATATATATTATATATACCAACAATACCAACAATTTTTAAATGTCTTCAGAAAAAAAAAAATAAAAATCAATGGCAGCTTAGGAAACAAAAGATAAAAATAAAACTTTGTATTTTTTTTAACAAGCATGTTTAAAGAAGACAGAAGTTGCTGTTGAATTCCATCACTCAATGAGATATTTAGTTCTGATATTTAAGTGCAAACTCCTAATCAAAACTATAGTTAATTAGCAAATGATCTAGCCCAGGGATTTTGTAGAGTATCCTGCAGGAGAGTTCATACGTAATAAAATGGAATAGATAAAAATCTGTTAGGAAACAACATTAGAGAGATGAATTGATGTTCATAAACTTCTTTGACACCTCAGATGAAAACTGCTGCACAAGGGAAAAATATTGTCTTGTATTACAAACTCCATGTATCACAGATATTTTGGGATGAAAGCAAACTGTAAACAAGGTCATCAGACTAATAATCTTTCTAGACCTTTCTCCACTCTGTCAAACTTATTTAGAATTTACCGAGTGTGTGCATTTGGAACTGCTGAGTTTTGAGAACTGTTCAAAATAATCTTACTGCTCCACAGCAGGCATTTATTGCACTGTAGTGTTGAAGGACAAATGTTTCTCTATTTAAGTGCCTGTTTTCCTGCTGAAGGTCTTTTTCCAAAAATTAATAAAAACAAAACAAACAAACAAAACCAAACAAACAAAACCCAAGAAGATATAAAAGTGTGACCAAGAAGAAAAATTTACAGTCAGTTTTCTTATCACTTCTGAGCTAATCAAGTATATGAGAGTGCAGAAAATAATCTTCATCAAAAAGAGGTTTTTTGGATAATGTATAATCATTAATAATAATCAAACCAAAATCTTACCTAAGAATATTTAGATGGAAAACATTCTCTTAGATATTATTTCTATACATTCTTATAGAAGACTGAATTTCAGTTATCCAATTAGAATTAGTACTTATTTGCAATACTTTTGTTTTCAAATTAGATATTCAGTAGTTATTTATTGCCTTATACTTTTTTTTTCATACTCATAATTCATACAAATAATTCTCGGGAGTTAGGGTAACTATGTGTAGCCTAAAGGTCAAGTGTTGTATGCAGATTCTGGGTCATACTTCTGACACGTGGAGGTGTTCAGGAGAAGACTTGATGGGGTGCTTGGCTGTATGGTCTAGTTGTTGGGTGGGTTGGATTGGTTGATGGGTTGGACGCGATGATCTTGAAGGTCTCTTCCAACCTGGTGTATTGTATTGTATATTATTGTATTGTACTATATTATTTATGTATTTAAAAATTCAGACTCCCTTCATAGAACAATCTTGGATAAAGGACTGGGGTGTTGGAATGTGTAACCTCATCATGGTGCATTTTATTTAGAATTTTGAAAGCTATGGTGTTGTGAGGATGAGCAGGACATAGTCTGACATAGTCTGGTAGAGCCAAGCCCTAGAACATCCTTTAGAAAATACCCATAATGAAGGGGACCAACCCTATATGATTCACCCCACCAGGATGAAGGCACCAACCTATGAGAAGCAAAATGTCCATGCTCAGGATGGCAGGCAAAACCCCTGTCCTTCCAGGTGTACAAGTATGAGGCTCTGGTTCACAGAATCACAGAATTATAGGGATTGGAAGGGACCTCTGGAGACCATCTAGTCCAACCCTCTGACAGAGCAGATTCACCTAGAGCAGGTTGCACGGGATGGTATCCAGGCAGGCTTTGAATGATTTCAGAGACAGAGACTTCACCACCTCTCTGGGCAGCCAGCTCCAGTGTTCCACCACCTTCAATGCAAAGAGTTTCCCCCTCATGTTTAGATGGAACTTCCTGTGTTCAAATTTGTGCCCATTAACTCTTGTCCTGTCACTGGGCACTGCTGAAAAAATATTGGCCTGTGAGAGGATAAATCTTGTCTTTCTTGATGTGACTCAACAAAGATAAAATCACCTTTGCTGCTTGCCCAGACAATATCTGATGTGTATTGGGCAGATGCCAATGGATAAAGGCTCTCTGGAAGGTGCATAAAGATTGCTCACCACACTGCAGCTGCCCTGGAAATAATGGGCAGAGGCCACTGCCATCAATACTATGCATATTCACCACTTAGACTCATACCTAAAAACTGTATAAAAGATCTGAGCAATTACTGGCTCAGCAGAAGGACAAGACCAGGACAATGCCGCTGGGAAGGAAAACACAAGAGAAGGAAAAGATCGGGGCAATGCTGCTCTGAAGAAAACCTGAGAGAATACCAGGAGAGAAAAATGGCAGAGACATCACCATGTAGCCTGGAAGAAGCAGACCAAGAGGAACTGTGGTAGGGTGAGAAAGTTCCCCCATACACACAAAAGAATTCCACAGTTAACACAGCCAGAGAAGCAGATGAAAGCTATATTTACAAGCAGAAAATGGAAGGCAATGAATATATACAAAAAAATCTACAATATTTACAATATATACAGGAATATACAGCAATGTATGTAATACAGAAGACCCACCGCCGGACGAGGGGTGCCCCTCCCCGGCCATGATCCCTTCTCCCTCCCTACCTCCCCTTTTTTCCCAAAAGGGTTAGAGAGAGAGAGAAAGGTAATTAAGGAGAAAATAAATTCTGTTAGTTCAAAGCGAATGCAAGAGTTAGCTTTCTTATCTGGTTAGCCAGGTCATTCCTGCCCAGCAAGCTGTTGCTTCAGAGAGAGAAACAGGCCAGCCAACAGGACAGAGAAGAACAGACTGACTCCAAACAGACTGAACCCAAAACTAAAAGTCGCATTATACCAATCTACCAATGAAATCAGTTTAGCATATCTTTGTTTTTCAATACATTCAGCCAGAGTTTTCAGAAAGTGTCCATTTCTTAAAGGCACAGCCTAAACCAGTCACAGGAACCTTCTCTCTGTGTCCTAAGTTCTGCCTGCTACAACTCATGGAGCTGAAGAGGCTGCTCAGAGGACAGCGCAGCCAAGAAGGACAACATCTCCTCCACTCCAAAGCTGCAGCAGCCTTCCTCCACAGACCCAAACTGTCTTGGGGAGTGAGGGATGTGGCAACATAAGTCCTTTCCTCTTCTCTCTCCCCCTCTCCATTTTCTCTCTCTCTCTCCCTCTGATCCATCAACTTTATTTATGTAACAAATAGCCTCGCTGTTGATATTTTGGCCTCATTTGTACCTCTAATTTAATAACACGGGAATAGTCAAAAGAACTGAGTCTCTTTCCTTCTCTGGACTGAGACATGGTCCCATCATCCTGACATCCATCCTTTAAGTATTTATAATCTTTGATAAGATCCCCCTCTTAGTCTTCTCTGAGTTAAAATGCCCCAAGTACCTCAGCCTTTCTTCTTAAGGAAGATGCTCTAATCCCCTAATGACCCTCACAGTCCTTTGCTGTACCCTCTCAAGCAGTTCTATGTCCTTTTGGGAAGCTCTGAACTGGTCACACTACTCAAGAGCATGGCCTCTCCAGGGCAGAGTGGAGGGGAACAATAACCTTCATCAACCTGTTTGCCACGCTTCTCTTCAGGCATCTCAAAATACCACTGGCCTTCTTGGCCACAAGGGCACATTTCTGGTTCATGATCATTCTGCTGCTGGTTGAGGAATGCCAGTTAATGGAGAATGTGTCTGACAGTCCATGTACACCAGAGATCTCTCCTAGGTCAGAAAGGTCTACCCTTGTATCCTAACCATATCCACAAGGAGGAAAAGAAAGGTTGTATTTGTAGGTCACTTCCTTCCAAGGAGAGAAGAGGGTCCAATATGCTGGGCTTCTTCACTTCTACTGCCTCTCTTGAGCTCAGGTTAAGAGCATCACTAGAATGTGTCCTATCTAGATACAGCTCTGGGGCTATTACCTGTTACCAATCTTCCATGTTGATGGAGAGGAAACTGCAACCCATAGATCAAGGTCAATCAAAAGAGACTTTGGGGCCTTGGGATAGTTAGTGAGGGAATCTGTGTGTGATGAAGAGGTTACTAAATTTATTATTATGAAATATGAATTATGATTTTTTTTATTATCAAAATTAATCACTGATTTATATACATGTTCTAGTGCACGTTTGTGAAATACATTCCATAAGTGGCTTAGTATTATAACTAGAACTCAATTGAACTATTTACAGAACTATTTTCAATATTTATATGATGAGGGTGCAGTTCTGCTGCTTGGCCACTAGATGGTGAGTAGATGGGGAGCAGGTGCCTTCTAGCTATATACAGCAATGTTTCTGTGCTTCAGTGATTACTCTGCTAGACAGGGATACTTTGAACTGAGAGTTAGTGGATGGAAAGCGTGTAAAGGATACTTTATAGCTGTTGTTTGTAGCAAGGCTGAGTTCCGGCAGACTACTGTCACTGGACTGGTTCCTGGGCTGGTCTGGATGCGGCTCTGGTAGAGTCAGCTCTCCGCGGCAGTGGAGAGGAGATGGAACCTGGGCTTAGCTAGTGAGCAGGTCCCTTCACAGGACTCAGCCAGCTCCTTCCAGATGATAAGGAGCGGTCCTGGTGGGGTCAGCCCATGGGTGGGCAGGGCTGGTAGGGCCAGCCCTTGGAGTTGGCTCTCATAGCTGGGTGGGGCAACAGTTGTGGATAGGCGGGCTTGGAGGTTTCTAATCAGACACGGCAGCAGATGGGGCTGCGGGGTTGGATGTTTCCTATTGGGCACGGCAGCAGGGGGTTGGACCTGGCGAGGGTCGGCCTTGCTGTGATGGACTCAGCTGATGTGAACAGCCTCAGGGAAGAAGTGCAGCTGCGTAGAGCGGCAGTTTCCCATTTAATTAGCTTAAAGGGACAGCAGGACTCTCAGAGTGGTCCTGGTTTGTTGCATGGACAGTGCTCTAGGTCTCCCTGAGGTTTACAGGGCACCTCTCCCATGACAGCGGGTACTAGGCAGATGTGTGGACTACCATTCTCGGTCAAGTCACTTCTCCCTGGAAACTGGGCAGATCTTACCCTCTGGTGGGGTGGATCCAGTCCTCTGGTGGCACAATGGGCTCTCCCGCTCAGTGTGACTGGCTGTGACGATGCTGGCCTTAGGCTCAGTGAAGGTACTCCCTCTGGGGATAATTCTCAGGGCTGAAGCTCAATAGCAGAGGCTATGTCTCGAGCATTGTCCTCTTGAGCAAGTAGAGAGACAAAGTGAAAGAGGGGGCAACTTGTTTACCAACTGGGGTGATACTTATAGGTTCCTCAAGGCTGGGTTTGACCAATGGGCACTCCTGTTAACAACTGACTTCAGCCTATAGAAAGTGTGACGCTAGAATTATGCCCATACTTGGTGTTAGCACGAGTATCCCATGTGATGGGAGCATGCAGTGGGCTGTACTGGCCTGGCTAATGTCTTGGCTTTTGTCTCCCTCATGAAGGAGGGAAACTTGTCCCCGTCCCCATGCTGGGACAAGATTCAATATCTGGGCATAATGTGCCTTCACCACATTACCACCCCCTCGCCCATGGGCATATATAAGCCTCGATTATAGATTACCCTTAATCAGGTTTACCCCATGTAGACCAAACTTACACCTAATTGGTAGATTACACTTTCAAACATAGTGACTTACAATACCTTAGCACTATATGCACAGTATACAAACTTTGAACTGTACTCTTAACAGAGTGTGCTGCCTTAGCAGTGTGGAACAAATGTTTGCTCCAAACCCAATATTGGCACTCCTGATTATTTATTTCCCACCACCCCCTTGACTGAGTGATGGGGTTTGACTCCCATATGACACTGAAGCTCTTGAAGTGTCTGTGGGTCTTGCAATTTTCCAACCCCATGATAGAGATGGGCTCTGTCATTATGACAGAACTTCCTCAATATTTACAAGATTCAATATCTAGGCATAATGTGCCTTCACCACACTGGGGAACAGGTTATTTTTTTTATTACCATTTGCAGGTACCAACATTGGAAGGGACAGATGGCTCCATTGCTGCTGTTGCAGCCACAATGCAGGTGTTTTCATCAATGGGATGGTCTACCTGGCACCAAGACTGCTGACATCAAATGGGATTCACCTTTCTCAAGGGGGAAGAGAGTCAAAGAGGGTTCATTAACCAGGCTTTAAATTGGAGTGGGATAAAATCAGGCTTGACAGTGCCAAGCTGTGGTATGACAAACTGTGGTTAGAGTGACAGGGTGTTAGTAAGGTCCCTCCACTTGTTTCCCTGAGGTGTGCTGGGGATGCTGCAGTGTAAGTGAAATCTTCATGGAGATGAACCACAGTTCCCTGAGGTGTTGGGAGACAACAGAGAAATATCTCTGAAATACTTCAAGGGAATTAAGAGGTGTTCATCTAAGAAGATAATATAGTCAATAGCCACAGCTGTAGGGCTTGTGCTCCAAGCCCCTCACCAGCTTTGTTGCCCTTCTCTGGACATGTTCCAGCAAATCTTTCCTAAATACTGGAACAGCTTGCCCAGAGAGATGTTAGATGTCCCATCATCCCTGGAAATGAAGTTCAAGACAAGGCTAGACGGGACTCTGAGCAACCTCATCTAGTTAAAAATATCCCTGCTCACCACAGAGGGTTGGGCTAGATAACCTTTAAAGGTCCTTTCCAACACAAAGCATTCTGTGACTCTAGGATTCTAGGATTCTGGGATTCTAGGATTCTGGCCCCTGACACAATACTCAAACACCTCTAGAATCTGATTAAAATAATTACTCCTCTATCATATTTACATGGTAAAAATCTTACTTTCAAATGATATACAAATTCTTTTATTGCATTATATATATAAAATAAACATAAATATAGTTATAAATATAAATATATTTAAGAAATTTGCCTTTTGATCTGAAACAGATGTCTTACAATTAAGTAAGATAGTGTTCCTAAACCCTAAATATTTTATAATTGTCCTGGGATTCTGGTTTCAGTCATAACATGTATATTTTCTCATACACAAAAGGAATCAAATGTGCACAATCACTATAAATTATTTGTGTTTTACTGTTATTTTCTTTGTATCCTGGCCTTAATATTCTTGAAACTGAAAAAAGGTTATTTTGTTTCAAATTAGAGTTCCTTCAAATATTTTTTCCTTTACCATACTGAGAATGTCTACAACATAATATGATATTTTTCACTTCTTTAATATGTTAAGATTTTTCATTGGAGTTGCAAACCCCTGAAGCTTGCAAATGGTGCTGTACAATTTGATTTGTTTTAAAAGAGGAATTATTGAAACTTTTATTTTCCATGTGAAACATTTGATGCTGTTGTCAAAGCCTCTTCTCAATATCATCATAAATAGATTGGGTTTTGTTTTGTTTTTCTTTTTTATTTTTCAGGATAGCTTTTTTTTCTTTTTAAAGATATTTTTTTAATCTCTCAGGCTCTCAAGATAGTGTACTGTGTCCAGGTAAGTATTGTAAATAGTGTAATAGCTCTGTTTCTAATCAAAACACTACATTGTAATTTAAAGGTAACTTGGATTTGAAAAATGTAATACAATGTACATGAAAATACTTCTCAGGTACTTTTGCTTACAGAATTTGATTGCTTTGGAAGGTGTTTTGAGAACTGTTTTAAGCTTTAGAAGCACAATTTTGTTAATTTACAGGAGTAAGTGGAATTGTTAATACCTATAAAATAAAGAAATAATTTCTCTGATCTGACATAGTTATTTATGATATGCAACCATTGCAGAAGAGAAAAGAAAGTCCTTCTCTGATGTCGGACATAGAACAGGAATATATGTTTTCATTTGGAAAAAACATTACTTTGAATGAGTCTTCCCACTATGTAAGCTCTGAACTCTTTATTTTTCTCCTTATAACAAATGCTTAGATTAGAACTATTGGAACTACCGAGACATTGAATAACAATCTTTTTTTTTTTAAAAAATCTTTTTAATACCTGAGGCCTAGTACAGTGATATCACAAGCTGTTGCATGGCATACAAAAGTTAAACTGTCGTAAAGATGATACAAAAAGGAAAACTGTGCAGATAGAACAGGTTGATTGTTATTAAGGAGAAAATGGCAAAGGTGACTCTTAGAGAAAATGGGCTTGATCACATCAGAGAGACGTGATCATTCCAGTGGTGGCATAGGAAGGGTGACATCAGATTAGGAAAAGAGGCTAAAGAGATTTGATAGTTCAGGTTGGATTTCTCTTAGGCTGCCACATAGTTACATCTCCAGTGTCCAGAGAGTCTAGCCCAGTAGGTGGACCCAGGAAATAGTGTATTTCTACTGAAAAATCCTTCATCCTATAAATCTGTTTGCAAAGTCATTCTCTCACTCTGCTCCCATGGGAGATGCTTCCCTATTGGGTAAGCAGTGAGGGAGTATCTCAGGCCTCTTTGGCCTGTATAGGCTTAATGCCAGTCTGAGTCTAGCCTAGAATGAGGGTGTGAGAGCAAGAGCCCTGGGGGTTTTGGGTACACCCTCAGGTGGGGAGAGGGAAAGAACTGGGCTTTTGGGTGTGGTGTAGAGGAACACTGCATGCTTTGGGATATGCTTACCACTATACTGTGTAGTTTTTTCTCTGCAGTGGTGTGATGGTTTAATCCACCCACATTCACATAAAGCACAGCCAAACTCAGTTGGAGAAGCAAATGGAAAGCTGTATTTTACAAGCAATAATGAAATGCAATGAATATATACAAAATATACAGTATTTACAATATTATACAAGAATTTACAGGAAATAACAGAAGCACAGATCCTCCCGAGGAGAATCCCCCTCAGGCTCCCCTCAAAACTCCCCTCCCCCTCCTCCTCTTTCCTCTAGTAGTTAATTACGTGAAAAAGGAGAAAGATAAAGAAAATGATATTTAGGGAAAAGTGTTAGCTCAAAGCAGTTGTTAAGAAAGTTCATTTTCTTATCTCATCAGTTTCAGTCCAAGGTCAGTTGCATGCAGGCTGGCTAAGAAACAAAAGTCAGAAGAGACTGAAGCTGAAGTGAGTGAGAGAAAGAATGTTAGTGATATTTGCTATGGTACCTCTCACATCTGACCAATGAAATTTGTTTGGAATTAATCTTTGTTTTCCTTTTTACACCTAAACATTCATCTAGAGAATTCTGCAGCTCTCCTTTTCTTAAAGGCGCAGCCTAAAACTGTCACACTGCCTTTTCCATTTAAACTTTCCATCACTATCAAATCCATTTGTGTAAGCATCATTCTTTTCCCCCTGTCAGGGTGATAAAGCATCTGTCCCACTCTAAACTTGGAGAAGAGAATATGAATGAGAGATGAGCAGGCAGACAACAGGCCAATAACAAGTGATTATGAAAAACAGAAATAATTTACCTAGATGATCTACATGCTGAAACTTAAATATAGCTTACATTTAATATGCAAGATACAAAACATTTTTGAAACTAATGAAAGAAAAAAGTCTGAAATAAATTACTTTTGGATAAATTTAAGGAAGCACATTGTGTAAAAAATACTGGTATTCTATCATAACATTCATGCCTTAGTGAAAGGTGGAGTCTGTATCTGAATTTGTGTATTGATCGGATTAAATTGAATGCATATTGTAGATATTGTTACTTTCATAAATCTAACCCCCTAAAATTCCTAAATTACATAAATAATTAGATATTTTTGGACACCTGGACTCACCTAAACTTGAAAAATTATGCATAACAGTCATGCAGCAGTCGTGGTTAAACTTCTAACTTATTGCCTGTCATCTCTTTCTTTTCTACACTAACTGTTATGTATATCAATACATTTCAGATTGTTCAATATTTTTAAATTTGGACTTTCTCTAATATTCTTCACTTCTCAGGTTTAAGTTCCAATTCCCTGGCCAGCACCAATATGTTCCATGTCATCTACAGATTTTGCCTCTTTTAGATTTATATTCTATTATTACTCTAATTGCAACTAGCATGTTACATAGATGTCAGATAGCTACATAGGCTGCTACAATAAATATTTGTCAATTATATGATATTGGCAGTTATACGATGTGTGAATATCCCCAGCCTAAACAATTAGTTCTGGGAGGATCAACATGAAGCCATGAAAATGCCACATACTCCGGCAGATGAGACTATAGACATGACTTTAAGGTATATAACTGCATACTCACTTTGAGAGGAATTCAAGTCTACTCGAAGATACCTCAACTCAGGTGTGACATGTAAATCAGGTATCTATATTCCTACTGCAAGCAATAGAACTAGGAAAAGAATCAATGTTTTTGTATGTCTCAGATGTCCTGCCTGGCCAACAATTGCTGCTCAAAAGGGTGCATGACCTCATTAAGTCTTGTATCTTTCAGCCAGATATACAAGATTTTTGTGAAGATATCTTAGATTCCCTGAAGGATTGCAAATGATGATATGAATATGAACTGGATCCCATCCCTAAACATCAAAAACAATGGAGATGAGAGAATAACTCACCTTACTCTCAAGTAAACATCTTTGGTTTAATTGTATTGCCCACAAATGTGTATATAGCTATAGCCTACAGTATCCAGGACATCTGCACAAGTCTGCCAGATGTGATGCAAAATTGGTAGGAAACATTTCATTCTGTGGTGGCAGCTGAAGTATTGGCAGGATACCTAAGGCATCTCAGATTTCAGAATCCAGACACTAGCTTGCTATGCAAGGGCAACTGAACTGAGTGTCTAATGGCTGAATTCTACTCAAAACTCAATTAAGTGCATCGTTTCTCTTTGCTAGGCACTTTGGCATGTTCAACTGTCAACATCCAAACTTAGATGTGCTTATCTTTCACTGCATGTTTAGCCTTTTGTTGTGGTTTAACTCCAGCCAGCAACTAAGTACCACACAGCTGCTTGCTCACTCACTCACACACTCCAGTGAGACAGTGGAGAGAATCAGAAAAAATAAAACAGTAAAATTCTTATGTTGAGATAAGGACAGATTTGTAGCACAGAAAAGAAATAAAATAATAGTAATAAAATTAAAAAAATATATTACTGCTAATAATAAAAGAATTAAAATATAAAACAAGTTATGCATGATACTGTTGCTTACCACTTGCCAATTGATTCCCAGCCAGTTCCTGAGCAGCAGCCCTTGGCCAGCTCTTCCCCCAGTTCATGTGCTAGGCATCACATCATATGATATGGAATGTCCCTTTGTCCAGTAGGAGTCACCTGATGCGTCACTTCATAGTCCCTCCAGCCTTCTTGAAGGAAGGACATGAGAAGGTGAAAAATTCTTGACTTAGTATAAGCACTACTTAGCAACAACCAAAATATCACAGTTTTATCAACTTTATTCTCATTCTAAATTCAAAACGCAGCACTTTACCAGCTACTAGGAAGAAAAATAATTATATCCCATCTGGAATAAGGATACCTATCTGCTCATAACTCTTTTTATGTTTATATTTACAGTGTATAATATCTCACCTACAACTTAACAAGCAATGCTTTTCTGTTTGTATTTAAAACCAACTTTTTAGAGGAGGCTACAAAAGGAACCAAAGTAGGAAAAAGAGAAAAAACCTTTCCAGTCTTGATTCCACTTTTAAACATTGATGTTTTCAGTGTAGAAGTGAAATCAGTCTCTTTACAGTTTTGCACTTTGTTTCATCACCAATTGGTTTTGAAAATGCATGATGTACAGTGGCAAAATTTTTAGATTCTCAGGACTTTCCCATCAATAGAGAAAACATTTTCCCACCCAGCTCTTTTAGAGCGATTAGCCATTTATCAGGTACTATAAAATTCAGAAATGGCTTTAGAAATTTGGGGTTTTTTAACCCTAATTACTCAATGGCAAGAATGACAGCTTCATAATCTCCACAGCAAACAACAGGAGGTCATTGAAAAAATGGGTTTTAGAAAGCAGAAAGGAGTATTTTCAGTCACTGGAAATGCATACATTTTATATATATCCTCACTGAAATAAATGACCAGCAAATGTTAATCACTGGGCTCTGTTTTTCTTCCTATTTCTTCTTTATCTTGGAAAGATTGCAGGGTAGCATTTTAGAATAGAATAGAATAGAATAGAATAGAATAGAATAGAATAGAATAGAATAGAATAGAAAATAGAATTAACCAGGTTGGAAAAGACCTTTGTTATTTTGTTAAATTAGTTTCCATATTCTTGTTCTTCTGGGACCTAATCAAACAGAACCCACGCCTCTAGGCTTAAACAAATCTCTGCTAGTGTTGGAGTGTTGACTTCCCCATCAGTCAAGCTCATGACCTAAGAAGCGCAAGATGTTGTTAAACAACACAGCTGGGCTGCAGAGCACTTCACAGGGAACAAACCTGCATTAAAAGGAGGAAATACAATTTGTATGCATTGTGTTGAACCTGATAGGAAGGCAAGCTGTAGACAGTTGTGGTGGCTTGAGCCTTAACTGAGATTTAAGAGCTCAGATGGGGGCAAGGCTGAGAATCCTTCCCCCACTTCCCCCTCCTCTTTCCTGATCGAGAAGGGGGTAAAAAGAGAAGGAGCAAATCTACTGAGAAATAATTTGGAGTTGGCTTGGAAGTAGAGGTAAAAACTTTTCTTTAAACAGTATATATATATAAAACAATATCAGGAAGGGTTCACAAGGGTAAGGAACAAAGACAGATGGGAAAAGTACGTATACAAAACCAGTCCTTTGAAGAAGCATGGATGTAGCAGGGAGGAGGAGGACCAGGCCTGACCATGTGGCAGAGAAGCAGGAAGCTAGAAACAGGAAGCTAACAGCAGTCCTCTTGTCCAGGCAAGGCAGGAGCCAAAAGAAGAGCTAATGGCTACAGTGTCTTCCTTTTTATAGGCTTGCTGGACAGGGAGGGCAAGTGGAACAGAGTAACTCAGTTTCCCAGGGGGAAAATGCCCTCCAGGGAGGGCAAAGCTCTCACAAGCCCTCCCCCCACTGCTTTCAGGATGGGCGTAACCCATCACAATAGATAACAAGAATAGGACTCTTCTTCCTTCTCAGAAACATAGGTAATTGACTGCTTCTGTTGCAGGTATTGATCAGTGACAGTTAGAGATGTTCTTCACAATCACTTGTCCTGTGAGGCCTAATTAATAAAGGCTGGCTTGCTGAAATAGATAAAACTCAATGTCCACTGAAATAAATGTGATGCTGTCTAAGTGTCCTTCAACTATTAAGGGAAAATTAAGTATAAGTGGAAAGAATGAGGAAAGTCCTGTTAAGGGATAAAATAATTGTGACTGGAAAAGTGGATTAAGACAACAATTTTGCGAGGACAATACAGATATAGAAAGAGACCTACTTAAAAACAAACACACAACCCGCCCCGCAGTTGAACAGCATTTTCTACTTCTTCTTATTTCTTTAGTGTCACTTGTGCTATTTAGTACTGAGAGTTTTTTTTTCCTTTCTGTGAGTCACAGAATTGCAGAAGAAATAAAGAGAAATTAGAGCTTTTAGAAATGAAACTATTCCTTGGTGATACTTTTCTATACAGCATATCTCTGGATATTACTTTGCTGGCTGGTCCAGAATCTGCTGTTCAGTAATTTGCACTTTGCTGTAAAAGTAGAATGAGTAACTGCAAATGAATTCTTCTCCTCTCCCCTGTACAGAGGGGAGGGAAGGGAGAAGGGAAGGGAAGCTGTTGGTAGCCCTCTGGTTTTGTCCAGGGGGGTTCTTGTGCTGTTTATAAATTGCATGTTTTATACCTATTCATTGCAGTCCATATTGATAGATTGTAGTTCTGCTTGCAAATACAGCTTCATTTGCTTTCAGATGAGCTGGTCTGGCAATTTTATGTTAGGAGGGGTAATTTCAACCCAGCACAATATTTTTTTCTTACATAAAATTGCTACATAATTCAAATCTAAAATAGAAATTCAAACTTGAATGTAGAAATATTTAATAGAATAGAATAGAATAGAATAGAATAGAATAGAATAGAATAGAATAGAATAGAATAGAATAGAATAGAATAGAATAGAATAGAATAACCAAGGTTGGAAGAGACCTTGAAGATCATCGAGTCCAACCTGTAACCACAACCTCACAACTAGACCATGGCAACAAGTGCCATATCCAGTCCCCTCTTGAACGCCTCCAGGGACGGAGACTCCACCACCTCCCCGGGCAGCCCATTCCAATGACGAATCACTCTCTCGGTGAAGAACTTTCTCCTCACCTCCGAGCCTAAACTTCCCCTGCTGCAGCTTGAGACTGTGTCCCCTTGTTCTGGTGCTGGTTGCTAGGGAGAAGAGGTCAACCCCTTCCTGGCTACAACCACCCTTC
The DNA here is from genome assembly GCA_033816785.1 of Picus viridis. Taxonomy (NCBI): domain Eukaryota; kingdom Metazoa; phylum Chordata; class Aves; order Piciformes; family Picidae; genus Picus; species Picus viridis. Next base: position 24,299,878 of record CM066566.1, read on the forward strand.
AGGTAGTTGTAGAGAGCAATGAGGTCGCCCCTGAGCCTCCTCTTCTCCAGGCTAAACAGCCCCAGCTCCCTCAGCCTCTCCTCATAGGGCTTGTGCTCAAGGCCTCTCACCAGCCTTGTTGCCCTTCTCTGGACACGTTCAAGTGTCTCAATGTCCTTCTTAAACTGAGGGGCCCAGAACTGGACACAGTACTCAAGGTGTGGCCTAACCAAAGCAGAGTACAGGGGCATAATGACTTCCCTGCTCCTGCTGGCCATACTATTCCTAATGCAGGCCAGGATGCGGTTGGCCCTCTTGGCTGTCTGGGCACACTGCAGGCTCATGTTCAGCTTCCCATCAACCAGCACCCCCAGGTCCCTCTCTGCCTGGCCACTCTCCAGCCACTCTGACCCCAGCCTGTAGCGCTGCCAGGGGTTGTTGTGGCCAATGTGCAGAACCCGGCACTTGGATGTGTTAAATCTCATGCCATTGGACTATGCCCATCTCTCCAGCCTGTCGAGGTCCCTCTGTAAAGCCTCTCTGCCCTCCAGCAGATCAACTCCTGCCCCCAGCTTGGTGTCATCCGCAAATTTACTGATGATGGACTCAATGCCCTCATCCAGATCATCAATAAAGATGTTGAAGAGCATGGGGCCCAGCACTGATCCTTGGGGCACACCACTAGTGACTGGCCGCCAGATGGATGTGGCACCATTCACCACCACTCTCTGGGCTCGGCCCTCCAGCCACTTCCTAACCCAACGCAGTGTGCTCCTGTCCAAGCCATGGGCTGATAGCTTGGCCAGCAGTTTGCTGTGGGGGACAGTGTCAAAGGCCTTGCTGAGGTCCAGGTAGACCACATCCACAGGCCTCCCCACATCCACCAGGCGGGTCACCTGATCATAGAAGGAGATCAGGTTGGTCAGGCAGGACCTGCCCCTCCTAAATCCATGCTGGCTAGGCCTGAGCCCCTGGCCATCCTGTAAGTGCTGTGCGATCGCACTCGAGATGACCTGTTCCATAATCTTGCCTGGCACTGAGGTCAGGCTGACAGGCCTATAATTCCCCGGCTCTTCCAACTGGCCCTTCTTATGGATGGGCACCACGCTGGCCAGCTTCCAGTCTTCTGGGACCTCTCCAGTGAGCCAGGACTGCTGAAAAATGATGGAGAGTGGCTTGGCCAGCTCATCTGCCAGCTCCCTCAGCACCCTAGGATGGATCCCATCCGGTCCCATGGACTTGTGGGGGTCCAAGCGGCTGAGAAGATCTCTAATTGTCCCATCCTGGAACAGAGGGGTACTATGCTGCTCCCTGGCTCCTTCTGCCAGCTCTGCAGGCCAGCTGTCCGGAAGCTGTTCCATCCTGCTAGTAAAAATTGAGGTAAAGAAGGTGTTAAGTACCTCTGCCTTTTCCTCATCCTTTGTTACAATGTTCCCCTCCATGCCCACCAAGGAGTGGAGCTTGTCCTTGCGCTTCCTCTTGCTATTAATATATTTATAGAAGGACTTTTTGTTGTCCTTCACAGCAGAGGCCAGTCTGACCTCCAAATGTGCTTTTGCCTCCCTAATTTTCTTCCTACAAGACCTAGCAACATCCCTAAACATTCCAGGGGTTGCTTCCCCTTTTTTCCAAAGATAATACACCCTCTTTTTTTCCCTTAGTTCCTTTAGAATTTCATTACCCATCCAGGCTGGCCGTCTGCCCCGGCGGCTCATCTTCCGGCACACTGGCACAGCCTGTTCCTGCGCCTTCAAGAGTTCTTTCTTGAAGTAGGTCCAGCTCTCCTGGACCCCTTTATTTTTAAGGGCTGTTTCCCAAGGAACCTTCTGAGTTAGCTCCTTGAGTAGCCTGAAGTCTGCCCTCCTGAAGTCCAGAGTGGAGGTATTCTTGCTTCCCCTCTTGGCTTGCCTGAATACCGAAAACTCAGTTATTTCGTGGTCACTGGTGCCTAAACACCCTCCGACCACCACATCACCCACCAGCCCTTCCCTGTTGGTGAAGAGGAGGTCAAGCATAGCCTTACCCCTGGTAGACTTGCGCAGCACCTGGGATAAGAAGCTGTCCTCCATGCACTCTAAGAACCTCTTAGATTGCCTCCTCTCTGCTATGTTGTGATCCCAGCAGATATCAGGCAGGTTGAAGTCACCCACGAGAACAAGTTTAGGCATTCTTGACACAGCCTTAAGCTGCCTATAGAATGCTTCATCAAGATCATCCTCCTGGTTGGGTGGTCTATAACAGACTCCAACCAGGATGTCTGCCCTGCTGGTCTTCCCTCTAATTCTTACCCACACGCACTCAACCCGATCATCCCTGTTCTCTAGCTCAATGGCATCAAGAGCCTCCCTGATGTACAGGGCCACTCCTCCACCCCTTCTTCCCTGTCTGTCTCTCCTGAATAGCCTGTAGCCGTCAATTGCAGCGCTCCAGTCATGCGAGTCATCCCACCACGTCTCCGTGATGGCAACTACATCATATCTTTCGTGCTGCAACAAGGCTTCCAGCTCCTCATGTTTGTTGCCCATACTTCGTGCATTAGTGTACATGCACTTCAGCTGGGCTGCTGGTTTTGCCCCTGACTCCAGCTTACCACCCTCAGACTCCTGCCTGGGGGGACTGGTTTCAGCCCCTTCCCCCTTCGAAGCTAGTTTAAAGCCCTGTCAATGAGACCTGCTAATTCCCTTCCCAGAATCTTTTTACCTTTGGGGGACATGAAATTATACTTCTGTTTTATACTTGGTATATAAGATATGCATTAAAGTCAATGAAATACAAAGGTTTACATCTGAAGAATAGAACAATATTTTGAATATTTTGTGTGATTTCTACTTATGGGGAGATTTTTTTCTGTAGCTGGTGAGTGCATTGACATGTAACTATATGCATGGAGACCAAAGAACTAAAATAATTTATTTGCATCATGATTTCATCTTCTTTTAGGCTAATGGTGCTGCTATTATCAATAATATTCATCAAAAAGAAGTTGATTATTTTGGTTAAAAATTATTTTAAAAGTCATAAGTAAGTTTTTAATTTATTATCTAGGAGAATCAACTCACTTCCCATCTCCCATAGGAAGAATTTTATGGATGACTCTTGACCTGTGTACTTCTATCTGTAAACTAAATTACCACAGAATGGTATGCCACAATCCTAACATATCTTTGCTCCAGTTTCCAGCTTACACTTATTTCTTCTATCGCGTCTATGATTAGTAGATAACTCTCTACTAAGGAATGTGTCTTTTGAATTTCCCTGTGTATCATGTTAAGTATACATTATGAGTCTATAACTATTGGATAAAATAATGATTAGAAATATATACTTTAATCTTCTTCAAGGTGTCAGCAATTTTATTCATAAGAAAAAGCCAAAAGTTAAAATCAACAAAACTTAGTTCTTTTAAAATTCACTGACATAATTTCCATGTTGGTGCACTTCTTTCAGTGCTATTGCTTTTAAGATTATAGAACTAATTTGTTTTATTTTAATTACATTCCAATCCAAGGCTCAAAAAACCCTCAGAGTCTGCAGATCAGATAAGGTGAGTAAAAAGGCGAATGTATAAAGTACAGATGCATTTTCTCTAGATAAAACTGCTACAGCATAGAGTGATAATACCACAGAACAAAAAGGCAAGAGCAAGGAAATTATTCTGTTGTAGAAGCTGATTCAACAGATCAAAGATTCCTGAGAGATTAGTGTTAAGTGATCAGTTTACTCCAAAAGTTGTAATAATGGTGTTAAAAGTAATATCAGATAAAGAAATGTGATTAGATACTAAATGGGGATGTGAACACCTGATTTCATCTTCCTACCTAGACTGTCTTTCTCAATTCAAGAAATGCACTAATTCAGCACATCTAATTCTTCCATTCAATAGCTCAAATATAGACATTTTATGGTTTTTGTGATTCTTATAGAGATACCAGAGATTCACAGAGGTCTGACAGGTATGATGGGATATCCTTGTCCACCTGGAGGGGCAGTTTAGGGCTGGAGAAGTTACTCAGAGGCCTTCAAAAATGACAGCAGGTATATTCCTGCTTAGAGACTAAATACTTCATTCAAGCTAGTCATCTGGGGTTCAGTTCAATCTCTTGCAAACTGTTACTCAGTGCTGTCTGAGATGACCTTGCAGTCTTGTTCCCTCCAAAGGAAATGCTGATACGATTTGAGAAGGTGGTATCCACACTCCACTATACCAGCCTGGACTGAAGCTAAACCACTGTCTAACAGAGCCTCTCAATTTCCATGGCTGTGCATGCAACCTAAATTACCAAGTGAAACTGAGTGTATAAGTTCCCATATGAATAAAGTTGTATGAGATGAATGTCATAATCCTCTTTTCTTTTTTTGGTGTTTCTGTTGACTGTTCTAAAACTCCTGGACCTGCAGCAGGGATAGGTTCAGCATAAATACTTGTGTGAATCTGTGCTCCTAAGTGAGAACAGCTAACAGATGTCAGATTAAAATGTCTTCCAAAAAGAGGAAAAAAAACCACTCAGATATATGAGTTTATGAAGTTCAGTGCTGAAGATGACTGGCTAAGGTAAAAAAAAAATCAAAATTAAAAAATCAAATATATATTTTCCGTTGGACCTGGGCTCACATTATCACTTAAATTATATATATATGTGAAATCGTTCACATTGATCAAAGAAATGGGGGTACTTTTATGATCAACTGCTACTTGATTATAGTATGTGCATGAGCAAATGAGGATATAGCTGCAATTTCAGTTCAAATACATGTTCTCACAGAATCACAGAATGTTAGGGGCTGTAAGAGAACTCAAAAGATCATCTAATCCAACCCACCTGCCAGAGCAGGATCACCTATACCAGATCACACAGGATCAGATGAAGCTAAACAAAAAGATCTGCTCCAGTCGTGTACCTAAACCCCAGCTGCTACTGTGTAATAACTCTACTGAATTAGCCTAAAGAGAGTCTGAAGTGAAACCTTAAAAATGCATGCAATGTGTAGGCTGAGTCTGCCACACCAACCATTTTGTTGTACACATATGCTATCAATATGTCCTAATTTTTATTCTTTGACTACAACCCTTAAGATCTAGGTCATACAATGAATAAGACAGCTGGTGTACAGAATTGTAAGTCATAGAATTAATTTTACTTTGTTATAGTCATTCAAGGATTTTCCCGCTTTAGTTTTTGTTCTCATAATTTTTCCATTCTGCTTTCTTGTTTCAGAAAAATGATCACACACAAAACCACACACATACACATATCTTTATGTATTTGACTAATTCCTAGATGGCTAATTTCTGTCTATTAATGCAAAAGAGTATTTTGATTCTCTATTATAAAAACATGCATTATTGGAAAGAACTACTCTACAGCAGAATGTTTGGAGATTCACTAGAAACTGCTCATCAGCACATTGCTTCACCCAGAAAAGGGAATGAATGGTATGGTTATTAGTAGACACAGAATTCTTGATGACAAATAATGGGACAATGGAAATAATCTTTCCTAACCATTCCAATGGGAACATTTTCTACATATTTCCATTAATTCTAGTATCCCTTTATTTTCTTCCTGAATCTCTTGTTCCAGTCAAGCACATTTTGTATTACAGTGCCTGGAGATGGATAACCAGTGTGATATAACAGCAAAGAGGGTGAATAATGCATCATTAGTATGCAAGTATTTTTAGCATTTATGCAGCAGCTGCTTCAGACAAACTTTTTAAATTAGGATATAGGAAAGAGGTGTTTTCTGAGGTGTGGATATCATTCTCAGGACATGTACATATAATAAAACAAAAAAAAATGCTATCAGAGCTTGTGATTGCTGTAAGAGGAGGATTTAATAACAGCTGTGAAGTAACTGCTTGTTTTAAGAGTCCTCTTATTTCTGGGATAGTTGGAATTTGCTGGTTTGTTTAGTCCAATTTCCCATTTCAATTTTTGTTTGTTTGAGAGATTGCTTTAGTTTGACTTTTTTTTTTCTTTTTTCTTGTTTCCCCCACCTCCCCCCCCTTTTTTTTTTTTTTTTTTTTAAATCCTAGTTGAGGGAGTTAATTCCTTATGTGCAGCAACAAATGTGAGTTTCATTTCATGGAAGGAAATTTTGCAAATCTGAGAGAAAAATTAATGGGGTAGTGAGAGTAACTAATAAAATTTGTGAGACTGGAGACAGACTGAAAGATCTTGTTAGAAGTACCTAATGAAGCAAGATAGAACAATCTACATATCTCCTAAGAAGTAAACTGTAGTGGACAAGAAAATAGAAGTTCTACTAAACAAGAAACTGGTTAAGAAAAGGTAGAGAGAGGGGCAGGGGTGATTTGTTTATGAACCAGAATCCTAAAGGAAATATTTTAGCCTCATATTTACATCAATAAAAGTAAAGATCAAGGTTTTTATGATGTTGATATAGGGAGAAAAGGCATACACGAAGATGTATTAAAGATAGAAGATTAAGGAGTAAGACCATAATTGCCTCACTCAGTAGAATGTTTTGCCTCTTTATAAGGCTAAAAATTCTAAAATGAATGAAAGGCAAGTCTTAATAATTGAGGAGGAGGAAGAGCCCTCCCAAAATAACCCACTACCGCCAGTGTAGAGTACTGAACTTTTATTTTGTCTAAAGGCTAAATACAATAAAAGGAATTTACCAATGTCAACATTGTTACCAAAAGCCTTTTGGAAAATTTGGAGACAGAGGAATTTATTTCTAAGGCTAAAAATATGATAGCTTAGGGATAAAACAAATAAATAATGTTATAAATTATATTTTGAGACTCAATTTTGAGATTAGGCAAAATAACCCAAAGGAATATCTCTGCAATGTCAGTGGAAACTCCATTATTACATGGGACAAGATTTGTAAGAAACCATTCCTGTACTGGGAGTGGCCTCAGTAGACTTGTATGTCTATTTTCTGTTATTGCACACAGCTTTGGATAGCGTTAAGATGTGGACTTATTTTTCCTTAAAACAAGGAAACCTGTTCCCTACACTAAATGGATTTTTAAAAAAAAAAATTATTTTTAATCACTCTGGCATAGCCTATAGCTTTATTATTCTTCTATTTAAGGGATATACACATTTACAGACAGTGTAGTGTTTAATTTCTGACTCTAGATACCAATAAGGAACATTGATAGCACTTACTCTTTCCTTTCAAATCCTCAGTCAGCCAAGAGAAAGACAACATAACGAAATATGAAGTCCTTTCCTTCAATAGTAGTGATAACCATCATGACTTCAGTGCCTGTGGGTCTCAGGGTGCCTAACCAAAGACAACTAAAACAACCACAACACAAATGATGTTATGGTTCAGTAAATTTCAGAGCCCTCAAGAAAAAGTGTAGCGAAAAAGCACAACCACCATTCTGGAGTGGCATAATCTAATTATTCAGTGAGGAAAATTATTATTTTTTAATCACTTGCAGCATGTTGTGATCAATTAACATGTTATGCTATAAAGATTTTTAGAAATGGAACCTACACTGTGTAGCTTAATCTGTGCATTGATGCAGACTTATAATAATGAAATGTTTCTTCAGCTTTCAGAATTTTTCAACATGCGTTTTGCACCCACGAAATTTCCCCCCTCTCTCTCTTATTTTTCCTTTTTTTTTTTTTTTTTTTAGGCATGTGTGAGCTTAATTACAGTGTTTACAATTACATCTGTGGCAAATTCAACTTCCAGTAACTGCATTCTGCTTTCAAAAGATACTAGTTACTAATGAGGCACTTGGAGCCATGGTTTTGTTGATAGATGGTGTTGGGTGATAGGTTGGCCTTGATGATCTCAAAGATCTTTTCCAACCTGGTTAGTTCTGTATTCTATTCTGTATTTTGTATTCTATTCTAGTGTCTTTAAATTGATTAAAGTCTTGAATAAAAGAACTTGGGGGTGTTGGTGGATGAGAAGCTCCGCATGAGCCACCAGTATGCACTTACAGCCAGGAAAACCAATCACATGCTGGACTGCATCAAGAGAAGCACAGCCAGCAGTAGAGGGAGGTGATTCTCCCCCTCTACTCTGGTGAGACCCCACCTGGAGTACTGTGTCCACTTCTGGAGCCCCTGTTACAAGAAGGATCTGGACGTCCTGGAGCATGTCCAGAGAAGGGCCATGAGGATGAATAGAGGGCTGGAGCACCTCTCCTACAGAGACAGACTGAGAGAGTTGGGTCTATTCAGTCTGGAGAACAGTAGGCTCCAAGGAGACCTTAATGTAGACTTCCAGTATCTGAAGAAAGCCTACAAGAAAGCTGGACAGGGACTTTTTAGGGTGTCAAGTAGTGATAGAACCAGGGGCAATGGAGCAAAAATAGAAATGGGTAGATTCAGATTGGGTATTAGGAAGAAGTTCTTCCCCATGAGGGTGGTGTGACACTGGAACAGGTCGCCCAGGGAGGTGGTGGAAGCCCCACCCCTGGAGGTTTTAAGGCCAGGCTGGATGTGGCTCTGAGCAACCTGATCTAGTGTGAGGGGTCCCTGCCCATGGCAGGTGGGTTGGAACTAGATGGTACTTGAGGACCCTTCCAACCCTAACAAGTCTGTGATTCTGTGAAAACATTTTGTTAATTTTGTATTATCCTGTGTTACACAATCTCCTGCTAACCAGTTGATATGTCCTATTAAAGAAATGGTTGGAGTGTTGTGACAAATGAGAGGAGAAAAACTTCTGAAGATCTTGATGCTCTTGTGTTTCAAAAAGGGCAGGAAAAAGATGATCCATGCAAGTCTAGCATTTATGGTATATATTATTTAATAATTTCATTGTACTGTAAAAACATCTAATTAACTGCAAAATATTACTTCACTAGTAAATGAACACTATTATTATTTTATATAATAATTTTTGAGGTCAGAAAGTTACATGATGGTGCTGACAATCCCCTCTCCTTCAGAAATCTAAAGGTCTGCATTTCTCCAAAGGAACATACACAAATAAATAGAACAAGGGAATCAAATATAATTTATGTTTTTAAATATTAGCCTTAAAACATGCTAATCTGCAAAAATAACTAGCCATTAATATCAACTATGCAACTGTTTTAAAACATTTTTCTATATGAGATGTTTGGACTATGATGTGTTTTCTGATATGTTCGATTTTGCATATGCATGTTGACATATTTTATTTCTAATTGTGATATAAAAAGCTCCCATAAGAGTTGGGAATATTGTGCCACTTATTTGTTTTTGTTTCTAGGAGAACAAAGATAATTCAACTAGAATCTGAATTTCTTCTGTATATCTTAACCAAGATTTTGTTACCCAAACTTCAATTTATGACCACTTTACGCATGATAGTATTCCTAAAACATATGATTTTGTTGTTGTTGTTGGCTTTTTGTTTTAATAGGATGCTTTTTCCTCCCTTCTGAATGTTGGAGAGTGTTGTGCTTGAAATATCTCGGGGGAACAATCCCAGAGTTTTTCAGAGATGCAAAGCAAGGTGCTGCCTTCAGCTCTGACCTGAACACACATTATTATGGGGCAAATCCTAAGTTTCCACTGAAATAGATATAGATGCAGTGTAAATCTACCAAGATATTAGCTGACAGAACTATTTCTCCCATTTTTTGCCCTCTGTTTTTCTTCCTCCTCACTGCCTCTCCCATCCCTCCCCCTTTTATTTTAAACATAGAATCAGCCCTTTCTAGTTTACTGACCTGTACAGAGTAGGTTATGCCTAAAAGTAACAACCTACTATTATGAGATTAATGTTATTCTTGTGACACAGGGACATCAAAAGCAATATAAAAACATTCAGAGTGACAGGTGGCATTTGCTTTGTTACTCTGCTTTTGCACGTCTGTGACATATTTTCACAGACACACTAGGGCTTTGATTCCTCAGTGTTTTGTATTCATGTACTTTCCACAGTGCTACTATGGATCTACAGTATGCAGAAATTCAAAGTATGCATGTAAAGGCATAAATGATAAATTGTTGATGGGAAAAAATGGCTGTGGTCAAGCATGGGAGATATTTGTATTCCAGAAAGAGTATAAACTCCCATGGGAACATAAATGATCACTATTGTTTGTCATACCATTTTCAACCATTCCAGAGAAGTTCCCTACTAATACTAATCCTAAAAATAGATGATAGCTATCAGAGGCCATAAATGCACCCTCTCATAGATGGATAATATATTTTAATCCTGTATGTGTCATTGTGCCACTCTCTGGTTCAATATTGGTTTCCCAGTTTAGTATTCAGAGAGCTAATTCATTTTGTTGCTGGCAGCAGTGCATTAATGAGCAAGCTACAACAATGAACACTGTCTGCATAACAAATACGTCTTTCTCAAAGTGCAGTAAATACAAAGTGATTAACATGAAATAACTGCTCTGGCAAACTGCTTTTAAATAGATACTAATGTTTTTATTTAACCCTGTATTTGTCAAATATGTCTTGAGTGGGCTTGTTTGCATTTATATTCTAGTTGAGTTAAATGCAAGGTGGGGGGTTTTCTACCTTGGAGCTTTATTTTAATGAGTACATTCTCTTGGAGATCTGCTGCTAGCATATTGGATTCAAATAATTATTAATACTCTGTTCCCTGCTTCTGACATTTGCTAAGGCAGAAACATCAAATAGAACTAAATCACATCATGCTCATACCAGCTATCTTAACCCGACCCTCCTGTCTAAAATAATGAAAATAAAATCTGAATAGGTTAATGTTGCAGTTGTTAATAACCTTTAAATCTAAAAAGAATAAGGTGGTGTTGGTTTGCCTCGCAACTGAGATGAGAAAGTACAAAGGAAGGTAGGAAGTATGAAGAATTATTCTGAGGTTGCCCTCTCCTTACAGCTCCATTCCCAGTTTTTCATCTTAATCTTGGCATAATAGAAGAACTGGATTATGAAAAGATGGGACTCTGTTCCTAGAAAGAATAAGGCAGCGACAGCTGATTTGACAGTCAATGTCCCTTATCCTTATTGCCACTCAATCCCTGTTGGGGGAGCCCGTACATAGAATGTAACAGTAAAAAGTGAAAAGTATAGCACCCCCACGAAACCCTGTGAAACAGTTCTCTTGTCATCCAGACAATCCTCTAAAGCTGTGTTGTTCACATTCTCACTGTCATCTCACTTCATCCCGCTATTATGTGCCGGTACTGTAGGCTTTCTACTAACAGTCTTCTAGAGACAGTTTTATTGGAAGATGTTATATAAAATAGCCCAAGTATTCTTTTTTCCTCTCTATCTTTTTTTTTTTTTCCTGTTAAGGCATTTCTGTAATGATTTATTGTTTCTATGCATTTTTAATGGACTAGAAATTTTCCCCATGTAGATCATACATGATGAACTTTTACAGCCAGGCAACAGAATTTGAACACTGGTATCTCTAGTGGAAGTGTGTCTTTTTACTGTTCTATGAAGCTCATCTAAAAATATATCTCAGTGAAAAAATAGACAGTATTATGTCAATGTGAAGCATAATCAAGAGGAAAAGAAAACTTTGATTTCCTCAAGGAGAATCACAAAGAATATTAACAATATATTAGGAGGTTTTTAAGTCATACTGATGCACTCACCTTAAGTATTGGGTAAAATTTACAATGAAATATTTTCATGCTCTGTTAAAAAAATTGTAACCATCTGCTTTTCCATTCACTAAGCCCAAATCAGGTTCATAGGAGTCTTACAGGAAGAAGTCCTCTCTATTCCTGAAAACACAAACTGTTATGTATTAGTAAGAAGACAGACTTGGGAAACATCTTTGTTTGGAGCAGGGTGCATATGGAACTGTGACTATAATATTATCTATGAAAGATCATGTGGAGAAGGGAATGGCTGGTAAACATGCAAAACAAATTTCATAAAGTATTCATTTGACAATCAGAGCCTCAGATGTGATCATGTTTAAAAACTCAGGTCAGTACAGATGTGCTGATTTCTGAAGGCATACAGATTCCCATAGCTACAGCCCTCATCTTCAATTTTACTAAGTTACCATAGTTTGAAGAAAGCCACATCCAGGCAGTCCAAGGATGAGGTGCGCCTGCTGTTCTCAGCAAAGGAAGATATGGAACACCTGCAAGCAAAAACACCCACTAGCATTTAAGAAATCCCAAAAGTGGTATCCTCTTCTCTTTCCTGGTTTTGCAGTGCATTACCCGAGCAATGAAGTGGCATAAACACTTTCTCCTTGATACTTTGCTTCCTTTTTCATCTGCTTCCGTTACAGTTTGTTGTGAGGCACTGTAGACTGACCTTCCAGTGTAGCAAAGTTAGGTTCAGGGAGCTTCAGAACATGCACACTTCTAGCTCATAGGCAAATTTTACAGGCCTTGCTAATCACATCCTGCTCTCTGATTCATGTTATGGTCATTTAGTTATGATTTTTGCAAATGTGTTTCTTTTTAAAATTGGGGTGATATGCTAATCTTTAAATGAGAGGCCACTAATGAAAATACAGCAATTAATGAGAAAAATAAGATTTTGACGAAAAATGATGAAAAATAATACCGTACCATGAAAACAAAGCAAGAACAGTGGCTCAGACTCAAATCTTTTAAGTTAGTTAAACCAGTTCAGATAGACTTCTCCATTACAAAAAAAAAAAAAAAAAAAATTGCTCCTTGATAGAATGAGCAAACAATTAAAAATTATGATTGCTATGCACTGATGGTAAGATGAAGGTATCAAGGTAATATCAATTTTTAGAGAAAGTTGTTTAACTAACACTAAATTACTATGGGACTAACAATCACAGTTTCTGATGCTTTTTGTTGCAAGAAGTCTGGAAGTTCCCATCAAATCAGTGTACAAATCTTGAACAGCAGAGATGAAGCCATAAACAAAAGAAAATTGATGGGATTTTTTAAGAGAACTTTTTTTGGCAATTATCCATTTTGAATCTTCTCTGTTCTGGTTTTTCACTGGATCAATGATAAACCATAAAAGCTTTGCTTGTCATATGTTTTATGGCTATTCAATCAGGAAAAAAAGCTGTGTACTGGAGCTGAGGTAAAGACTTAACTCAGAATTTTACTACTAGGTCCTGATCTTTTTTCTTTTCTAATTTGCTCTTTTTAGGTAGCTCTTTCTATATTCATTTTCCCTTCTGCTTTACTTGTTTGCAGAACACATTCAGTACAACAACAAAACATCAAATAGATTGGTTTAGTAAATAGTGTTGGCAGTAATAATGTGTTTCTTCAACCACTTAATCTTTCACTGTTTAATGTAAACATTTTTCTAATCCATGTCCTGCCTTCTGCAACAGCCCTCCTATATTATTTGCATTATTGACTCAATTATTCCCAATTTTGGACCAGCAATGCTTGTTCTGTAGTTTCTTCATTCCCCTTTATTGTCTGTCTGTTGCTAGTTAACCTGATGTTTGCATTATTTGCCACTTAAAAGCATTTTATGCTAAGACTTATATTGTATGGTGTGTAAAATTACATTGTGTCGTCTTAAAGAATTATGCTTTGCATATGCAGTCTCTACTGGAGTTCTGCAGTGTATAGTAAGTTCCATGATATGCAAGTTGTGATGGGTTACGCCTATCCTGAAAGCAGGGTGGGCGAGAGCTTGTGAGAGCCTTGCTCTCCCTGGAGGGGGTTTTCCCCCTGGGAAATTGAGTTAGTCTGTTCCACTCCCACTCCCTGTCCAGCAAGCCTATAAAAAGGAAGACACTGCAGCCATTTGGGCTCTTTTGCTTCTGCCTTGCCAGGATGAGAGGATGGAGTTGCTGCTGGCTTCCTGCTTCTCTGCCATTTGCTCAGGCCTGGTCTTTTCTCACTGCTACATCTCTTCAAAGGACTGGTTTTGTACACGTATATTTTCCCCATCCATCCTTGTTCCTTGCCCTTGTGAACCCTTCCTGTTACTGTTATTTATTTATTTGTTTGTTTGTTTGTTTGTTTATTGGTTTTGTTTAAAAAAAAATGTTTACCTCTCTACTTCCAAACAGACTCCAAATTATTTCTTGGTAGATTTGCTCCTTCCCTTTCTTGTTCTCTCAATTGGGAAAGAGGAGGGGGAAGTGGGGGAGGGATTCTCAGCCTTGCCCCTGAGCTCTTAAATCCCAGTTAAGGGTCAAACCACCACACAAGTATAACAGATTTTTTAACTGCTTTTGGTAATTGCTCTGAAACATTGATAAGAAGCATTAAGGAAGAGAAAAGGAATAAAATATCACATGGAGTTTGCATTAGTAGAGTTGTGATAAATTGACAGTTTACTGCTCGTTTTTTTATTCATATTCTATCACTAGGGAGCATCAAGCTGATGAAATAAACATCATGGATAGGAGAAGCACACTGCACTGATACGAGGAAGGAATGATTTAGGAATTTATCAGCACACTCTTAGTGATTTTGTCTTCCCTGGCATCAGGCAAAAATTTCTGCCCAAATTCTGTTGCAGGTTATTGATATCTTGCTTATATTTCTGCAGAGTTGCTACACTAAAAATAAGGAAATCCACAATAATGTTATGTCTTTGTTAATATGAAATTACAGTGTTATGAAAGGTTATCTTAACACATAAGGTATTGAATCAGGAATGTGGAACATCTTGTGGCAAAAGGTTAATTCAGACTATTAGTTTATGGAAATTTTAAGGATAGAAGTTCTTCAGTAAGAATGTATTATGATGATTGTGTTCTAAATGTCCATATTTAACCATCTTCTTATGGTAAGTGGTATCTAGATAGAGGTATCTATTAACTTCAGTATCAAGAGACATTTATATTGAATTCTAAACAGAAAAAGAAAAGGTTATGGTAGGTCTATGAAAGTGGTCTTTTAGCAGCAAAACCATGCTGAAATTATTGTATAGCTTTCTCCTAGAGTATGAAAGTGATTAATATTACTGATAATCAGACTAAGAAAGAATATGCAGCAGATGACTTCCTCCCACCAGTAAAACCTTCACTGATTTTTGTTGGTTTGGGGGTTTTGTTTTGTTGTTGTTGTTGTATTGTTGTTTTGTTTGTTGGATTTTTGCTCTTCCGTCTTATTCACATAAGGTGGAAGGAAATGCCACTTAATACTGAAGTGATGAAGAGGTGTTGGATTCCCACTGGTTACCCCTGTGGATTAATGAGGGGTGAGACAGAAATTGCAGAGCTGTCATTCAGAATGACCTTACAAGATAAGACCATTCTGCCTTCACTGCAGTAAGTGAGAAGGGCAGGCTGTATGCATCAGTATGTTTTTTCTGTACTTTAATGAGAAAAATGGACCTGTTTATCCACCAGCTGTCATCTTTATTTTTGATTCAAGCCATTTTTGGAAAACCTTCTCTGTTCTTAAATGTTGAAATCAAGCAGAATCCTCAAAAGAATGGTTTGTTGTCAGCAAAATCTAATGAATTGTCACAAACTACGGAAAACCACATGCCAATAGATGCACTTGTAAGACAATGTGTGAGAGACTAAAGCTTGTGTCTCCTGGTGACTCAACAAAGATAAAATCACTTGCTGTTTGTCCATACAATAGCTGATGTGCTTTGGGCAGAGCCACTGGAAGGACTCTTGGAAGGTGCAAAGATAACATTGCTCACGGGACTGCAGCTGGCCTACAACAATGGTCCAAGGGCCCAGCATTCACACCTTCAGGACAAGATCATTTCCAGCCATCAGATACCCCAGGAAAGGACAATGGTTCCTGATATGTAAAGAGTGTGTGGGTAGCTAGATGGAGCAGGAGGAGGTGGAGGCCTTCCCCCTCCATCCAGTGGCTGCCCAAACTCACCTGAGTACACAGAAAGATTTCCTGGGGAGCGATACCTGGACCTAAAGATGATTTCCCAGAACGATATCCTGGGGAACAACACCTGGACACTTGCCTAAGGGCTAAAAAACTGTATAAAAGACTTGAGCAACTGCTGGCTGAGGAGGAGAAAATTGGAGAAGCAAGATGCAGAAGAAAGCTGACGGCAGCACACGCTGGAAACATCCCGGGGCCAACACAATGGATCTTGGACTCTCCGTGCCCTAAGTTCCGGCTGCTGCAACTCATGGAGCTGAAGAAGCTGCCCAGAGGACCTCATCCCTTCTACAGCCAAAGCCTTAGCACCGTTTCTCTACAGACCCAACATCTCCTGCAGCACCGTTTCTCTACAGACCCAACATCTCCTGCAGCACCTTTCCTCCACAGACTCAAAACTGTCTTGGGGGGTGAGGGGTGTGGTAATATAATTCCTTTCCTTTAATCTCCCTCTTCTCTCTTCTCTCTTTATTTTCTCTCTCTCTCCACCTTATTTATGTAATAAATAGTCTAGCTGTTGATATTTTGGCCTCGTTTGTGCCTCTAATTTCACAACACGGGAATATTCATTAAAAACCTCAATCTCTTTCCCTCTCCGGATCGAGACATTAAATTGGCGTAGTCGGCAGGATTCCCGTGCAGTGAAAGTATCACAGCAAAACTGTTGCATTTCTGAGAACCCCGAAATGTATGTGTGTGTGCGTATGAGACGTACTCTGAGTACGAAGTGAGTGCGGAGTCCAGATTCGTGTTTCCACTCTCCCGAGAGGGATGTGGCCGGAGACGGACGAAGCGAAAATTTTCAGAGAGACTGTGTGGGAGTTCTCAAAAGCTTTAAACGTGTGTGCTTTCTCGGGGATGATTATCTGGGGTACAAATGCTGATTTCATAGTGTGACTTCCTTGAGAATCCTCTGTACCCTGCTCTTAAATGTGTGTGCTTTCCCGGGGAAGATTAACTGGGGTACAAATGTTGGTTTTATAGTGTGACTTCTCCGAGAATTCTCAGTACCCTGTTTTGTGAAACCCAGTGTTGGTGATATTTGTAAAGTGTGTGTTGTCTCGGGGAAAGTGTGGCTTCCCCGAGAAGCCCAGTATTGAAGCAAAAGTTAATAAGTGTGTGTGTTCTCTTAGGGTAACAGAGTGACTCTTCCCTAAGAAACATAAGGTTCTTGTCCTGTTGTAACAGAAAATTTGAGGAACAAAAGCGGAGAAGCTTTTGCAAGTGTGGGGTCTCTCAGGGAAATAGTGTGACTTTCTCTTGAGAAGCCCAGGTTGGTTTTTTTTCTTGTGTGTGACCTCTCCCGAAAAATCTATTGTGCATTTTTCCTGGAGAAGATTATTGTGGAGTAAGCCTTTAAAAGTGTACGTTTTTCCAGGGAAGATTTTGTTGGTACAAACAGTGTTTTGATCTGAATTCCCCGTGAAACTTAGTGCTGTATTAAGAAATGCTTTGTGAAACAAAAGAGATGGCCGGGAGTGAGAGGCTTTTTAACCTTTTAGAAGCTCACGGTGCCCACCCGTCTGTACTGGTACTTGACTGGGCCCGTGAAAACTGGAATAATTTCCAGAGTGTGGCTGATCGCATTGTGGCCCTGCAGAAAGATGCAAGAGCCAAAGCCGGAAAAGGCAAAGCTTTTGTTTGTGCGGTTTTAGGTGCCTGTTTAGCCGCTTCAGTGAAGGAGAAAGAGGTATGGCATGAGCAGGAGAATAAAACTATTTCCTCTTTGCAGGACTTAGTTTCGTCGCTACAAAGCCATGTTGCCACTTTAAAAGACGTAGTGGCAGATCTTAAAATTCAATTGGAAAAGGAGAGGAGGCAAAATTCGTATGTGGACTCCAAACAGGGCGTGAATTACCTGGAGTCTGCCCCTATGTGCCCTCGGGCAGAATTGACAACAGCTAAGGAAGCTGCTGTGCATGTCAGACCTCTCATTAAAACCGAAATTTTATATGAGGATGGGGAAACTCCCCCACTATCACAACTAAAGATGCACCTTTCTCCTACACTGTGCTGGCCAAAATTCGTAAAGAATTCGCACGCTCTGCTGGGGAATCAGAGGTGGAATATGTATGGCGAGTTTCAAAAATTGGGGGTGATCAGATTATGTTAACAGAAGCTGAAGCAATGGGCTATTGGGGTGATAATGTTTTTCTAACTACGAAAAACAGAAGCGGTCCCTGGAGCCTCACCCAGCGAGCCGCCTATTGGGCAGGGGGTTTGATCCAAAGGAGAGAGGGGAACCTGTAGTTCTGCGGGGAGGGATGAATCAGATAATGGAGAATGTGCAAAAGGCTGCATGCCTGCAAATGATATATGAAAGAGAACTAAACCATCATTTTGAATCCCCCTTTCTCTCCTGGTAAATGCAAATAGAATGACTCCTTTGATCAGGGGTCTCCCTGACTTGCTTAAAATAAGAGGTATCCAGCTCCAAAAAGAAATAGCTGATACCCCACTTTCTTCCAGGATACAAGCTGCTCTAAGGGAATGTATAACACCCGGAGGGAGCCAGCCTGACTTGAAGCCATGGACATGGGAAGAAGTGGGAAGGGAGTTACTAGACTATGCCAGGCAGTATAGTATATCTGAGGAAATTAAAACCCCTCAAACTAGAGGCTTGAGACATGTAAAAATGATTCGCCCACCAAGCCCCCAGGGCCAGTTGCGCCCTATTCCTAGTAGGCACCTGGCTAGGGGCAGGGAACACTTGAATACCCGGCAATATTGGTGGGGGGTGGGTCAGAAGAAAGGTATTCCAAAAGAA
The DNA here is from genome assembly GCA_033816785.1 of Picus viridis. Lineage (NCBI taxonomy): Eukaryota > Metazoa > Chordata > Aves > Piciformes > Picidae > Picus > Picus viridis. Next base: position 24,318,353 of record CM066566.1, read on the forward strand.
GTGGTTGATGGGGTATCCACGAGGCAATTAGAAATCATTGTGAAATGCTGGCCTGAGACTAAAAAGAGGGCTGAGGCCAGTGCTCCCCTCTTGGTGGGACCATTTGGTGAGGCGAGAGGTATGCCCCCTAGGGCAACTAAGGGCTTCACTTCTCAGTGGTGAGTGGGGGATGAAGCGTGATTCAGGAGATCACCAAAAAGATTGTACATGGTTTGGGAAAAAGCTTTTGTTTGTGTTTAGCTTGGCTTTGAGAGAACCTGAAACAATCAACGGTACTTAACAGGCCCATTCAAAGCAATTAAGCCAACCTTTTCAGGGATATCAACCTGGAGGGTGGCTCAGAGAACCTCTGTGTGGGGAACCTGGAAATACCAGTTTTGTATGTTTTGAGGTTGTGTTTCTTATTTAAGTTCTAATGCTGAAGATTGCCTGATGTATTGTCGGAAGGACTTGTTACAATATAGAAGACCTCTCGAGTTTTGCATCACAGAAGACATCTCTTCAAGGACTGTACTTTCCATAGTCTTCGCAGATGCCTTCAGATCTGGAAGGAAGCTCTCACTTCAATTCCAAACTGAAGGACTGACGGGGTGGGGGGTATGGGTCTGTTCTTCTGGCTTCCAGGAGGAACAAGGATGCTTTCAACTTGTGTAATTATCTGTTTTAATTTTGTCCTATTTTGTTAGTATTGTTACTCTTTCAGCTTGTGTAAGTCCCTGTTGTATACAGTGATTCAACATGTAGTGTCTAATATGCAATTTGTGTCTAATGATGGTGTACAACAGATTTGTGCCATTAGACAATCAAAACTTATTACTATTGTAAAAATGGTTTAAAACTTCTTTCCTTTCCTTTCTTTTCTTTCTTTCTTGCTTTTATCTTTGATTGACGGGGTGGTGTGAGAGACTAAAGCTTGTGTCTCCTGGTGACTCAACAAAGATAAAATCACTTGCTGTTTGTCCATACAATAGCTGATGTGCTTTGGGCAGAGCCACTGGAAGGACTCTTGGAAGGTGCAAAGATAACATTGCTCACGGGACTGCAGCTGGCCTACAACAATGGTCCAAGGGCCCAGCATTCACACCTTCAGGACAAGATCATTTCCAGCCATCAGATACCCCAGGAAAGGACAATGGTTCCTGATATGTAAAGAGTGTGTGGGTAGCTAGATGGAGCAGGAGGAGGTGGAGGCCTTCCCCCTCCATCCAGTGGCTGCCCAAACTCACCTGAGTACACAGAAAGATTTCCTGGGGAGCGATACCTGGACCTAAAGATGATTTCCCAGAACGATATCCTGGGGAACAACACCTGGACACTTGCCTAAGGGCTAAAAAACTGTATAAAAGACTTGAGCAACTGCTGGCTGAGGAGGAGAAAATTGGAGAAGCAAGATGCAGAAGAAAGCTGACGGCAGCACACGCTGGAAACATCCCGGGGCCAACACAATGGATCTTGGACTCTCCGTGCCCTAAGTTCCGGCTGCTGCAACTCATGGAGCTGAAGAAGCTGCCCAGAGGACCTCATCCCTTCTACAGCCAAAGCCTTAGCACCGTTTCTCTACAGACCCAACATCTCCTGCAGCACCGTTTCTCTACAGACCCAACATCTCCTGCAGCACCTTTCCTCCACAGACTCAAAACTGTCTTGGGGGGTGAGGGGTGTGGTAATATAATTCCTTTCCTTTAATCTCCTCTTCTCTCTTCTCTCTTTATTTTCTCTCTCTCTCCACCTTATTTATGTAATAAATAGTCTAGCTGTTGATATTTTGGCCTCGTTTGTGCCTCTAATTTCACAACACGGGAATATTCATTAAAAACCTCAATCTCTTTCCCTCTCCGGATCGAGACACAATGACATTCACAGACTACTTCAAGGCACATAACTGTCTTAATTTAAATAATGTACAAAGTAGTATATGAATGAACCAAGGCTCCTTTATCCCACCTGCTGAACTATTTCTCTTGCCTTCTGTCCTCCATTTCTATAGCTTAACTATAGTTTATTTGTTTTTCTATTGTACATTCAGGACATGTTTTGGTAAGAAAGTAAATGATGAAAATCTCTAAATTACAACTACTTTTTTCATGTAGAAATTGAACACTTTGATAGCATCATTTTCCTTGGCTTTAATTTCATGCTAAAAAGAGAAGTATTTTCTAATACATGCAATAGGAAACACAGCCTATGCCTGACAGATTGTGAAAAACAAAGAGTCTTTGAAGGTTGCTGAATCAAACACTGGAAAAATAAGAAATGCAAAAGCAATGGTGGAATAAGGAATGAAGTTAGAATTAAGATAGAATGAACAATTATTTGTTTCATAGTATTTTTCTGATTTTTACAACTCCTGAATCTAGTATAATTGTGCAGTTCAAATTTCTCCCTGGATGCTGATCTCAGCATCTGATTCCTATTTCAGCCATTAGATTCCTGCTGTTCCTTGATTTCCCTTGCTTGTTTCCAAATCATAGAAACACAGCAGTTTTTCTGTCCCCCGATTTGGTATCATACTCAAACTTGTACTGACACCTGCCACCCAGGTGTCAATTTATTTATGCAATAAATACATTTAGAAGTATTTACACCTGTATTCATCCCTGGGGGAACATTGCTTATAACCACCAGTGAGACTTTGCACTGCTGATCACAATCCTTTGCTGTTGATGATCTAGCTAATTTTCAGTCTGCCTTTTTAAGCTGAATTATGCAGTTCTTATATCAACAGCTAGGCCATTAGAATACTGTGGGAGACCATATTGAAGTCGTTGCTCAAATCAAGGTAAACAACACACACAGCACTCCTCTTGTCCACAGGCCAGGCATCTAAATGCCAAAGATAATCAGTTTTGCCACTCATTATCTCTTCTTGGTAATTCTGTTTTGGCTGATCCCATTCACCTCCTTGCCTTTCATAAAGATGGTAACCACCTCCAGCAATAGTTGCTCCATCACTTTCTCAGGTACTGAGGTGAGACTGACCAGTCTCTTTCCCCTTAGACTTTCCTTCCTGCTCTTGTAGAATATTGTGGTAGTGTGAAGGTTTGATCCTCCCACCACATAAAGCACAGTTAACTCAGTTGGAGAAGCAAACAAAAAGCTGTATTTTACAAGCAAAACTACACTCTACAATGTAATGCAAGGAATATATATAAAATATACACTATTTACAATATATACAGATATATACAGGTGTTGTGGTTTGGGAGACCAACTCTCTTACCACAGGCAAAGAAAAACTCAGACAAAATGGATTGCAAAAATAGTGGAAAGTTTAAATGGAAAAACAATGAAAGTTTTACAGAAAAACCACAAGCACTGTGACAAAAAGAGAGAGATATCCCAAAACATACCCAAGAACATCTCATCCCCACCTGGGGGTACACCCCCCCCCCCCCCCCCCCAAAGGGCTCTTTCTTCCCCCTCAACCCATCCTTGGGCCTGGGCAGACCCAAGTGAGGCAGCTCACGCCATTTTACCTGGGCAGCAGTGGGGGATGAAAAAGAGAGTGAGACAACCCCTGTGCGGGTGTTTTATAGAGGGGCAGGGAATTATGGGTGAAATACCTGGTTTCCTGTAACCACCCACTGGGCTGGACCCTTTTGGGACCTCCCAGGTGTGGCTTGTGCAGTAGCATCCGAGCTGGCAACCAGCCTAAACCACCACATGCCACCCCTTATTTCATACCATAATCTCTGCAACCAAAACATATCATCAAATTAGAACTCTTCTGATGACATGCCTAGCGAAAGTCCATATCTTCATCTGGGCATCCTTCTACACAGTCCCTCATTCATGCTCAAGTATTAGTCCATTCCAGTTCTTCTTCCTCATGTGATGGAACCTCCCAGCAACACAGAGTCATTCTTCTGCAGTGTGAATTCTTCGTGGACTCGTTGGGACATCCTGATCACCTGAAAAATAACTCACAACTTCTCAGACGAGCCTTTATTCGCATTTACATTTACTCAGTGGCTTTTTTTCCACCCCTGGGGCAAGCCAGTTGGAGCAATCAGGCTCCACGACTGCTTTTTTCCATCCCTCCAGGGAGCCACAGCTGACTGCTTCCAGCCGCAGTCCCAGGCTACACAAATGCACATCGCAGGCACATCGCCCCCCCACTGGGCGTTTGCGTACTGAGGCATGACCACATCCGGTTCACAGCCCTCCCCCAGAAGAGGGAGCGGCTGCACCACAACTTGCTGAGAAGAGAGGAGGCAGAGCCAGGTGCTGGGCGCCATTTTCGGAACATATCTGAAAACATCAGAGAAAATATTTACAGCTGCCACCGCCACCTAAACGCAGCACGGCACGGGCGGTGCCACTGCCGCTGCTTGAACGCAGCCCAGCACTGCTCCCGCCGTCTGTCGCCACAATGCAGAATCAAAAGTCAGCTCCATCCCTTTGGGCACCCAAACAGTTATTTCAGCCAAAGCCATGAACACGTTCTCAGAGCCTTTGAGAATGGCTTTCCAGATGAAGTCCTTTCTTGCCTTCGTGAGTTTCAGATGCCATCGCTTGTCCTCTCACCGCGGGTGGCCCTCCCCTGCAGCAACAATGGGCCGACTTCGCTCTGCTTGCCGCTGCCCCTCCTCCACTGCCGCTCGTCACTCCGCAGAGAACAAGGAGGAGAAGACAGGTCTCGCCTTCTTAGGCTACCCCAAGCGTTCTTAAGCTACTCTGAGCAGAAAGTCACAGAAAGAACCACCCCTCGCTGATCTCGAGCAACAGGAGGGATTCCGTGCCATCAGTCATGCACCAGGTGTCCTTCTGCAGTCCACAGGAGTTCACACAGGCACCCCAACAAGAAAACTTGAGCCCAAATTTCCAAATCAGCAATGCCCCACATCTGACTTTAAACTCTCCATCTTTTGCAATCTGATCTGCAGTTCGCCACAGCAACCAACTCCTGGCCTGGCTATGCCATTAACTGTTGTGGTTTGGGAGACCAATTCTCCCACCACAGGCAAAGAAAGACTCAGACAAATGAATTGCAAAAATGGTGGAAAGTTTAAATGGAAAAACAATGGAAGTTTTACAGAAAAGTACCGTGATGAAGAGAGAGAGATATCCCAAAACATACCCAAGAATGTCCCATCCCCACCTGGGGGTACACCCAACCCCCTCCCAGGGCTCTTTCTTCCTCCCCTAACCCAGTCTTGGGCCTGGGCAGGCCCAAGGGAGGAAGCTCACGCCATTTTACCCAGGCAGAGGCGTGGGATGAAAAAGACAGCGAGATGACCCCTGCCTGGGTGTTTTATAGAGGGGCAGGGAATTATGGGTGAAATACCTGGTTTCCTGTGACCACCCACTGTGACCACCCTTTTCAGACCTCCCAGGTGTGGCCTGTGCAGTGGCATTCGGGCTGGCACCCAGCCTAAACCACCACAACAGGAAAGAACGTAACACAGAAAGACCCTCCGAAGGGGGTTTTACCTCAGGTTCCCCCCAAAACCTCTCTCTTTCTCCCCCTTTCTTGTCCAAGCTAATAGATGAAAAAAATGAGAAAACAAAGAAATAGATATTAAGTAAATTCATTAGTTCAAAGCAGTTGTTAGAGAAGTTAGCATCTTATCTTATCTTTTCCAGCCCAGGGTCAGCAGCACGTACTCTGACCAAGAAAAGGAAAAGACAGAATGACACTGGAGAAAGGAATCTGAGGGCTATATTGCTATGGTAGTCTCACATCTGACCAATGAAATTCATTTAGACTTATCTTCCCTGTGTTTTCCTTTTTACACCAAAACATTCAGATAGAGAAGTCTGTAGCTGTCCTTTTCTTAAAGGCACAGCCTAAAACTGTCACAAATATGTATGTGTGTTTTGAGTTTTTCTCATTTTCAGGAACCTCCTCCAACCACCATGACCTTTCAGATGCTAGAGAGTGGGCTCACAGTGCCGTTGGTTGCATTCCTCAGCACCCTTGAATGAATTGATTTGATCCCCTGGACTTGCGTATGCTAAACTGTCCAAAGTGATCTTTCCCTCCATCCTTAGCTGGTCTGAGTAATGTTCACTCCTGCATACTGTCATTTGGGCTGCAGGCAAGTTTTCAGCTTATCAAAGAAAACTAAGCCAAAGCAGGCATTGAGAACCTCTACCTTTCCTATACCTATTTGCATAACATCCTCTGTCCCATTAACCCATGGACTTGACTTTTCTTGATCACCTTTTCTTTTTTTTTTCTCTTTTTTAAAATTTTTTATCCTTCGTATTTCTTAATGTTTTCAGCTACCGTTGAGCTTTGGCTTTCCTAACTGAGATGCTCTCCTAGTCCAAAATTATTTTCCACTGACTGATTTAAGTAACTATGTTTCTGCCCATAGGCTGCTTATTAATTGTGTTCTGAGCATATTGCTTTTAGTAGTAGCTTATGATTCACTGATCTTCATGAAGCAGCACATAATTCCCATCAAGTATGATGTTGAGATGTTCTAGTACTTGGCGAAAAACAATCTTGACAGCTCCCTCAGATTCAGACTGTGTGCAGCATCAGCATTCACAAGACAATTATGCTGAGTTAGCAGATAGTAATATATGTTAGTATTACTGTACTTGCATCGAACAAGTAACGAGGACAGCCCAAATCACTTAGGCTGATTCACTTACTACTTTGTGATATCTACACCATACTTTTGCCTCTTATGTAGCTGTTGTTAGTTCTCAAACAGTTCTGGAGTGGATTCCACAGGGCATCAATAAGTTCCTAAAAATAAAAATAATGTGAAAATAGCACTAACAAACACATTTACCTATATCTGGGTTTAGAGATATCCCGCAGACAAGAGCAAGGTGAATAATCAAAACCAAGTTTTCATGGAAACAATGCAAAGTGTTGGCATGTCACATGGCAATGTTTGACCACATGAGGATTTATGTGACATAATGTGTATTTGGTAGGTATTTCTAGGTGTTGCTTATAGACTCTTTTTAGTCACTAAGAATTTTCTTCTTTCTATGAAACACCACATCACATTTCTCTTCAGACTCAGTCATGCCCCAGCTCACTCAGAGGCAATGGATCTAGCCCATTAGAGAACAGGTATTTGCTATCCTGCAAATCAGTAGCATGGCCCCCATCAGTCTGGGAAAGCTTTTCAGTGTCTCTGAAGACATTTAAAACTACTTTTGCAGAAAGTAGTTTTCTGTTTGCCAAGGTAAGGGCAGAAAGCTGCAGTAGCTTATTAATAAGTCACTGTGCTGGCCCTAACATCTTGGCTAGGAAGACATTTCTGGCTATGCCAAGACATAGAGATATAACTATAAATCTAGTCTAGGATAGAAACTCTTACTGGATTGTTAAGTCTGAGTAAGCCCTGTAGGGACATATTACTTTCTTGGCAGCACCACAGAGGTGATATGGACCAGTTCTGCCAGAGATAGATAGTAGAAAAATAGAATAGCAACTGCTTTACATTTTCAATATAATTTCTGGTGTGAAAGAGAAGACCACAATAGTCAAACTCACTTTACTAGAGTTTGACCAAATGGAAGAGTTGCTTGCAAGAGCTCAACATCGCCAAGCACATCATAACATCCTTTTCCTGCATAGACATGTTAGCAGGAAGTGTGGAGTTAAGCTGAGTCAATATGTGAACTTTTGAGACAATTGTCCTGCTCCATCCCTTTGGTTGCTGTGCAGTTCAATCTTTTTTTTTTTTTTTTTCAAAGGCTAGGAATTCTTCTGAAATGTGGCAGCTGGAGTGGCCACCATTAGCTAATGCTATCACTGGAAACCCAAGCATTTGTGTTCCAAAGAAAACTTACAGAGAATTGTGAGATTTCAAGTCAGAAATTGGTGGGTACACAAAGCTAAGCATACAGGTAAATTGTTGCTTGGAGCGGTACATGAAGAGTCCTGCTCACTGACTTCTTGAACTGACTTCTTATCAGAGACTGCTGCATGTCTTCTTATTCCTCGCTTCTATCTTACTCTTTCCTTCCACTCTGTGGTAAGTAGCTATGAAGAAAGGGGTGTATGGCTGTGATCTTATCTATATTATTTGTAATAGCTTAGTACATAACCTTTCCCAACCTTTTCCCATGTTGCATAGATGAAATCTTGATCTTCTTCAGTTCTTCTGAAAGTATTTTATGTAACTTCTCTGTTTGTACTACAGCTTGTTAAGAATTAGGAGGTTTTCCCTTATTCAATAGATGCTTTATTAAATTACTCTTCCTTGGTTTGTGGAAGTGAAACCTTGAAACATAGCTTATTTTTTCAGATATTAATACAGAGATAATTACATACAAATTTCCTGTCAATCAGTTATTGGGTAGAGGTCCTTATGAAAATAAAAAGGAATTTGATATATATAAGAAAAGATGGTTTACCACATCCTTTTATTATTCAAATAGAGAAAATGTCTTTTCTTCCTTTTCTGCTCTATCATTAGTCTAACAGTTCCAATTATTTATTTTTTTTAACACTATAGTGTTATGGAATTCTATATTAATTTTTTTTTTATTACTATTATCTAAAAGAATTTAAGTAAAATCATTGTAACACATTTGTAGAGTATTTAAGTGTGGTCAAATGGAAGACAGTGATACATTCACTTGCAGTTTAATGCAGAGAGGGTGTCATGCTGTTATCTAGCACAATAAAAAGTACCAGATTCCATGTGTAATTTAATATTGTCCTGTGGCTTCACTAAGAAGAAAGTAAGTATACAAAAATGTTCTGTTTTTCCAGATGGCTTCATATGCAACATTTGTAGTGCTGCTAATGAAGTAAATAAAAGGAAAACAAATCCCTGCTGTTCATAGTCTATTCCCTGATATGAAAGGTCTCATTAAAAAAATGGCTATTGTAAACAAGTATTTTGGGTATTAACATTAAAATAAAGAGTACAGTTGTGAGCATACAACATTCCCCAGCCTTACTTTACTGCCAGAATCACCTTGCTCTGAAATAAAATTGGAAACATTTAATTAACTGCAATCTAAATTAAATGTATTTTAATTAAATGGGATTTCATTAAATACAATTTCTGGCTTCCCATAGCATATTTATATTAAATAATTAAATATTTGTTTCAAGTAAATAATGAAAACATTGTTATTTAACATCTGAACAGTAATATTGCTGCAGAATTGTTTCGCAAACCATTTGATTTTTTTCTCAGCAATTATACACTCTGCGCAACTTACATGTCATCTAAAATCTTCTGAAAATGTTTTTCATGCCTTAAAACAAAGAGTAACATAGATAACAACTACTCTTAGTAAGTATAAATATAGTGCAGAAATATCCTTCTTATTAAATTGCTAAAATATGTATAAAATAAAGATATTTATAAATTTATTAATGTTATTAAAAATACAGATGTTTGTCAGCATAGAATGGAAGCATTCTGACTTTTTCAAATTGCTTTTTTTCAAGAAACTGCATAATGCTTAGGAATCAATTATAATATAGTAGACATTGAGCATATTAACTCCTTAATGAGGGAAAGAAAAAGAGGGCTAATACTGGACTTTTAGATAACAATAGCAATTGGTCCTATATATGTAGCCTTCGACCATAAAAGAATGACTTAGAAAGTTCTAAAATTAGAAGAAAATTGGAGCAAGAATCCATGCAAGCAATTATCCTTGAGAAGCACTACAGCAGACCATTGTCCTTCCTAAAGCTAACATTCTATATATATTAATATAATAACCAGAACAAGAGGACACAGTCTCAGGCTGTGCCAGGGGAGGTTTAGGCTGGAGATTAGGAGGAAGTTCTATACAGAGAGAGTGGTTGCCCATTGGAATGGACTGCCTGGGGAGGTGGTGGAGTCACCGTCACTGGAGGTGTTCAGGAGGAGACTTGATAGGGTGCTTGGTTGCATGGTTTAGTTGATTAGGTGGTTTTGGACGATGGGTTGGACATGATGATCTTAAAGGTCCCTTCCAACCTGGTCTATTCTATTCTATTCTATTCTATTCTATTATTCTATTCTATTCTATTCTATTCTATTCTATTCTATTCTATTCTATTCTATTCTATTCTATTCTATTCTATTCTATTCTATTCCCTCTAGCAGTGCTATCTATAGGAGTTTCAGCATTCCTGGGAAAACAAGTCTGGTGAATCTCAAATGAAAAAAAATATATTTATGCTTAAATATCTACTAAACATATCTGTACTGAGAGAAAAAGAATGCTATAGAGAGGATAAATGAAATTTCGATTTGCCTTTAGCATCATCCTTCACCACAGTCATTCAGTCCTACCTCCCTTGTACAGAACAGGATTACTTTCCCCTCTGAAACAAACTTTAAGCCAGCAGGTAATATTCTATGCAGACCAAATATATGTGCACTGTCAGGAAAAAGGACTTCAGACTGAGAAGCAAAACTACCCCTTCCCTTACATGGCTGATGAATTTTCCAGTCTGATGTTATGCTGAGCCCATAAAAGGTCCCACTCCTCCCATTTACAATTTATGTAGTGTAAACCAGATTAATTACAGGATATACAGGGACAGATTTGGTTCATCCATTTGTTCTACTTTTGATCAAGACCCTCTGTTTTGTTTTTTTATTTCTTTGCAGTCATGGGTTTACAACAATAGTTTCAACTTTTCAAATGAAACTGTAGTGTGTACCTGGAAAGGATCATTAGGTCATATAATTGCAAACTAACTCCACGTAGCTAATCTGCCATTAAAATGAAGATCCAAAATTCTTTCTGAATTTATTAGAAATATCTTCTTCTGCCAAAGGTTTTTTAGTTCAGACAACTTGTGAATTACTCTTTTCCCTGATGTGGAGACTGTGCTCTTGTCACTGATATTTGCTCTATGAGAAAGGTAACATGCACAAATTCTGATTTCTGGACAGGATCCTGAGGAATCTTGGAAAATTGCACAATGAGGAATTATGTCATAAGTTTATACTGGCATTCTTGTGCACTTGCTTATATTAGCAATAAAGTCAAATGTCAAGTATTGTGGAAATGAGGTGCAGACATTTGCACATTCCATTATTTTGGGAAATCATCAGATATCTTATCCATCTAAGACTTTTAAATCTAGATTGCTCTGTGCAAGCAATCCCCTACTTATGTACAAAGATGCAAAGCAGTCAGTGCCTGCTTACTTACGTCTGCTTGCTTGCATAATGTATGTACCAGTTAATATATAGCAATCTTTCTGTCGACATGTGCACAATATAAAGCAAAGCAAGAAAGGAAAAGTGCTAATGATTTGTGTTTGGATTAACCTTCCTAAGGGACACAAATCAATCTATCCATACAAGAAGGATAACAGAATTTTTGCCACATGTTCTCCTCTATACAAAAATATTTTTATTATTATTTTTTTTTATTACTAAACTGTTGAAGAGCAGGCTGTTTTCTGAATAAATTCATAGCTAATACAAGACAGAGCTTGAGGAAGTAATTACAAAAACATGACCAGGGACAGAATATTTTCTCAATCTCTTGACACAATTATTCATTTATTGGAAACCAGGGGCTTTGCAGAGGGTTTTGCCAAGTGAATTATGAAGAACAGAAGAGTAAGATCATAAAAAGTGAGAAGGATTGCAATGAATTTCTGGTGACATTTGTTTTTTTGATGAATCAGGCTAGTTATGGCTGTGTTTAGAGATAAGAGAGGCTGAAGAATGATTTTCCAAGAAATGCAGAATAAACTACCAAATCAGATGCTGTATTTGAGAAGCAGGGAATATGCACTTTCAAAAAACACTGCAATATATACCACTATACTTTATATGTTATGATTGTATCCATAAAACTGTAAAGTTCTCTAACAGTCAAGAATTTAAGCCTCAGGCAGTGTATGCATTTAACAAAAACAACTCCCATCTAATTTTTCCTCCTCTTGCTGTGTGCAGTTTAGTTTGTTTTACTGTTTCATGCCTCAGTTGATCTCACACTACCTTTTCTCTCCCCACATTACTAGTCAAGAAAGTGTATGGTAATTAGATATCATGCCTCTGGCACATGTTGTTCACTGCAGTGAAGTCAGAAGGAATTTATTCCAGTGCAGAGTTTGGAGTTGCATTATGGGATAATTTAATTTCAAACTCTTATGTCATCTCTGTAGTGGAAAAAATAATTAAAACAAAATAAAATTAAATAAATAAAGGAGTAATTATGAAAGAGGGGGAAAGAAGTAATTCAAAGTGTTTTTTATTCCTTAAAACGTCCAGAATTAGGTACCACCAGTCCTGAACCACTACAACCCCCAATGTGTGGAACCTTTGCCAGGCAAAGTGTTTCATGGACGAAGCTTCAAAAGCCTCTGAAGTTTCCCCTGGGAGGCTCCTGAACCTTTGTAGTCTGGGAGCAGCAGCAACCACGCAGCACAGCGCCACGCAGTTGGCACCATTTTCTATTTCCTTATTACGGCATATCCATGCCACATGTTCTGGACTATAAACACATTATCAAGGAGAGATTTCACAAAGTTCTCAGTTTGTGAGTAAGCCAAGCTTTTTCTTTATATAATTTTGGTTAAGGTAGTGCCAAACCACTTCAGGTTTCAGGTTTGCCAGTCACTGACAAACCCCTCCCCCACTGCTTTTTTAATCAGTTTCGATTCTAAATTCTATAAAGCATTTGATTTATTTGAAGTGCCCACAGATAGACATTCTGTAGAGGAAGTTCCACCAACCAAATATTGGTACCTGTAAATAGCAACTGTAAATAACCTCTTGTATAGTTTGTATATAAATCAACTAATATATATATTCATTGATATCTGTGCCACTTATTCCTGAGGGCACATTTACTACAGTCCTCAAGCTGCATGGAGTTACACTGCAAGTAACATGTCCAGCTGTGTCCAGCTGTTTCTGAACTGTCATTTTGTTTTCCTAGCATGACTTTGGAACCAACTTACTACCTCAACTTCTCTGATTTTACCATCTCATGGTCACTTCAATCAACACTGCTATCAGCTGATCAGTTCTTCCTTATTGGTGCATTCATTAGTAGATCCTCCAATGCACTTCCTATTGCTAATCTTCTCAGTACAAACATTTTTAAATTATGCCCAGAATACTCCAGAAATCTCTATGGGGTGAAAGTTCATAGTTCTCATGGGGTTGAAGTTCATAGTCTGCTATGGTAAAAAAAGCTATGTGATCATGAGCCTTTCCTTAGCTTTTTACCTTGGGGAGGGACAAGGGCATGCAGAAGATAAGAAGCATTGGACAGCTGTGCAAGAAGGCTTCATAATGTGCAGCAGAGAGATTGTATGCATCCAGCTAAAGATGGATTTTTCTAGATTTTTTTGTCTGTACTCTAATACTGCCTAGTTACACACAAAAATAGCACCTACCAAGATTTCAGAAATGCATCATTTCGGCTCTACATTATACTTTAAAGTGTAATGTGACTGTGATATTCTGATGTAACTCCTCACCAGGAAAATCTGCATCAGCGGGCAGCCTGGGTTCCAACATAATGCTGGTAATGGAATGAGGCTTGAAAAGGAAGTGAGAAATCCCATCTCTCGAAGCCCCCACATCAGAGGAAGACAGGTCCTGTTATGGCAGGCACACAACTCTCTGCTTATTAATCTGTATACATAAGGAATGCTCTGGCTCTATTAATCATTTGCATTGAACAGCTCTAATTATGTATTATAAGAGTAAAAGGTAATACAGAGAAATGGAACAAAACCAATAATGCCAATGGCAGCCTATTAGTATATTCTATTATCCAGTGCTTATATAATAAGATGCCTTTATTTCCTTTTACTTTTTAGATTATCCTTCTTTTATGTTTCTGAATTTTCATTGATCTTTACACCAATACTGCAGGGTGGTAAAACAAACCAGTAAGCCTTGACAGTATCATTGTCCTTTTCTGATAGTTTAAAAAAGCATGGATGGAATGTAGGCTGTTGTTGCATGATATTTCAGGCAAGGTACTGGCTTGGAGGAAAGGTGGGAGTTCAAATTACCTAACTTTATTACCTACTGAAACAGCCACCTAAGCTACCTTTACAGTCAATGGGAGGTTTCTTGACAATTTTAGAATATGATTCATCCAACCTGGTTTAGATGGTTATTTGAGGAATTATATGAACCACAATCTACAAACAACTATTTCTTTCTGATACCTTAAAAGGGAGAATAACTTTACTATCAAGATGCTGTGGAAGCTGAGCATGGGGTGAATGAGAATGCAGAAGAGATGCCATCTGGGGGATTGCCCAGATGACTGCAAATCAGCCCCCCTCCTTGCATCAGGACTTGTTCCCTTTAAAGAAAAAAAAAAAAAAAAAAAAAAAAAAAGTGGAGGGTAATTGTTATCGGTGATGCCCTTCTGAGGGAAACAGAGGGCCCCATATGTCGGCCAGATCCTTCCCATAGGGAAGTCTGCTGTCTCCCTGGGGCTGGGGTCAGAGATGTTACCAAAAGCCTGCTTAGACTGGTACAGTCCTCTGATTACTATCCCTTCCTAGATATGCAGGTGGGAAATGATGATGTCAAAACCAGAAGTCCAGAAGCAATCAAAAGGGACTTCAAGGCACTGGGAAAACTGATTGAGGGAGCGGGAGCACAGGTAATGTTTTTGTTAATACCCTTAGTTGCAGGAAGGAGTACTGAAAGGAACAGGAAATCAGGTATGATTAACAAGTGTCTCAGAGGCTGGTGCCACCAACAGAATTTAGGGTTTTTTGATCTTGGGGAACTTTATATGGCACTGGGTCTGCTAACAACAGATGGAATACATCTGTCTCAAAAGGGGAGAAAGATCCTGGCACATGAGTTGGTAGGGTTCATTGAAAGGGCTTTAAACTAGGCTAGAAGAGGGAGGGGGTTAAATACAGTTGCACTAGAGAGAAGCCTAAGGATAACCTTCAGTCTGCCATTTCACTTAAGGTGGGAGATAATGAAAATTGTCTGTGGCAAGTGGCAGGACGACACACCAGAGCTGCCAAATGCTGCCTGAGTAGCAGATGAATAACCTGCTCTAGCAGACCAACAACTTCACCCAGGCCTTGCACCTGGACCAAGGTAGAAAGGGAAAAAGTTCCAAGGTAATTGAATCCCAGAAGAAGCTACAGCCTGGGCTGTACAGACTGGGCATGACAACAGAGAGACCTCTTAGCCTTCTCTGAGCCAAGGACTGCTCAAATCATAGCCACAGCATCTGAGAAGATACCAGACAGACAAGCAAGTCATGAGTACCTGGCCAATCTGCCACAGAATCCCATTTGTAGGAAAACCACAGACCACACCAGCTGTATTTCCAATTTGAATTGCTGTATTGGAAGAGTTAGATTGGTGTTTAAATCATTTAGCTGTCTATATGTGCAGTGTAAAACCCACAACTGAATAATTGAACCTGTGAATACATTTTGTAAATAAGTTACAATGGTGTTTGAAGATACCACCAGGAAATATTAATTATAAAATATATAAAAATATACATTTTTATTACATGTGAACACTGCAGCAAAGGCAAGGTCTTACAGAGCTGATCCAGGGGCCTCTGAAGTAATAAGAGACAAGAGGGTTACTACCATGAAACACCTTGTGGGAACAATTGGGTACACCTCTAAGAAGGTGACATAGCTGGCAGCCCAGCTGAAGTGTCTCTGCACCAATGCACGTAGCACGGGCAATAAACTGGAAGAGCTGGAAGCTACCCTGATACAGGAAAGCTGCAATATAGTAGCAATTACAGAAACTTGTTGGGATGAATTGGGATGAATCATCGAATCGAATCGAATAGAATAGAATAGAATAGAATAGAATAGAATAGAATAGAATAGAATAGAATAGAATAGAATAGAATAGAATAGAATTAACCAGGTTGGATGACTGGAGTGTGGCTATCAATGGCTACAATCTGTTCAGAAGGGACAGAAGAAAGAAGAAGGGGAAAGAAGTGCTTAACCTTAAAGTTAAAAGTTCAAAATAATTTTCAGTACAAGTGGCATAGCATTTTTGGTGTATTTTTCCACAACAGTTTTTTATACCCCTTTTTCTTTTATTCAGATTTAATTCCTCACATAAAATAATTTCTGTCAAATGTGCAATGCATTCTTAAAGAAAAATACTGAAATATTTTATACTATAAAATTATATGAAAATACACCTGAGATTAATAAAATGGTATTGTACTTCAGGCTAATTCTGCACTTTAAATAAGTATTGACTACAATTAAAGGAGTAGCAAAGATAAATGAAAAAGTGTCCTAAGTGTACTTATATTCCTTACACTCAGTGGTTTCCAAAACATCCTGTATGTATTTTCTAGAAAGAGCATGTGGTTGTAGATTGTCCCTAACACAAAGGAAGTAATGGAGCATGGACTCATACTGCTTTACCATGGAAGTCAAAAGATGACAATAACCTGGTCCCACATCCAATTACACTGTCACCTTAATGTCTTTCTGGATCTTTCTTGTCATCATCTCTAAATTCATACAAGTTTGTTGTGTTGTTGTTTTTTTTTTTCTAATTGCATACTTTTCTATGCAGACTATTTTTAAATTAATAGCTGTTTCTACAGCCTGTTAGATTTCACTCCACTACATGAAAGTGTAAATTATCTTAATTTTGTTGGTTTATGTACATATTTGTATTTCTTTAGCTACTCTTATCACATATTTGTATTTTCAGTGTATTCTTGGCATGAGAAAAAAAATCTTCCTTCAAATCAGAATTGATGTATAAGTCTTTAAGCCACTTATTAGTGTTTTATATATATAAGACACTTTTCCCATTTTTGGTGGATCGTTTATCTTTTTTTACTTCCCTCTTTTATAATAAGAATTTAAAAATTGAACAAAACAAACCTTTCTAAGAAATGTGTTCAATCCATT
The DNA here is from genome assembly GCA_033816785.1 of Picus viridis. Taxonomy (NCBI): domain Eukaryota; kingdom Metazoa; phylum Chordata; class Aves; order Piciformes; family Picidae; genus Picus; species Picus viridis. The sequence goes on from CM066566.1 coordinate 24,335,154, forward strand.
ATAGATTTTTTTTTTTTTTTTTTTAATAAAGGTACTAACAAAATTTGAAGGACTCCATGGGGTAAAACATGCATCAGAGTTCTCTTTGGTATTAGAGACATTTTTCCCCCTAACTAGTATATTAAAAGCAGATATATAATACATAAAAGACATTTAGATTTCTTTTTATGGTGAGATACTGCTTTAAAATGCTTACTTCATATTTATTAGCATCATTCATAACATTTTTAATAAAGTTTATTGAAATAATGTTATTCTGATTTTGTATGCTATGTTTTGAAAAGTTCAAGGTATTTATACAACAAATCATAATTATTAAATATTTAGCTGACTGTTGATACATTCATAAGAGCTATCTTGAGCCTCAGAAGTAAGAATTCATAAATCTAAGCCCAGAGATTGTCCTTTGTGGTCACTGTGTTTTTCTCTGACAGTAACACATATATGCTTTGTAATTAGACAAAATAAGAACTCCTTTTTCAAAGTCTTTTGGATACACATCATGATGTTCCTTAGTCCTAAAAGATTAGATCACGAATCTCCAACTCAGTTTTACCAAGTTTTTGGGAAACTGAGAATGAAACATTTTTTTAACTCAATATATTTGTGTAGAATGCAACTGAGACTTCATTGTTCATTTCAGTATAAAGTTGCATACAGATATTTAATTTGCCCCACACTGTTTTCAGAAAACATTCTAGTCAAATTCTTCACTCTATAGACAAGATAAACTCCAGCTTTTGACAGTTTCCTTTGTTACCTGTGAGACATGGCTCTGCATGATTGTATCTGATGGGTAATGATATTTCCAGATTGCAGTGACTAGTAAATTGCAGATCTGTTGTTTCTGGGGTACAATTTGAAATGTATCTCTTTTGCCATATTTCACCAATGCCCATCACTGCAGAACAAGATGTTATGAGGGAACATGAGGGAAGAAATATTTTCACAGTAACCTGCATTGTGTTATTAGTATATTAGTAAGGCAAATTCTGAATCTGCAAGAAAAAAAACCTAGGGAATGTCTTAGCCAGATTATTCCTGTTCACAGAGTGGCACAAGAGATTAGGGTGCCCTTTTCCTGAGAGTCTTCACAAAAGAGTCAAGAGTATTGGAAATATGTCAGCAGCTATTCTTTGTACACAGGAGAATGCAATTAAGGGTTGCAATTTTTTTGTATGCTCAATTTCTTGGCTTTCTGTTCCGAAGAAGGTTAATTGTAATATAGCTACACAATTAGATGCACACTCGAGACCTTAGTAATATGCAAGACTCACAAGTGATTATTTCAGAAACTCATTGGAATAAAAATTGTCTTTTCAAAAATATTTCATAAGAATTTTCACAGATATTTAATACAGCGTGTTCAGCTCTGAAGCATAGGGCAGCTGGTTTTGCATACATTTATATTTCTTGGATGTAAGCCTGAATAAACTGAATTTATATATTTCTCTCTGGTTGTGTGGCCATACTAACAGTGTCTTTTCTGTGTTTTTGTTTGTTTGTTTGTTTTTATTTTTAATATATTCTTTCAAGGCAACATGGATACTAAAAGCTGGCTACATTTTTCTGGTTTTGTGATTTTACTTTATATCTTACTTTCTCATCATGTCATTTCTTGGCAATCTGCTTATTAAACGAACACAGAATGTGTAGCATGCTCACTAAAGAAACAAAGTTAATGAATTTTCTCATGAATGATTTTTTTAGAGTCCTTTTTTATTTTAGCATAATATTTTATCCCAAGGCCTAAATTATTTGGTTTTCTGCCCAGCTTTATATTAGGAAGTAAATGTCATGTTCTTTCCCTTTCCTGTGTTCTCAGTTCATTTTCAGTGTGAATAAAAACCATCTAAGGATCTTTGAATAGTCTGAATCTGTGTTTTGGTAATTGCTATAACTAGTCAAAATTTCTTCTGATGTCTCTACTCAAAAATGACGGTTAGAATATTCAAGTGTGATAGTAGAATTATATAATTGTTTAGGTTGGAAATAAACTTGAAGATTATTAAGTCCACATATTCATATATTGAAAACAGCTTATAAATTTGATTCTTGAGATAAAATTATAGCCAGTGAAATGTTTACAGAAGGAGGAGGAATGATGTCATTTATGCTCCACTGGAAAGCTGCAGTTTTCCTGGTCATCACTTCATTGCACCTGCGGAAGCAACAGTCAATAATGGCACTACGGTTTAGCAGCAATACTGTTGACTATTACTTTTAGATAGAAATATTCTCTCTAAATGTAATTTCTGGGTAAGATGAGTTGTTTATATAGTATCTTTTTAGCAAGATTGCTCTTGGTGACCATATCTTGACCAACAAATTTGGAGCAGAGTGTTTTCTTCTCACTAAGTTAATTTTAAGACCTGTTGCCATTGCAGCTAATGTAAAAAGTCTTCATAGCTGAGAGATTGCATCTTTATTTGCCATCATCACATGATTTTGCATCTGCAGGTGTCATTAGAAGATTGTGCTCATCATAAAGATTATGATCCAAATATACTGGCGAATTCAAAGAACATTTCCTATGGGATTGTGATGTTGACAGCAATCCCTCAAAAGCCACCCTTCTCTCATGGTTGCTGTATTGCTTAGAATTTGGAAACTCAGCTGGGGACGTTAAAGGATACAGACTACCAAAGTTTGACCTTTGGTGTATGGACGTACTCCTAATTTCCTTAGGAGGAGTTTGAAGAGATAAGCAAACACCCTAGCATGGGCCTCTCACACAGTTCACCTTATTAAATAAACCACATTTTATTCCTACACATTTTTCTCTGTGACTTAACTCTTTTCAGATAGTTAGAAAAGAATTTTCTGTGATCTCCCCAACAATTTTCAAAGTTTCTGTGGAGTCTAACAAATCTGATCATGCTTTTCTAGGTAAGGAAATCACTGTCAACACAGTTACATCTGCAGGGTTAATCAGCCTAAACTTGTGACCTACTGATTAAGTTGATTAATATTACATGGTTGTGGTTTGTTTTTTTTTTATGCTTGGTAGAGGACATCTATTTTTTCATTCACAAAGTTGGTTTGGTTTTTTTTCCTGCCTTCTGACATATAATCCTGCATCACCATAAATCTTTTCAATTTATCAGAGGCTATCCTCAAAATTGTCTCAGTGAAGCCCTAAGCCTTTTCAGTTTTGGATTATAGAATTTATACATGATCCAAGTTCTTGTCTTTCCAAGCAGTTCCATGCAACAGCTTAGCACATGTCCAAACATCCACAGTGCTGAGTGCTTTCCTTCTCCTTTATTTCTGTTCTTTAAAACTAGTATTCTATATGTACAGATTACAAGTCTTTTAATATAACTCAAAAAAAGTGGATAAATGAATATGAAGCATTTGCTTGTACAGTTGCTTTGGAAGATAGGTGTAACAGGTAGTATGATTTTGCATTAATAATGTTTGGCTAATAATTAACTCTGACTTTAATGAGTACAATTAAGCTAATGTTGAAAATAAAACACTTCTTTCTTCTTGCAAAAACAATAAACACTAGTACCTTCCTTAACAGTATTTAGAAATACAACTTATATGTTGGAACATGAAGAACTAGCTCCACTTTCTTTGCATTTGCTTTGTTATCATGTAGAGCAAATGTCACACCTGTGTTTAGTTCACACTGTCTTTGGTCTTTCCAGGGGACAGTCTTTAAACAGTGATGATGAAAATACTCCCACAGTCTCTCTACAGGTTTCATGATGGTATCATGCCTGCACTCTTGTAATGTACAATCTTCACTTTCTCCTCCCTCTTCTATCAGCTTATAATTCTTAAGTCAGCTGGTTGTGTCAATTTAGTAAGTTGTATTTTTGTGCAGAAGTTGCATTATGCATTGCTGTTTTCAGAGGCAAAAACACCTCCAGGATTTTCTTCCTCTCAGACCCACATACCATGATGGCCTTCTGGACTCCTTACATCTGCCATTGCCACAAACTACTTCTTATCTCACCAAGTCAGAAGCAGCTGCTATTAAAAATCTCACATATTTTCTCTTCATGGCAAATTTCACTACTCTCTCAGGTACCAAAGCTGTTCACTGCATTGGGTGCTGGTTGTCCTGGAAGAGGCATTAACAAGATAGCTAAATCTGTTTTGAGCCACTGCCCTTTTCTCCTCCCTCTCTGTCACAGGGTCCAGATTGAGGTCAAGGAACCTAATAGGCAGGCACTGTTAAGGCTGCCTGGAGGGGAGTGGAAGCTGAACCCGATCCCTGAGCCTCACGTTTCAGAGAGGCAACTGTCCATGCTAGACGCCATGAGAGAAGTGTGTGCAGTTTACTCGCCACATAAACATTTTGAATTGATTGGCGGGATTTGAATGGCTGATGTGCCATTGGGCCGTTCTGTTTTCAAAAGGGAATTTATAGGGGAAGACCTCGTCTGCCTTTTGGCTCGTTACACTCATAGCTTGCATGCTCATTACTCTCTCCCCTCTCTCCTCTGTTTGTTAATGGGATTGGAGGCGGCAACAAGCACCCTACTTGCTCCTAGCTTCAGGGCAATTAGCTTGTTTTGTTTTATCAGCATCGTGCTTGAGTTGGGCCTCCACTACAGCAGCTTGCCCTCTCATTTACCCTAAATTTATGGATACTGCCATTTGGACTATAACTATGAACTCAAACACCTTTTTGTTCAGCAAAAGTTAGTTTTGGTAGTTAGCAGCTCGGAGGTTCATGAGTAAAACATGATATTTTACCTGGTTATTTCTGAGGTTTGTAGCTTATTACCCTCTTAGCTCCACTGTGAACTCAACAGTGGTTCGTCTATGCCACCCGAGGCAGTATTGCTGTTTAGCTTCACGCACATAGGGATATTCCAGTTTGTTCCTCTGTATTCCAAGTTCTGATTGTTGTAGACTGTTCCTCTACTGTTTATTAGCCTTCTACCATATGTAAGCAACCTGTCATCGACTGGGCAAATGAACCTGAATAAAACTGGCCTGGGAAAGCAATTTTTTAATATTTAATAACTAATATTCATATTTTATCATATTTATGGCCAATAAATATATATAACTACAACATTGGTACTGCACTTTTGGCCACATCTGTCAATTTTGACCTATTTCTGCACAGAAAAAAATCTTCCTACTTCACAAAAGCACTTTAGAATATGACTTTTTTCACACTCTGAAATGGGAAAGTAAATTGATATCTTAGGTTTTCATGAACACATTACAAACCACAAAAGTTGATCAAGGTAGCTGAAAGTTTTCAAGTTTGAAATGCTTATTCTTTAACCTTTCTTAATAACTTATTATCAGAAGGAAGATATTACAAATTGATGGATGAAATTTTTACTTTAAAATGCTAGAATAAAATATTTTATAAAATCTTTATCTTTCATTGTCAAAAATTCTTCTTTTGTTAGAACACTTACTTAAATGAAGTCTTTCTCAGAAGGTGAAAAGTTCTTTTATAAGTCCACAGTTTCTGTTAAAAAAGTTCAGTAGAATATAACTAACCTGTTTTACTTGTATAATGGATGATTCTTCATATATATTTAATAAGAAAGAATGTACAAATGCTGAAGTATGATCAGACATGAGTAAAAAGTTTCTATTTGAAATTATGCATGAATAAAACAGCTGAATATAATCTGTAAAGAATACTAGACGTGCAAAGAACTAAAATGGGAAGAACCATCTATGCTACATTTTTCAGAACTGCAATCCTGAAATATAAAGCATGACTGAGAAATATTTGAGAGTCATGCAACAGCTTCTAGTACTTGTAGAAAGTAATGGGCTTACAACATACAGAAATATACAGGATTATAGGATAATAGCAAGTCTTTGCTTTGAAGGTCAAATAAAGAAGAAAATAAATATCAACAAAAAACCAACTAAACAAAATCCAACCAAAAACTAGACACTTTGAGAAAATGTATGAAAACCTGAGAGGTAAGTCTTCTAGAAAGCAGTTGAGGAAAAATGAAAATAAATACTTGTACAATTGATACATGTATTGAAATCTGAAACTAGGAATATTATGTTAATTTATATGTTTATTCTCCAAGAAAAAATAGGCATTAAAATATAAGGAATTAAGCATAATTATTGTAATATAAAATATGCCTTTGCTTCATTTAGTTCTATGACATTTATGAGTAAAATCTATGACCTCAGTTGCCATAGATTTCTGTTAGCAGATCTAAAATGGTTAAGAAATGATAAATGGTTATAAGTGTTAAGGGAAACTTAATTAATTTACAGGGAAGTAACAAGGCATCTCTTTGATTTTCTATCAGAATTTCATATTTAATCTTTCTCTGTTGTGTCTTTAAAGTTAGCTTACAATTATTAAAGTCCCTCTACTGAAAAGAGAACTTCATGGAATTGCTTGTTCTTTCTGCTTTTTATTTTTCCTCTTCTGTTACAGGTTTGGCTTTCTTTCTAATTAAGACTTTTCTAATCATAATGCATACTTTAGTGCACAAATGTATTTAAAATCTGTGTTTCAGATCTCATGATCTTCATAGATTTTCTGCAAATATAGAAACTGTGTTTAACTTTGTGATTTTTACTTGGAGGGAATGAATGAGTGTTTGAACGAGAATCCATTGAATCACTGCTTTGGTGTCTCTGCCAATTCAAGCTGTGCTTCTGCAGAGAGGAGTTCAAAATGTATGGAAGTCTATAATATTTTGAAAAAGTTTGAATTTCTGTCTAATGAAAACAGAAACTTAAAATATAGAAGGGGGGGGGAAAAAAAAGAAAGAAAAAAAAAGAATGAAAACCAAAACACTTCACACACAACAAATGTGTGCTTTGAAATACAAAGAAAAAGTATCAGGGTCAGACATTTGTTGTCCTCCTTAAAAAGTACTTTGAAAATCTACATGCTTTCTTTAACTAGAAGATTCTGGAGAACTGAACCTATCAAATGTCATAGAAACATGTCTGAAAGAAACACTTTGAGCTGCGTCATATCTGGGATCACCTAGACAAATGGAACTGAAATCTCTGGCAACAAGAGCAAAGACATTAACATCAGCATCTCCTAGAACAAGCTGACAGCTCTACTACACCAGGCTCTCTCTCAAATCAGTCTCCTCATTTAGTAGAATTTCTCCAAAATGTCACAGAATGGCAAGGATTAGAAAGAACCAAATGTTTTTGTTGTTTTGACAAGACTGTATTTTGCACCAAAAAATGTGCTGGGCTTTTTTTATTTGTTTGCTTGCTTGTTTTCCTTGACTGAATCTATTTCCCAGAATATTTCTCCAGGAGATAAGTACTGAGAGACAGGGACTTCCCTAAGCCTCAATCGTCCTCTGAAAGTCATTCTGATCAACATTCTGTCTCATGTGTAAGCAAGCATATTAATTATAACTACTCCCTAACTCATTAGCACAAATTAAAGCACAATGTTGCCTAAGGCAAGAGCTGTGTCATCACTGAAACATTCTTTCACAACATAAAAGGAAATTCTAGTCATAATGGAAATAATTTAAGGAGAAAACACTCTTGTGCTGATCACTGCAATAGTTCCAACCTCTTACACCCAAATACACAAAATCACTGTGATATACCACGTCTACTACTTGATTTGTTCTAGCAATGTAGATGTAATGGATTTTTTGAAAGGTGATAATGTGGTGCTTTGGCCCTGACTTCTTAGATGAACAGGAAGAGGGGAAAATATACCAAAAGGCCAGTAATGAGGTAGAAGCAATTTAATAATGCAAAGCACAAGCAAAGGCCATTCACAGAAGCAAAAGCAAAATGAGATGTTGTTCTCCACTTCCCATCTTCAGTCACTTCCAGGAAGCAGGGTTCTAACACATGCAGTGGTTGTTCTGGAGGACAGACACCATGGGTGAATATCCCCCACATTTCCTTCTTTCACTTAGTATATACATCTGATGTCATTTGGCACAGAATACTCCTTTGGCCAGTTTGGGTCAGCTGCCCAACTGTGTCCACTCCCAAGATCTTGCCCACCCTTTGGTGTACTCTCGGGGCAAGGAAATGTTGGAAAAGCACAGACTGGATGCTTGTTCAGCAATAGCCAAAACTTTGGTGTGTTATCAACACCCAGCTATAGCATTGCAAAACACAGCACTAGAAAGACGCTCTGAGGAGAAGTAACTCCAACTCAGTCAAACACAATACAGATAGAAAAGTCAGTAGTACTACAAATAGCTAATAGTGAGTGTTTCATGCTACCTTAATCTTTAAAGACTTCTAGATGCTTTAAACCAGATGATATCAGACTAGTCTATAATTTCAATACCAGGAGAAGGATAAAACACTCTACCTCTTCTCCAATGTGAAGAAATGTAAATACCACTTTTCTAAATATCCATTACATATATGGATCAATAGATGAACAATATATTAGGCAAGGAGAAGGGTATATACTATAGTCATCTACCTTTAGGAATGTTAGTTAAAGATGGAAGCATTCTGAGTGCTTCTCCATGCTTCCTTACTGTTTTACAGTAGCAGTTTTCACAAATTAAATACTTGAAAAATCCCAGGATTGGTCAGTCAAGCTTTATTTCCCTTTGCATGTGAACATTTAGGAAATCAGACAACAAAATACTATTGATCCTTGTGCTTCCTATCTCTGAATGACCCTTGTATAGACTGTGAAGTTATAGATGGAACAACATTGATTGATTCTAATACTGAACATCCACAAAATCCCTGTAGATTATTGATTAGCCAGCCTACTAGGAAATAGGAGGAAACTGAATTTCCTTGCACAGAATAAAACTTTGATCTCCTACATTTTCAATGAATACTCAGATCATTGCACTAAACTATGAAATTATCACACTGGAGAATCATAGAATCGTAATTTTATAGAATGCTTTGGGATAGTAGGCTTCTAATCCAACCCACTCTGCATTGAGCAGAGACATCTTTAAACAGATCAAGTTACTCAGACCCCCATCCAGTTTGACCTTGAATTTTTCCAAGGATGGAGCATTTAATGCCTTTCTGGGCAACCCGTTCCATTTTTTCACCACACTTTTTGTAAAAAGCTATATTTACCCTGTTTTAGTTTAAGACCATTGTGCCTTGTTCTATTGCAACAAGCCCTTCTGAAAAGTCTGTTCTCTTCTTTTTTATGGACCTATTTTAAGTACTGAAATGCTACAATGTCCTATTGTAGCTTCTCCAGTCTGAACAACACCAGCACTCAGCTTTTCTTCAAAGGAGATGTGCTCTAGCCCTTTCATCATTTTTGTGTCCCACCTCTGGACCTGCTCCAACAGGTCTATGTCTGTCTTCTGGTGACAACTCCAAATATGGACACAACACTCCAAGTAAGGTCTCACCAGAATGGAGTAGAGTGGTGGAGAATCACCTCTTTTGACTTGGTGGCCACAATTCCTTTGATATGGCCCAAGATACAGCTGGCTTTCTAGGCTATGACTGCACATTGCTGGCTCATGTCCAGCTTTTCATCCACCACTACACACACATCCTTCTCCACAGGACTGCTTTCAATCCTTTCATCCACCCAGCCTGCACTGATTCTGAAGACTGACCCCACCTACATGCAGGATCTTAGACTTTTGATATTCACATGGGTTTGCTTCCCAAATTTACCCAGGTCTCTTAGAATGGCAACTTCTTCCACAGGCACATCAGCTGCATGAATCAGCTTGATATCATCTGCAAACTTGCTGAGGATGCATATGATCCCATCATCTTGATGAAGAAGTTAAATAGCACTGGTCCCATTATGGACCACTGAAAGACATCATTTTCCATCTGGGCATCAAGCCAGTGACCACTACTTGTGGGATGTGACCATCAAACTAAGCCTTATCTGTCAAATGGTCTACTCATCAAATCCATATGTCTTTGGTTTAGAGAGAAGGATGTTGTGAGATATCATGTCAAAGGTTTTACAGATGTCCAGATAGATCACATGCATAGCTCTTCCTTTGTCTTGTAGAAGCTCACAAAGTACAGAATACTGGGGCAACTGAAGACTATTTAAAAGTCAAGTGACTTGTAGCATTTTAGCTTTCTGTTTGAAGAAATTAAAATCTCCAGCCTTGTTGCACAGTAAAAAGGAAGCAGGCACACAACAAACAACCACGAAAGATTGCTGAATTGTGCCATTCATGGTACCTACAGTGGATGGCTTGCGTGCATAAGGGCCGAACAATCAAAAGCAGAGTTCTCAGTAAAGGAGCAATCAAGTGTTCACTATAAACTAATTGAACTAAATACCACAACATTTTTTAAATGCCTCCTTTCTGTTCTGTACCACAGGTCTGCTCAGGAAAACTGGCTAAAATGAAATGGAACAAATATGCCATTCACTGTCTACTTAAGGTGAACTGAGCAACTTTTTGACCCCAGTGACTAGGTTTGTAAGAACTGTGAAAGAACTTTAGAGACTTGTCTCCCATGTGACCCCTAAATAGATGAGTTGGGATGAGCTCAATCCTAATAACAGTAAAAATAAAGAAATACAATGGCTTGAAAAAGGAATATTTCATATTTTTAACACATCAGGTATAAAAAGTGTGTAAAGATAAGTGTAGTCCAAGGTCTTATGAAGGCTGAATTTACTTTTAAATGGATTTTGTTATGAAACACCACTTATTGGAATAATTGGATTTATTTCTTTAATCTGAAATGTGTACCTAAAATGAGCATTAAAACATATGTATTATTCCTGGCATGCCAGTGCCACAAGCTCAATTCCAAAGCCTTTGGGTTAAAATAGGTTACCTATCTGCAGCAAAATGTACAGACATTTTTATTCACATTTCAAAAGAGTATTCCTTTACAGCATTCTCTATTTCTACTTTACCTGAGTCATTGTCACTTTGCTACTATGAACAACTCCAACAGAGGTGTTGAAATACCTTTAAAAGTGAAAAATATAGTTTGAAGGGTCAGAAATGCTTCTACATTTTTTACTGTATTTTCACTTAATAAAACTTCTTTCTTGCAACTGTAAGGAAAGATATATATGATAGTAAGAGAATGGTATTATGTTTTACAGAGCTGGGCCATCAATAAAAGATTTAATCCCTAAAATGAATCAGAGATTTCAGCTGAGCAGTCCAGCCTCAAGCTTAGTGGCAAGACAACATTCATGTAATGTGCAACATGAATACGGCAGAATTTCATATAAAGGTTGCCTTCTCTAGTTTCTGAAGAAACTAAGATTCATTCATCTCATATTTCAGGTAAGCAACTGATATTTTGTGGTGGGATTGCAGCAGGCACAAATCCATGCCACCAATATTTTCTGCAAATAATTTTTGTAAAATACAGAAGTGATGACTCATCCACACTATTCACTAATCTCAATGATCATAGAATTATAGAATGATAAAATGCATTGGGTTGGAAGGGACCTTTGAAGGTCATCGAGTCCAAGCTCCTGAAGCAAATTGGAGCATCCTAAATTAGATCAGGTTGCACAGAGCCCCATCAAGCCTGATCTTGAATGTCTCCAGGGATGGGACCTCCACCATACTCTTGGGCAACCTATTTCAGTGTTCCACCATTCTCATAGTAGAGAACTTCTTCCTAATGTCCAATCTAAATCTACCCTTCTCTAGTTTAAAACCACTACCCATTGTACTATTGCTACATGCCCTTGTAAACAGTCCCTCCTCAGCCTTCCTGGAGGCCATTGCTATTAGGTATCCCCAGAGCCTTCTCTTCTCTAGGCTGAAAAACATCAAATGTCTCAGCCTGTCTTCATAGGCCAGGTGCTTCAGCCCTCTGCTCATTTTTGTTTGCCTCCTCCAGATCCTTTCCACCAGGTCCATTTCCTTCTTGTGCTGGGTGACCCAGAGTCAAAACCAGTGGAATCATATAATCATTTCAATTGGAAAATACCTCTAAGAAAATCCAGTCCAATCATTATTTAATTCTACCGAGTCTGGTGCTAAACCATATCCTTTAGCATCACATCTATGCATCTTTTCAACAGCTCCAGAGATGGTGACTCAACAACCTTCCTGGGCAGCCTATTCCTGTGTATGATAACCCTACAGAAATGTCTTCTAATATCCATTTTAAACCTCCCCTAGTGCAACTTGAAACAATTTTGTCTAGTCCTACTTCTTGTTATGTGGAAGAAGAGACCAACACCCCCTATATACAACCTCCTTTCAGGTAGGTGTAGTAAATGATAAGGTCTCTCCTCAGCCTTCTTTTCTCCAAATTAAACAACCCCAGCCATTCCTCAGATGACCTGTTCTCCAGACCTTTCAACAGATTTGTTACCCTTCTTTGGACCTGCTCCAGTACTTCAAATTCTTTCTTGTAGTGAGGGCCCCAAAACTGAACACAGTACTCAAGGTGTTACTTCACCAATGCTGGTCCTGTTGGCCACACTATTCCTGATACAGGCTGGGATGCTGTTGGCCATGTTCCTCAGAGAAGGTGAGTTTATTTATGTATGGTTTTTAAATTCTGTTTTGAATGGCTTTTAATACCAAATTTCATTAAACTGTGAAGTTGAAAGGACATTTTATTTTCCCTTTTGGCTTTTCAGTCTCTTAAATGGTTTGTGATGGGTTGAGGCAGACCCCCTGCCCACCACAGGCAAAAATGAGACTCAGACAAACGGATTGCAAAAGTGGTGGAAAGTTTGAATGAAAAGTGGTGAATGTTTACACAGAGCCAGAACTGCAGTGACAAAAGAGATCCCAAAGCACACCCAGAAATATCCCATCCCCACCTGGGGGTACACCCACAACCCCCAGGGCTCCTTCTTCCCCCCACACTCCACTGCTAGGCTAATCTGAGATTGCCCATCTCCCCAGCCTTGGGCCTAGCCAGGCCCAAAAGGCTGGGAGACATCCCTCACAAGTTACCAGGTGGTGGCAAGGGAAGAAAAGAGGAAGTGCCAGGACCCCTACTGAGATTTTATAGGAGAGCAGGGTATTATGGGATGAAATACCTGGCTTCCTGTGTCCACCCATCTGGGCTGGACTTCTTTGGCACACAGGAAGTATCCCTCATATGAACACAGCATAAGGCACCCAGCCCAAACTGCTACAATATCTTTATGATAGAAATGCTGAATTAGAAGCTATGGCTATCTTTTAACAAGTTTCTAAAAGCCAAATTTCATTATGATTATCCTAGACTTTTGTACTTGATTCTCCACTCTTATCTCTCTCTAGTGCAAATATTTTGGCAGTCTTCTGCTCTGTGTTGTTTTGGGAGTCTTCAGGATACTATCTTGTTTTCTCAAGATTTCTCTGTAATAATGCTTGTATGTATAGTTTCACATTTTGACTTTCAGAACTCACAGATTTTACCCGTCATCAGAGTTTTACCTCCTTTAGTTCCTACTAGCTTTATGACAAATACCTTATTTTAGTTGTCCATTTATGAATTCACTTTACATGGCCAAAAGAGAGGTATTTTATTTTCCAAATTTTTCATATTTCTTCTTTATGATAATCTCCACAATACTATATCATGCAGACCTTATTAGCTAGGTTGTGTTTTTATTGTTTGTTTGGTTGGTTTTTTGTCTCAATAAAAACACAGTCCTCATTTCTGGCTATAAACACGTCTATGTTAAGCTTTCTTTTCATCATAGAAACAATTACCAAGCAAACTGATTTTCATAATAATCAGTAAGAAATATCTTTGATGGGTTTTCTGGCTTACACAATCCTTCCATTTCAATGTGTCCTGATTTGAGGCCAGACAGATCCTCTCTTGCCCCTGAGAGGGGCAAAAGAATGACACTCACACAAATGGATTGCAAAATTGATGGAAAATTTAAATAGAAAAGCAGCATGTGTTTTACAGGAGCTACAAGCATAGTGACAAAAGAATCCCAAAGCAAGCAGAGTCCCCTACAGCACACCCAAAAGCCACCCAGCACTTCCCATCTCCCCACGTGAGGGTATATCTAAAACTCCCAGGGCTCTTTCTTCACCCCCTGCTAGGCTAGTCTTAGACTGGCCAGCTCTGAAACTGTTCCTCCCCCTTCTCCTCCTGGCATTAGGCCTAGACAGGCCTAAGAGGCCTTGAGATAACTCCCCCACCGTTATTCAATAGGGAGCATCTCCCACGAGAGGGTAGAAAGAGGAAGAGAATGACTTTGCAGCTGGATTTATAGGGTGCAGGATATTATGGGTGTGAAATATATTATTTCCTGTGTCCACTTACTGGGCTGGACACTTGGGACACCAGAGGTGTAACTTATGTGGCAGGAACAGAAAGGACCCAGACTAAACAGCCACATGCCACTCCTTATTTCATGCCATAATTCCTGCACCCAAAACATATAATCAAATTAGAAACAATATTTAGATGACATGTATAGCAAAGTCCAAGTCTTCATCTGGGCATCCTTCCAAACATCCTCTTATTCAGGCTCAGGTAACAGTTCATTCCAGTTCTTATCCTTCATATGATAGAAACTCCCAGTGATGCAGAGTTCATTATTCTGCAGTGTGAGCTCTTCATGGACTCGATGGACATCCTGGTCACCTGGAAAAAAATCATAACTTCTCAACCAAACCTCTGTTTCCATTCACATATACTCAAGCGGCATTTTTCTATCCCTTGGGGCAACTGAATCAGAACAATCAGGCTCTTTGACTCCTTTCTACCCCTCCAGGAAACAGCACGTTGAGACTTCCAAAAGCTGCATGGACCTTTCCCAAGCCCAGTGCTGAGTGCTTACAGCTGCGGCCCCAAGCTGCATGGATGCGCACATGTAAGGGCATATCACCACTGAGTGATAGCATACTGAGGCATGGCTATATCTGGCTACACAGCCCTCCCCCAGGGGAGGGGTTGGCTGCACTACAACCCACTGAGAAGAGGGGTGGAGCCAGGTGCTGGGCACCATTTTCAGAACACGTCTGAAAATCAGAGGAGAGGTAACAACTGCTGCCGCCACTGCCACCCGATATATGGAACAGCTGAGCCACCTTTGCCTCTGCTGCCGTGGTACAGTTCAAAGCCACCGCCACCCCTCTGGCCACAGATTAGCTTTTCCAGCCAAAGCCGTAACTCGATCCCTGAGCCTTGGGAGCAGCTTTCAGCTAAAGGCACCGCTCACCTTCCTGCAGGACAAGCTGAGTCTGGTCTGCTTGCAAATGCCACCTCCCCCGCTCCATGCTGCTTGCCACTCCACATGAAACAAAGGGGCAGGCATCACATTCTTAAGCTTTCTCCCATGCTGATGGCTACAGAGTCATTGCTGCCACTTTGAAACAGCAGAAGAGATTCCACACCACAGCTACACACTGGGTGTCCCCTCTGAACCCATAAAACCAGCCACACAATCGCCTCAACAAAAACCTTGAGCCTCAACCAAAAACTAACAACGCCCAAGATTTCCATTTTCACTTTTCCATTTCTGCACTTCTCCAATCCAATTTGCAGAGTTACTGCAGAAAACATCCTCTGCTACCAAAAATCTGTCTTGGTTTGAGGCCAGGCAGATCCTCTCTTGCACCCTGAGAGGGGCAAAAGAATGACACTCACACAAATGGATTGCAGGAGTGATGGAAAGTTTAAATGGAAAAGCAGCAAGTGTTTTACAGAAAATTACAAACATAGTGACAAAAGAAACCCAAAGCGTACAGAGTCCCCTACAGCACACCCAAAAGATGCCCAACACTTCCCTTCTACCCACCTGAGGGTATACCTAAAGCCCCCAGGGCTCTTTCTTCCCCCTCACTGCTAGGCTAGTCTCAGGCTGGCCAGTCCTCTGATAGACATTGTAATACCTCTGTATATAGTTAAGCAATTCCCCCAATGTCCTGTCAGGTTGCTATCTGGTGGACCCACCTGAGGGTATACCCAAAGCCCCCAGGGCCCCCTTCTTCTCCTGGCATTAGGCCTAGACAGGCCTAAGAGGCCTTGAGATAACTTGCTCACCGTTACCCGATAGGGAGCATCTCCCACAGGAGCAGAGAGGGAAGAAAGAGGAAGAGAATGACTTTGCAGCTGGATTTATAGGGTGCAGGATATTATGGGTATGAAATATGCTATTTCCTGTGTCCACTTAATGGATTGGACCCTCTGGACAGTAGAGGTGTAACTTATGTGGCAGGAACAGGAGGGACCCAGCCTAAACTGCCACACAACATCATTATTTTGTCATTATTCTATGAATAATAATGTTTCTGAATCATTTTCCACATCACTTTTCTTGTCCAAGCATTTGTGTACCAAATTTGGATAGACTTCTACATGTATAATTGTGTGGTGAAGGCACATTATGCCCAGATATTGAGACTTGTCCAAGCACATGGACAAATTCCCCCTCTTTCATGAGGGAAACAAAGGCCAAGGCATTAGCCAGGCCAGCACAGACCACTGCAAGCACCCATTGCATGGAATGCTGGTGCTAATACCAAGTATGGGCATAATTCTAGCCTCACACTTTCTATAGGCTGAAGCAGATTGTTTATGAGAGTGCCAAATCCAGCCTCAAGAAACCTATAAATATTACCCCAATTTGTAAACTCATTGCCCCCTCTTTCACTTTGTTCTCTCTCCGTGCTTGAGAGGACAAAGCTCGTGCCATAGCCTCTGCCATTGAGCTCATTGCTATCAAGTCTTCTCTCTCATATATGCAAACAAACTAATAGCCTCTGCATGACGAGGAGAAGCCAGCATCCAGGCAGGCCCGTTGATACTCTCAGCCATGAGAGTATCTCCAGAGGAGGGACAAACGCTGGGAGCCTGGGAAGCTACAGCACTGTATAGCCAGTCTCACCAGTTGGAAGAGCCCACTGTGTCTCAAGAGGACTGGACCCCCGAGGGTAAGATATGCCCAGTTGCCGGGGAAGGGACTTAGCTGAGTCTGGAAGTCCACACATCTGTGTTAGCCTTAAGCAGCAGACTGACGAGCGGACACAACCCCATGTGCCAGATTGGAAAGCAGGATCATCGCATAATTGCATGCCTGTATAACTCCAACATCACAGAAGAGGAGTCACCACTTCTGCTGCTCCATGCCCTGTGAATCTCAGGGAAACCTGGAGCACTGTCCATGCCTGTGCTTCAAAGCTGGGACCACTCTGAGAGGGTCCCGCTTCTCCTTCAAGCCAAGTAAAGGGGACACCACCACTCCGTGAAGCCAGGCTTCTTCCCTGGGGCCATCCATGCCAGCCCTAAAGGCTGTTGCTGCAGGGCCGACCCCACCGGGTCCAGCCCCACATGCTTTCCACTCACTAACATTCAGTTCAAAGCACCTGCATCTACCAGCATAATCTTTCCACTCCAGTCCTCTGATAGACATTGTAATACCTCTGTATATAGTTAAGCAATTCCCCCAGCGTCCTGTCAGGTTGCTATCTGGTGGACAAGTGGCAGAATTGCACCCTTCATTATATAAATAGAAAGTAATTCTGTAAATATTCCAACTGAGTCCTAATTATAAATATTAAACCACTTATGGGATGTATTTCACAACTGTGCACTAGAACATGCATATAAAATAGTGATTCATTGGTTATTAACAATCTTAACTATTAATAAAATTAATATTAACATAGTACATATTTCATATTCATATATTAAGAATCTCTTCATCACAAAAAAAGATGTCTTCTGTGATGCAAAACTTGAGAGGTCTTCTATATTGTAACAAGACAAGTCCTTCTGACAATACAACAGGTAATCTTCAGCATTAGAACTTAAATAATAAACACGACCTCAAAACAGACAAAACTCGTATTTCCAGGTTCCCCATACAGAGTTTCTCTGAGCCACCCTCTCAGGTGATGTCCCTGAAAGAGTTGGCTTAATTACTTTGAATGGCCCTGTAAGTACTGTTGATTGTTTCAGATTCTCTCAAAGCCAAGTTAACACAAACAAAAGCTTTTTCCCAAACCATGTACAATTTTTTTTTGTGATCTCCTGACTCATATGTCACACACACTCTCACACACACCCACACCCCTGTTCATCTCTGAGAAGTGAAGCCCTTAATAACCCTGGGGGGCATACCCCTCCCCTCACCAAATGGTCCCACCAAGAGGGGAGCAGTGACCTCAACCCTCCCTTCCTCTCTTTAGGCTCAGCCCAGCAGTTCACAATCATTTCTAATTGCCTTGTGGATATCCCATCAATCACTTCTTTTGCAATACCTTTCTTCTGACCCACCCCCCAACAATATTGCCGGGTATTCAAGTGTTCCCTGCCCCTAGCCAGGTGCCTACTAGGAATAAGGTGCCGCTGGCCCTAGGGGCTTGGTGGATGAATCATTTTCACATGCCTCAAGCCTCTAGTTTGAGTTTTTTTTAATTTCCTCAGGTATACTGTACTGCCTGGCATAATCTAATAACTCCCTTCCCACTTCTTCCCATGTCCATGGCTTCAAGTCAGGCTGGCTCCCTCTGGGTGTTAAACTTTCCCTTAGAGCAGCTTGCATCCTGGAAGAAAGTGGGGTATCAGCTATTTCTTTTTGGAGCTGGATACCTCT
Organism: Picus viridis; assembly: GCA_033816785.1. NCBI lineage: Eukaryota > Metazoa > Chordata > Aves > Piciformes > Picidae > Picus > Picus viridis. The sequence goes on from CM066566.1 coordinate 24,353,578, forward strand.
TATTTTAAGCAAGTCAGGGAGACCCCTGATCAAAGGAGTCATTCTGTTTGCTTCCACCAGGAGAGAAAGGGGGATTCAAAATGATGTTTTAGTTCTCTTTCATATATCATTTGCAGGCATGCAGCCTTTTGCACATTCTCCATTATCTGACTCATCCCTCCCTGCAGAACTACAGGTTCCCCTCTCTCCTTTGGATCAAACCCCCTGCACAATAGGCAGCTCACTGGGTAAGGCTCCAGGGTCCACTTCCGTTTTTCATAGTTAGAAAAACATTATCACCCCAATAGCCCATGGCTTCAGCTTCTGTTAACATAATCTGATCACCTCCAGTTTTTGAAACTCGCCATACATATTCCACCTCAGATTCCCCAGCAGCGCATGCAAATTCTTTACGAATTTTGGCCAGCACAGTGTAGGAGAAAGGCATGTCTTTAGTTGTGATAGTGGGGGTAGTTTCCCTATCCTCATATAAAATTTCAGTTTTAATGAGAGTTCTGACACACACAGCTGCTTCCTTAGCTGTTGTCAATTCTTCCTGAGGGTACATAGGGGCAGACTCCAGGTAATTTACACCCTGTTTTGAGTCCAAATAGGAATTTTGCCTCCTCTCCTTTTCCAATTGAATTTTAAGATCTGCCACTATGTCTTTCAAAGTGGCAACATGGCCTTGTAATGACAAAACTAAGTCCTGCAAAGAGGAAACAGTTTTATTCTCTTGCTCGTGCCATACCTCTTTTTCGTTCACTGAAGCAGCTAAACAGGCACCTAAAACCGCACAAATAAAAGCTTTGCCTTTTCCAGCTTTTGCTCTTGCATCTTTCTGCCGGGCCACAATACTGTCAGCCACACTCTGGAAATAATTCCAATTTTCACGGGCCCAGTCAAGTACCTGTACAGATGGGCGGGCTCCGCGAGCTTCTAAAAGATTAAAAAGCCTCTCACTCCGGGCCATCTCTTTTGTTTCACAAAGCATTTCTTAATAGGGCACTAAGTTTCATGGGGAAGTCAGACCAAAACCACTGTTTGTATCAACAAAATCTTCCTGGAAAAACGTACACTTTTAAAAGGACTACTCCAAAATATTCTTCTCCACGAAAAATACACAATAGATTTTCCAGGAGAGGTCACACACAAGAAGAACAACCAACCTGGGCTTCTCAAGGGAAAGACACACTATTTCCCTGAGAGAACCAACACTTGCAAAAACTTCTCAGCTTTTGTTCCTCAAGTTTTCTGTTACACCAGGAAAAAACCTGCATTTCTTAGGAAAGAGTCACTCTGCTTCCCTGAGAGAACACACACCTGCAAAAGTTTTTCAACTTTTGCATCAATAGTGGACTTCTCAGGGAAGCCACACTTCCCCCAAGAGAATGCACACTTTACAAATATCATGAAAACTGGGTTTCCCAAAAGAGGGTACTGAGAATTCTTGGGGAGGTCACACTATAAAATCATCATTTGTACCCCAGTCCCATATAAACAAGTTGTTTCAGCTCTACCGATCCCACTATGAATGTGTTGAAAGCAAAATTTACTATTATTCTTTTAAAAATAAAACTACACAATTTTTAACTAGTTTACAATAAATTGCAACATTTTCTTTCTAATGATATTAATTACCAATAAAAATTAACTGACATGTAAGTCCATTATAACTGCTTGATACATATTTGTGTGTCTGATACCCTTCTGTATTCATGTATACTTTTGTAAATAATTGGTGACTTGCATTAATGTTAAATAAATTGTAATATATGTAATATATATCATGTAAATAAATAATAATAAATAAAATAATGTTAAATAAAATATGAATGCTTCCTCCCAAAAAAGGACCACTGAAAGTTCTAACATTTAACTTTACAGAGGATTGTGTTCTAGAATACTATCAAATCAGGGGGCATATGAAAGCGAATTTAAAATACTGGAGACTATAGAAATGTTTTTACTATGCACTGCCATGTGCTGATGTGCCAAATGCCTTGAAATGACCTCTGTCCATCCCTTCTTTCAATAAACAGGCTATAGATGCAAAACCCAGCTTTTCTCATCAGGCTTTTGCAATGTATGTGCTAAGTAAATCATACATTTTGTCAACCCCAGCAGTATAAACATCCCCTCAACAAGCATATATCTTTCAGTGAGTGAAGGAATAAATGAGTTCATCAAGTACAACAGAACTGAAACAGAAATGAAAAGGACTAGATAAGAGGGGAGTGAACTCATCATCTGAGATACATTGTCTCTTTGCTACCTGCTCCTTGGAGAGAAACAAGCAACGTTTTACACCTGCCACAGGAAATGCTTTCCCAGAAGTCAGCACAGTAAGGGCAACTTTGCTAAAATACATGTCTGTCTTCAGAGACTGTGTCCCCTGACTGTAATTTCTTTTTATTTTATAAGGCATGTAATGTAGAAGGGTGCTCTTGTCAGCCTAGGCTGACCTCTTGTTTTAATTTTTCAATAATTTGCCAATGGCTTACTGTGCACCTGCTAAATGAATTCCCTTTCAGAGAAGTTTGAAGAGCAGTGAAGTTGCCAGATGGCTATTTGACTTAAAAGCTCTCTCTGACTGAGGCAAAAAACAACTGACAAAACAAAGAGAGGAACTGTCAACACCGAATACACAAGCAGATGCAGGAGAAGCACAAGAGTTCCTTCCAAAAAGAAAGCACATAGGTCAGATAGGAGAAAAACAGACTAAAACAATTAGTGTGATGTATCAATGAGACCTGTTATGATGGTTCTATCAGATGTGTCATTTTCTACCTTCTGTACTGCCTGAATGTTGTATCAGCTGCAGTTCTTAACTAATTTATAGTTTACTGGATATTGGATTTGATGTGCTCCTTTCCTTTCCTTTCCTTTCCTTTCCTTTCCTTTCCTTTCCTTTCCTTTCCTTTCCTTTCCTTTCCTTTCCTTTCCTTTCCTTTCCTTTCCTTTCCTTTCCTTTCCTTTCCTTTCCTTTCCTTTCCTTTCCTTTCCTTTCCTTTCCTTTCCTTTTTCCTTTCCTTTCCTTTCCTTTCCTTTCCTTTCCTTTCCTTTCCTTTCCTTTCCTTTCCTTTCCTTTCCTTTCCTTTCCTTTCCTTTCCTTTCCTTTCCTTGCCTTTCCTTGCCTTTCCTTGCCTTGCCTTGCCTTGCCTTGCCTTGCCTTGCCTTGCCTTGCCTTGCCTTGCCTTGCCTTGCCTTGCCTTGCCTTGCCTTGCCTTGCCTTGCCTTGCCTTGCCTTGCCTTGCCTTGCCTTGCCTTGCCTTGCCTTCCCTTCCCTTCCCTTCCCTTCCCCCTTCCCTTCCCTTCCCTTCCCTTCCCTTCCCTTCCCTTCCCTTCCCTTCCCTTCCCTTCCCTTCCCTTCCCTTCCCTTCCCTTCCCTTCCCTTCCCTTCCCTTCCCTTCCCTTCCCTTCCCTTTCCTTCTTTTCTTTTTTTTCTTTTCTTTTCTTTTTTCTTTTCTTTTTTTCTTTTCTTTTCTTTTCTTTTCTTCTTTTTTCTTTTCTTTTCTTTTCTTTTCTTTTCTTTTCTTTTCTTTTCTTTTCTTTTCTTTTCTTTTCTTTTCTTTTCTTTTCTTTTCTTTTCTTTTCTTTTCTTTTCTTTTCTTTTCTTTTCTTTTCTTTTCTTTTCTTTTCTTGATATTTAAACAAACATGACTATCAACTTGGGCTGTCATTGATCTTGAACTTAGAGCTCCCAAACAGAGAGGGACCTGGGGGTGCTGATCGACAGCCAGCTGAACATGAGCCAGCAATGTGCCCAGGTTGCCAAGACAGCCAATGGCATTGTGGCCTGCATCAAGAATAGTGTGGCCAGCAGGAGCAGGGAGGTCATTGTGCCCCTGGACTCTGCTTTGGTTAGGCCACACCTTGAGTACTGTGTCCAGTTCTGGGCCCCTCAGTTTAAGAAGGACATCAAGACACTTGAATGTGTCCAGAGAAGGGCAACAAGGCTGGTGAGAGGCCTTGACCACAAGCCCTATGAGGAGAGGCTGAGGGAGCTGGGGTTGTTTGGCCTGGAGAAGAGGAGGCTCAGGGGTGACCTCATTGCTCTCTACAACTACCTGAAGGGGGGTTGTAGCCAGGAGGAGTTGGCCTCTTCTCTCTAGCTACCAGCACCAGAACAAGGGGACACAGTCTCAAGCTGCACCAGGGGAAGTTTAGGCTGGAGGTGAGGAGAAAGTTCTTCACTGAGAGAGTCATTCGCCATTGGAATGGGCTGCCTGGGGAGGTGGTGGAGTCGCTGTCCCTGGAGGTGTTCAAGAGGGGATTGGATGTGGCACTTGGTGCCATGGTGTAGTCATGGGGTCTGTGGTGACAGGTTGGACTTGATGATCTTAGAGGTCTCTTCCAACCTTAGCAATACTGTGATACTGTGATACTGTGAACTATACCACTGCATATGGTATTAGGAAGGTAAGACTCATGACAGCATAGTACAGTTAGACCTGATTATTCCACAGATTAGTTAACAGTCCTGTTTCAGTGAGGAAGACACACAGAGTAGTGTTCATAGTACTCTCAGGTCTAAGGGCCTTGAGAGTACTCCTGTGTCCACTAGTTGGATATGTGAATACTTGGGGTGCTTTTGAAGACTGCTTTTAGTTGAGAATGACAAACAATTTTTAAAAATAAAGTTCCAGCCTATTCAGCTATCTTTTTGGGCACTCAGGAGCTTAACCACTGAACAAATAAAGAGATATTATTTTTACTTCAAAGAAGTGCATGTTCTGTCTGTCCATTTTCTGATCTTTACATGAATTAAAATGCCTAGATCTTAAATCCCCATTAAGACAAATTTTCTTAAATGAGGTTCCAGCATCACGGTCATGCCCTTCCTGAGTTGTTGGTAGCTGTTTTAAAGTTACATGTTTTTCAAGATTGCAGCACATGCTACAAGATTTTCATATGAATGCCTTCTGTGTTATTAGTAAAAACAGTTACAGGAACAGTGCAAATTATATGCTTAGGTGATAAAACAAAGTGGTATTTTACCCTGGAGAAGAGGAGGCTCAGGGGAGACCTTATTGCCCTCTGCAACTACCTAAAAGGAGGTTGTAGACAGGTGGGGATTGGTCTCTTCTGCCAGGCAATCAGCAGCAGAACAAGAGGGCATAGTCTCAAACTGTGATTCTGTGATTTATAGGTTTATTCTAGTAACTATCCTTCCTCAAGACTCATTGACTTGCTGACAAAAATCTCTTCAGAAACTTTGTTTCTTTCATAGGTGGTAGCTTCATAGAATCATAGAATCAACAAGGTTGGAAGAGACCTCAAAGATCATCAAGTCCAACCTGCCACCCAAGACCTCGTGACTACTAAACCACGGCACCAAATGCCACGTCCAATCCCCTCTTGAGTACCTCCAGGGATGGTGACTCCACCTCCTCCCGGGCAGCCCATTCCAACAGCTAACAACTCTCTCTGTGAAGAACTTTCTTCTTACCTTGACCTTAAACTTCTTCTGGCACAGCTTGAGACTGTGTCCTCTTGTTCTGGTGTTGGTTGCCTGGGAGAAGAGACCAACCCCCTCTTGGCTACAACCACCCTTCAGGTAGTTGTAAACAGCAATAAGGTCACCCCTGAGCCTCCTTGTCTCCACGCTAAAAAATTGTGACAGTTTAGGCTGTGCCTTTAAGAAAATGATAACTGCAAAATTCTCTAGCTGAATGTGTGAGTGTAAAAAGAAAACAAGACGAAGATAATTCTAAATTAATTTTATTGTTAGATGAGTGGAATGTAGTTTTATGATCTTACATTCTGTTCTCAGTCTCTCCGTCTTCTGTCTCTTGGCTGGAATGCATGCTGACCTTGGACAGAAATGCCTTTTATCTAGTGAACTCTCAGATTAAAAAAACTAACTTCTTGACAAAGCTTTGAGCTAACTGAAATTTCCCTGACATATTTCTCCTTTTTCTCTTTTTCTTCTAATTAACTAGAGGGAGAGGGGAGGGAGAGAGTTTGGGGGAAACCTGAGGTGGAATCCTCCTCTAAGGGGGATTTCTGTGTTGTTTCATTTTTGTAAATTCTTGTATAATATTGTAAATAGTGTATATTTTGTATATATTCATTGCATTCCAGTTTTGCTTCATTCACTTCTCTGACTGAGCTCAGTTGTGCTCTTTTCTGTTGATGTTGGTGGGTTAAACCATCACACTACAACAACAACCCCAGCTCCCTCAGCCTCTCCTTGTAGGGCTTGTGCTCAAGGCCTCTCACCAGCCTCGTTGCCCTTCTCTGGACATGTTCAAGAGGCTCTATGTCCTTTTCAAATTGAGGGGCCCAGAACTGGACACAGTACTCAAAGTGTGTCCTAACTAGTGCAGAGTACAGGGGCACAATGACTTCCCTGCTCCTGCTGGCCACACTATTCTTGATGCAGGCCACAATGCCACTGGCTGTCTTGGCAACCTGGGCACACTGCTGGCTCATGTTCAGCTGGCTGTCAATCAGCACCCCCAGGTCCCTCTCTGTTTGGCTGCTTTCCAGCCATTCCGACCCCAGCCTGGAGCGCCGCATGGGGTTGCTGTGGCCAAAGTGCAGCACCCAGCACTTGGACTTGCTGAATATTATCATGTTGCACTATGCCCATCTGTCCAGCCAGTCAAGGTCCATCTGCAGAGGCCTTCAACCCTCTAACAGACCAACACCTGCTCCCAACTTGGTGTCATCTGCGAATTTACTGATGACTGACTCAGTCCCCTCATCCAGATCATCAATGAAGATATTAAAGAGGATGGGGCCCAGCACTGATCCCTGGGGGACACCACTAGTGACTGGCCTCCAGCTGCATGTGGCACCATTGACCACCACTCTCTGGGCCCAGCCCTCCAGCCAGTTCCTAACCCAGCACAAAGTGCTGCTGTCCAACCCACAGGCTGACATCTTGGCCAGGAGTTTGCTGTGGGGGATGGTGTCAAAGGCCTTGCGGAAGTCTAGGTAGACTACATCCACAGCCCTCCCCACATCCACCAGGCTGGTCACCTGATCATAGAAGGAGATCAGGTTGGTTGGGCAGGACCTGCCCTTCCTAAAACCATGTCGTCTGGACCTGATCCCTTGGATATCCTTCAGACGTGCAGTGATTGCCCCGAAGATGATCTGCTCCATAATTTTCCCTGGCACTGAGGTCAGGCTGACAGGCCTGTAGCTTCCAGGTTCCTCCATCTGGCCCTTCTTGTGGATGGGCACCACATTATTGGCCACAACAACCCCATGCAGTGCTACAGGCTGGGATCAGAGTGGCTGGAGAGCGGCCAGGTAGAGAGGGACCTGGGGGTACTGGCTGATGGGAGGCTGAACATGAGCCTGCAGTGTACCCAGGCAGCCAGGAGGGCCAATGGCATCCTGGCCTGCATCAGGAACAGTGTGGCAAGCAGGAGCAGGGAGGTCATTCTCCCCTGTACGCTGCACTGGTTAAGCCACACCTCAAGTCCTGTGTCCAGTTCTGGGCCCCTCAGTTTAGGAAGGATGTTGACTTGTTGTAACGTTTCCAGAGAAGGGCAACAAAGTCGGTGAGGGCTTTGGAACACAAGTCCTATGAGGAGAGGCTCCCGACTCAGGGGTGACCTTATTGCTCTCTACATCTACCTGAATGGAGGTTGTAGACAGGCAGAGGTTGGTTTCTTCTCCCAGGCAGCCAGTACCAGAACAAGAGGACACAGTCTGAGGCTGCGCGAGGGGAGGTTTAGGCTGGATGTTAGGAAGAAGTTCTATACAGAGAGAGTGATTGCCCATTGGAACGGGCTGCCTGGGGAGGTGGTGGAGTCACCTTCATGGGAGGTGTTCAGGAGGAGACTTGATGGGGTGCTTGGTGCCATGGTTTAGTTGTTTAGGTGGGTTGGATTGGTTGATGGGTTGGTCGTGATGATCTTGAAGGTCTCTTCCAACCTGGTCTATTCTATTATATTGGCCATTTTCCAGTCATCTGGGACCTCTCCAGTGAGCCAGGACTGGTGGAAAATGATGGAGAGCGGCTTGGCCAGCTCATCTGCCAGCTCTCTCAGCACCCTAGGATGGATCCCATCCAGTTTCATGGTCTTGTGAGTATCCAAGTGGCTCAGCAAGTCCTAACTACTTCCTCATGGATTTCAGGGGTACTACACTGCTCCCTGACCCCATCAACCAGTTCAGGAGGCCAGTTACCCTGAAGCCCTCCTGCCTTATTGTTGAAAATTGAGGCAAAAAAGGTGTTAAGTACCTCTGCCTTTTCCTCATCTTTAGTTACAATGTTGCCCTCCAGGTCCAATAAAGAGTGGAGGTTCTTCTTGCCCCTCTTTTTAGCATTAATATATTCATAAAAATGCTTTTTATTATCTTTCACAGAAGTGGCCAGCTTAAGTTCTAACTGGGCTTTTGCCTTTCTAATTTTTCTCTGACATGATCTAACAACATCCTTAAACATATCACGAGTTGCCTCCCCCTTTTCCAAAGGTGATAACACCCTCTTTTTTCCCCTTAATTCCTCCAGGAGCTGCTTTCTCATCCTGGCCGGTTGCCTTCCCCACCAGCTCATCTTTCAATACGTGGGAACTGCCAGTTCCTGTGCCTTTGAGAGCTCCCACCAGCCCTTCTCTACTGGAGAACAGCAGGTCAAGCAGGTCCTGACCGCTGGTAGGCTCATTTAATAGCTGCATCAGGAAGCTGATCTCCATACGCACTAGGAACCTTCTGGACTGCCTCCTTTCTGCTGAATTAAGTTCCCAGCAGATGTCTGGCAGGTTAAAGTTACCCACAAGGACAAGATCTGATGATCTTGAGACAGCCTCCAATTGCTTGTAAAATATTTCATCTGCCTCCTCATCCTGGTTGGGTGGTCTATAACAGACTCCAATCAGGATGTCAGTTTTGTTAAGCCTCCCTCTGATTTTAACCCACAGGCACTCAATCCTTTCATCCTTCACCTGTCTTTCCTAAAGAGCCTGTAACCCCCCAGTGCAGTACTCCAATTATGTGAATCATCCCACCATGTTTCTGTAATAGCAATTATATCATAGTCTTCCTGGTGGACCAAGACTTCCAGTTTTTCTTGTTTGTTACCCATACTGCATGCATTTGTGTACATGCACTTCAGCTGGGCTGTTGATTTCTCAATTAACCCTAATTTACATCCCAATCTTTCCTCTCCAGAGAGACTGGATTCCTCACCCACCCTCTTCAGACCTAGTTTAAAGCCCTTCTAATGAGCCTTGCCAACTCCAAAGCTAGTACCCTCTTGCCCTTTCTAGATAAATCCACCCCATCAAGGTCCGGCAGGTCAGGAGCAGTAAAAGATGCCCCTAGATCAAAGAACACAAAATTCCGCTGGTGGCACCATCCCTTGAGCCAATTGTTGGTGGCGTGGGTTCTCCTGTTCCTCTCAGTGTACACTCTGCCACTGAGGGAACTGAGCAGAACACCACTTGAGCTCCTGCCCCATCAATCAATTGTCCAAGGGCCTTGAATTCCTTTTTAATTGTCCTGGTGCCCTTCTTATCAATCTCATCCCTTCCAGCTTGGATTACCAACAATGGGTAATAGTCAGTGGGCTGGATTATCTTTGGGAGTCTCCTGGTGATGTCCCTTATCCAGGCCCCAGGTAGGCAGCAGACTTCCCTATGGGATGGGTCAGGACGACATATGGGTCCTTCTGTTCCCCCCAGGAGAGAGTCTCCAACAACTATAACCCTTCTCTTTTTCCTTATGGTGCTGGTCCTTATAGTTCATGGGGACTGCTTTGCCTTAGGCATGTCCTTAGATGGTTCCTCTTCCACCCCCTCATCCACATTGCCCTCGGCCTGCAGGGCCTCATGCTTCATTTTCCAGCAGTCCTGGCTCACTGGAGAGGTCCCAGAAGACTGGAAGCTGGGCAATGTGGTGTCCATCCACAAGAAGGGCCAGTTGGATGAGCCAGGGAATTATAGGCCTGTCAGCCTGACCTCAGTGCCAGGCAAGATTATGGAATAGATCGTCTTGAGTGCAATCACACAGCACTTACAGGATGGCCAAGGGCTCAGGCTCAGCCAGCATGGATTTAGGAGGGGCAGGTCCTGCCTGACCAACCTGATCTCCTTCTATGATCAGGTGACCTGCCTGGTGGATATGGGGAGGCCTGTGGATGTGGTCTACCTGGACTTCAGCAAGGCCTTTGACACTGTGCCCCACAGCAAACTCCTGGCCAAGCTGTCAGCCCATGGCTTGGACAGGATCACACTGTGTTGGGTTAGGAACTGGCCCCAAGGATCAGTGCTGGGCCCCATGCTCTTTAACATCTTCATTGATGATCAGGATGAGGGCATTGAGTCCATCATCAGTAAATTTGAGGACGACACCAAGCTGGGGGCAGGAGCTGATCTGCTGGAGGGTCGAGAGGCTTTGCAGAGGGACCTCAACAGGCTGGACAGATGGGCAGAATCCAATGGCATGAGATTTAACACATCCAAGTGCCAGTTTCTGCACATTGGCGACAGCAACCCCATGCAGTGCTCCAGGCTGGGGTCAGAGTGGCTGGAGAGCAGCCAGGCAGAGAGGGACCTGGGGGTACTGGTTGATGGGAGGCTGAACGTGAGACAGCAGTGTGCCCAGGCGGCCCTGGGCCAATGGCATCCCAGCCTGCATCAGGAACAGTGTGGCAAGCAGGAGCAGGGAGGTCATTCTCCTCCTGCACGCTGCACTGGTTAGGCCACACCTTGAGTCCTGTGTCCAGTTCTGGGCCCCTCAGTTTGGGAAGGATGTGGACTTGCTGGAATGTGTCCAGAGAAGGGCAACGAAGTTGGTGAGGGGTTTGGAATACAAGCCCTATGAGGAGAGACTGAGGGAGCTGGGGTTGCTTAGCCTGGAGAAGAGGAGACTCCGGGGTGTCCTTATTGCTCTCTACAACTACCTGAAGGGAGGCTGTAGCCAGGCAGAGGTTGGTCTCTTCTCCCAGGCAACCAGCACTAGAACAAGAGGACACAGTCTCAAGCATGCCAGGGGAGGTTTAGGCTGGATGTTAGGTAGAAGTTCTATACAGAGAGAGTGATTGCCCATTGGAACGGGCTGCCCGGGGAGGTGGTGGAGTCACCTTTACTGGAGGTGTTCAGGAGGAGACTTAATAGTGTGCTTGGTTGCATGGTTTATTTGATTAGGTGTGTTGGGTGATAGGTTGGACGCGATGATCTTGAAGATTGCGTGCAACCCTATTCTATTCTATTCTATTCTATTCTATTCTATTCTATTCTATTCTATTCTATTCTATTCTATTCTATTCTATTCTATACTTATTGCGCAAGGGCAACAGGAGAGGGGGAGAGGGCTGGCATGGATTTCTCTTGTTTCCCCTAACAGGGACCTGTATCCATCCCTCCTTGTTTACAGGGATAACTCCCTCAACAGGGGAGGTCTGCAAAGCCTGCTCCCATATATCTAGCTCCCTTTCACATTCCCATATAATCCTGAGCTTAGATACTTCATCCTTTAGCTCAGCCACTTCATCCTTAAGCTCAGCCACCGGGTTGAGGAGAAAATTCACCTGGTCACACCTGACACAGCTATTGTCTCCTTCCCCCTCTATTCCACATGTGGTGAAGGCACATTCTGCCCAGATACTAGATCCTGTCCCAGCATGTGGACAGGTTTCCCCTCCTTCAGGAGAAAGACAAAAGCCAAGGCATTAGCCAGGCCAGCACGCACTCAGTGCATGCAGTGCTTGTGCAATTACCACGTATGGGCATAATTCTAGCTTCACGCTTTCTATAGGCTGAAGCCAGTTGTTTATGAGAGTGCCCATTGGTCAAACCCAGCCTCGAGGAATCTAGAAGTATTACCCCTGTTGGTAAACAAGTTGCCTCCTCTTTCACTTTGTCTCTGTACTTGCTTGAGAAAACAACTCTCGAGCCGTAGCCTCTGCCATTGAGCTTATTGTTGTTAGCTTTTGTCATACATGCACACATACTGAAAGCCTCTGCATCGTGAGAAGCACTCTGATCATGAGGATCACCCCAGAGGGAGGACCTTCGCTGAGCCCAAGAAGCCAGCGTCGTCACAGCCAGTCGTACCAATCAGGAGAGCCCATCATGCTACTGGAGGACTGGACCAACCCCCAAGGGTAAGATCTGCCCAGCTGTCAGGGAGAAGGGACTTGATCGAGACTGAGTCCGCATATGCCTAGCCCCGCCATAGCCGGAGAGGACCCACCAAGTGTGCCGCTCTGAGCCCTGTAAACCTCAGGGAAGACTAAAGTATTGTTCGTGCCTATACTGCACCGAACCTGGGACCATTCCGAGCATCCTGCTGTTCCTTTAAGCCCAGTAACAGAGAAGCTGCAGCTCAGCACAGCCGCATTCTCTCTCCAAGGCTGTTTACATCAGCCCCGAGTCTCGTTGCCACGGGGCCAACCCCATAGCTATTGTTTGCTGTCGTTGTCCAACCAGGAACCTCTGAGCCCGCCTACCAGCAACTGTCGCCCCGCCCTGACATGCGAGCAGACTCCCGTGGGGCCGAATCTGACCAGGACCTATCCCTGTTGTCTGGAGGGAACCGTCCGAGTCCTGAAGGGAACCTGCTTCTGAGCTAAGCCCAGGTTCCAGTATTCCCTCTCCACTGCTGCGGAGAGAGGAGACAGTAACCCAACACCACTGTCCAATTTGAGTAGGAGCCAGTCCAGCGGCAGTAGTCAGCTGGACCCCCACCTTGCTACAAACAACAGCTACAGGGTATCTTCCACGTGCTTTCCATCCACTGGCACTCAGTTCAAAGTACCCGCGTGTAGCAGAGTAATTGCTGACACATAGAGATTATAATATTGCTGTATATAGCCAGAAGCCACCTGCATTCTGCCGAGTCACCGTCTAGTGGCCAAGCGGCGGAACTGCACCCTTCATTATATAAAATATAGAAATAGTCTGTAGATAGTTTAATTAAGTTCTAATCGTAACACCAAGCCACTTATGGAATGTATTTCACGAACATGCACTAGAATATGTTTATAAGTTTTTGATTCATCGGTTATTAATAATTTGATAATTTTTAGAGTAATATTTTCATAATTCATATTTCATATTAATAAATTCAATAACCTCTTCACAACACCAAGTGCCAGGCTCCAGCACTCTGCAGCTAGCAGACTGGACACCTGTGTGCTTATGCACCAACTCTGTCTGGGTACCTACTGATTTTCTAATAGCTTTTGGCCGAGTTGTTACCATGGTTCAGGGGTTTTATTGTCAGTTGTTAAAAATATATATTCCACCAATGTCTACAATTTATCTGAGTTACCACAGGGGCTTCTGTACTTTGTCAACTGACCCAGCACGTGCAGTGGGGCAAGAAGGCTCTCCAGCCAAAATCACATCACGTGGTCACCCCTGTTGGGTTTTAAAATACCCACAGCTGATGTCATGATCCCGAGCAGGCACGTGAGAATACAACCCTGTCAGTCCTTGCCATCTGCCAGGGGTCCTTCCAACCCACAAAGCCCCAAAAAGAAACCAAAAGAGAAAGATCTCAGCTCAAGCACACTGGTCCCAGTGCCATTCCCGATCAGCTCTCCAGCCAAAATGGCTGCCAAAAAGCTTGCTTAGCTTTGCAACAATACAATTTAAGGATTCTTCCTTCCCCAGAGTATATTTATGGAAGGAATAAAATTATAACTTTTGGTTATGATGTGGGTAGGCGGAAATTGATTTAGGTCATTTTCATTGACAAAGAAAAGTGATGGGAAAATAAGAAAAGTGAAAACAGCTCTATTTAAAAAATCCTTTTGGTTTTCTTCTCATTTGTGGTAGGGTGAGAAAGTTCCCCACACACACACAAAAGAGAGTCTCTACCATGGCAAATCCCATGAACAAGCAAGAAACTCTACGTTTCTTGGGGATAGTGGGATTTTGGAGACTGCACATTCCTGGATACAGTCAGATTGTGAAACCTCTGTATGATGTGACTTGAAAGAGAAACAGTTTCCACTGTGGACCTGAACAACAAGCAGCTTTTGACCAGATAAAGCAAGAGGTAGTGCAAGCAATGGGTCTGGGACCTGTCCAAGATGATCCAGACATTAAGAACATTTTGTACACGGCTGCAAGTGACAATGGTCCAATCTGGTGCTTGTGGCAAAGAGCTCCAGGTGAGACACGTGGACGACCTCTTGGTTTCTGGAGTCGAGGTTACAGAGGTTCAGAGGCTAATTATACTCCAACAGAGAAAGAGATTCTAGCTGCCTATGAAGGAGTAAAAGCAGCTTCTGAAGTAATTGGAATTGAATCACCACTTCTCTTAGCTCCCAGATTACCAGTTTTGAACTGGTTGTTCAAAGGCAAAGGTTCCACACCACATCATGCAACAGATTCCACCTGGTCTAAGTGGATGGCTCTGATAACACAGAGAGCTCAAATGGGAAATCTTGAAAGACCTGGTGTAGTGGAGGTGATCTCAAGTTGGCCTGAGGGTACCAACTGTACTAAACCTCCAGAGGAGAGAGTAACTCGTGCTGAGGAAGCTCCTCCTTACAATGACCTTTCTGGTGATGAGAAGTAATATGCTTTGTTCACAGACGGTTCCTGTCGTCTTGTCGGAAACAAGCGAAGGTGGAAGTCTGCAGTGTGGAGTCCAACACGCCGAGCCGCAGAAGCAAAGGTTGGAGAAGGAGAATCCAGTCAATTTGCAGAGGTAAAAACTGTCCAGCTAGCTCTTGACGTAGCTGAACGTGAGATATGGCCAAAGCTTTATTTCTACACTGTCTCCTGGATGGTAGCCAATGCTCCGTGGGGTTGGCTAAAGGACTGGAAAAAGAATGGTTGACAGAGAAAACAAAAGCCCTATTTGGGCAGCTGACCTATGGCAGGACATTGCTGATCGAATCGAGAGAATTCCAGTGAAGGTGAGACACATTGATGCTCACATTCCTAAGAGCAAAGCTGCTGAGGAACAGCAACACAACCACCAGGCAGATCTAGCTGCGAGAGTTTCTCCAGTAGACATGGACTCTGATCTTAATCTCAACTGGAAACACCAAGGTGAGATATTCTTAGCTCGGTGGGCTCACGATTCGTCAGGACATCAAGGCAGAGATGCAACCTACCAGTGGGGTCGTGACAGATCCATAGACATGTCCATGGATGCTATCACACAAGTCATCCATGACTGT
Organism: Picus viridis; assembly: GCA_033816785.1. Lineage (NCBI taxonomy): Eukaryota > Metazoa > Chordata > Aves > Piciformes > Picidae > Picus > Picus viridis. The sequence goes on from CM066566.1 coordinate 24,368,663, forward strand.
GACATTTGTGCTGCTATTAAGCAGGCAAAGCGACTTAAGCCCTTATGGTATGGTGACAGATGGTCCAAGTACAAGTATGGTGAAGCTTGGCAAGTTGACTACATCACTCTACCCCGTTCTCGTTCTGGTAAGTAGTTTGTATTTACCATGGTCGAGGCAAACACTGGATGGTTGGAAACTTATCCAGTTCCACATGCAACTGCATGCAACACCATTCTTGGTCTGGAAAGACAAATCCTGTGGAGGCACGGAACTCCAGAGAGGATTGAGTCAGACAACGGAACTCACTTCAAAAACAACCTTGTAAAGAACTGGGCCAAAGAGCACGGCATCGAGTGGATATTCCACATTCCCTACTATGCACCAGCTGCAGGGAAGATTGAACGCTACAACGGTTTGTTGAAGACCACTCTTAAAGCCATGGGGGTTGGATCTTTGAAAAACTGGGGAAAACATTTAGCACAAGCAACCTGGATGGTAAATAGTAGAGGTTCAGTGAACCGAGCTGGACCTGCACACTCAGATCTGATACAGAGAGTAGAAGGTGATAGAGTTCCTGTTGTTAGAGAAAAGAATCTGTTAGGTAAAACTCTTTGGGCATTTTCTCCCTCAGGAGAGGCTAAACCTGTCCAAGGGGTGGTTTCTGCTGAAGGTCCGGGTCACACTTATTGGGTAATGAAAGAGAGTGGTGAAATTCAATGTATTCCACAAAGAAATTTAACTTTAGCTGAAAGAGTTTAATTTCAGAGTGTTGTACAGATACATCGTGCCCACAGGAAGAATCCTTGAGGAATCTATTGTGCACGAACCCTGAGAAACCCTGAGAGCCCTGAGTCAACTGAGAGTCCCTGTTTCCCTGTTTCCCTGTTTCCCTTTTCTTCGCTTCGTCTGTGAAGAAACAAACTGTTTTCCATTTTTCTTGTTTCTTGGACTTCTGAATCATCTACACCTGAGGATAGACGGGATGGACTGTGAACTTTACTTACAAATTGTAGATATTGTTTTAGATTGGATGGACAGTATGAACAGCCAAGGAAATTGTTTAGCAGGGGTGGATTGTGATGGGTTTAGGCTGTGCCTTTAAGAAATGGACACTTTCTGAACACTCTGGCTGAATGTATTAAAAACAAAGATATGCTAAACTAATTTCATTGGTGGATTTGGTATAATTCAACTTTTAGTTTTGGGTTCAGTCTGTTTGGAGTCAGTCTGTTCTTCTCTCTGTCCTGTGAGCTGGTCTGCTTCTCTCTTGCTGAAGCAACTGCTGCGAAGCAGAGTGACCTTGGATTAACAGAGCTAACCAGATAAGAAAACTAACTCTTGCATTCGCTTTGAGCTAACAGAATTTTCTCCTTAATTACCTTCCTTCCTCTCTAACCCTTTTTGGGGAAAAATGGGAGGTAGGGAGGGAGAAGGGGGAACAGGCTGAACACCCCTGGGTGCAGGGGGGGGGGAAAGGTCTCCTATATTACATACATTACTTTATATTTCTGTATATATTGTGAATATTGTGTGTTTTTTTACATATTCATTTCATTCCATTCCATTTCAGCTTGTAAATATAGCTTTCATCTGCTTCTCTGGCTGAGTTAGCTGTGGATTCTTTTGTGTGTGAGGGGGAACTTTCTCACCCTACCACATATTTTAATTGGTGGCCTAATGCGCGGCTTGTGGATAATTGCTGTCCAGAAGCAGGGCAAAAAGGTTCCTTGATTTATTGTCTGCTCAAGTCGGAGTTGCAAACATGAAAGTGTTTTGGCTTTTAGAGCGTCTGTTCTTTTCAATTTTGGGGTCCTTATCTATAAGCATGTTCTGGGATTGATTTTTGATCGCTTAGGCAGATACTTGATGCATAAATTGTATTTATGGTTTAAGTATAAGATTCAGCTTCTCTATGACCAGTGCCTGGGATTCTTTTGGCTTCATAGATACAGGAATGTGACATCAATCACTCTGCCCATAGAGATAAAGGAGTTTCAGATCCCGGTAGGCGAAAGGGTTGTTTTAAGTGATGGCTGGGATCCAAAGGTGATTTATTTGATGTGTTTGAATCTGCTGCTGGTGATGGTGATTGCGTACTTGTTATATATGCTGTACCGAGAGAGGAAAGTATATAAAGCTTGCTTTGTAATTAGGCGTAGATCGAAAAGAAGAAAGCACAGCTCTAACTCTACCCCAGAGATATCTAGTGATGAGGAGAATGCAGAATCTGTATCAGTTAAAGATAAAGCTAAAAAGCGCATCAGAAAGGCTGCTCTGAACGGTGCTGCTGGTGGTTCTGGCAATCAGCCAGCTTCAGCGGCAACAGCAGTGCCTAACATGGCGGCTCCCACATCCTCAGCAGCCATTAGAGAGGCAAAGCCATTTCCTCCTTTTTCTTTGGCAGGACCGGAAGTGTCCTCCACAGCAGCTGATCCGTCTCAAAACCTGTCAGCTTCTGTTAAGGCAGCTGTAAATTCAAACACAGCTCCAGTTAAGCAGGTAGCTGTTTTAAAAATGAAAAGTGGAAAGAGCAAAGCTGATCCCAGAGATGATCCTGGTGAGGGAACTTCTGCTGGAAGAGACCCTGCTGAGATGGAGGAAAAGGTTTGTCTTAAAGATATAGCTGAGTTATTGAGATCATCACTGGATGGAGATGCAGGGCAAATTGCTGATAGGAGAAAAACTAGAGGTGGTACTTCTGAGCTTAAAGAGATTCTTAGAAGAGTGACAGTAAGGTTAATGGGACAACAAGTTGAGGAAGAGGAGGCAGAGGAGGAGACAGATGATATTGACAGCTGTTCATCACCAAGGGAAGAATTGAGAAATGTGCGTAAAGATTACATCAGATCAGATAAGGAGCCAATCCTAGCTTGGCTTGGTAGATGTTATGATACAGGTGCACCAGCTCTACTAGTGGGGGACAAGTCAGCAGCTCAACTAGGAACTCTCTCAAAGGATAATGGAATAGATAGACATCTAGGCAGGACTCTCAGTAAGGTTACTCTCTGGATATGCCTTTTAATGGCAACTCTCATGAGGTATCCTTCCCGAGATGATCTTCCATGGAATCCTAAACCCTGGACTACCATAGATGAGGGAGTTAAGCGTCTGAGAGAATTTGCTGTCAGAGAGGTACTCTATGGTGGCCATAAGACTCTGAATCCTGATGAAATTCCTGTAGGAACTGGTCTTGCTAAGAAGCTCATCAAACTTGCTCCTCCTAATTATGCAAATATTCTGGCAAGCAGAATTGTGGCAAGAAACTATGGCAGAGCTTCTCCTACGGTTGGCCAATTCACTGATCAAATGAGACAATTGGAGGATAGCCTGACACATGTTTTCTTTGGTTTCAGCCCTTGAAACTCTGTCTGGAAAAATTGAGAATTGCATGAAAGAGCTGAAGGATAAATTTAAAAATACCATCTCCCAATTGACACAAAGAGATAATTCCAGTTCTTCCTCCAGATGGATACAGGTTTCCTCTGTGAGGAATAGACGTCCTCCAAGGATGTCATTCCAAAACAGGTCATTCCAAAACAGATCTGTGACCGGTTTAGGCTGTGCCTTTAAGAAAGGGACACTTTCTGAACACTCTGGCTGAATATTTTGGTATATAAATGAAAACAAGAGATATGCTAATCCAATTTCATTGGTGGAACCCGGCTGTAGGTTCTTGGTTTAGTCTTTCAGTCGGGGGGGCAGTCGGTCGTCTTCTTCTTCCCCCTGTACTGTGAGCTGGCTCGTTTCTCTCTACGATTCTTGCTAACCAGATAAGAGAAAACTAACTTTTGCATCTGCTTTGAGCTTTAAAAAGTTTTCACCCTTTTAATTACCTTCCTTTCTCTTTCTCTCTAACCCTTTTGGGAAAAAGGGGTGGTAGGGAGGGAGAAGGGAGGGGCAGGCCGAACCCCCTGGCCGCATGGGGGGTTGGGGAAGGGTTTCCTGTATTACATACATTGCTGTATATTTCTGTATATATTGTAAATATTGTATGTTTTTGTACATATTCATTGCATTCCATATCTGCTTGTAAAATACAGCTTTCATCTGCTTCTCCGGCTGAGTTAGCTGTGGAATTCTTTTGTGTGTGGGGGGGAGCCTTCCTACTCCACCACAAGATCCAACCAAAACAGACCACCAAGGCAATCACGTGCGAGTATTTGGATAACTCTGCGTGATCTGTTTGGTGAGAACATGAACAGATGGGATTGTCAACCAACTTCTAATCTTTTCAGGAGTCTGAGGGAATTGCAAAGTGGCAGAACCCGAGGTAGCAATACCAGAAGGGTAGCTGTTACTTCCACAGCTTCCCAGGACAACTCTAATGGCAACAACAGTGGCTCCAGTTCTAACACTGCACACTGTGCTCATTGCACATGTGGGCATGTTCCCCATAACTAGGGGTGCCCTGCCTCCCGCCAGGGGGAGGAAAGGGGTATCAGAGATAATAGAATCTATTGGGATGTGTACATCTAGTGGCCTGGCACTTCACAATTTCAGAAGTACAGGGCCTTGGTTGACACAGGGGCTCAGTGCACCATAATGCCATCAAATTATTGGCGATCAGAGGCTATAACTATTCTGGGAGTCACTGGTGGATCTCAAGAGTTAACTAATGTAAAGGTTGATATATGTTTAACTGGCAAACAATGGAGGAAACATACAGTTGTGACCGGACCTGACGCACCTCGTATTTTGGGAATTGATTTTCTGAGAGAAGGGCGTTTCAAAGACCCTAAAGGTTACAAATGGGCTTTTGGAGTAGCATCTGTAGAAATTGATGGACAAAAGCTGAAGCTGTCTGTTAGACCTTAGCTTTCTGATGAATCTGCAGTTGTGGGACAACACGAGATACAGGACATTAAATTGCCGGTTGCTTCTCAGACTGTGCATCACAGACAATACAGAACCAACCGTGACTCTTTGTTGCCCATTCAGAATCTGATTCGTCAGTTGGAGAGTCAGAAAGTCATCAGCAAAACTCATTCAGGAGAGTCAGAAAGTCATCAGCAAAACTCATTCACCTTTCAACAGTCCAGTGTGGCCTGTGCGAAAGCAGAATGGAGACTGGTGTCTGACAGCCAACTACTGTGCCCTGAATGAAGTAACTTCACCTATGAGTGCAGCAGTACCAGACATGATGGAACTCTAGTATGAGCTGGCCAAAATCTAAATTTTTGTGAGTTGCCCAAATGGTATGCTACCATTCAGGAGACAGAAATTGCTTTAATGCCTGGTGTCTTCTCTATTCCCATAGCAGAGGAATGCAGGCCTCAGACATTTTGCTTTCACCTCAGTTTGCTTTCAGAGGAATCCAGTACACTTTCAACAGATTGCCAATGGGCTGGGTCCACAGCTCAAGCATCTGTCATGCAGTGGTCCATGATGCTCTGGAGGAAGGTGGTGCTCCGGAACACATCGAGTTAATCGATGACATAATCGTCTGGGGTAAAACTGCTGAAGAAGTCTTCGAGAAAGGTAACAAAATTTCTGTCTAACATTTTCAGTACAAATAGAAATAAGTTTTATGAAGAAAATAATATCAATAATTTCAAAGTCAGTATCAAGCGTGTTTATTTCTTTGGTCTTTATATAGAAGACAGCATTGTTTATTAATTACAGAGTGGCATAGTGGTAATAATTTACAATTTTGTCACTTATGTCACTTATGCCACATATACCACATAAGTAGTTAACAAATATTGAAAATATAATCAATTTTATAATATAAAATTTAAAAAGTTGAACTGTTATTCAATTTAAAAGATTTCCAGATGGAGGATATCCCTTAGTATTACACATTTCTTAAAGGACTTACTGAAAAGATTCTCTTTTGAAATTAGAACTGATTAATTTTTCTCTCAGAATTCTGAGTTTTAACCAGTTTTGAATTTAACTGTCCAGTTTGAATCCAGAAGTACGAAAGTAACCCACAAAAGCTGTTGAGAAGTGAAGCAAATAATATGTAGAACAACTCATTACATGCTATTATATCTTGCACGTCAGTCTTCCATTATACTGGAGAAAGGAGTAGGATAGCAATGTCCATGGAAAGAGAATGAAAGTGATGAGTTATCTTTGTGTTAAAAACATGCAGTCTGAAAGACTTTCCTTGAAACCGGCTTTGTTCATATTTACTTTCCCCAAAGGCTTATAAAGAGGGAGAAAACTCTCATAAGAACTGACAAATAATAGCACTTAACTTTTACTTGGTGCTGAAAATCTCAGAGGTGCCCTATGAACATTGATTAATCATCACAAAACAATTTTTTGAAAGACAGGTGAATGTTTCTATGCTCATTAAACAGTTTTAAAAAATACTCCCCAGTGTTAAATATCATGACTCAAGGTGAAAGAAGAATGCAGTCAGAAAATTTGGAGGTTAAAATTGCATAGGTTTTCATCCACATATTGTACTTAATCTAAGTTAAGGATTGAATGTACTTTGTAATTGGAACACACATACAAAAAAAGGAAACTAATAATTTTGTTGATAAATTGTATTGCCACAGAAACTTACAATTATACAATTTGAAAACTTCCATACAATAAATGTATAAGATATTTTTTTCTTGTTCATTTATTTGCTTTCATTCAGGAAATGTGAAGCTCCAGTTCTCCTACATGCATACAAAAAGAATCTGTCCTGTAGTTAGAAAGTTCATGTGTCCAGTTAGTATGTTGCCTCCTTTTCCTCTAAAGAATGCCAGCTGGTTATGGTTGCAATTGCCCAGGTACAAGACTGGCTGTTGGGTACAATTAGAAGAATCAGTAATGTTGCTCTAAAACACTGTGAGTGTCACCTCCATTTATTCATCTACACTCACTTCCTATGCTGGTTGTCAAAAGAATTTGAATTTTGATATCATGCTGCTGTTTTGCCATGGAAAATTTTTCACCCTGATAAAGTAAGTATGTGTCCTTAACACTGACATGCTCTGCCACTCATGTGGCATAACTACTTGTCACAGAAACTAAAGGGAAACAAAGTAGACCTTTACAGGGTGAAAAGGATTTTCAGTCAAACCTTTTGGAAATCTCTCTTGGTCCACTGCAGATTATGCAGAGATAATCTCTCACCTTTCCCTACAATGGAGACATCTCATCCTGCAGCTGCATGTAGATCTGCACTTTAAAGGCCACAGAAGAAAATAGAATGGGGGGAAAAAAGAGGGGGTGTAAGAAAAGAGATTTTAAACATTTGGGATGCATCTATGTGGAAGACAAATCATAGACTCTGTCAAGTCTACAACTGAAGACTTAGTGAGGTGACAACTCTGTATTTTATAGATACAGGGTACAGTATCTGTGAAGGGTGATTATTATTATTTTTTGTGAGCTTCTGAGTTACTAAAGTGGTTCTTTGATGTGAAAGAGAAATAATCACTGGAGATTTTGTTTGTCCTACAAGAAACCCATTGTGTCTTCATTAAAGCCCGCATTCTAACATTGAATTTGTAAACAGAACAGCTTTTTCAGTCAGTCAACTTCTCTTCCTGCTTGCTAGCAGTATAGAGGTAAGCTAGCCTTCACCTCTTCCACACAAGGAGGCCAAGCAATTTAGGAGACGTCCGACGGAACATAAGGAATGTACGTGTCAAAAAGAATGGAAACCTACAAGCTCCATGGGGATGACACAAGTTCCTATTTAAACGTTCCAGCGGGAATCTTGCTCGGGAGCACACCGCAACCGGCACCCTCGGGAACACTAGCTGCTTCCTTTTCAACCTACAGGGGATGGCAGGGCACCCCGGGCTCTCGGCACTCGGCTAGATTTGGCACGGCCGTTTCTCCACGTGCTTGCTGCTCGGGATTACTCGGGCTCCCCACGTCACTGCCGGTGGCTCATTTAAAAGCCATCGGCGGCTTGCCACAGCCCCTGTTCCCATGGGGGCCTTGCCACCTGCTCTCGCTCAGCATGCTCCACCGCACTTTTTCTAAATCTTGTCCAGCAGGTCCCGCGGGCAGGGCAGGCATGGTGGTGACACGCCGCATTCACTCCTTCAAAAAATCAGTCTCGACTCAGACTGAGGGGGAATACAAGCAGGTAGGCAAGTGTCACAAGCAAGAGGTGGGTGTCCAGGCTTATGGCTGCAGAGAGTGCTGGAGCCTGGCAGCTGAGATGCAGGGTAGTGGGGACAACTCCTGCATCAGATGTGAGCAGATTGACTATCTGCTTAACCTGGTGGCCAGATTGAAAGATGAGGTGACTAGACTTAGAGATGTCAGGGATTGTAGAAGGGAGACCAACTTGAGTAACCAGGCTCTGCAGGCTCCCCAGCAGAGGCTGGTTATCCAAAAAGCAGAGGGGAATGGACGAAGGTTCCTCTCAAAAGACACAAATTAAAACCTCTTTGCCTCCCTTCACCTCCCCCACTGCCCTTGGAGAACAAGTATGGGGCACTGGAGGTGGAGGGGAGGTGATTCTGATGCTGGAGGACACACCATCTGGGGTTTTCCATGAGGCAAAACAGCCCAGGGTGAGTCAGCCCAGGGTGAGTCAGCCCAGGGTGGGTCAGCCTAGGGTGGGTCTGCCTAGGGTGAGTCAGCCTGGGGTGGGTCAGCCTAGGGTGGGTCTGCCTAGGGTGAGTCAGCCTGGGGTGGGTCAGCCTAGGGTGGGTCGGCCTGGGGTGAGTCAGCCTGGGGTGAGTCAGCTTGGGGTGAGTCAGCCTGGGGTTAAACAGCCTTCCCCTGGCATCAAGACTTGCTCCCTTAAAAAAAAAAGAGGAGGGTGATTGTTATTGGTGATTCCCTACTGAGGGGAACAGAGGGCCCCATATGTCGGCCAGACCCTGCTCACAGGGAACTTTGTTGTCTCCCAGGAGCTCAGGTTGGTGATGTTATCAGAAGGCTGCCTAGTCTGGTGCAGCCCTCTGACTACTATCCCTTAATAATTATGCAGTTAGGGATGACGATGTTGCAACTAGAACTCCCAGGGCTATCAAGAATGACCTCAAGGTCCTGGGGGATCTAGTGGAGGACTCGGGTGAAAAAATATTTTTTTTTGTCTATACCCTTAGTTGCAGGAGGGAATACAAGAAGGAACAGGTCAGCAGCTGTAGTCAACAAGTGGCTTAGAGGTTGGTGCAGTCAGAAGAATTTTGGGTTTTTCGATCTTGAAAAACTTTCTACTGCACCAGGTCAGCTGGCAATAGATGGAGTACATCTGTCCCAGAGCAGGGGAAAGGTCACAGTACACGAGAATGGCCTGTCCCCCAAAGGTAAAAAGATTCTGGGAAGGGGATTAGCAGGTCTCATTGACAGGGCTTTAAACTAGCTTCGGAGGGGGAAGGGGCTGAAACCAAACGCCCAAGACAGGAGTCTGAGGGTGGTAAGCTGGAGTCAGGGGCAAAACCAGCAGCCCAACTGAAGTGCATGTACACTAATGCACGAAGTATGGGCAACAAACATGAGGAGCTGGAAGCCTTGTTGCAGCAGGAAAGATATGATGTAGTTGCCATCATGGAGACGTGGTGGGACGACTCGCATGACTGGAGCACTGCAATTGATGGCTACAGGCTCTTCAGGAGAGACAGGCAGGGAAGAAGGGGTGGAGGAGTGGCCCTGTACATCAGGGAGGCTCTTGATGCCATTGAGCTAGAGATCAGGGATGATCGGGTTGAGTGCGTGTGGGTAAGAATTAGAGGGAAGACCAGCAGGGCAGACATCCTGGTTGGAGTCTGTTATAGACCACCCAACCAGGAGGATGATCTTGATGAAGCATTCTATAGGCAGCTTAAGGCTGTCTCAAGACGCTTGACCTTGTTCCCATGGGTGACTTCAACCTGCCTGATATCTGCTGGGATCACAACATAGCAGAGAGGAGGCAATCTAAGAGGTTCTTAGAGTGCATGGAGGACAGCTTCTTATCCCAGGTGCTGCGCAAGTCTACCAGGGGTAAGGCTATGCTTGACCTCCTCTTCACCAACAGGGAAGGGCTGGTGGGTGATGTGGTGGTCGGAGGGTGTTTAGGCGCCAGTGACCACGAGATAACTGAGTTTTCTGTATTCAGCCAAGCCAAGAGGGGGAACAAGAAGACCTCCACTCTGGACTTCAGGAGGGCAGACTTCAGGCTACTCAAGGAACTAACTCAGAAGGTTCCTTGGGAAACAGCCCTTAAAAATAAAGGGGTCCAGGAGAGCTGAACCTACTTCAAGAAAGAACTCTTGAAGGCGCAGGAACAGGCTGTGCCAGTGTGCCGGAAGATGAGCCGCCGGGGCAGACGGCCAGCCTGTATGGGCAATGAAATTCTAAAGGAACTAAGGGAAAAAAAGAGGGTGTATTATCTTTGGAAAAAAGGGGAGGCAACCCATGGAATGTTTAGGGATGTTGCTAGGTCTTGTAGGAAGAAAATTAGGGAGGCAAAAGTACATTTGGAGGTCAGACTGGCCTCTGCTGTGAAGGACAACAAAAAGTCCTTCTATAAATATATTAATAGCAAGAGGAAGCACAAGGACAAGGTCCACTCCTTGGTGGGCATGGAGGGGAACATTGTAACAAAGGATGAGGAAAAGGCAGAGGTACTTAACACCTTCTTTACCTCAATTTTCACTAGCAGGAAACGGAACGGCTTCCAGACAGCTGGCCTGCAGAGCTGGCAGAAGGAACCAGGGAGCAGCATAGTACCCCTCTGTTCCAGGATGGGACAATTAGAGATCTTCTCAGCCGCTTGGACCCCCACAAGTCCATGGGACCAGATGGGATCCATCCTAGGGTGCTGAGGGAGCTGGCAGATGAGCTGGCCAAGCCACTCTCCATCATTTTTCAGCAGTCCTGGATCACTGGAGACGTCCCAGAAGACTGGAAGCTGGCCAGTGTGGTGCCCATCCACAAGAAAGGCCAGTTGGAAGAGCCAGGGAATTATAGGCCTGTCAGCCTGACCTCAGTGCCAGGCAAGATTATGGAACGGGTCATCTTGAGTGCAATCACACAGCACTTACAGGATGGCCAAGGGCTCAGGCTCAGCCAGCATGGATTTAGGAAGGGCAGGTCCTGCCTGACCAACCTGATCTCCTTCTATGATCAGGTGACCCGCCTGGTGGAAGTGGGGAGGCCTGTGGATGTGGTCTACCTGGACCTCAGCAAGGCCTTTGACACAGTCCCCCACAGCAAACTCCTGGCCAAGCTGGCAGCCCATGGCTTGGACAGGAGCACACTGCGTTGGGTTAGGAACTGGCTGGAGGGCCGAGCCCAGAGAGTGGTGGTGAATGGTGCCACATCCAGCTGGTGGCCTGTCACTAGTGGTGTGCCCCAAGGATCAGTGCTGGGCCCCATGCTCTTCAACATCTTTATTGATGATCTGGATGAGGGCATTGAGTCCATCATCAGTAAATTTGCAGACGACACCAAGCTGGGGGCAGGAGCTGAACTGCTGGAGGGTTGAGAGGCTTTGCAGAGGGACCTCGACAGGCTGGAGAGATGGGCATAGTCCAATGGCATGAGATTTAACACATCCAAGTGCCGGGTTCTGCACATTGGCCACAGCAACCCCATGCAGCACTACAGGCTGCGGTCAGAGTGGCTGGAGAGCAGCCAGGCAGAGAGGGACCTGGGGGTGCTGGTTGATGGGAGGCTGAACATGAGCCTGCAGTGTGCCCAGGCAGCCAAGAGGGCCAACCGCATCCTGGCCTGCATTAAGAATAGTATTGCCAGCAGGAGCAGGGAAGTCATTCTGCCCCTGGACTCTGCTTTGGTTAGGCCACACCTTAAGTACTGTGTCCAGTTCTGGGCCCCTCAGTTTAAGAAGGACATTGGGACACTTGAACGTGTCCAGAGAAGGGCAACAAGGCTGGTGAGAGGCCTTGAGCACAAGCCCTATGAGGAGAGGCTGAGGGAGCTGGGGCTGTTTAGCCTGGAGAAGAGGAGGCTCAGGGGCGACCTCATTGCTCTCTACAACTACCTGAAGGGGGTTGTAGCCAGGAAGGGGTTGGCCTCTTCTCCCTGGCAGCCAGCACCAGAACAAGGGGACACAGTCTCAAGCTGCAGCAGGGGAAGTTTAGGCTCGAGGTGAGGAGAAAGTTCTTCACTGAGAGAGTCATTCGCCATTGGAATGGGCTGCCTGGGGAGGTGGTGGAGTCGCTGTCCCTGGAGGCGTTCAAGAGGGGACTGGATGTGGCGCTTGGTGCCATGGTCTAGTTGTGAGGTTTGTGGTTACAGGTTGGACTCGATGATCTTCAAGGTCTCTTCCAACCTTGGTAATACTACTGCTACTACTATACTGTTAAAATTTACGTATTTAATTTATATGATTCCTGAGATGATTCTGAAAACTTTTTTTAGAAAACACATAGTTTTCAAGACTGTGTGGACTTTTTTGTAACTAATTTGGGAAAAAAAAAGTGCACAGCTATCATTTAACTTCTCAACATCCACAAGTATATGCAAATATTTTGGGCTACATTTCTAAGGACTGTTATGTGCATTGTTAAAGATGCCTGGATAGCATAATCATATGAAGTGCTGTATTACAGTATTACAATGGTTGGAAGAGACCTCGAAGCCAAAACAGGGTACAGGGGCACAATGACTTCCTTGCTCCTGCTGGCCATACTATTCTTAATGCAGGCCAGGATGCGGTTGGCCCTCTTGGCTGCCTGGGCACACTGCAGGCTCATGTTCAGCCTCCCATCAACCAGCACCCCCAGGTCCCTCTCTGCCTGACCGCAGCCTGGAGCGCTGCATGGGGTTGCTGTAGCCAATGTGCAGAACCTGGCACTTGGATGTGTTAAATCTCATGCCATTGGACTATGCCCATCTCTCCAGCCTGTTGAGGTCCTTCTGCAAAGCCTCTCAACCCTCCAGCAGTTCAGCTCCTGCCCCCAGCTTGGTGTCGTCTGCAAATTTACTGATGATGGACTCAATGCCCTCATCCAGATCATCAATAAAGATGTTGAAGAGCATGGGGCCCAGCACTGATCCTTGGGGCACACCACTGGTGACAGGCCGCCAGCTGGATGTGGCACTATTCACCACCACTCTCTGGGCTCAGCCCTCCAGCCAGTTCCTAACCCAACGCAGTGTGCTCCTGTCCAAGCCATGGGCTGCCAGCTTGGCCAGGAGTTTGCTGTGGGGGACTGTGTCAAAGGCCTTGCTGAGGTCCAGGTAGACCACATCCACAGGCCTCCCCACTTCCACCAGGCGGGTCACCTGATCATAGAAGGAGATCAGGTTGGTCAGGCAGGACCTGCCCTTCCTAAATCCATGCTGGCTAGGCCTGAGCCCCTGGCTATCCTGTAAGTGCTGTGTGATTGCACTCAAGATGACCCATTCCATAATCTTGCCTGGCACTGAGGTCAGGCTGACAGGCCTATAATTCCCTGGCTCTTCCAACTGGCCTTTCTTGTGGATGGGCACCACACTGGCCAGCTTCCAGTCTTCTGGGACGTCTCCAGTGATCCAGGACTGCTGAAAAATGATGGAGAGTGGCTTGGCCAGCTCATCTGCCAGCTCCCTCAGCACCCTAGGATGGATCCCATCCGGTCCCATGGACTTGTGGGGGTCCAAGCGGCTGAGAAGATCTCTAATTGTCCCATCCTGGAACAGAGGGGTACTATGCTGCTCCCTGGTTCCTTCTGCCAGCTCTGCAGGCCAGCTGTCCAGAAGCCGTTCCGTCCTGCTAGTAAAAATTGAGGTAAAGAAGGTGTTAAGTACCTCTGCCTTTTCCTCATCCTTTGTTACAATGTTCCCCTCCATGCCCACCAAGGAGTGGAGCTTGTCCTTGCGCTTCCTCTTGCTATTAATATATTTATAGAAGGACTTTTTGTTGTCCTTCACAGCAGAGGCCAGTCTGCTGTGAAGTATGATATTATTTCATGCTTCTGAAGTACTACTGGCACTGAATGTTGTATTAATACACTAGCACACTGAGTATAATATTGTCCCTGTCTCAAAAGAGATTGCACTTGCATGCTTCTAATTTGAAAATGGAAGTAAGATATAAAATTCAGAGTAGGGTTTTGTGACAGTTTTAGTCTGTGCCTTTAAGGAAAGGACAGCTATTGAACACTCTAGCTGAACATTTTGGTGTGAAAAGGAAAACAAAGATAATTCTAAACTAATTTCATTGGTAGATCAGGAGGAATGAAACTTTAAGTTTTTACTCTGGGCTCAGTTTGTTCAGTCCGTCTGGACAGCTGTCTTCTTTCTTCTGTGCTGGCAGGGCTGACCTTGGACTAATGAGATAAGAAGACTAACCTTTTCTCCCTTAACACATGCTTTGAACTAACAGAATTTCCCTTAATATCCATTTTCTCTCTAACCCTTTTAGGGAAAAAAGGAGGAAGGGGGAAAGGGGGGTTTTGGGGGGAACCCTCCTCCCAAAGGAGGGGGTTTTCTGTATTACGTTCTTTCCTGTATACTTTTTTATATACCGTAATGTGGCAGGGTGAGTGAGTTCTCCTATCAGCAATCTGCCCTGCATCTCCATCCAGTGATGATCTCAATAACTCAGCTATAGCTTTAAAACAAACATTCTCCTTCTCAGCAGGGTCTCTTCCAGCAGAAGTTCCCTCACCAGCATCCGCATCCTGCTGCTCTCCCCCATCAGCTCCTGGATCAGCTTTGCGATTTCCAGTTCTTGTATTTAAAACTGCTACCTGCTTAATGGGAGCTGTGTTTGAATTTACAGCTGTCTTAACAGAAGCTGACAGGTTTTGAGACGGATCAGCTGCTGTGGAGGACACTTCTGGTCCTGCCGAAGAAGGAGGAAATGGCTTTGCCTCTCTAATGGCTGCTGAGGATGTGGGAGCTGCCATGTTAGGCACTGCCGCTGCCACTGCAGCTGGCTGATTGCCAGAACCACCAGCAGCACCATTCAGAGCAGCCTTTCTGATGGACTTTTTAGCTCTATCTTTAACTGATACGGATTCTCTATTCTCCTCATCACTAGATATCTCTGGGGTAGAGTTAGAGCTATGCTTTCTTCTTTTCAATCTACACCTAATTACAAAATAGGCCTTAAATACCTTCCTCTCCTGGTACAGTGCATATAACAAGAACACATTACTTATCACCAACAGCAGGATTGCACACATCAAATAAGTCACCTTTGGATCCCAGCCATCACTTAAAACTACTCTTTCCCCTACTGGTATCTTAAACTCCTTTATGTCTATGGGAAGAGTGGTTGATCTCTATGGGCAGAGTGGTTGATGTCACATTCCTGTATCTATTAAGCCAAAAGAATCTCAGGCACCGGTCATAGAGAAGCTGAATCTTATACTTAAACCATAAATATAATTTATACATTAAGTATCTGCCTAAGCGATCGCAAATCAATCCTAGGAAGTACTTGTAGACCAGTACAGAACACATTGAAAAGACCAGACACTCTAAAATTCAAAACACTTTCATTTTTGCAACTCCAGCTCAAGCAGGCAATAAATCAAGCAAATTTTGCCCTGCTACTGGACTGCAATTATCCACAAGCTGCGTGTTGGGCCGCCAATTAAAAATATGTGGCAGGGTGATAAAGTTCTCCCCCACACACAAAGAAACCACAGCTAACTCAGTCAGAGAAGCAGATGAAATAAGCTATATTTACAAGCAGAAATGGAATGCAGATGGATATATACAATAATATACAGTATTTACAATATATACAGAAATATACAGCAATGAACGTAATACAGAAGACCTTTAGCCAGAGCAGGGTGTGTTCCCCCTGGCCCCTGTACCCCCTTTCCCTCCCTACCTCCCCTTTTTTCCCCAAAAGGGTTAGAGAGAGAGAGAGAGGCAATTAAGGAGAAAAACTATGTTAGCTCAAAGCGTGTGCAAGAATTAGTTTTCTTATCTGATTAGCTTTGTTAATTCAAGGTTGCTTCCATCCGGCAGCTGTTGCTTCAGCGAGAGAGAGAAACAGGCCAACAGGAACAGAGGGAACAGAATGAACTGACTCAAACTGATCTTAAAGTTGCATTCTACCAATCTACCAATGAAATTCGTTTAGACCTTGTCTTTGTTTTCAAAACATTCAGCCAGAGTATTCCAGCAACTGTGCCTTTCTTAAAGGCAGAGCCTAAACCAGTCACATGTAAATACTGTATATTGTGTATATATTCATTGCATTTCATTCTGCTTATAAAAATATAGCCTTTCCATCTGCTTCTCTGACTGAGTTAGCTGTGGTTTGTTCGTGTGGGGAGAATTGAACTTTTCTCACTACCACAGGTTTTCAAGGCTCTAGTCCCTCAAAGAGGGATGGTAACAATATGCCTCACAGAGGTCAAATAGTATTTGCTTTGAGGTGTTTATTTTTCATACATGAAATAGAATTGTATTAACTTTGTTGAATTTAGAATCTGTCTTCCCCAGCACTTTCAGTGCTTTCACTCTGTGGATCTTATCTCAGTGACGTTACATTTATTTATTTATTTATTTATTTATTAGGTAGCCATTTGCTGTTTTAAACATTTAACAGTTCAAAATACACTTAGGAGTATGGAATTATGTTTTCAGGATCCTGAACTGTTGCTATGCCACTCACTGAATATGTAGGCATTGATTCATAAGCTTTGTAATCAGTGCCTTCCTGTAGGTTACACTTCGTCTAACCTACATACTGTACACTGCTGGAATCTACATACTACAAACCATAATTTCATTGTGCAAATTTCCATGTGTAATTATTAACAATCTGTAACAATCTATCTTATTCATGATAATGCTTCACCCTCTTTGGCTTTTAGGAAGCAATGGAATATATTAAATATGGTCACGCATAATGTCACTGCTATGGAGGTTCTCCTGAAATTTGTGCAAAAATGTACCCCACGCAGGACTGCCTTAATATTGCAGGCCCCAAAGGCTTCATTCCTGCACATAACAATATTTGTTTGGTCCCACCAGCTACCCCAGTGTCTCTGAAGCAATCAAGAAGAGTCGCTATTCACTTTGAGATCATTTACCAATATCCCATAAGCTCATCAGGGAGTTCCAGCTGTTAAATCCAGAAGTTAAATCCAGTTGGTCATTGGTGACAAGTGATGTTCCCTAGGGGTCAGTATTTGAGCTAGTATTGTTTAACATCTTTATTGATGATCTACACAAGGGTATGGAATACACTCTCAGTAAGTTTGTCGACAGCAGTAAGTTAGGAGGAAGTGTTGATCTGCTTCAGGGTAAGAGGTTTCTTTAGAAGGATCTGGATAGATTAATGGGCCAATACCAGTTGTATGAGATTCAACAAGACTAAGTCCAAGTCCTCATCTTCTTGCTCTATGTAGCTACCTGAAAGGAGCTTATTGTGAGGTGGGTGTGTCTCTTCTCCCTAGTAACAAGCAATAGAACAAGAGGCAATGGCCTGAAGTTGCACTAGGGGAAGTTTAAATGGAATATTAGATGACAAGTCTTCACTGTAAGTGTTATCAAACACAGGAATAGGCTCCCTAGCAAGGTGGTTGAATCACCAGCCCTTCATGTGGTTAAAAGACACATAGATGTGGTGCTAAGGGACATGGTTTAGCACCAAATCTGTCAAATAATGATTGTACTCTATGATGTGAAATGATTCTAGAATTCTGTGATTCAAGTGAAGGGCCCTTGAACAGCCACCCATTACCTGGAAAATGACCCTGTTGCAATAGGATCATATAAAAAATTTGTAGCTCATGAACTTTAGGGTGAATGAAAGAAGAAAACTAGAGCAGAAGGAGAGACTGGTTTCATAAACCTGTTACCCTTTCCAAGTAAGCACATATCAAACTCACTGTAGCAAAAAATAGGAAAGATAATGACCTTCACCTATGTAAATGTAGCTTGAGAAGTTAACTAAAGGAGATGATAAGCCTTAATTTGTTCATGTCAAAAATCTGAATCTCTTTGATGCTTCGAACAAATAATCATAATAAATCAATCTGAACCTCTGCACTCCATCCATATCAAAAATGTCAAACTGTGTTTCACATAATGCTGTATGATACATGCCATGCTATAATTCTGTGATGGTGGGATGATTTTGGTTGCCATCCAGCCACTCATCAAGATGCTCTCCAGCTTACCCTCCTCAGCATGATAGGGGATAACTTTAACAAAAAGCTTGTAGGTCAAGATAAGGACAGGGAGATCACACACCAGGGGATATCTTGGGCACAAAATACTGATCTTTGGGGAAATTAATTTAATTTATTGGCAATTAAAAATAGAGTAAGAAACAAAAACAAAACTAAAAATATGTCTCATTCCCCCATTTTCTTCCTTCTTCCAGGCTCAACTTAATTTCTGACTCTTCTACCTCCTACCCACCAAGTGGCACAAGGCAAACAGGGCATGTCTGGTGTGGTGAGTTCATAACATTTTGTATCTGATTCTCCTTGCTCACACTCTTTCCTTACTTCAGAGTGTTTTCCACACTTTGGAAACTGCTCCCAGATGGGCAATTCCCAGGGGCTGCAGTTATTCAAGAACAGCTCCAGTGTCGTTCCTTTCATCTTGGTACAGTCCTATAGGATCAAACTGTTCCAGAGTGGACCCCCACACTCCAGGTAATGCTCAGCATCTTTTACCTTTCCATAAGTGGGCTCAGCTTTGGTAATCACGAGGGCCATTTTGGAGCTGGCTGAAACATTTTGCCAGATGTAAGAGCGACTCCTAACCTTGTCTGAGAGAAGCCACCTCTAGAGTGCCATCACTACCAAAACCTAGTCACATGAACCTAAAACACAACCACATCAAAAAAAAAAAGAAAAAGTCATATGGTGATAAGGAGGATTTTCACATCTATTAAGGTGATTACTAGGTGCCTGTTTCCAAGTAGATGCTTTACAAATTCATGAATCCTTGAATTTATCAGGTAAAATTTTTTAAATGGCTGATTCAGCAATTCAGAGCTTCAGGCTACAGTGAGTGTTGAAAAGGAACAACAGAAGTAAAAATACAAGTGGGAAACAATGCCTCACACTAGCTTGCTATAGTCTGTTTCCACTGGAAATAGAGTAATGAGCAGAGTTTGACTGAAAAATGGAAAATATATTCTCAAGAACTGCAATTTTTCATAAATTGGCCTCTTAAAAAAAACCACCAAAATCCTTCTACAGTCTTCAGAACTGGAAATAGGATTCCTTCATGTTAGATGAGATTTTTTTTTAAAAAATATTTTTATTTATAGAATATAATGCATTATGTGTCTAGATCAATAGATCCTTTGAAGTCATGTCTTCCAGGTAATTAATAACAACTAATGAGGAATAGCACTTAATACAAACGTGGTTAACAATTTACAGTTTTGCCACTTCTGCTAGCTAGTAAAATGTTCTTTGTGAAAGGGGACTAAACTTGTTTTCCCACTAAAACTACTACTTAAGGTATTTGCTAATTATTAAATATTGGCCAAGAGGTGTACATCACCAATGGCACATGGTGCAATATTCTACCACATTCAAAACTGAAGGAAAACATGTTTCTGTTTAGAAATAAGAAACCTTTCTATGCATATGAAAATACACAATTCAAGTTTATTCAAATGAAATGCACTAAAGAAATGAAATATATTAGCATATATAGTGTAGGATTTGCATAGAGAGGGGAGCTTCCCAAGGCCAAAGTTCTCTCTCTGAAAAAATATCATGTCACAGTATCACCAAGGTTGGAAGAGACCTTGAAGATCATCGAGTCCAACCTGTCACCACAGACCTCATGACTAGACCATGGCACCAAGTGCCACGTCCAATCCCCTCTTGAACACCTCCAGGGATGGTGACTCCACACCCTCCCCGGGCAGCCCATTCCAATGGCAAATGACTCTCTCAGTGAAGAACTTTCTCCTCACCTCCAGCCTAAACTTCCCCTGGTGCAGCTTGAGACTGTGTCCTCTTGTTCTGGTGCTGGTTGCCCAAGAGAGGAGATCAACTCCCTCCTGGCTACAAGCACCCTTCAGGTAGTTGTAGAGAGCAATGAGGTCACACCTGAGCCTCCTCTTCTCCAGGCTAAACAATCCCAGCTTCCTCAGCCTCTCCTCATAGGGCTTGTGCTCAAGGCCTCTCACCAGCCTTGTTGCCCTTCTCTGGACACGTTCAAGTGTCTCGATGTCCTTCTTAAACTGAGGGGCCCAGAACTGGACACAGGACTCAAGGTGTGGCCTAACCAAAGCAGAGTACAGGGGCAGAATGACTTCCCTGCTCCTGCTGGCCACACTATTCCTAATGCAGGCCAGGATGCCATTGGCCTTCTTGGCCACCTGGGCACACTGCTAGCTCATGTTCAGGCAGCTGTCAATCAGCACCCCCAGGTCCCTCTCTGTTTGGGAGCTCTCCAGCCACTCCGACCCCAGCCTGTACCTCTGCATGGGGTTGTTGTGGCCAAAATGCAGCACCTGGCTCTTGTTGAATGCCATCGTGTTGGACTCTGCCCATCTGTCCAGTTGGTTGAGGTCCCTCTGCAGAGCCCTTCTGCCCCCTAACTGATCAACAACTGCTCACAACTTGATGTCTTGCTGTGGTGGGTTAACACCCTTTTTTGAAAAACAAAAGAACAAAGCACGGTGGAGGGCTTGCAGGTACTTTTCACTCCCTGCAGAGCATTTCTCGCCTGGGAGGCTGAGTCTGTTCCACTCCCCCTCCCTGCCTAGCTATGGTATAAAAGCAGGACATCGTAGCTGTTGGGACAGCTTCTTGGCTCCTGCCTCTGCTGTATGAGAGCTACTGCAGCTGCCCTCCTGCTCCTCTGCCACGTGGTCGGCCCTGATTCCTCTCTCTGCTGCCTCCACGCTTCTCCAGGAAGGCTGGTTTTGTATTACTCTCTTGTTTTTTTGTCCCCCTCCCATCCATTATTGTTCCTTGCCCCTTGTGAACATTTCTTCTGTTATTGTTATATATATATATATATTGCTTAAAGACAACTCTTTACCTCTCTACTTCCAAGCCGAGTCCAAATTATTGTTTGCTAAATTTGCTCCTTCCTTTTCTCCCCTCTCTCTTGGGAGGAAGGAGAGGGGGAGGGGAAGTGGGGGAGGAGATTCTCAGCCTTGCCCCATCTGAGCTCCTAACTCCCAGTTAAGGCTCAAACCACCACACTTGTGCAAATTTGCTGATGACTGTCTCAGTCCCCTCATTCAGATCATCAATGAAGATGTTGAAGAGGATGGGGGCCGGCACTGATCCCTGGGGGACACCACTAATAACTGCCCTCCAGCTGGATGTGGCACCATTCACCACCACTCTCTGGGCTCGGCCCTCCAGCCAATTTCTAACCCAGCACAGTGTGCTCCTGTGCAAGCCATGGGCTGCCAGCTTGGCCAGGAGTTTGCTGTGGGGGCCAGTGTCAAAGGCCTTGCTGAGGTCCAGGTAGACCACATCCACAGGCCTCCCCACATCCTGGGGACTGAGCAAAGTCTGGAGTACCTGGACTTGAGCAAAGCCTTCGACACTGTCCTGCACCACATCCTGGTCTCCAAGCTGGTGACACATGGGTTTGATGGATGGACCACTAGATGGACAAAGAACTGGCTTGATGGCTGCACCCAAAGAGTGGCTGTCAACGGGTCCATGTCCCAATGGAGGCCAGTGACAAGCGGAGTCCCTCAGGGATCAGTCCTGGGACCTGTCTTGTTCAACATCTTTGTGGGTGACATGGACAGTGGCATCGAGTGCACCCTCAGCAAGTTTGCTGATGACACCAAGCTGTGTGGTGCAGTGGACACGCTGGAGGGAAGGGATGCCATCCAGAGGGACCTTGACAGGCTGGAGAGGTGGGCACAAGCCAACCTCATGAGCTTCAACAAGACCAAGTGCAGGGTCTGCATCTGGGTCGAGGCAATCCCAGTCACAAATCCAGGCTGGGCAGTGACTGGCTGGAGAGCAGCCCTGAGGAGAGAGACTTGGGGGTGCTGGTGGATGAGAAGCTCAACATGAGCTCTCAATGTGCACTTGCAGCCCGGAAAGCCAATCAGATCCTGGGCTGCATCAGGAGAAGTGTGACCAGCAGGTCAAGGGAGGTGCTTCTCCCCTCTACTCAGCTCTGGTGAGACCCCACCTGGAGTACTGCGTCCAGTTCTGGAGCCCCTATTACAGGAGGGATGTGGACGTGCTGGAACGTGTCCAGAGAAGGGCCACGAGGATGATCAGAGGGCTGGAGCACCTCTCCTATGAGGACAGACTGAAGGAGTTGGGGCTGTTCAGTCTGGAGAAGAGAAGGCTCCGAGGTGACCTCATTGTGGCTTTCCAGTATCTGAAGGGGGCCTACAAGAAGGCTGGGGAGGGACTTCTCAGGGTATCAGGTAGTGATAGGACTAGGGGGAACGGAATGAAGCTGGAAATGGGGAGATTGAGGCTGGATGTGAGAAGGAAGTTCTTCACTGTGAGAGTGGTGAAGCCCTGGAATGGGTTATCCAGGGAGGTGGTTGAGGCCCAGTCCCTGGAGGTGTTTAAGACCAGGCTGGACGAGGCTCTGGCCAGCCTGATCTAGTGTGGGGTGTCCCTGCCCATGGCAGGGGTTGGAACTGGATGATCCTTGTGGTCCCTTCCAACCCTGACTGATTCTATGATTCTATGATTCTATCCACCAGGTGAGTCACCTGATCATAGAAGGAGATCAGGTTGACAACCTGAGTGACAACCATGGTTCAGGGTTTTATTGATAGTTATAAAAAAAAAAAATATTTTCTGTGCAGCAGGAAGGCTCTGCAGCCAAAATGGTGTCGCGCGCACAGCCTGGGTGGGTTTTAAACCTCCCGCCTCTGACATCACGATCCTGAGCAGGCTCATGAGAGGACGATCCTGCCAGACCTCACTGCCAACCAGCGGTCCTCCTGACCCACAAAGCGCTGAAAAGAAAACAGAAAGCAAGGCAGAAAGCTCTCAGTTCCAAGTGGAGCAGTCCCGGTGCTGGTTCCCATCAGGTCTTCAGCCAAAATATCAGAGCAATAAAGAGAAAATCTAGAGTTCTGTAGCTTTCTGTCAAACATTTTCAGTAAAGTTGTGCCACCCTAAAGGAGCAAAACGCATTTTTCACACCCAGTATCTTTCTCTTTCAAGGAAAAAAATTTTATATATGTAATGTACTCCAGCCACAGAAAACAAATAGAAAAGCTCTGAAATCAGTGTCTTTGGAGTTGTCTATGGCATGACAAGATACCCCAGCAGAGAAAACAATTCCCCAGCAACTCAGAATTCATTGGAAAAACACACCACTATAAATACTTTTTATTTGAATATTTTGTTACTAGAAAAATCTCAAAAGTTGAAATTGTATACCAAACAATAGGATCTATACATACAACTAGACAAATTTGTCCTTCTGATTTTCTCAGTTTTGAAGTAAGTTCTGTTTCAGGAAAGCTGAAACTATGTAAATTCCCTTGACTTATTTCTTTCAGTCCTGCATAAGATCCTGTTTAGGCAAAACGTGCAAATATTATGATCCAGAAATAAACCAAACTTTAATGAAGATAAAAATTACAGATTCATTAAATATTTTGAAAGTTCTATTTCGCATTTTGTTTCCATGAGGAAAAAGCAATCATTAAAGTGTATTTGACTATTACTACTATTTTGGCTTAACTGAGTGTGGCAATTTAGGCAGGATGCCTCCTGTTGCTGCCACAGAAATTGCACCTCTGGTGTCCCAAGTGTCCAGCCCAGTAGGCGGACACAAGAAATAGCTTACTTCATACCCATAATATCCTGCGCCCTATAAATCCAGCTGTAAAGTCATTCTCTTCCTCTTTCTTCCCTCTCTGCCCTTGTGGGAGATGCTCCCTATTGGGTAACAGTGGGGGAGTTATCTCAAAATCTCTTAGGCCTGTCTAGGCCTAATGCCCGGAGGAGAATGGGAGGGGCAGTCTCAGAGCTGGCCAACCTGAGACTAGCCTAGCAGGGGAGGGGGAAGAAAGAGCCCTGGGGCTTTTGGGTATACCCTCAGGTGGGGAGAAGGGAAGTGTTTGGGAGGCTTTTGGGTGTGCTGTAGGGGACTCTGTATTCTTTGGTTTTCTTTTGTCACCATGCTTGTAGTTTTCTGTAAAACACTGGCTGCTTTTCCATTTAAATTTTCCATCACTCCTGCAATCCATTTGTGTGAGTGTCATTCTTTTGCCTCTCTCAGAGGCAAGAGAGGATCTGTCTGGCCTCAAACCAGGATACTGAGTGATAAAGTCTGACAGCTATGAAAGAAGGTAGTGGTCAATGGCTTAAAGTCCAGATGGAGATCAGTGACAGAAGATGTCCTTCAGGGGTCCATACTGGGACATGTACTGTTTAATGTTTTTATCAATGATATAGACAGTGGGATTGATTGCACTTTCAGCAAGTTTGCAGATGACATAAACATGGGTGGTGCTGGAGAAAGAGAATGTAATTAAGAAGGACCTGGACAAGCTGGAGAGGTGGGCCCACATGAACCTCCTGAGATTCAACAAGAGCAGGTGCAGTTTCCCACACCTGGGTCAGAAGGGAGGTCATTCTGCCCCTGTACACTGCACTGGTTAGGCTGCACCTCGAGTCCTGTGTCCAGTTCTGGGCCCCTCAGTTTAGGAAGGATGTTGACTTGCTGGAACGTGTCCAGAGAAGGGCAACAAAGCTGGTGAGGGCTTTGGAACACAAGCCCTATGAGGAGAGGCTGAGGGAGCTGGGGTTGCTTAGCCTGGAGAAGAGGAGACTGAGGGGTGACTTTATTGCTCTCTACAACTACCTGAAGGGAAGTTGTGGACAGGCAGAGGTTGGTCTCTTCTCCCAGGCAGCCAGCACCAGAACAAGAGGACACAATCTCAGGATGCACCAGGGGAGGTTTAGACTGGATGTTAGGAAGAAGTTCTATACAGAGAGAGTGATTGCCCATTGGAATGGACTGCCTGGGGAGGTGGTGGAGTCGCCGTCACTGGAGGTGTTCAGGAGGAGACTTGGTGGGGTGCTTGATGCCATGGTCTAGTTGTTTAGGTGGGTTGGAGTGATTGATAGGTTGGACGCGATGATCTTGAAGGTCTCTTCCAACCTGGTGTATTGTATTGTATTGTATTGTATTGTATTGTATTGTATTGTATTGTAAACTAGGGAATGAGGTGTTAGAAAGCAGCCCTGAAGAAAAGGACTTGGGGATGCTGATGCTGTACATGAGCAGATAGTGTGTGTTTGCAGCCCAGAAGGCAAATTACATCTTGGGCTACATCAAAGGATGTGTTGCCAGCAGATCCAGAGACATGATTCTGTCACTTTGCTCTGCTCTGGTATGACCTCACCTAGAGTACAACATGCAGATCTGATGTCCTTAATATAGGAAGGACATGGACCTGATGGAAGCAGGAGTGCCACAAAAATGATCAAAGTGCTGGAACACCTCTCCTGTGAGGACTAACTGAGGGAGCTGGGGTTGTACAGCCTGGAGAAGACTCTGGGGAAACTTCATAATGTTCTTCCAGTACCTGAAGGGGGCCTACAAGAAGGCTGGAAAGGGACTGTTTACAAAGGCCTGTAGTGATAGGAAGAGGGGTAGTGGTTTTAAATTAGGTAAGAGTAGATTTAGATTGGACGTTAGGAGGAAGTTCTATACCATGACAGTAATAGAACACTGGAACAGGTTTCCCAGGGAGGTAGTTTAGACCCCATTTTTGGAGCTAATCAAGGTCAGGCTCAAATGGACGCTGAGCAACCTGATCTAGTGGAGGATGTGCCGGCACATTGCAGAGGGTTTGGGCTAGATGACCTTTGGAGGTCCCCTCTGTCCTGGAAGAGGCATTAATAAGACAGTTAAATCTGTTTTGAGCCACTGCTCCTTTCTCCTCCCTCTCTGTCACAGGGTCTGGATTGAGGTTGAGGAGCCTAATAGGCAGGCGCCTTTAAGACTGCCTGGAGGGGAGTGGAAGCTGAGCCCTGAGTTTCATGTTTCAGAGAGGCAACTGCACGTGTCAGATGCCATGAGAGAAGGCATGTGCAGTTTACTCGCCACCTAAACATTTTGAATTGATTGGCAGGATTTGAATGGCTAATGTGCCATTGGGCTGTTCGGTTTTCAAAAAGGGAATTTGTAGAGCAAGACCTCCTATGCTCATAGCTCGCTCGTAGCTCCGTCACTTGTTGCACTCAAAGCTTGCAACTCTCTCACCTCTCTCCCCCATTCGTTAATGGGATTCAAGGTGGCGACAAGCACCCTACTTGATCCTATCTCCGGAGCAATTAGCTTCTTTGTTTAGCGGTGTAGTGCTAAAGTTGGGCCTTCACTGCAGTAGCGTGCTCCCTCTCATTTCCTCTAAATCTGTGGATACTGCTCGGCAGTTCGTGAGTATAATACGCTATTTTACCTGGTTATTTCTGAGGTTTATAGCTTGTTACCTCTTAGATAGCTCCATTGTGAACTCGACAGTGGTTTGTCTATGCCACCCGAGGCAGCAGTGCAGTTTGGTTTCACGTGTGCAGGGAGATTCTAGTTTGTTCTGTATTTCAAGTTCTGATTGTTCTAGACTGTTAATCTACTGTTTATTAGCTTTCTACCATGTGTAATTAACTTGTTATCAACCGGGCAAATGAACCTGAATAAATAGGCACAGGGAAAAAATTTTTGATATTTAATAAATAATATTCATATTTTATCATATTTCTGGCCAACAAATTTATAAACTATAACACCTTCCAACACAAATCTTTCTATGAATGTATAATCCTAGATAAATATCTTGTTTATCAACTGCATTACCTACCCATCAGCTAGCCTCTCAGCCTCCCTGCAGTAACCCACATGAGCAGGGCCAATGGGAGCAGGTCTCTGCCCGACAGAAGAAGGGCAGACGGAGCAAGCGTGCTACTTTGAGCAGCACGCTGCCTACAGTGAAGGTTCAGAATAGGTATGAGGCTCTACAGGAGGAGCAGGTCATAGGTGAGGATGAGGACTCAAGGAAGACAGAAGCTGCACCAATGACAGGTTCCCTCAGGCCAGCTATCAAAACTAGTCCAGAAAGGAAACCTCGTAGGGTCATCGTTGTAGGAGACTCCCTACTGAAGGGGGCAGAGGGCCCAATATGCAGACCAGACCCATTTCATAGGGAGATCTGCTGCCTCCCTGGTGCCCAAGTAAAGGACATAGTAGGCAAAATTCCCGAACTTGTGAGCCCTTCAGACTACTACCCACTGCTGGTCTTTCAGGTGGGTAGTGACGATGCAACAATGCGAGGCTCACGGTCAATTAAAAGAGATTTCAGAACGTTAGGGCACCTGCTAAAGGGGTCAGGATCTCAAGTAGTGTTCTCTGCTATCCCTCTAACATCAGTGATGGATGAGGGAACATTGTGGAAGAGCCAACAGGTCAATTCATGGCTCAGGGACTGGTGCCATCGGCAGGGATTTGCGTTCTACAATCATGGTTTGGTTTTCAAGGCAGCAGAGCTAAAAACAACTTATGGGACACACTTGTCCCAGAGGGGGAAAAGGATCCTGGGGCAGGAATTGGCAGGGCTCATAGACAGGGCTTTAAACTAGATTTGAAGGGGGAGGGGTTGGTGGTCTCCTGCTGGCCTGTGACAAGCAGGGGGCAGCTCACCTGAGGTGGAGGGATGGAGAGCCAGTAGGGGCTCTCAGCTTGCTGCCCTGAGGCAAGACACAAATGACACACCAGGACACCCTGTGGAAACCAAGGGGAGTTGGCACAGGAGGACGACAGGGCCAGCCCAGCTGAAGTGCTTCTATGCAAATGCACGCAGCTTGGGCAACAAACAGGATGAGTTAAGGGCCACCGTGATGCTGGGACGCCATGACATAGTGGGCATCACCGAAACTTGGTGGGACGACTCCCACGACTGGAACGTAGGGATAGACGGGTATAAGCTTTTTAGGAAGGATAGGCAGGGAAGGAGAGGAGGAGGTGTTGCCCTCTATGTCAACAACCAGCTGGAATCAGCAGAACTCCACCTGGGGAGGCATGATGAGTTGGTTGAGAGTTTATGGGTTAGAATTAAAGGCAAGACAGGGGAAGGAGATATTACTGTGGGGGTCTCCTACAGGCCACCTGACCAGCAGAACCAAGCAGATGAGGCTCTGCACAGGCAAATAGAAGCGGCTTCCAGGTCACAAGCCCTGGTCCTCATGGGGGATTTCAACCACCCTGACATCTGTTGGAGGGACAACACAGCAAAGCATCAGCAATCCAGGATGTTCCTGGACTGCATAGAAGACAACTTCCTCCTCCAAATGGTAGAGGAACCAACAAGAAAAGGTGCTACGCTGGACCTTGTTCTCACCAACAGGGAAGGGCTGGTAACAAATGTGAGGCTCAGAGACGGCCTTGGCTGCAGTGACCATGAAGCAGTTGAATTTAATCTCCTCAGGGCAATCAGGAGGACATATTCTAAGCTTACGACCCTAGACTTCAGGCGTGCAGACTTCGATCGCTGCAGGGATCTGCTAGCCAAAGTGCCGTGGGATGAAGCCCTGGAGGGAAGAGGGACCCAGGACAGCTGGTCAGTATTCAAGGACCACCTCCTCTGTGTCCAGGAGCTATGTATACCTATAAGGAGAAAAGCAGGAAGGAATGCTAGGAGGCCTGCCTGGATGAACAAGGAGCTGCTGGACACACTATCACGTAAAAAGAAACTCTACAGGAAGTGGAAGGAAGGACAGATAGAACAGGGGGTATATAAGGAAGCTGCCCGAGCAGCAAGAGGCCTGGTTAGGAAAGCCAAAGCAGAGTTTGAACTGAATCTAGCCAGGGGGGTTAAAGGGAACACTAAGAATTTCTATAGGTATATTAATGGCAAGAAGAAGACTAGGGAAGGTGTGGGCCCCCTCAGAAAGGAAAGTGGTGAATTGGTCACAAGTGATGTGGAAAAGGCTGAGGTACTCAATCACTTCTTTACCTCAGTCTTCACTGCAAGGGCCTCCAGCCACACTCCTGGTGTCATGGCAGACGATGCCAGGGACGGGGAGGAAGAACTGCCCATCGTAAGTGAAGCTCAGGTTCGTGATCACCTGAAGAACCTGAAAGTGTTCAAGTCCATGGGACCCGACGGGATACACCCACGGGTGCTGAGAGAACTGGCAGATGAGGTTGCCAAGCCCCTCTCTATTATATTCCAGAAGTCATGGCAGACTGGGGAAGTCCCCACAGACTGGAAAAGGGGAAACATTACTCCCATTTTCAAAAAGGGCAAGAAGGAGGAACCGGGGAACTACAGGCCAGTCAGTCTCACCTCTGTGCCCAGAAAGATCATGGAGCAGATCCTCCTGGAGGCACTAATGACTCAGAAGAATAGTGAAGAGGTGATTGGGAATAGTCAGCATGGCTTTGCCAAGGGCAAATCCTGCCTGACAAACCTGGTGGCCTTCTATGATCAGGTGACAGCATTAATAGATGAGGGGCGAGCAACTGATGTCGTTTACCTGGACTTGAGCAAAGCCTTCGACACTGTCCCGCACCACCTCCTGGTCTCCAAGCTGGCGACACATGGGTTTGATGGATGGACCACCAGATGGATAAAGAACTGGCTTGATGGCCGCACCCAAAGAGTGGCTGTCAACGGGTCCATGTCCCAGTGGAGGCCAGTGACAAGCGGAGTCCCTCAGGGATCAGTCCTGGGACCTGTCTTGTTCAACATCTTTGTGGGTGACATGGACAGTGGCATCGAGTGCACCCTCAGCAAGTTTGCTGATGACACCAAGCTGTGTGGTGCAGTGGACACCCTGGAGGGAAGGGATGCCATCCAGAGGGACCTGGACAGGCTGGAGAGGTGGGCACAAGCCAACCTCATGAGCTTCAACAAGACCAAGTGCAGGGTCCTGCATCTGGGTCGAGGCAATCCCAGGCACAAATACAGGCTGGGCAGTGACTGGCTGGAGAGCAGCCCCGAGGAGAGAGACTTGGGGGTGCTGGTGGACGAGAAGCTCGACATGAGCTCTCAATGTGCGCTTGCAGCCCGGAAAGCCAATCAGATCCTGGGCTGCATCAGGAGAAGTGTGACCAGCAGGTCAAGGGAGGTGCTTCTCCCCCTCTACTCAGCTCTGGTGAGACCCCACCTGGAGTACTGCGTCCAGTTCTGGAGCCCATATTACAGGAGAGATGTGGACGTGCTGGAGCGTGTCCAGAGAAGGGCCACGAGGATGATCAGAGGGCTGGAGCACCTCTCCTATGAGGACAGACTGAAGGAGTTGGGGCTGTTCAGTCTGGAGAAGAGAAGGCTCCGAGGTGACCTCATTGTGGCTTTCCAGTATCTGAAGGGGGCCTACAGGAAGGCTGGGGAGGGACTTCTCAGGATCTCAGGTAGTGATAGGACTAGGGGGAATGGAATGAAGCTGGAAATGGGGAGATTCAGGCTGGATGTGAGGAAGAAGTTCTTTACCATGAGAGTGGTGAAGCCCTGGAATGGGTTGTCCAGGGAGGTGGTTGAGGCCCAGTCCCTGGAGGTGTTTAAGACCAGGCTGGACGAGGCTCTGGCCAGCGTGATCTAGTGTAGGGTGTCCCTGCCCATGGCAGGGGTTGGAACTAGATGATCCTTGTGGTCCCTTCCAACCCTGACTGATTCTATGATTCTATGATTACTTCTCTCTGTGCAAGTAAAATTTCTGTTGTTTTCAGCACAGCTACACTAGTTCATGCTGTGACTATTAATGTGACCAAATGGTTTTACAACTTTCCATTCATCAGTCACAGTATATTTAAGACCTAAATGTGCAGATATGAATGGTGTTATTAGTCTGAGTTTCCAGTATCTGACTAAAGTAGATTAACCATGCAGAAAAATAAGGTGTTAATACTTTCCAATTCTACTATCTTTAAGCAAAATGAAAGCAATGATTCAGTAAAAGTAAAGCAATTTTGCCCATTGATGTGGATTACAAAGGATGGACCAGGAAAGAGATAGGAAAAAAAATGAATTGTCTCAGAATAAACCTTCTTTTACCCTCTCAAGATACCTGATTCATGATGATCAGCAAAAGCATTGTAGTAGTTGTGCATTTTTAGTCATTTCACTCTTCAGGGCTGAAGAATGAAGAGGCATGCATCCATCATGTTATAGGGTCATGACCTGAAGATACTGGAGGTGTCTCTATTTAGCGTAAGAAAGATTTTTTTTTTCTTTTCCTACTGGGATCAAGCTGGGAAAAAAATAAGAGCTTGTTTATCATTGTTCACTTCCATTTCAGCAAGACTTAGACAATTTGATTTAGAATTGTAAAGGCTTGTTAGTTCTTTTTAACATGTAGCTAATTCCCACTGCAGGTAAAGGAGCAAGGTTGTACAAATATAATAGCCCTGAGGTATCACCAAACAGTACAGAAATGATATGGCTAGAGAGTGGTAACTCCCTGTGATGGGTTACGCCCATCCTGAAAAAGGCGTGTGAGACCTTTACCCACCCCAGAAGGGGTTTTCCCCTGGCAAACTGAGTTAGCCTGTTCCACTCCCCATCCCTGTCCAGCAAGCCTATGGAAAGGAAGACACTGCAGCCATTTGAGCTCTTCTACCTTGCCTGGATGAGAGGACTGCTGCTGGCTTCCTGCTTCTCTGCCAAGTGGTCAGGCCTGCTCCTCCTCCCTCCTACATCCATTCCTTTTCAAAGGACTTCAAAGGACTGGTTTTGCATATGTATATTTTGCCCATTGTGATGGTTTGAGTGTTAATTGGGATTTAAGAGCTCAGATGGGGGAAAGGCTGAGAATCCCTCCCCCACTACCCCTTCTCTTTCCCAATAGAGAGGAAAAGGAAAGGGAAGGAGCAAATCCACCAAGAAATAATATGGATTCAGCTTTCTTTAAACAGTATATATATATATATATATATATATATATATATATATAAAAACCAATAACAGTTAGGATTCACAACAGTAAGGAACAAGGATGGATGGAAGGAAAAAAACTATGAAATACAAAACCAGTCCTTTGCAAAGGCAGAGATGTAGCAGGGAGTACCACGTGGCAGAGAAGCAGGGAACCAGCGGCAGTCCTCGTTCAGGCACAGGCAGGGGCCAAGAGAGCTAATAACTGCAGTGTCCTCCTTTTTATAGGCTTGCTGGACAGGAAGGGGAGTGGAACAGACTAAACTCAATTTCCCAGGGGAAAAACCCATGCACAGGGGGTATCAAAGGGAAAGGAAAAATCATGAACACCAAGGGAGAGATGCCACATACCAGTGGGCTTGGGACAGATCAGTGGACATATCTATGGAGGCCATCTCAGAGCTTATCCATGAGTGTAACATCTGTGCTGCCATTAAACAGTCTAAGTGCATGAAGCCTCTGTGGTGGTGGGGGAGATGGTCACAGTATCACAGTATCACCAAGGTTGGAAGAGACCTCAAAGATCATCAAGTCCAACCTGCCACCACAGACCTCATGACTAGACCATGGCACCAAGTGCCACGTCCAATCCCCTCTTGAACACCTCCAGGGATGGTGACTCCACACCCTCCCTGGGCAGCCCATTCCAATGACGAATCACTCTCTCAGTGAAGAACTTTCTCCTCACCTCCAGCCTAAACTTCCCCTGGTGCAGCTTGAGACTGTGTCCCCTTGTTCTGGTGCTGGTTGCTAGAGAGAAGAGGCCAACCCCTTCCTGCCTACAAGCACCTTTCAAGTAGTTGTAGAGAGCAATGAGGTCACCCCTGAGCCTCCTCTTCTCTAGGCTAAACAATCCCAGCTCCCTCAACCTATCTTCATAGGGCTTGTGCTCAAGGCCTCTCACCAGCCTTGTTGCCCTTCTCTGGACACGTTCAAGTGTCTCGATGTCCTTCTTAAACTGAGGGGCCCAGAACGGGACACAGGACTCAAGGTGCGGCCTAACCAAAGCAGAGTCCAGGGGCACAATGACCTCCCTGCTCCTGCTGGCCACACTATTCCTAATGCAGGCCAGGATGCTGTTGGCCTTCTTGGCCACCTGGGCACACTGCTGGCTCATGTTCAGGCGGCTGTCAACCAGTACCCCCAGGTCCCTCTCTGTTTGGGAGCTCTCCAGCCACTCCGACCCCAGCCTGTAGCTCTGCATGGGATTGTTGTGGCCAAAGTGCAGCACCCGGCACTTGGATTTGTTGAATGCCATCGTGTTGGACTCTGCCCATCTGTCCAGTCGGTCGAGGTCCCTCTGCAGAGCCCTTCAGCCCTCTAACTGACCAACAACTGCTCCCAACTGGTGTCATCTGCAAATTTGCTGATGACTGTCTCAATCCCCTCATCCAGATCGTCAATGAAGACACTGAAGAGGATGGGGCCCAGCACTGATCCCTGGGGGATGCCACTGGTGACTGGCTGCCAGCTGGAGGTGGCATCATTGACCACCACTCTCTGGGCCCAGCCCTCCAGCCAGTTCCTAACCCAGCACAGAGTGTTGCTGTCCAAGCCACAAGCTGACAGCTTAGCCAGCAGTTTGCTCTGGGGGACGGTGTCAAAGGTCTTGCTGAAGTCCAGGTAGACTACATCCACAGGCCTCCCCACATCCACTAGGTGAGTCACCTGATCATAGGAGGAGATCAGGTTGGAGAGGCAGGACCTGCCCTTCCTAAATCCATGTTGGCTGGACCTGAGCCCTTGGCCATCCTACAGGTGCACAGTTGTTGCTGCCAAGATAATCTGTTCCATCATTTTCCCTGGCACTGAGGTCAGGCTGACAGGCCTGTAGTTTCCAGGTTCATCCATCCGACCCTTCTCATGGATGGGGATCACATTGGCCAGTTTCCAGTCATCTGGGACCTCTCCGGTGAGCCAGGACTGGTGGAAAATGATGGAGAGTGGCTTGGGTAGCTCATCTGCCAGCTCTCTCAGGACCCTAGGATGGATCCCATCTGGCCCCATGGACTTGTGAGTGTCCAAGTGGCTCAGCAGATCCCGAACTAATTCCTCATGGATTTCCGGGGCATTACACTGCTCCCTGACCCCATCACCCAACTAAGGAGGCCACTCGTCCTGAACTCCTCCTGCTTTGCTGTTAAAAATTGAGGCAAAGAAAGTATTCAGGACCTCAGCCTTTTCCTCATCTTCAGTCTCAGTGTTCCCCTCCAGGTCTAATATGGAGTGGACATTCTTCTTGCCCCTTTTTTTACTGTTAATATATTTTTAAAAATGCTTTTTATTATCTTTCACAGAGGTGGACAGCTTAAATTTCAACTGGGCCTTTGCCTCTCTAATTTTTTTCCTACATAATCTAACAACTTCCTTAAGCATACCTTGAGTGGCCTTCCCCTCCTTCCAAAGGTGATACATCCTCTTTTTTCCCTTAATTCCTCCAGGAGCTTCTTGGTCATCCAGGCCAGTCGCCTTCCCCGCTGGCTCATCTTTCGGCACATGGGAACCACCAGTTCCTGTGTCTTCAAGATCTCCTGTTTGAAGTAGGTCCAACCATCCTGGACCCCTCAGTTCTTGAGGGCTGCTACTCAGGGAACTTTGCGAATAAGTTTCTTGAACAGGCTGAAGTTTGCCCTCTGGAAGCTCAAGGTGAGGGTTCTGTTGGTGCTCCTCCCTATCTCCCTGCATATTGAAAACTTCACTATTTCGTGGTCACTGCACCCTAGGCGGCCTCCCACAGTCACATCTCCCACCAGCCCTTCTCTATTGGAGAACAGCAGATCAAGCAGAGCCTGACTCCTGGTAGGCTCTCTTAACAGCTGCTTGAGGAAGCTGTCCTCCATGCGCTCCAGGAATCTTCTGCCTCCTCTCTGCTGAATTAAGTTCCCAGAAGATATCTGGCAAGTTAAAGTCACCCACAAGGACAAGATCTGTCTTGGCACAGCTTCCAATTGCTTATAGAATAATTAAAAATGTAAGTACGGAGAGGCCTGGCAGATCGACTACATCACCATTTCTCAGTCTCACAGTGGCAAACAGCATGTACTGGCCATGGTGGAGGCAAGTACAGGGTGGCTGGAAACCTACCCAGTACCTCATGCCACTGCTCGCAACACCGTCCTGGGCCTATAGAGACATGTCCTGTGGAGACATGGCACCCCCGGGAGGACTGAATCGGATAATGAAACCCATTTCAAGAACCATCTCATAAGGGACTGGGCAAAAGAATATTGGATTGAGTGTATTTGCCATATTCCATGTCATGCACCAGTTGTGGGGTAGGTCAAGCGCTACAATGGCTTGCTAAAGACCACCCTAAAAGCCATTGGGGGTGGAACCTTTAAGAACTGAGAAAAACACCTGGCTCAAGCCACTTGGTTAGTCAACAGCAGAGGATCTGCAAACAGAGCTGGTTCTGCCCAGTCCGACCTGCTGCAAACAGTGGATGGAGATGGAGTTCCTGTAGTTTTGAGAAAAACCTGCTGGGGAAGTCAGTGTTGGTTTTCTCTGCTGCTGGTGGGGGCAAATCAACCCAAGGGGTGGTCTTCGTTGAGGGGCCTGGTCACACCTACTGGGTCATGTTAGAAGCAGGGGACACACAGTGCATCCCACAGCGGAACGTGACTCTGGCTGAGTGGGGATGAACTCAGAGGGGCAGCGCAGACCAATGTAACATAGTCACTGTATAATAGTTATAAGTTGTTCTAAGTTTTTCTCTCCTAGTTTAATACCAGCCTAGTATCCAGGACACAACATGAACACACCACAGACCAATCTAGAGAGCCCCTGCATCATCTCACCTATACAATACAATACAATACAATACAATACACCAGGTTGGAAGAGACCTTCAAGATCATCGCGTCCAACCCATCAAACAATCCAACCCACCCAACAACTAGACCATACAGCCAAGCACCCCATCAAGTCTTCTCCTGAACACCTCCTGTGAAGGTGACTCCACCACCTCCACGGGTAGCCGATTCCAATGGGCAATCACTCTCTCCGTGTAGAACTTCTTCCTAACATCCAGCCTAAACCTGCCCTGGCGCAGCCTGAGACTGTGTCCTCTTGTTCTGGTGCTGGATGCCTGGGAGAAGAGGCCAACCTCTGCCTGGCTACAACCTCCCTTCAGGTAGTTGTAGAGAGCAATAAGGTCACCCCTCAGTCTCCTCTTCTCCAGGCTAAGCAACCCCAGCTCCCTCAGCCTTTCCTCATAGGGCTTGTGTTCCAAACCCCTCACCAGCTTTGTTGCCCTTCTCTGGACACGTTCCAGCAAGTCAACATCCTTCCTAAACTGAGGGGCCCAGAACTGGACACAGTACTCAAGGTGCGGCCTAACCAGTGCAGTGTACAGGGGCAGAATGACCTCCCTGCTCCTGCTGGCAATACTATTCTTAATGCAGGCCAGGATGTCGTTGGCCCTCTTGGCCACCTGGGCACACTGCAGGCTCATGTTCAGCCTACAAGCAACCAGTACCCCCAGGTCCCTCTCTGCCTGGCGGCTCTCCAGCCACTCTGACCCCAGCCTGTAGCACTGCATGGGGTTGTTGTGGCCAATGTGCAGAACCCAACACTTGGATGTGTTCAATCTCATGCCATTGGATTATGCCCATCTCTCCAGCCTGTCGAGGTCCCTCTGCAAAGCCTCTCTGCCCTCCAGCAGATCAACTCCTGCCCCCAGCTTGGTGTCATCTGCAAATTTACTGATGATGGACTCAATGCCCTCATCCAGATCATCAATAAAGATGTTGAAGAGCATGGGGCCCAGCACTGATCCTTGGCAAAGCAAACAAGCAAACAAACAAACAAATAAAAAACCCTAAAACAATGTAGAGAACAGAAGTAGGGAGATTCAGGCTGGACATGAGAAGGAAGTTCTTCACCATGAGAGTGGTGAAGCCCTGGAATGGGTTATCCAGGGAGGTGGTTGAGGCCCATCCCTGGAAGTGTCTAAGAGCATGCTGGATGAGGCTCTGACCGGCCTGATCTAGTGTAGGGTGTCCCTGCCCATGACAGGGGGGTTGGACCTAGATGATCCTTGTGGTCCCTTCCAACCCTGACTGATACTATGATACTATGAATTTGGATAACAGGAGCTACTTCAATGTTATGAAAATGTCTAGGGAGCTGTTACCTAAGCTGACAAGCTTCATACCTTTTTATAGAAGAGTAGTAGAACAAAGCTGAAGATGAAATATTTTTGTGCTTACTGGTAGTCTGGGTGTACTGTCAGTCATGTACTTTTTTTTTTTTTCAAACAACCATCACAGAATAGACAGGTCTTTCTCTTCTGGTGTTAAATTCTGGTGTTAAACTTCTGTGAGAATTTTTTTTAAATATTTGGCTTTCGCAAGTGGAATTTGTGACCGTTTTAGGCTGTGCCTTTAAGAAAGGGACAGTTGCTGGAACACTCTGGCTGAATGTTTTGGTGAAATAATTAAAAACAAAGATATTCTAAACGAATTTCATTGGTAGATTGGTAGAATGCAAGTTCAAGTTTTAGTTCTGTTTGAATTTCAGTTCAGTTCTGTCTGTTCCAGTCTGTCTGTCTGCTTTCAGTCTCTCTCTGAGCAATAGCTGCTGGACGGAGGTAACCTTGAACTAACAGATAAGAATAATTCTTACATATGCTTTAAGCTAACAGAATTTCCTCCTTAATAGTTACCTTTTCTCTCTCTCTCTAACCCTTTTTGGGAAAAAAGGGAGGTAGGGGAAGAGAGGGGGCATGGGGGGACACCCTTCTGGCTGGAGAAGGGAGTTTTGTTCTGTATTACATTCTTTGCTGTATATTTCTGTATATATTGTAAATACTGTATATTGTGTATATATCCATCTGCATTTCATCCTGCTTGTAAATATAGCCCATTCATCTGCTTCTCCGACAGAGTTAGCTGTGGTTTCTTTGTGTGTGGGGGGAGAATTTTCTCTCACCACCACATAATTTATTGGCACCCAACGTGGGGCTTGTGGATAATGGCTGTCTAGAAGCAGGGCAAAATTTGCTTCATGTCTGCTTGAGTTGGAGTGGCAAAAATGAAAGTGTTTTGGATTTTAGAGTGTCTAATCTTTTCAATTTTTAGTGCACTGATCTATAAGTACTTCCTAGGATTAATTTGCAATCGCTTAGGCAGGTACTTAATGTATAAATTATATTTATGGTTTAAGTATAAGATTCAGCTTCTCTATGACCGGTGCCTGGGATTCTTTTGGCTTAATAGATACAGAAATGTGACATCAACCACTCTTCCCATAGAGATAAAAGGAGTTTAAGATACCAGTAGGTGAAAGAGTAGTTTTAAGTGGTGGCTGGGATCCAAAGGTGATTTATTTGATGTGTGCAATCCTGCTGTTGGTGATAAGTAATGTGTTCTTGTTATATGCACTGTACCGGGAGAAGAAGGTATCTAAAGCTTGTTTCGTTATTAAGCGTAGATCAAAGAGAGGAAGCATAGCTCTAATTCGACTCCAGAGACTTCTAGTGATGAAGAGAATGAAGAATCTGTATCAGTTAAAGATAGAGCTAAAATGTCTATTGGAAAGGCTGCCTTGAACGGTGCTGTTGGTGGTTCTGGCAATCAGCCAGAGGCAGTGGCAGCTCCTAACATGGCAGCTCCCACGTCCTCGGCAGCCATTAGAGAGGCTAAGCCATTTCCTCCTTCTTCTTTGGCAGGACCAGAAGTGTCCTCCACAGCAGCTGATCTGTCTCAAAATCTGTCAGCTTCTGTTAAAGCGGCTGTAAATTCAAACACAGCTCCAATTAAGCAAGTAGCAGTTTTAAATACAAGAGGTGGAAAGTGCAAAGCTGATCCAGGAGCTGATGGGGAGAACAGCAAGATGCTGCTGCTGATGAGGGAACTTCTGCTAAAAAAGAGTCTGCTGAGAAGGAAGAGCAGGTTTGTCTTAAAGATATAGCTGAGTTATTGAGACCATCACTGGATGGAGATGCAGGGCAAATTGTAGATCCTGGTAGGACAGCAGCTAGTGGTGGTGCTTCTGAGCTTAAAGAGATACTTAAGAAAATTTTAGCAGGATTATGAGGACAACAAGTTCAGGAAGAGGAGACAGATGAGGAAGAAGATGATACTTAGGGCACCTCAGCCACACGACAAGAGGTTAGACATGTGCAGAAGGACTACATCAGAGCAGAGAATGAGTCAGTTCTAGCTTGGCTTAGTAGATGCTTCGATACAGGTGCACCAGCTCTAATGGTTGGAGATAAGTCAGCAGCTCAACTAGGAACTCTCTCGAAGGATAATGGAATAGATAGACATCTAGGCAGGACTCTCAGTAAGGTTACTCTCTGGATAAGCCTTTTAATGGCAACTCTCATGAGGTATCCTTCCCGAGATGATCTTCCATGGAATCCTAAACCCTGGACTACCATAGATGAGGGAATTAAGCGTCTGAGAGAATTTGCTGTCAGAGAAGTATTCTATGGTGGCCATGAGACTCTGAATCGTGATGAAATTCTTGTAGGAACTAGTCTTGCTAAAAAGCTCATCAAACTTCTTCCTCCTAATTATGCAAACATTCTGGCAATCAGAATTGTGGCAAGAAATTATGGTGGAGCTCCTCCTATGGTTGGCCAATTCACTGATCAAATGAGACAATTGGAGGATAGCCTGACACGTGTTTCTTTGGTTTCAGCTATTGAAATTCTGGTGAGATGAAGAATTACATGAAAGAGCTGAAGGATGAAATTAAAAATTCCATATCCCAACTGACACAAAGAAATAATTCCAATTCTTCCTCCAGATGGATACAAGTTTCATATGTGAGAAATAGAGGTCCTCCAATGAGATCATTCCAAAGGGGTTGTGGTATGAGATAAGGGGTGGCATGTGGTGGTTCGGGCTGGGTGCCCTCTGCTGCGTGGTACACTTCCTGTGTCCAGAAGTCCAGCCCAGTGGGTGGACACAGGAAACCGTGTATCTCCTACCACAATCCCCTGCACCGCTATAAAATCTTGTGTGGGGTCCGCCTCTTTCTCTTTCTTCCCTCACCAGCACCCGGTAACTGGGGGAGACGTCTCCCGGCCTTGGGATGGGCGGTCTCAGGCCTGGCCAGCTGAGACTAGCCTAGCGGGGAGGGGGGAAGAACGAGCCCTGGGGGTCTTGGGCCCACCCTCAGGTGGGGATGGGATGTATCCGGGCCTGGTTTGGGGTTTCTTCTGTCACTGTTTCTGGTTCTTTTGTGCACATTCACCTTTTTTTTTTCTATTTAAACTTTTCCATCACTTTTGCAATCCGTTTGTCAGAGTCGTTATTTTGCCTGTGGTGGGGAGGGGGCTGCCTCAACCCACTACACAATACCAGAAGGGTAGCTGTTACTTCCACAGTTTCCCAGGACAACTCTAATAGCTCCAAGAGTGGCTCCAGTTCTAACACTGCACACTGTGCTCATTGCACATGTGGGCATATTCCCCATAATTAGGGGTGCCCTGCCTCCCGCCAGGGGGAGGAGAGGGATAACAGAGATAACAGAATCTATTGGGATGTGTACATCTAGTGGCCTGGCACTTCACAATTTCAGAAGTACAGGGCCTTGGTTGACACAGGAGCTCAGTGCACCATAATGCCATCAATTATCAGGCATCAGAGCCTATAACTATTCTGGGAGTCACTGGCAGATCTCAAGAGTTAACTAAGGTAGAGGTTGATATAAGTTTAAGTGGTAAACAGTGGAAGAAGCATACAGTTGTGACCGGACCTGATGCACCTTGTATTTTGGGAATTGATTTTCTGAGAGAAGGGCATTTCAAAGACCCTAAAGGTTACAAATGGGCTTTTGGAGTAGCATATGTAGAAGATGACGGACAAAACCTAAAGCTGTTAGACCTTAGCTTTCTGATGAATCTGCAGTTGTGGGACAACACAAGATAAAAGACATTAAATTGCCAGTTGCATCTCAGACTGTGCATCGCAGACAATACAGAGCCAACCGTGACTCTTTGTTGTCCATTCAGAATCTGATTAGTCAGTTGGTGTAGTGGGTTGAGGCAGCCCCCTCCCCACCACAGGCAAAATAACGACTCTGACAAATGGATTGCAAAAGTGATGGAAAAGTTTAAATAGAAAAAGGTGAATGTGCACAAAAGAACCAGAAACAGTGACAGAAGAAACCCCAAAACACACCCAGATGAACCCCATCCCCACCTGAGGGTGGGCCCAAGATCCCCAGGGCTCGTTCTTCCCCCCCCCCCCACTGCTAGGCTAGTCTCAGCTGGCCAGGCCTGAGACCGCCCATCCCCCTGGCCTTGGGCCTAGCCAGGCCCAAGGCCGGGAGATGTCTTCCCCAGTTACCGGGTGCTGGCAAGGGAAGAAAGAGAAAGAGGTGGACCCCAGGCTAGATTTTATAGCAGTGCAGGGGATTGTGGTAGGAGATACATGGTTTCCTGTGTCCACCCACTGGGCTGGACTTCTGGACACAGGAAGTGCACCATGCAGCAGTGGGCACCCAGCCCGAACCACCATATGCCACCCCCTATCTCATATCACAACCTCTGCACCCAAACACATCATCAAATCAGAAATCTTATGACATGTCCGCCAAGGTCCATATCTTCTTCTGGGCGTCCACCCAAACAGTCTCTCATTCAGGCTCAAGCATCAGTCCAGTTCTTCCTGTTCCATCCAGTGGAACCTCCCAGCGATGCAGAGTTCACTCTTCTGCAGTGCAGGTTCTCCATGGATCTGTTGGACATCCTGG
This sequence comes from Picus viridis, assembly GCA_033816785.1. Taxonomy (NCBI): domain Eukaryota; kingdom Metazoa; phylum Chordata; class Aves; order Piciformes; family Picidae; genus Picus; species Picus viridis. Next base: position 24,410,034 of record CM066566.1, read on the forward strand.
CCACCTGGAAAAGCCTCACAACCTCTCAGCCAAGCTCCTGTTCTCACTCACATCAACTCAGCGGCATATCCTCCACCCCTGGGGCAAGCCAGTTGGAACAATCAGGCTCCACGACTGCTTTTTTCAATCCAACCAGGGTGCCACAACCAACCGCCTCTGACCGCGGTCCAGGCTACACAGATGCCTGTCAAGGTACTTTGCCCCCCCACCGGGCTTTCACGTACCGAGGCATGACAGCCTCCAACTGCACACCCCCCCCCCCGGAAGAGGGAGGGGCTGTACCACAGCTCACTGAGAGGAAGGGAGGCGGAGCCAGGTGCTCGGCGCCATTTTCGGAGCTCATCCAAAAAGATCAGGGGAGATTAGAGCTGGCCCCACTGCAGCCCAAGTGCGCGGCCGGTGTCTGCTACCACCGCCACTCAGCATAGAGCAGGGCTCTGGCCGCCTCTACCGCCGCAGTACAGAATCATAATCACCAAGGCCGAGAGACGCCTCCCCCAGTTACCGGGTGCTGGTGAGGGAAGAAAGAGAAAGAGGCGGACCCCACACTAGATTTTATAACAGTGCAGGGGATTGTGGTAGGAGATACACGGTTTCCTGTGTCCACCCACTGGGCTGGACTTCTGGACACAGGAAGTGCACCACGCAGCAGAGGGCACCCAGCCCGAACCACCACAGTTGGAGAGTCAGAAAGTCATCAGCAAAACTCATTCACCTTTCAACAGTCCAGTGTGGCCTGTGCAAAAGCAGAATGGAGACTGGCGTCTGACAGTCGACTACTGTGCCCTGAATGAAGAAACTTCACCTCTGAGTGCAGCAGTTCCAGACATGATGGAACTCCAGTATGAGCTGGAATCCAAAGAGGCCAAATGGTATGCTACCATAGACATTGCTAATGCCTTCTTCTCTATTCCCATAGCAGAGGAATGCAGGCCTCAGTTTGCTTTCACCTGGAGAAGAATCCAGTACACTTCCAACAGATTGCCAGTGGGCTGGATCCACAGCTCCAGCATCTATCATGCAGTGATCCACGATGCTCTAGAGAAAGGTGGTGCTCCAGAACACATCCAGTTCATCGATGATATCATCATCTGTGGTAAAACTGCTGAAGAAGTCTTTGAGAAAGGTAACAAAATTATTGATATTCTTCTGAGCGCAGGTTTTGTCATTAAGAGAGAAGGTGAAAGCACCTACCAGAGAGATCCAGTTTCTGGGAGTGCGGTGGCAGGATGGATGCCGACACATTCCAGTGGATGTGGTAAACAGAGTCTCTACCATGGCAAATCCCATGAACAAGCAAGAAACTCTACGTTTCATGGGGATAGTGGGATTTTGGAGACTGCACATTCCTGGATACAGTCAGATTGTGAAACCTCTGTATGATATGACTTGAAAGAGAAACAGTTTCCACTGTGGACCTGAACAACAAGCAGCTTTTGACCAGATAAAACAAGAGGTAGTTCAAGCAATGGGTCTGGGACCTGTCCAAGATGGTCCAGACATTAAGAACATTTTGTACAAGGCTGCAAGTGACAATGGTCCAACCTGGTGCTTGTGGCAAAGAGCTCCAGGTATGACACGTGGACATCCTCTTGGTTTCTGGAGTCAAGGTTACAGAGGTCCAGAAGCAAATTATACTCCAGCAGGGAAAGAGATTCTAGCTGCCTATGAAGGAGTAAATGCAGCTTCTGAAGTAATTGGAATTGAATCACCACTTCTCTTAGCTCCCAGATTACCAGTTTTGAACTGGTTGTTCAAAGGCAAAGGTTCCACACCACATCATGCCACAGACTCTACATAGTCTAAGTGGATGGCTCTGATAACACAGAGAGCTTGAATGGGAAATCTCGAAAGACCTGGTCTAGTGGAGGTGATCTCAAGTTGGCCTGAAGGTACCAACTGTGCTAAACCTCCAGAGGAGAGAGTAACTCGTGCTGAGGAAGCTCCTCCTTATAATGACCTTTCTGGTGATGAAAAGAAATATGCTTTGTTCACAGATGGTTCCTGTCGTCTTGTCGGAAACAAGTGAAGGTGGAAGTCTGCAGTGTGGAGTCCAACACGCCGAGTTGCAGAAGCAAAGGATGGAGAAGGAGAATCCAGTCAATTTGCAGAGGTAAAAGCTGTCCAGCTAGCTCTTGACATAGATGAACATGAGAGATAGCCAAAACTTTATCTCTACACCAACTCATGGATGGTATCCAATGCTCTGTGGGGATG